>CM055116.1:396899002-397499002 GCA_029206835.1 Rana muscosa
GAAAGAAAGAAAATAGAAACAAAGACTGCTATTAAAAAAAGAAGGAAGGAAGGAAAACTAGCTACTAATAAAGAAAAAAAGGAAAGAAAGAAATGAGAGAAGACATAAAGAAGGAAGGGTAAAAAGAAAGAAGGAACGAAAGAAGGAAGGGAAGGAAGGAAGGGGAAGAAAGAAAGAAAGAAGCTACTATTAAAGAAAGAAGTGGGAAAAGCAAAAAAGGAAATAAAGAAAAAAGCATAGCTAATAATAAAGAAAGAATAGCTACTACCAAAGAATGAAATAGCCGATATTTAAAAGAGAATAACTAGCTAATATTGCAGAGTATATACAGTGCCATTGTCGGATTTTTGGTCTAAGAAAAGCCCGTTCATGTAAAACTAACACTAGAATATTTTTACCAAATAAATAAAAGCTAAGCATGATGACGTGTGAATGGATTGTATGTATATATGAGGGTGTATATTAGGAAGAGCTGCACACAGGGTTGTACAGGGGGGTGGAGGTGAATCTGAGCTACCAGGATGAATTGGACCCTTGTGTGTTGAGTGTTGGCCAGCAGGCAGTGAGTGGTGCAGTTGGTGCCAGTGAAGAGGGTGCCATGAACATGCTCACCTCCATATCCCAGATGCCCTTTTCCTAATAGGAGCTCCTAGACTTACCAGCTTTCTTCTCCCCCGTTCTCTCTGCTAATAATAACCTCTTGAGATCCCCTCTTCTCAGGAACGACTCTATCCTTCATCATTCAAATGGGAATCTGCTTGGTGTTATTTCTGTTTGATCTCAGCTTAGTCTTCCACCCAACATTAGAAAAGCTCTCCCCAGCTGTATGCCTCTGGGAGATGGGGGTATTAGAAGACTTGCCTATGGGGGGGGGGGGGGGGGGGGGGGGGACAACGTGCCATCCAGATTTCTATATATCTTTTTCTGCATCTACTTTTTATTTTTGTTGTTGCAGGTTTGCTAATTTCTGTTTCAAGTGTTTTTTTTTTTATTTTGTTTTTCAATATGCGCATCTATTTTACACAGCCTGGCTGCATTTGATGTGTTTTAGAAAAGTTTTGGCTGTACAGTGTTACTGTGACATGTAGGGGTGACACATTGAGGGGTGTCCGGGTGACGTCACCCCTCCCTTGCCATGAAGCTGGTGTGCAGCTGATCACATGCAATGTGAACCGTGCAAAGCTTCTCAGCAAGAAATGCACACCTGCCCTACTTATTAGATATTTCTCCTCTGTTTTCCTTAATTGCTATTATTAGGAGTATTTCATTTTGGACTGTTTGCCTCCCCCTAGTTTTTTTTTTCCCCCTCTCCCTCCCTTCCACTCTCATCTTGTCCCCTCCTGCCCCTTCATTTGCTGAGCTGGTGTGTGTCTGTTTCCCTCCTCTATCAGCAAGCTGTCAATCAGTGCGGCGGCTTCCCTTTCATCTCTTTCCACCGCCTCCTCCCCTACAGCAGACAGAGAGAGAGAGAGAGAGAAGGGGGAGGAAGGAGAGAGGGAGGGGGACACAGGAGGAGGGGGATGTTAAAGTTACATTACACAAACACACACTGCTTGCCCCTTCACATTTCACAGGGATAACCAGGCTGCCTTCCTCCTAACCCACCCAGAGCAACACACAAGCAAGAGGACCTGTCGCCAGATGGAATAAGTTGAGGAGGCTTTGTGGAGTTCCACTTAGAGGGGTCTACAGGGAGAGCCTGAGGTTCCCACTCACTAGCCATTGCCTTGCAGGTCATCACAAGGGGTCTCCTAGCTTTCTAGAGTCATCACAGTGGTCTCCTTGCCTTTCAGGGTCATCACAGGTGGGACTGTCATCTCAGAGGACCTCATTACCCCCAGAGGACTACAAGAACAAAGAAGGATCATATACGTTGTAACCCTTGTGGCAAGATTTTTATTTTTTTCTGCTCAGACATCCTTCTGGTTTACTCAGCCCTGAGTCATAGGCTGGGACAAACTTCTCTCCACTCTTAGTCACACTAACAACAAACTTTTTATTTTCTTTGTCGCTTTCCATGGGACGCTAGAGAAAAGAAAGTTTCGATGGTAACACAAGAAGCCCTTTGAAGAGCAAGATTGTCCCCCAGGATCTGATCAGACGTGAGCCCTGGATCCTCAGGCAGAGGAGCAGAAGATCGCACTGCTGCTGCTGCTGTAGCCTGCCCACTGATTCGGATTTACCCTGCTTTGGGGGGGCTGCTTGGCTGGGGAAAGGGGGGGGGGAAAGTTTGCTGCTTCGGTTGGATTTCTAATCCTCTGTGAACAGTAGTGGTGTATTCTGTCACAGAGCCATGCCTCAGCTCTCTGGAGCAGGGGGAGGCAATGGAGGTGGTGGGGACCCTGAGTTGTGTGCCACCGATGAGATGATCCCGTTCAAGGATGAAGGGGATCCCCAAAAGGAGAAGATCTATGCGGAGATCAGCCACCCGGAGGAAGAAGGGGACCTGGCAGATATCAAGTCCTCTCTGGTCAATGAGACTGAAATCCCTAGCAGCAACAGCCACGAGGTAACTACAAGTCATGTCTGGCAGGGGGGAAGCCCATGGGTGGTCAGTTGTAGGGGGGGGGGGTGCATTATGTAGGGTTAGCTGATGCATTGTCCTAGGGATCATTCAAAGTTTACAGGTAAGAAAAACAGCAGCAGTGTGACACGATCAGCAGGGGATGGTGCCTTTACCTGCATAGCAGGTCTTTTATGTGTGTTTTCATATGTTAATGTCAGTTTGTCTGGGACATTGCTTTAACTGGTGCATATCAATGACACTCTCTCTACTTGAGTAGCATTGACAGTTTACATCAGCCTTTTTATACCAGGGGGGGCCCCATAACACCATGGTCTTATGAAACCTCTGTTAAAACTGGTTCATTGGTTGTCAGTGGGAAACATGCCTCTTACATTGGAGGGTCAGAAGTAAATATGACCCTTACATTGATAGTCAGTGAGAAGAATGGAACCCTTACATTGGGGGTCAGTGGGAATAATGCCCCTTACACGGGTGGTCAGTAGGAAGAATGGAACCCCTACATGGGTTGTCAGTGGGAAACATGCCCCTTACATTGGAAGTCAGTGGGAAGACTGGAACCCTTACATTGGGGGTCAGTGGGAAGAATGTCTCTTATATTGGTCAGTAGGAAGAATGGAACCTTTACATTGGTGGTCAGTAGGAAGAAAGGAACCCTTACGTTGAGAATCAGTGGTAAGAATGCCCCTTACATTGTTAGTCAGTAGGAAAAATTGAACCCTTACATTGGTGGTCAGTAGGAAGAATGGAACCCTTACATTGCTGGTCAGTAGGAAGAATGGAACCCTTACATTGGTGGGCAGTAGGAAGAAAGGAACCCTTACATTGAGAATCAGTGGCAAGAATGCCCATTACATTGGTGGTCAGTAGGAAAAATGCAACACTTACATTGGTGGTCAGTGGGAAGAATGGAACCCTTACATTGGTGGCCAGTAGGAAGAATGGAACCCTTACATTGGGGGTCAGTGGGAATAATGCCCCTTACACGTGTGGTCAGTAGGAAGAATAGAACCTGGGGGTCAGTGGGAAACATGCCCCTTACATTGGGTGTCAGCGGGAAACATGCCCCTTACATTGGAAGTCAGTGGGAAGACTGGAACCCTTTCATTGGGGGTCAGTGGGATGAATGTCTCTAATTTTGGTGGTCAGTAGGAAGAATGGAACCTTTACATTGGTGGTCAGTAGGAAGAAAGGAACCCTTACATTGAGAATCAGTGGCAAGAATGTCCCTTACATTGGTGGTCAGTAGGAAAAATTGAACCCTTACATTGGTGGCAAGTAGGAAGATTGGAACCCTTACATTGGTGGTTGTAGGAAGAATGGAACCCATACATTGGTGGCCAGTAGGAAGAATGGAATGCTTACTTTGGGGGTCAGTAGGAAGAATACCCTTTACATTGGTAATCAGAACGCCACCCTTTCAGGCATGGGGGTTGATTTACTAAAACTGGATAGTGCAAAATCTGGTGCAGCTGTTCGTGGTAGCCAATCAGCTTCTAGATCCAGCTTGTTTAATTAAGCTTTGACAATAGAACCTGGACGCTGATTGGTTTCTTTACAGAGCTGCACTAGATTTTACACTCTCCAGTTTTAGTAAATCAACCTTATGGGGTCATGCAGCTGGTTCTGACAAATGGCATTTGCCCCAAAACAATGCAGGCACCATCAGATGGGAGGTCAACGAGCCACAGCTCAAGGAAGCCCAAGCAACATCTAAATTTGATTCCACAGAACCCTGGTTGAGAATGGCTGGTCTAAATTGAGTTTAGAAAACGAAAAAAAAAATGGAGCTGCCTCCGATAGTAGCTAGTGATATCCTAAATGGTTGCTGTGGGTAACATCATCACTTTTACAGGACCAAGGAATATGGTTGCTATGGACATCAGCTGCACCTTTTTCCAGTTTTCATGAATCATCCCCTTTTGTACCTGAAGTGGTCACTTTTGAATAATTAGGACAGCGGAAGAAGCTAGCTGATTGGTTGCTATGGCTTACTGCACTTTATTCTTTGTTGTCTACTTTAGATAATGAGACAGAGAGCCGTCAGCATGCCTAGGCATTCACATAAAAGCAATGATCTTTAGTGGCGCAGTATTTGTCATGTCACAGTTCACTTCATATCCGCAATTTGTTTGTAACATGAGAATTTTTAGGCTTTACAGCAAAGTGCTTTCCCTGACCCCTTGTGAACTAGGTGCTCCCATGGCCTTAGAAAGCATCACTACCACTTTTCATCTAAGCATTGGTATGTGTGTAAGGACCACTGGCAGGATTGTTTTATTCCAAGAGTGGGCCCAAGGAACAGGATATTCTGATAGGCCCTGACACATTGCTAAATCATTTTATTCCAGAATTTACCTTATGAAGGAGATTTACCACTCAAAGTATATTTCAAGCCCAAATTTTTTTTTTTTTCATTCTGGATGGTGAATTTTGGATTTCTCATTAGCAAGATTTCCCTTCACGTTCTGTCCTGCAAACCTAACAGCAAGTAAAAAGGATATATTTCTAATCAGAGGAAAATCCCCTCCTAGTTGTCACAGAAGCAAGTGTCCCCATAGGAAGATTTCCTCTTTATTTCTATTCAGGTGACAACTAAACATTTTAAATGTTCCCTTACATTATTTCCTGGTGACACAGGTTATTAGTACAGGTAAAGAGGTTCAATTTTCCTAACGGGGGCACAGACAGCAATAAAAACCTGGCAGGTGTTCTAACCCCTCACCACGCTATCCAAATCTAGAATAAAATTGTTTTGCCTTTAGATATATGTTAAGTTCCTTAGGATCAAAGTAGGAATCATAAAACTTAGCAATGATTAGGCTGAAATGATTAGGTGTAAACATAACATTGTATATATTTTTTAATGTTGCCAATAATGTTTACAAACACAAGAATCACCAAATTCAATAGTATACTTTGCATTTCAAAACAAGGGATCTTTTCATTTCCTAGAGTTCCAGAGGGTTCAGATAAGATCTGCTTTATAGAATCCAAGTGCTAACACTTGGAAGTCTCTTGGTGGGCCCAAAGTTCTGGAGGGGGGCTTAGGGCAAAGGGCTTTTTGCCTCTTTAATAATATGGCCGAGATCATATAAACAGTTACAGATATCCAGGTAATAAGATAGCAAAATAAATGATTTTCTCTGCATATTCATAAGAAAATGTATTTATAGCTAATTTTGCATATACATAAATTCTTTATTGGTAGGGCATATTAACTGACAGTAATTGCATTATATATTGCTAACACAGTGGCAGTGAGATGGTCTACACAAGTGATGTCATGAATCTGAGCATCGCTTTCAGCATGTGGTAGTCTATGGGTTAATATGTGAGTGATAACAAGCACCTAAAAACATTGCAAATTTGTTAGATCTTAGTGACTGTTCCCTTTTCTCCATAGGAAAGGGATCTGGCCCTTCACTTTGTATGCGCTACATCACCAAGTTGTCGGCAGATAATGGAAAATGTCTTGGTAGGTTGGTAGGTTTGAGATTTCTGCAATGACAGCGAGCTCTCTCATTGCCTGTTGTTGTTCTTTGTGACATGCATAGGAAGATTAAAAGGTTACTAAAGGTTTGCCAAAAAGTCTTTGTTCACTTCAAACAGCCTATCAAGTTTCAGTTTCTTTATTTCCACTTAACCTGATGGGGTGTCTAAACAGAACATTTGCTGGACTGGGAAGCCACTAGTAAATCACCCCAGTGTGTGTCCAGTATGTAAGATTAGGCTATCAGTAACACATCCTGGCACTGTGCCATGTTGTGTTATTACATGCCTTCTTACACTGGTGTCCTAACTCTCCTCTTGGCAAGATGCCTACTGACAAAGGTAACACATTTCGGATTGATATTTTTTCTAAACCGTGATGATTTTTTTTTCAACTTTCATTTTTTTGGTAATGCAACAGTGATCATAAACCTTGAACATGTTTGACTGCAAGTGAATGTGAGACAAAGAGGTCTGTTCATTAAGAATCAAAGTGGAAAACTGGAAGTGGTTCAAAAGGAGGCAGTCAGATTGTCCACAGTTTAACCTTACGTTCGAAAGACGAGAGCTGACATATGATTGGCTATTGTGGCTAATTTGCCTTTTTAAATCTCATTCCCTGTAAATTTCAAATCAAGGTTGTGTTATTGACTACCACCAAATTTACTGACAGTCAATTAAATGTCAACTCAATGTCTTCAGTAAACATATTTTTTTTTCTTTTTTAACTGGTGACCATAGGCGTGCGCACAGGGTGTGCCAGGTGTGCCTGGGCACACCCTATTTACCCTGTGTGGCGCAGATTCCCCCTGTTTAAACCCCTGATATTTCACCAAAGCCCCCTAACTAATAAGAACATTTTATGTAAAAAATAATAAAAATAAAAGCTACTGGCACCATCCACTGCCTTACTGGCACCAATCCTTGCTCTACTGATACCATCAGTATAAATACACATTCACACACACATATGTGTTTGAGCTTTGAGGTGCACACCCTAATACAATAGGCTGTGCACACCTATGCTGGTGACATTCATTTTGACATTTGCTGGACAATTTATACATAGCTCCCTAACTGTCCCTGATTTCGAGGGACTGTCCCTGATTTGGAGCAATGTCCCTCTGTCCCTCATTGCTCCTCATTTGTCCCTCATTTTGGTCTGATCTATATAGTTGTATATAAAATGCACTTTTTATCTTTCAAAAAGTGATTCCCAGTGCTAAACCTTTCATCCAATTTCTAAATTGCTGCATTTTTTTTCTTATTAATTCTCCTTTAAGGGGGTGTGGCAGGGGGCGTGTCCTATGCCTACATACATTTGCTAGTAGGTGTCCCTCATTCCCATCTCAAAATGTTGGGAGGTATGTATATAGGTGGTAGTAAACTGGGCCTGAATACATGCATTATCCATTTTTATCTCCTAGTAGTTCAAAAAGTTCCTTGGTGACTGCATTTTCTATTTATATGTATGTAAAAAAAAAAAAAAAAAAAAACACACAGAAAGCACCATATATGAGATATAAAATATGTCAATAATTTTGTATAGCTAAAGCCCTGTACACACGATCAGTTTTACCGATGAAAACAGTCCGATGGACTTTTTTCATCGGACAAACCGATCGTGTATGGGCCCCATCGGTCTTTTTTCCATCGATGAGAAAAAATAGAACATGTTTTAAATTTATCCGATGGGAAAAAAAAAACGATAGCAAATTACTATCGTCTGTGGGGAACTTCATTGGATAAAAAACCCAGGCATGCTCAGAATCAAGTCGACGCATGCTCAGAAGCATTGAACTTAATTTTTCTCGGCTCGTCGGAGTGTTTTACGTCATGGCGTTTGGGACGATCGTTTTTTTGACTGATGGTGTGTAGGCAAGACTGATGGAAGTCCGCTTCATCGGATTTCCTATGGAAAAATCCATCGGTTTAAAATCCATAGGAAATCCGATCGTGTGTACAGGGCTTAACTATATAAAATAACTGATGGTAATAAATTGACATCTCCATTCTGCCTGTAAAATGTATTTTAGGTCACTTCTCCTATAACATTAATCCAGGGGTATAGTCAGTAAATGTTAAACGCATCTAGTAAACGTGGTGCCCCAGATTTCTGTTCAATAAAAGAAAAGAAAACAGGATGCTAGAGCTGACCACAGGTTTACAAACCAGCTGAAGCTGACCACAGGTCTTAGTCTAACATTAAGGTCAGACAGCTTGGGTGGGGGGGGGGGGGGTTGTCAAGTGCCAAAGATGCAAAGCTTTTGTGGACATTATATTTATTTTAATCATACGTTTTTTTCCAGCATAATCAAAGACAATATTGCAAATTTCACACTCTTGAAGTTAAGTCAGCTGTAAAAATGTACAGTAAGGTCAATCAGAGACAAGCAGATATCTCGCTGAGGATGGCTGGCGGTGAAAGACCTGCCTGTCCACAGCTTGTGCAACACTGCAGACTTCTGTACGATCCAACCAGAGCATGGAACACGCTCAGTAAAAGCTTTGCTCCCTTCTTTCCATAGAAAAGAGAATGACTGACTACCAGGCACAGAGAGGATTTCCAGAATCTTTTTGTGCAATAAGGTCAATTTATGAGAATTATAGGTGTTTTTTTTTTTTACTAAATCTTTACATGGCTGAATTATTACAAACAATGCTCAGATCAGATGCTGCTTTTATCGAGCTATGCATGGCCAGCCTAAGGGGTCTTTAACAACCGGATTATTCCATGAGAGGAAGCTTATGTGAGCATCTACTGCAATATTCATATTTTCAGAAGTTAACATGCAAGCATTAACTATTGCATGTTATGACTTGTTGGTCATGTAAACATAGAAAATGGAGAGATAATCTAGTTTGCATGAGCTAAAATATAATTGTCTCTCGAACTGGGTTCAAAAATAGATATGGGTATGGTGGTGTAGCATTCTTGTTAACAGCAAGCAGATCTTTCAGCTGTCATGTTGATCAGTGATCCATCAATCTCCTACCATCCTAATGGTCCATAGACCAACCTCTCTTACCACACTAATGGTGCTGACCACCCTAATGGTGCCCGTAGACCAACCTCTTTTACCACCCTAATGGTGCCCATAGACCACCATCTCTGACCACCCTAATGGTGCCCATAGACCAGGGATATGCAATTAGTGGACCTCCAGTTGTTGCAGAACTACAAGTCCCATGAGGGCATAGCAAGACTCTGACAGCAACAAGCATGACACCCAAGGCAGAGGCCTGATGGGACTTGTAGTTTTGCAACAGCTGGAGGTCTGCTAATTGCATATCCCTGCCATAGACCAACCTGTTTTACAACACTAATGGTGCCAATAAACCACCATCTCTGACCACCCTAATGGTGCCAATAAACCACCATCTCTGACCACCCTAATGGTGCCCATAGACCAACCTCTCTTACAACCCTAATGGTGCCAATAAACCACCATCTCTGACAACCCTAATGGTGCCCATAGACCAACCTCTCTTACAACCCTAATGGTGCCCATAGGCCAACCTCTTAACACCCTAATAGTGCCCAAAGGCCAACCTCTCTTACCACCCTAATGGTGCCCATAGGCCACCATCTCTGACCATTCTAACGGTGCCCTTAGATGATACTCTCCAAGTCTGGCCTATTTTGGCCTGATCAAGAAACGATCCAATGTTTATGTGTCAATGAGAAAGGATTCTCAGGGGACAAAGTGACTGTAAATATTTACAAACCTTGCCCAATCATAGTTGCTTCCAATGAGATAAACTGGCTCTGTGGCTGATTATGTGTGCCTCCACCCTCCCTCTTATATTGCCAGACTAGGAATGCTTGTGCTACCAGAGCATTCCTGTTTAGTCCAGAACTGGCCCATTAGACACTGTGGGGTTGATTTACTAAAACTGGAGACTGCAAAATCTGGTACAGCTCTGCAAAGAAACCAATCAGCTTTCAGTTTTTTTTTGTTTTTTTTTCTATCAAAGCTTAATTGAACAAACTGAAGTTAGAAGCTGATTAGCTACCATGCACAGCTGCACCAGATTTTGCACTCTCCAGTTTCTTTTAGTAAATCAACCCCTATACGATACCCCTATAAGTTAAATCATGCATGCAATCGCTCCCTAAGGTCTATGGCCAGCATTAGCTGTAGCAAACAGTGAAACTTAAAGAGGTTGTAAACCGCTGGGTGCTTTTTATTTTCAGACCTGCAAGGTAAAGGCATAATGTGCTAGTATGCATTGCATATTAGCATATTATGTGAAACTTACCTGAATACGAAGCATTCCAGCAATGCAATGTCATCGCTGGAGGCCGCTTCCATCTTCACCCGTCTTGACTGGCCGGAGCCGCGATGACGTCGCTCCAGCACATGCGCGGGGGAGCCATTATTTACGGCACAGGATTCTGAAGGAATACGGTGCATGTTTAGGAGATATTTACAGTACCTATAGGCTTACCTATAGGTACAAGCACAGCATTCAAGTTTACAAGCACTTAAAATCTGATTGGTTGTTACTTTGGATTACTGCACTCTGCATATCATTAGTACTCCTAAAGTGATATTAAAGTCTTTAAAAATAACAAATCTGTTATACTTACCTGCTCTGTGTAATGGTTTTGCACAGAGCAGCCCAGATCCTCCTCTTCAGGCTCTCCTGGCCCCTCTCTCCTGCCAAGTGCCCCCACAGCAAGCAGCTTGCTATGGGGGCACCCAAGCCAAGTTGCTGCTCTGTGTGTCCATTGAGACATGGAGCCACGGCTTGGCCCCATCCCCTCTCTCTCCCCCTTGGCTCACTGACTTTGATTGACAGCAGCAGGAGCCAATGGTACCTGTTGCTGTATCTCAGCCAATGAGGAGGTAGAGTCCCAGACAAACAAGTCTCTTGTGCAATATCGCTGAATCGAGAAGGGGTTCAGGTAAGTATTAGGGGGGCTAAGGGGGGCTGCATAGAATCTTAATGCATAGAATGCAATAAAGTGAATGTAAAGTCTATTTTTTTTCCCCCATAAAAATAACAAACTTGTTATACTTGCCTGCTCTGTTGCAGTGGATTTGCCCAGAGCAGCCCATATCCTCCTCTTCTCTGGTCCCTCTTCTGTGATCCAGGCCCCTCCCTCCTGTTCAGTGCCCCCACAGCTAGCAGCTTGCTATGGGGGCACCCGAGCCGAGTCACAGCTCCCTGTGTCCATTCAGACACGGAGCCCCGCCCCCTCTCTCCTCCGATTGGCTAGCTGACTTTGATTAACAGCAGTGACAGCCAATGGCGCCACTGCTGTGACTCAGCCAATCAGGAGGGAGAATCTCAGATAGCTGAGACACTCGTGGACATTGCTGGACATTGAGGGACCTCAGGTAAGTGTTATGGGGGATTCTGCACACAGAAGGCTTTTTATCTTAATGCATAGAAATCTTCTGCCTTTACAACCCCTTTAAGATATAAAACCTTCTGCCTTTAGAACCACTTTAATATTACCTTACTGAATAAGCTTATATTGCAGCATATGAAACTGTATAGGACTTTCCATGCTTTCATTTTATAAGCAGGTTTGGTATTTGTTGGGGGTTCTGCATTGTTAACATTTCTGGATCCAAATATAATATTTTACCGTGTCCTACTAAGACATTACAGGATGCTCTGCTAAGCAGTACTTCTATTCATGTACATTGGATATTAACCCAAATCCAGTACAATTTCAGAAAGACAGCAACTCTGTCTGAGAAAACATACTTTGTATATAGTGTTTCAATGCCCTTGAAAGTCATGACATGTGGGAAAAATATAAAAAATAGGAGCAGCACATGGGCACTCCTTCAAACTGTGTAGTTGATGTCAAGAAGAGGGGGGCTGGCCGAGACAAAGAACCCATCTTAAAGGAAACCTTTACTGAAAGAAATGCAGAAGCTGCCATTGCTGATTTTCTCCTGAACATGGTGTTTCAACAACACTGTGAGACATTGTGGTTCTTAGATTGTAAGCTCTAAGGAGCAGGGCCCTCTGATTCCTACTGTATTAACCACTTCAGGCCTGGGCCAATTCTGACACTTCGCTCCTACATGTAAAAATCATAATTTTTTTGCTAGAAAATTACATAGAACCCCCAAACACTATATGTTTTTTTAGCAAAGACCCTAGAGAATACAATGGCTGTCATTGCAACTTTTTATCTCGCACGGTATTTGCGAAGCAATTTTTCAAATGCGTTTTTTTAGAAAAGAAAAACTGTTTCATGCTTTAAAAAAAAAAAAACAGTAAAGTTAGCCCAATTTTTTTTGCATAATGTTAAAGATGAAGTTCCCCCGAGTAAATAGATACCTAACATGTCACGCTTAAAAATTGCACACGCTCGTGGAATGGCGCCAAACTTCGGTACTTAAAAATCCCCACAGGCGACGCTTTCAAATTTTTTACTAGTTACATTTTTTGAGTTACAGAGGAGGTCTAGGGCTATAATTATTGCTCTCGCTCTAACGTTCGCAGCGACACCTCACATGAGTGGTTTGAACACCGTTTTCATATGTGGGCGGGACTTACGTATGCGTTCGATTCTGCATGCGAGCACCAGGGGACAGGGGCACTTTAAAAAATAAAAAAAATTCTATTGTTAATTTTACTTTTTTATTTTTTATTTTGACTCTTTAAAAAAATAAAAATAAAATTTTGATCACTTTTATTCATGTTACAAGGAATGTAAACATCCCTTGTAATAGGAATGTGTGTGACAGGTCCTCTTTACAGTGAGATATGGGGTCAATAAGACCCCACATCTCACCACAAGGCTGGAAAGCCCAAAAAAAAAAAGATCACCGCTTTAAAGCCGAAGCGGCGCCGGTTTTTTTTGATGCAGAGGCTGGGCGTGACGTCATAACATCGCGCCCGGCCTCCGACGATCATAGAGACTCCGGCGACCATCTGGTCCGCCGGAAATCTCTGTGATCAACATCTGGGGCCGGCGGATCCTGTCACCGACTCACCGATCGCACAGGTGAGTTGGGAGAAGCAGCAGAGGGTGGCGGGGGGGCGTTCCCTTCCGCTGCCCGTAAGAACGATCAAGCGGCAGAACAGCCGCTATGATCATTCTCGTGGTGCAGGGAATCGCCGGCTGAAACCGGCAATATCTGAATAATGCCTGTAGCTGCAGGCATCATTTAGCTATACCCCCACAAAGTCGAGGACGTCATATGACGTACCTTGGGCCTGAAGTGGTTAAACAGTATTGTAACCGTACTGGCTGCCCTTATATTGTAAAGCGCTGCACAAACTGTTGGCGCCATATAAATCTTGTATAATAATAATAATATTTACTTAAAGAATAAAGGATGTTCACCTAGCAGAGAAAATGTTACAGAATAAGGAGAAGCTGTGTTCACGTTGTATGCCCAATCATGTGCTTTAGTTCTCTTGCACGCATCTGGGTATGTAAAGGGAGCACATATTTTCTAAAGCCAATATTCACTTTGCAAGTTGAACAGCCTATCTTCATTTGGTAAATCAACCCCACTGCCCCCCACAAGAATGCAGATGAGGAAATGGAGACTGAATTTAGAACTCCTGATCCTCATACTTATTCTGGGTCAGTTCTTTTGAAAGTACCAATGCCACTGGAGTAACATCCAGCCAGGGAGCTAATATGTTTCAGGGGAAAGGTCAACAATAGGGCTTCCAGATGTCCTCGCTATAGGTTTCTTTAAAAACACAATGGGCAAAGAAAACACGCCTAGTTTAGGAGATTAGTTAGTTTGCATATTTACAGCCCTCCCAGCCTTAGAAAGTGACATAGGTTATACTAGGTGATTTAAAGAGACACTCTCACTTCTCTGCCCATTTAAGGCAAAGAAACGGGGGGGACAATTCAATCAGGCGTTTGCAACATATTTCTGATGGCGTGGATGTAGTCAGGTGTCTTGCGCCAAATTTATGAAAACCCGGTGACATTTTCATTGTAAGCACTGACATATGTGACAGATGTGGGAGTAAATTGTTGATTGTATCGCATCTTTTTGCAATACACATCTGTCACATCTTTGAGACAATTCTGCATCAAAAATTTTCTTTAAGTTTTTCAGCAACTGATACTTGATAAGTTTTTGTTACTGTCTCCAAATAGCTTTCCTGCCTGTAAAACTTTACCACGACTTAGAAAAGATACTTGTGACAGTTCTGTCTGTTACACCTTACTGGCACATCCAGAATCTGTCGCCACCACTTGTCACTCTACCATGAGATGGATTTCTAAAGCCCTGTACACATGATCAGTTTTACCGATGAAAACAGTCCGATGGACTTTTTTCATCGGACAAACCGATCGTGTATGGGACCCATCAGTCTTTTTTCCATCAGTGTCAAAAAATAGAACATGTTTTCAATTTTTCCGATGGATAAAAAACCGATAGCAAATTCTGATCGTCTATGGGCAAGTCCATCGGATAAAAAACCCACGCATGCTCAGAATCAAGTCGACGCATGCTCAGAAGCATTGAACTTCGTTTTTCTCGGCTCATCGGAGTGTTTTACGTCACCGCGTTTGTAACGGTCAGTTTTTTGACTGGTGGTGTGTAGGCAAGACTGATGGAAGTCAGCTTCATCGGATTTCCGATGGAAAAATCCATCGGATTAGAATCCATAGGAAATCTGATCGTGTGTACAGGGTTTAAGGGTACTTAACTGTTTATGAATTCCAGGGAGAATGTCTTGCTAGCTCACCCCTCGACCCAGTTATACCCACATAATAAGCTGTGTTCTGGCCTGGCAATTGGCTGCTGAGGCCTGAGCACAGCTTCATGAGTGGAGGTGGCTGGTGAGCACTGTGAAGGTAAGTATAAGTAGATCAGAGGGTGGGCTAGGAAGACTTTCTAGTGGGAAAAATTACAGTCTCTTTAAATGGCTCTACCGTTAGAGAATATTGTTCTTCTTTAAGGGCTAAGATACCAAAGGGGTGAACTTTACTGTAGCTTGTGTTCATTACAAACACTCCTTCAGGTTCAGAAAAGTCTAAAAATATAACACGCACCCCAAGTTTAGGAGGGAATTTTAAGGAAAAAAACTTTTAGGAGGGAAGTTTAAGGAAAAACACTTACATTTAAATGTCCATCATTGCAGTCTTGCCCAGTGTCCATCTGCAGCCTTGTCCATCATTGCAGCCTTGCCCAGTGTCCATCTGCAGCCTTGCCCAGTGCCTTTGCAGCCTTGCCCAGTGCCTTTTCAGCATTGCCCTGATTTAAAATTGGCGCAGATTTCCACTGACTGTGAGCGGAGAGGAGCGAGCGGAGCCGAGATACAGAAAGCCGAGTATACTTCGGCTAGACTCGGCTCTGCTCACAGTCCCGCCCATCTCCACTGATTGCGAGAGGAGAGGAGCGAGCGCCGCTGACATACAGAAAGCCGAGTGTACTTCGGCTAGTCTTGGCTCTGCTCACAGTCAGGGGCGGGACTGCGAGAGGAGCCGAGACTAGCCGAAGTACACTCAGCTTTCTGTATGTCAGCGGCGCTCGCTCCTCTCGCAATCAGTGGAGGTGGGCGTGACTGCGAGAGGAGCCGAGTAAAGTCGAGTGTACTTCGGCTTTGTGTATCTCGGCTCCGTTTCCTCAAAATCAGCGGGGGATCGGCGTATAACACGCACCCGCGATTTTCCCCTGATTTTAAGGGGAAAAAAGTGCGTGTTATACGCCGATAAATATGGTAACTTTTTCCTGAGCCTGAAATGTAGCTATGAAGTAAACATAAACTAGAATTTGACCCATTTAGTAAATCAGCTTTTTAAGGCTGCCATAAAAGGCTCACATTTTGGTTCTTTGTCTCTCAATGCTGAATTGGCCAAAATCAAGCCATGGGTGCTCCTTTTTCAGCCATCTGGCTTGGCAAAAGTTGATTGGGTGAAATATTCTCACCCAAAAAGCACCTGCAACAAATCAGAAGCAGGCCAGTTTGGGTATTCTGACAGCCATTGGTACAGTCTGTCAGACTACAATAGCCCATAGTGGGAGGTTTGTCCATCTATGCTGTTAGTATGGATGGAGAAGTATGTAGGATTTTTTTAAGTTCAGCCTGTTGGGGGGAAAAAATCTGTGTATGGCCAGTGCTTATTGAAAAACATTTGGAAAGTGTTTTTCAGACTGCTGCTTCTGTTTTTGGCAAGTCTATAGCAATAATTGCTATGATCAGGACGTGTATGAAAAATAGACCATTCCTAATAGGGTCTCTCAGGGACAAAGATCTAAAAAAAAATCTTCCAACCTTCTGAAAACTGTTTATTTATAAGAGGCTAAAATTGTACACAAGAATACCAAGGAATGAAAACTTTGTATAACAGGGTTCTAAATAAAAGATTGGGGGGTTGATTTACTAAAGCTGGAGGGTGTAAAATCTGGTGCAGCTCTTCATAGAAACCAATCAGCTTCCAGGTTTTGTATGTCAAAGCTTAATTGAACAAGCTGAAGTTAGAAGCTGATTGGCTACCATCCACAGATGCACCAGATGTTGCACTCTCCAGTTTTAGTAAATCAATCCTATCGCAGCGGCGGCCCGTCCATAAGGGGCGCAGGGGTACCACCCCCCCCATCAATGCATCTGGCCCCCTTATCTTCATGCAGGGGGCCGGACGCATCAGTTTCCAATGTTTTTTTTTTTTTCTTTCTTGAAGCACATGATTAGAGCCAGAGGCTGTAATAGGCTTCAAAAAAGGGTGGACAAAAAATATCTGATTCAAAAAGAAAAAATAAGTTAATATTTACAGAGTTTATTGCATAACAGGCTCTCAACTCCAATATCAGCTTATTCTCCAAATGGTAGAACACCCTTTAGCAGCAGTCGATGGTTCCTTGCAAATGGAATGATTGTAACACAATGTTTTAAAGATACTGTAGGACAGTATTCATTCGCTATTGTCACACAAGTGGGTGTGCGCGGGGCGCAGTGATCTGCACCTTGAGCACACCCACTTGTGTAACAATAGCGAATGAATATTCGCTATTGTCACACTGATTCTCCTCCTGGCCAATCAGTGAAACCCATCACCAGATTGGCAGAAAGGACAGGTGATCCTATTGGACGTCTAGGAGGAGGATGGAGGAGACGCATGGCGAAAGCCACCGTGATGCAGAGGAGGAGGAGACGCGATGGAAGGGTAAGGGTAAGTATGGGGTTGGATGACCAACCATGCGCGAGCGCAGGGGTGGTGTCAGCTGACCGGGGGGTGGTTGTTTGACGCCTCCCCCCCCCCCCAGAAAAAAAAAACACCAGCCACCATTGTCCTACAGTATCTTTAAAACAACGTTTTACAACCATTCCGTTTGAAATGAACCATCGACTGCTGCTAAAAGGTGTTCTACCATTTGGAGAATAAGCTGTAATTGGAGTTGAGAGACCATTATGCAATAGACTCTGTAAATATTAACAATTTTATTTTTTAATCAGATACCTTTTATTGAAATCAAAACTAGATTTTATAGATTGTAGCATAAAAAAGAAATGCAATTGCCGTATACACTACGGCCTTGGTACAGGTGCAAATGTAGCCAAAACAGTTCACACAAAAGACAAGAACATACCAAAAGCAAAATAAAACCATATATAAAAAACATCACATAACTTGTCTCCAGAAGGTACAGTATATAAGGCTCATCTAGATAAATATTCTCTTAATTTATCCAATAATGTGGAAAGTAAATTTTCAGTTTAAATACCGAATCATGTGGAGGAGTTCACCTTTCATGTGATTGGATAACTTACTGTATATACTCGAGTATAAGCCGTGTTTTTCAGCACTTTTTTTGTGCTGAAAATGCCCCCCTCGGCTTATACTCCAGTCACCTTTTTGCGCCTGATCTCCCGGACTTTGGGGACCCGGTACCAGCCGGCCGGTGGTAGGTCTCCTGGACCCCAAACTTGGCACACATATAGCCTTACTCTTCCTCTACAAGTGTGCAAAGTTTGTTGTCCGGAGGACCTACAGCCGGGGGAGCACCGATTTTTCAAAGCCGGGTACCCCTTCCATAGACTCCCATGTTAAACGTCAGTCTAGTCATGGACACAGTGAGGCATGGACACAGTGAGGCATGGACACAGTGAGGCATGGACACAGTGAGGCATGGGCACAGTGAGGCATGGACACAGTGAGGCATGGGCACAGTGAGGCATGGACACAGTGAGGCATGGACACAGTGAGGCATGGGCACAGTGAGGCATGGACACAGTGAGGCATGGACACAGTGAGGCATGGGCACAGTGAGGCATGGACACAGTGAGGCATGGACACAGTGAGGCATGGGCACAGTGAGGCATGGACACAGTGAGGCATGGACACAGTGAGGCATGGGCACAGTGAGGCATGGACACAGTGAGGCATGCATATGGACACCCTAGGCTTATACTAGAGTCAATACGTTTTACCAGATTTTTGTGGTAAAATTAGGTGCCTCGGCATATATACGGTAAGTGGATATTCACAAAATGTATTGGGTGAAGGTTGTCAACTCCTTTAATAAGCCAACCTCCAGTTCTTATCTCCTGTGTATGGCCAGTATTTAAAATTCTAGGGAAGGAAGTTAATTTGGACCTCGTAATCACTTATTAGCCACCTTACTACATGTTCCAAACCTTGTAAATAAAAAGTACAATTCATTCCCAGCATCATAAAGGGCAGTGCAGAGTCTGCCTAATGACTGGAGTCTCCCTTATCTTTTGAGGCTGTATGTCTGCTTTCTTTTGCCTGTATGTAAACTTTTTGTAGCCTATCTAATCTAAGATTAACCCTTGTAATGATATAGCCATGCTTCAGCTCTTTGAATTTTGTTGAAGGAAAGGGGGAAAACCTTCCAACTCCCACAGAACCTCAAGCTGTGTGTATACATATATGTATGAGAAGCTAATTAGCCAAGTGGTGATTGAATAAACAGCTTTCACTTTTTATGCAGAATAGTATAACCCCTCCCCCTTTGTAAAAGCACAAGAGTACAACAGCCAGGCACCATAGAGCCTTGCCCGGACAGAAAGAAAAAGTTCACAGGAGACTTGTACCCTCCTGTGAAGTCTCAATGAGCTAAACATATGTCAGGAGTTCACTTCTCTAATTAGGCCCTTCATTGTACTACTGGCCAAAATAAGACTGGTCTACCCAATGGGGTTTGTTTGTAAAGAAGAAAATATTCACTTAGCCCAGCAAAAGTGTTCACTTTAAAAAAAAAACAGCCATGTGCAGGAACTTTGAGAAATAGGGCTTTATATTGCAAGCAATTGGATGATTGGAGAAAGTTTTGCTAGGTGAACATGAACATTTAGTAAATCAGCTACATTGAAAACTTGACATCCTAGCCTATATTCACTTTAAATAATAAGTTCGATTTTGGGGATATTTATTTTATTATATTTAGTATTTATTTGTTGGGTATTAGAGGTAAGCCCCGGATATAGTGAAATTCACATATTGATGGCAAACTCTTTTTAAAGTTTGGAAAAATGTTTGCTTTAGTCAAGTGACAATTTTACTACTTGTAGTGCTTAACTATTAGATGCAGGCAAGATTAGAAAAATATATTGTAGAGCATTTGGCTGGAAGCAAACAACTTAACGGGGGATATAATCACCACCATGTACAAATCTAAAGTGGTCCATATAGTGAAGAATTATTCACTTTAGGGCATTACAGCATAGGACATAGGGGCACTTTAAATTTGGAGGAAAATAGATTTAACCTCATATGAAATAAACCTCAAAAATATATGGGATTTTGTAGGCAATTAAAGAATTAAATTTCATATATACCGTATATACTCGAGTATAAGCCGACCTGAATATAAGCCGAGGCACCTAATTTTACCACAAAAACTGGGAAAAATTATTGACTCAAGTATAAGCCTAGGGTGTCCATCTACATGCCTCACTGTGCTTCACTTTGCCTCACTGTGCCCATGCCTCACTGTGTCCATGTGCATGCCTCACTGTGCCCATGCCTCACTGTGCCCATGCCTCACTGTGTCCATGACTAGACTGACGTTTAACATGGGAGTCTATGGAAGGGGTACCCGGATTTGAAAAATCGGTGCTCCCCAGCCTTAGGTCCTCTGGACAACAAACTTTGCACACTTGTAGAGGAGGAGTGGGGCTACATGTGTGCCAAGTATGGACCGGGTCCTCAAAGTCCGGGAGATCAGGCGCAAAAAGGTGACTCGAGTATAAGCCAAGGGGGGCATTTTCAGCACAAAAAAAGTGCTGAAAAACTCAGCTTATACTCGAGTATATACGGTATATATAAAATTAATATGTATTATAGAAAACGTTAAAAAAAAAAACTTTTTCTATAATAAATATTAATTTTATATATATGAAATTTCATTCTTTAATTGCCTACAAAATCCCATATATTTTTGAGGTTTATTCCATATATAGACAAGGGATGGTGGCAATTTACATATGTGGCCCTGTGAATCACCCAATTCAATAGATTTAACCTCTACATACAAAAAGTCACAGTGAAGCCCTGTACACACGGGCCGGAATCCCGTCGTAAAAAAAACGTTTGTTTTCTCGACGGGATTCCTGGCAAGCTTGTCTTGCCAAGCCCTGTGTACACACGCAACCATTCAAAAGAACCGCCGTTCTTTTGAATGGCAAGAACGCGGTGACGTCATTGACTACGACGAGGCGGCGCTCGTCACATTCGATGCCGTCGCCGCCATCTTGCTACACCCCACACTAACCTTGTATGCTACCGCGCATGCGTCAAAGTCTTTTCGAGTTTACCGTGGAACAGGTAAGCATACAGACGACCGGGTTTCTCGGCAGGAGAATTCTGCCGAGAATCCCGACGAGAAAAATAGACAGCAGGTTCTCTATTTTTCTCGTCGAGATTCCAGGCAGTTTTCCCGACGAGAAACCAAACACACGAACGGTTTTCTCTGCAAAAAGCTCTCCCAGCTGTTTTCTTGCCGAGAAAAACGGTCGTGTGTACGAGGCTGAAGAACTGTGAAATGTAGAATAGGATCCCTCAAGGAATTGTGCTGGTCCACTCAGTAGATTGTTTAAAAAAAGAGCTGGATACATTCTTAAATGCACAAAATATATCTAGATTATAAGCTTCATGATCAGAGCCCTCCTATTCCTTCTGTATTGAGCTGTGTTATAGCTGCACTGTTCCCCTTTATATTGTAGGTGCTAAATAAATCCTATATAATAATAATAATAATAGATACTAATATTTATAGGTAATAACAACAGAGATTGTTGATCCAGGGGATATACAATTGCCTTCGGGGATCAGGAAGGAGTTTTAATTCCTCCGCTGGAGCGAATTGGACCATGCTTCATAGGGTTTTTATTTTTCTTATCTCTAGATCAACTACCCAATAGGATTCTGTAAATGGAGGTTTCGTTTTTATAATTTTTTCTGTTGTTTGAACTAGATGGACTTTTTCGGCTTGACATAAGCTGGGCATAGATAGATCGAAATTTGCCTGGATCAGCAGGGACCAATCTGTGTGTGGCCCTCTCTGGTTGACAGAAGTCGATCATTATCAAACGCTAGAAAACTTGTGTCAATTAGCAGATGCAGCCAATCAGATCAGTATATTCTGACAGCAGTGAGAGCCACTGTCAGAATACAATGTTCCAGTTAGGGGGGAGGGGGTTCCCCTATATACCTCGTTTGTGTGGATGGAGGAACCTGTTCCTGTCTTTTTCCTGAATAAAAAAAAATAAATAACCAGCTATACCCAGTTTAACTATGTGATTATTATACATTGCAATATACATCATCACTGGGACCCCAGCATTGAATGAAGTGAAGATTTGGTTTGCTATTTGTTTCTCCTGTGCTTTCTTAACCGCTTCAGCCCTGGAAAGATTTACCCAATTCCTGACCAGGCCATTTTTTGCGATACGGCACTGCGTCGCTTTAATGGACAATTGTGTGGTCGTGCTACGTTGTACCCAAACGCTATAAACTAAAAAAAGAGCGAAAATTTTGAAAAAAATATATATTTTTTTTACTTTTTGCTATAATAAACATCCCTCAAAAAATTGTGAAAAAACAAATTTCTTCCTCAATTTAGGCCAATATGTATTCTTCTACATATTTTTGGTAAAAAAAAATCCCAATTAGCATATATTGATTGGTTTGCGCAAAAGTTATCGCATCTACAAAATAGGGGATAGATTTATGCCATTTTTCTTCTTATTATTTTTTATTACTAGTAATGGCGGTGATCTGCGATTTTTTTAGCAGGACTGCGACATTGCGGCAAACAGATCGGACACTTTTGACACTTTTTTGGGACCAGTGACATTTATACAGCGATCAGTGCTTAAAAATTCACTGATTTCTGTATAAATGACACTGGCAGCGAAGGGGTTAACACCAGGGGCGATCAAAGGGTTAAATGTTACCTAGGGAGGTGTTTTCTAACTGTGGGGGGATGGGACTGACAGGGAGTAGAGAGAGATCGCTGTTCCTAATCCCTAGGAACAGATAATCTTACTCTACTCCCCTGACAGAACAGGGATCTGTTTTGTTTACACTGGCAGTGGCAGATCCCCATTCTGCCTCTCTGTGAAGCGATCGCGGGTGGCTGGCGGATATTGGTTCCGCCGGACCCGCTAGCGAATCGGCACAGATCACTGTGTACGTGCCCGACATACAATGACGGCAATTCACGGAGGAGAGCCAACCTGTCGCAGTACAACTGCGGCGGCTGGTCGGGAAGTGGTTAAAGTATATAAAAATTTAAACTGTAAGAATACATTTCTCTTTTTTTTTGCTGCCTTGTGGTTTTTTAAATATACCAATGAAAGTGTTTTGTTATTTTTAGTCAACATGTTAAAAAAAAGAGACAAAAACAGCCGTATATCACACTAGAAATCTTGTGCACTAATAACTTCCTGTGCTTTGGGCCCAGCCATCAATTAGCATTGTTCCCAGCTATATCTGTTGACTACAAAACACATCCCCCTGTGTTATGGACATGAGGAGTTCCTAACACACTACCTTCCTAGGGTGACAGTGACAACATGCTCCTCCTAGATACAGTATGGTTGTCACCTTAGAAAAGGAAGTGTGCACCTACAAGGATCACCAGGTGAAAATAAAGAAGAAAAAGGTATGGATAAGGGAAAAAAGGTGCCATCACAACTAAGGAATGGTAAGTTACAGTACATACAATTTGTGTTCTTGGGTTTAAACACACTTTAAATGATCTGAAACCACCTTGTGAAGGAACATTATAAACATTATTCACAGGAAATATATATTGACATATAATGAACATAAATGTAAAATAGATACGACTTAGGCTCGGTTCACACTGCAACGACCTGAAAGTCACGTGACTTACAGTGCGATTTTGCCAGACAACTTCAGTGGGACTTTGGCAGGACTTTGGCATGACTTTGAAGCAACTTCAGGGAGTTCATGTGTAATCTTCCTTTAATGTCGGATCCAAATCACATCAATTAAAATGAAGATCTGACTTGGGGGCAACTTCTATTAACCTCCCTGTCGGTAATTCCGAGTGTGGCTCGGGGTTAAATTTCAGTACCATTAGCGATAACCCCGAGCCACATTTGGGATTGCATCTCAGGATCCTGGTCCAGGTTACTTACCTTGTCACCAGGATCCTGCGATGTCCCCCCGCTGTGTCAGCGGGCTGTGTCCTCTGCCACGGGCATAGCTGGGAACAATGCTAACTGATAGCAGTACAACAGAGGGAGCAAGCACAGGATTTTATCAGCTTCTGACATTTCTAGCAGGATCAACAGGTATTTGTTTGCATATATCAAATAGATATAATAAAACATTCAATGGTATATTAAAAAGAGAACGATTGAAATATTAAACACAAACAAACATCCATACTCACCTAGATGGCCGCAGCATCAATCCAATGCTGCAGCTGTCCCCTGTCAGCTCTACACCTAGAACTAAGCGATCAAAGACATCTGATTGCACAGTTCTCAGTCTTCAGTGAGCAGAGAGCTGATGACTGTCAGTCACCAGCTATCTCTGCTCTGCCCCTCCAGCGCTCACTGAAGTGCTGGACTGTGGAGGGGGCAAGAGCGGCTGGCTAAGGCTCTCAGCTAGATAGACAGATAGAACTCAAAATGCAACCTGCTACAGGAAAAAAAAGTCCCAGACCCCTTCCAGTTGAAAACACACAGATGTGAACATGGCCCATAGGAAACCATGTTAATCGGACTGTGGTGCATTTCTGCAAAACTGAAAACTTACTGAAAAACGCATAGGTCTGAACCAAGCCTAATTCTGTATTTTTCACCACTGATATAGCAAACGTCAGTTGAATAAAGTGGGCTTCCCTGTCACTGCTCTTATCATTTTATTAGTTTCTGTTACACAAGTAAAGCTGGTCATACACTAGTAGATATTCATTCAAAAATTCTTGTTTTAAGAACTTTTGTTTGATTTTCTAAATGTTAGTGGGGGCAAATTGACGTTTGTTTTTGACCACAATGATGTGAAAACTTGAAGAAGCGGGATGGAATTTTTTTTCTGCAAACAGATTTTTAACAGTGTGGTTTTCGTATGGGAAAGTCCATTCAATCCAAAACTGAATGTTAAAAGCAAATGTACTTTTAACTACTTTTGAATGACATTCATCATCGCATACACTGATGAGAATATTCGTACAAATGTTTGTTTAAAATTCTACTAGTGTATGGCCAGCTTAAAAGGGTTGTAAAGGCACAAGGTTTTTAATCTTCATGCCTTCTATGCATGAAGGTAAAAAACCTTCTGTGTGCAGCAGCCCCCCTAATACTTACCCAAGCCCCCTCTTGATCCAGTGATGTCCACGAGAGCATTGCCTCTCTGGGGACTTGCACTGGCTAATGGCAGCAGCGGAAGCCATTGGCTCACGCTGCTGTCAATCACAGCCAGTGAGCCATTCAGAAGATGGATGGGGTGGGGCCAAACCACGGCTCTGTGTGTGAATGGACACACAGAGCAGCGGCTTGGCTCAGGTGCCTCCAAAGCAACCTGTTTTCTATGGGGGCACCCGACAGGAGGGAGGAACCAGGAGCGCCGGTGTGGGACCTGAGAAGAGGAGGATCAGAGCCATTCTGTGCAAAACTATTACACAGAGCAGGTAAATATGACATGTTTATTATTTTAATGAAAAACTTTAACTCATGCACTGGCAGTGTCAAACCTGTGTAAAACCTGCTAAACTTGGTTTTAAGGCAGGAACATTCAAAGCTTGGTATACAAGTACATTTTTTCGTTGAACAAAAAAAAGAACAAACAGATCCCTGCATCAATACAAGTGATGTTGGTGCAGGGATCTCTCCCACTGTGTCTTTGTATTCTGACAGCTGGGATTCCCCCACTAGAAGACACAGATCAGTGCGTGCAGCCATTGGTTGTTAGCGCTGATCGAATGGTGGTTTTCCAACATGACTGTTTGACAGAGACTGGCTTCTGTTGAACAGACAGAAGTATACACCAGTGGCAGCCTGTCCATAGGGGGCGCACGGGCGCCGCCCCCTCTATCCAAGTTTCCGACGCCCTAATCTACATGCAGGGTGCTGGATGCATGGATTTCAATAGGGTGTTTTATTTTTTTAAACAGAGGCCTGAGGCTCTAATTGGCTTAAAAAAAGGGTGGGCTTGGGGGCGCAGAGAGAGCACTGCACCCTGGGCCCACCCAGTTGTGTGACAATAGCAAATTAATATTCGCTATTGTCTTCCTGATTCTCCTCCCAACCAATCAGGAAGAAGTTCCTGAGACCCGATTGGCCAGGGAGTCTCAGGACTCCCAGCCAATCGGGTCTCATTCAGGACCCACTTCCTGTCCGGGAGGAGAAGCAATGGCCCCAGAGCGAGGAGCTGCAGCCCGGATCCATGTTTGTCTGATCTGCCCCCTTCCTAAGGGGGGGGGGGGGAATCGCTGCATTCCCATCCGTCTCCCATGGGGGGGGAGGGGGGTAGCGTTGGTTTGCTGAATATATTGAGCACCACCTGCCGCTGGTATACATGTACCAAAATTTGGCTGAATTTCGGTACATGTGTACTGGGCTTAAACGTAGGAAAAAGGGGCTCTGGGAGTCAGTTGTTTAAACTTCCCAGATGACTTCTGCATTTAGAAAAGCTAAACGCAGGAGTGTCAGTGCGAATGAGGCCTAAATCTACACAGTTTTTCTGGCTGTAAATGAAAATCCTAAAATAATATTTAGTCAAATGCAGCAGTTAAAAACAAAAACACCACAGTGGAGACAATATTTATTTTAACACATCTGGGACTTCCAATGCTCAGGAAGTGAATTAATGAACAGATACAAACTGTGTAATTGTTGTCAGATGGCAGTGCCCCTCATTTAGTCAATGCATTATCTATTACCTGGCTTCAGCACAGGAAGGAAATGCATTGCTAATAGGACACTTTTATCGCCGGGGCTTTGTCAGTGAGCATTTTAATTATATCCGTGTATTTTTTGTGCTGCGTTTGATGTGTACACTCAGGATACTACCTGTATTATAGACCTGACACCACTTGTTACATGACTGGGCATGCATGTTTATGTCAATGTAACTAAGATGGGGGAATGCTGCTATGCCTCCCTGTTGTGGGTTTATCACAGAGCATACTGACACTCAGCTAAAAGAAAACAATCAACATGGTTGATGCCTGTTTTCTCTGCAATTGGCCATCGGACACCTTAAAATGATTTTCTGATTTATTGATCTACATGTGTGGATTATCTGTAGAAGAAGGCTGATGGTCTGCTGCCATCTTTCAAGGCCATTTGCTTGGGTCTTAAAAGGCTTTGATGGAGTACTTTCCATGGTCCCACTGGTGCATGTATGCAGCTATCATATGGTGATTACTCTTGTTGTCTCATGAAAGATTTAGGCAGTTGGCACATGCATGGCCAAATCTGTTCCTGATTGGCCTCATGTGACTTGTACTGCAGAAGTAGGTTTAACCATCCTTATATCATTCTTTACTTTGAATTGTGTGTGTGCATGTGTGAGTGTGGGGAGGGGGGTTTTAAGCAGGGCTGCTTCTAGAAATTTTGGGGCCCCTTACATCCTGCCTGATGGGGCCCCCAACTCCACCTGCACCCCCCCAAGATGCAGCTGAACAGCACCATTCACTTTATCCACCCACTCCCTGAAAATGAAAAAAAAAAGTCCCTCCTCCGCTCCCACCTGCTGGGCCCCTCTGTTGAAGTAATGGGGCCCAGCGAAATGTAATTTAACCCTGGTAAGCAAGTAGAAGTGGGGGTGTAGTCTGGTAAAATCAATTTATTAATTTAGGCAGAAATGAACAATAAAGCTGCCCCGGGCCCCCCCTGTTTAGCTGATAAGGCCTGGACCCAGTACAACAGGACCAGTTGTACTGCCTTATTAGCGGCCCTGGTTGCAAAGCTGCACTGCTCTTAATACAGATAGCTATGAAGCAGATTGGACCATTTTTATTAAAGATATTTAGTCTTTTTTTATCATCTTAGTATCAATTTCCCCATAGCAACCAATAAACCAGCACTCATACATAAATGTAATTAATCTAATTGGTGCCTAATGGGCAAAACAAACAGGGGTGGATTTACGAAAGACAAATTGACTGTGCAGTTGCTCCAAAGCTTAGTAAATTAGGTATAGCTTCATTTTGCAAAGAATACCCAATCATGTACAACAATAATTTAAAAAAAAAATTTTTTTGCTTGTACAGGATTGGACAATGGAAACCAACACAGCTCCCACTCATTTACTAAGCACTGGAGCAGCTGCACTTGCAGAGTGCAACTACAGTTTGCAAAGTGCACAGTCTATTTTCCTTTAGTAAATCAACCCCACAGTTCTTGCTTTAGGCAGTTTGGTAAATGAGCCAACATAGTGAAGACTTTTTGGGAATTGTGATCCGTAAAACAGAAGTACAACTTGAAATAAAGGTTTTCCAGAGAAATCCATGTGGATAGTTTGATTTGATCTCCCAAAGCTGACCATACACCAATAGAATTCCATTTCATAAAATAATTTTGAAAAATTCTTTAGAGGATTCTTTGTTGCCATCACTGAGTCATGCAATTTTATTCGAAAGCCCTTAAAATTTTCGTTCAGACTTGCCACTTGAATGGAATCTCAGGCATATTAAATAGGTTTTATTTGTGCCTAGAACATGCACATTACAATATGTATGATTTTTCCTGAACAAAAAACATATTCATTAGAATAAAAAAAAAAAAATCATTCTGCTTCTTTAAATTTTCTCATCACTACAGACAAAAATGAGCATTGATTTGACCTCACCAACCATTGGAAAATCAAACATATATTCAGAAAACAAGCATTTTCAAACAAAATACTATGCGTGTATGGCCAGTGTATGGGTATAATAGTGATACAGGAATTTCAGAGAACTTGAAAGATTTCAGATTGTTTACCAAAATGAATATGCTGTGTGCATTCCTTTGCAGTGGAATCTCCTCTGTGACTGCATCTCTTTAAAGCGAATTGTTGTAGTTGGTTAGGAAATGGGTAAGCTTCTTTACTTTTTTAGTAAACAATTTATTTACTATGCCAGAATAGATTTGACACTGGTCCAAAATGAGTTAAATGGGTCCGAGCTGCTGCCATGGATGTGCAAACCAGGATGTCCAGTCATCAGTTTTCTTTAAAGCCCTAAAATTCATATGGAAAGAGGTGTGCATGGCCACAGGAGCCGTTAACTTGCACTAGTAGACCTGTTTCGTAAACAAGAGAGGGAGTTTAGAAAGGGATTTATACTTTGCTCTTTATATGCATTTACAATGAGTGTCTATAACCTGGTAACAATAACTCCTTTTTGTATATTTATTAGCTATCCAGAAGAAGGCAAGACTCTTACCATGAAAAGTCTAGAGAGCACCCAGACGATGGTGAGTTCAAAACATTTAAGTCCAATCTTTCCTTTTGTATTTCTGAACCAAATAAGCCACTAAATAGTGAGATAGTGAAAATACCCACGCTATGGTTATAAGTGCTTCACTGCCTGTGAAATTTTAATCCCAAAATAAATTTATGGATTTGTTTTTATATGTGCCGATATAAATTGAAGCTGCTGCTGTTGTGTAAGGTCAAAGACCACATAAAGTGACAATAAGCAGTGTTAAACTTAGAGCTGCTTCTATATAAACTTATGAAAATCAGACTAATATATAAAGTGCCTGGGTAATCATTAGTCCATTATAGTGCAATCATAAGTGAAAAAAGTCCATCCACGCATATAAAGTGCCAAACGAAATTGATTCCTGCTTGTGAAGATTCAAGTGCCACTTTGTGCTCCCCTCCTGAGTCCCCACTCACCAGCAATATGATTCAAAACCGTATGGTCTATATCCTGCACCAATGGATGAATCAAACTCCTTCCTTCTCCCCAGATTACAAGGTTTCCAGTATGATAGTATGCGGCATACCAATGAAGAGAGAGATGTATATAGCGTAATACTACACTCACATGTGCTGCTGGCTTCTGTGTTCAGCAAATCTGAACACAGAAGCCAGCAGCACATGTGAGTGGAACCACAGGTCCAGCAGAACCACAGCAGCAAAGAGTATTGCGCTATATACATCTCTTTTCATTGGTATGCCGCATACCATCATACTGGTAACCTTGTAATCTGGAGTTCAATTCATCCATTGTTGCAAGATATAGACCATGCGGTTTTGAATCATATTGCTGGTGAGTGGGGACTCAGGAGGGGAGCACAGAGTGGCACATGAATCTTCACAAGCAGGAATCAACTTCGTTTGGCACTTTATCTGCATTGATGGACTTTTTTTCACTTATGATTGCACTGTAATGGACTAATGGTTGCACAGGCACTTTACATATTAGTTTGATTTTCATAATTTTATATAGAAGCATAGGCATTTACAGGCATTTAGAGGCATGGGCATTTAGAGGCAGAATAAAATCCACTGCCAGCACATTCAGGAGCAGCACTATTTTGGTAGAGCGTTAATTCAATACATTCTTTTTGGCCAATGAAATGATTTACCTCCCAAAGGCTTTACACACCTAAATGTACCTAAACACTGCTTTTCTCCTGCCAGGAATATAAGGCATTCAGGAGTGCTGGGCAAACTCCTTGTGTGCACGAGGCCTTACATTTAGCCCCATCCCCCTTCTTCCCTTGGCCATTCTGTAAACTATTCACAGAATACACAGCGTTCTGTGTTATCCGCCTCCCTCTTCCCTTGGCCATTCACAGAACATTGCGTATTCTGTGAACCACTAACAAAATACACAGTTCTGTGAATGGCCAAAGGGAGAGGAGGGGCGAATAAAACAGAGCAATAGTGAATATATTGTTCATAGAATGGCCAAGGGAAGAAGAGGGATGGGTAATACAGAATATCATGTATTCCTAAAATGGTTTACAGAGTACACAGCAATCTGTGAATGGCCAATGGGAGAGGAGAGGCAGATAAGCTACATTAGTACTTCCATGTAGGAGAGCTACAGCTGTCATATCAACAGCAATCCAAAAGTAGAGAGCTTTACTATCTGCCATGAAAAAAATATACATTTTAAAGTAGAGTAGTGATCCAGAAATTACAATTGCACCAGGAATTAGACAAATCACTATGCCTGGAGTTCTGCTTTAATTGTTACCCAAGATAAAGAAACCTTCCTTCAGAGTCAAAACTACATCTGTGCACCATACACAGTTTTACTGGTCAGTCTATGAGGGAATTCCACGTAAAACCAAATGTCTGGCCACAAACAGTGATTTAAGACAGTTGGGTTTCTACTGAGAAGCTCAGTTTATTACATATTAACTGACAGACAAGCAACTTTTTGAGTAACACTTCGAGTCGTTTATGTAATACAAACATTTTCCATATTTCTTCATATCATTATATTACTAAAATTTTTCCTTCTGTTTGAAACAGAATATAAAATGTTAGTCATAGTGGGAGTTCCATGCTGAAATATGAGTATATGGTTTGGTTACTTCCTCCAAGTTTTGAACATTCTGTACCTAGAGCATACAATTCTGAGGCTGAAGTCCAAAAGTTTTTTATTTTCCATTTCATCTGAAACATTAAGCATAGAATTCTACAGAAGGCTTGTACAGTTTAGGAATCCAATTTTTAGATGGTTTTTAGCTTTTACATTGTGTAAAGCACTCTTCTGGGAAAAGGTATTGCTTCTCTGAAGTGTCTAAAAACTGATAGGGCATCATTGCGGCTTGGCATATACACACTCATAAATCAATAGTTTCTGCAATGATTGTAGGATATCTGAACATTCTTTTATGGTGCTTAGTTTCCATTGAATTTTCTCGATTCAGATACACCTAGCATTTCATTCCTTAGAAGAGAATGTTAATTTAGCATGCCATGAAAGCAGAATCTATGCGCTCCACCAAGAATGGCTGTGATGGTAAATAACAAGGTCTTTAGCGCAGAGGTAATTGTGACTTTTAAAAGTGATATATTTCAGCTATACTGATCTTCATCAGGTTTCATGTGTGCTTGAGATAAGTATTTTGTTTGAGTTATGAGGGTGGCCACAAAAAGAGGGTTTATCATTACACAGAAGTCAATGGGGTTGACAAAAACAGTAGTGGATGTTCACTAAAGTTGACCATACATGGAGCGAATTTTGACCAGTTCTTGAGAAAACCAGCTAAAATGTGAACCATGGATGACCCTGTTCCCACCACATCCTTTGATCTGAAAATCGAAGGAGTCAGGCGGAAAAATTGAGAGTGAGTCCTTGAAGCCAACTAGCTGGCAGGAGAGAATCCTCTATCCAGGGTGTTTAGTGTCAATGGGGAAATAGATAAACTTATCTTGCAGGGATGAATGACAAAGTCTTAAGGCCTCGTACACACGATCCAATTTTATGGCCATAATTGTCTAATGGACGTGTTGTGTCGGATAATCCGACCATGTGTATGCTCTGTCAGACAATTATTGGCTGAATTAACGACAACAAAAGTTGGCTGTTCATGCTCACCAACTGTTGGGCAATAAATCTGTTACGTCGGTTTATCCGAACGTGTGAACGCAAGTCCGTCGGACAAAACTTTAAAGTACAAACACGCATGCTCAGAAACAATGCTAACCATAACACAACATTAGCAGAAGTTGCCCAAAGGGTGTTTGTTGGCCAACAATTCTTTGCCGTTTGTATGCAATACAAGTTCCTGGCCAACGCACTTCGGGAAAAAGTCCTACGCTTTGTCCGATGAAAATCTGATCGTGTGTATGAGGCTTTAGAGTGTATGGCTAGCCTTAGCAAAGTGAATGTTTGCTCTGCAAAACAAATGTTTGGAAATAAGGTCAACCTTTGTTCACTTTGAATATCCAATCATGTGTGAAGGAAATAAAAAAAATTGGCAGGACAATATTGGTTGATTGAAGTGAACACTGATTCACCTTGTTTATTAAGCTCACTGAATATGCACTTTGCTAAGTGAACAGCTTCTTCTAATTTAAAGGTCCGTTCACACTTGCCCGCACAGTAAAGTGGAGCGATTAGTGTGTGGGCAGCGGCCATTTTTGGCTGCAATTTTGTGCGTCAGGGGGAGGTGTGGTGAGTGTTTAATCGCACAAAGTGACACTTTATTCATGTCACCACACACCAGTGTGGTGCGTTTGCTGTGCAATAACATGCAGGGCCATCCATAGAGGTGTGATATTATGTAAACTATTGTTTTCTATGTATCATTGCATTTACCTGCGTTTATCCATGGGGAAAAATGTAGGTATCTGCACATAGTGTGAATGGGCTCTAATAAATTATCCCAATGATTACTTGCTGCCTATAAATACTGCAGCAGAATGCACAATGTCATAAAGCACTAACAAAGAAATTATAATACAGAAAAAAAGAAGTGTTCTAAAACATACATGTCTGAGACAGTCATCTGTGCCTTAATATAAAGGAATTATATAGTATAGTCCAAACAAGTACAAAGCTACAAAATGCCCCTTTTTATTAGCTATGGAGAAACCATCAAGAGAAAGCATTAGGTTGCACTTGTATCACAGCCTGAGTTTAATTGCTTTCAACTGGCATGAATAGAATCAATTGTTCACGTGACTAGTATCATTGAAGGGGGAAGCCAGAGTAGTATATAGTAATCTAACAATGAAATGCTAGGCTTTCCCATGTAGTGGTGATATTACACAACAGTTCCTATAAAGGCCAGTGTTATGATAAATGAATGGTTGAATAATTAAAAAAACAATATTGCATAAATAGAAAGGTGACTGTAGTTTTAGTAACGGCTGACACATTATAAATACAACAGACTAATAACTAGTATTGCCCAATAGACAAATAGAAAAAAACTAAGCAGGGTTACTATACCGTCTATTTCTTAAAAAGTGTTTCTATTAACCTGAGAATTCAGTCTAATCAGATTTGAGGCCATATCACAGAATTTAACAATAAAATACAATGCCAAAGGGAAGGATGACATTTAGAGCCCATTCACACAGGGGCAACTTTGGATCCAACTTCAAGTCGCCCCAAGTCGCCTCAAGTCGCGCTACATGAAAAAATCAATGTAAATGAATGGATCCGTCTTAATGCACACTACTGCAGTCACTCCGACTTCAGAAAAGGTTTGAGCCCATTCACACAGGGGCAACACGACTTCCAGCGTGACTTTGGGAGGCAACTTGGACACGACTTGAGTATGAATTACAGCGCGACTCCAGGCAACTTACAAGGCAACTTCAAGTTGCCTCGGAGCGACTTCAGTAGTGTACATTAAGACGGCTCTCATTCACTTACATTGATTTTCTCATGCCGCGCGACTTGGGGTGACTTCAAGTCGGATCCAAAGTCGCCCCTGTGGGAATGGGCAACTTTGCAGGAAATAAAAATAGTTTTCTCTGCAAACCCCTCCCTCCCCCTCCCTCCCACAGAGCTGATTACTCTTTGATTGGCCACTGGCAAAGTCCCCTGTCCTGGAGGCGACTTCAAGTCGTGTTGTAAGTCGCCCCAAGTCGCGCTGTGATTCATACTCAAGTCGTGTCCAAGTTGCCTCCCAAAGTCGCGCTGGAAGTCGTGTTGCCCCTGTGTGAATGGAGTCTTAGGGGGAAAAGATCAACAAATCAAAAATCATCTCTAATGCCCCATACACACGATCGTTTTTCATGCCGTTAAAAATGCCATTTTTAAAAATGGCCATTAAAAATGATCGTGTGTAGGCTCCAGAGCATTTTTAACGACGTGAAAAACGGCCATTAAAAATTTCGAACATGCTCTCTTTTTTCACGTCGTTTTTCATGTCGTTTTTTTTAACGACGTGAAAAACGATAGTGTGTATGCTTTAACGACGTGAAAAAAAACGTGCATGCTCAGAATCAAGTATGAGACGGGAGCGCTCGTTCTGGTAAAACTAGCGTTCGTAATGGAGATAGCACATTCATCACGCAGTAACGGACTGAAAAGCACGAGGCTGAAAAGCGCGAATCGTTGCTCAACAAACTTTACTAACATGAAGGGTGGCGAGCGGAACTTCCCCTTTATAGTGCCGTCGTACGTGGTTTACGTCACTGCGCTTTGCTTGATCGTTTTTTAAAATGATCGTGTGTACGCAAGACAGGCTTGAGAGGAAACATGAAAAAAACTACGTGAAAAACGGCAAGAAAAAAAATGGCAAGAAAAACGATCGTGTGTATGGGGCATAAGGCTAGCCATACAATTACTTGTAGAGAAATCTACTAGGTTATTCCATTTACACTATTCAGGAATCTTCCTTGCTGACTAGTGTATCCTAACAGCAGGCACCCACAGTTGACAGAATACCTGAACAATAACCTGCATATGATTGGAGAAAGTCACTATTCTTCCAAGAATGTTCTACCCAGCTCCTTCAACGAAATTGTATTGAAGCATTAACTTTTGTCGAGCTGGGTGGTGAAGACAGGGCCACCCACAGCCCAAGGTTTGCCTGATTCAGCAGAAATTGTCCAAAATTTGAGCCGTGTATGGCTGACATTATACTATATTATAGTTGGTAGCATGATTTATTTTATTTCAGGTACTTATATAGCATTGTCAATTTACGCAGTGCTTTACATATACATTTCACATACATACACATACAGGAAGTCCCCGAGTTACGACCATCTGACTTGCGAACGACTCCTACTTACAAATGGGAGGCTGCGTGGCCACTTTTCGACGGCGGGCACATTCGACGGAACCTTTTCGACTGCGGGCACATTCGACGGAACATCGGAAAACGATGTAACTGCCGTTCTGCGCATGCGCGGCCACTTTTCGACGGCGGGCACATTCAACGGAACATCGGAAAACAACGTATCTGCCGTTCTACGCATGCTGTTCTGACTTACGAACATATTCGACTTAAGAACAAACCTACAGTTCCTAGCCCGTTCGTAACTCGGGGACTGCCTGTATTGGGCCAATTTAGACAGGAGCCAATTTACCTACTAGCATGTCTATGGAGTGTAGGATGAATCCAGAGTACCTGGAGAAAACCCACACAGGAAGAACGTGCAAACTCCAGGCCGGTAGTGCAGTGTTTGGGATTTGAACAAGCAACCCTTTTGGTGCTAGGTGAATGTGCTAAAAACTACACCCCTGTACTGCCCATTGATGATGAACTTTGCATTTTGCTGGTTGACAATACAAGGCAGATCACTCATCGGATACAATAAAAATTCAAAGTGTCCATTGTGACTGTAGTATTGGAGGGCCCAACTGTTCTCACTGCAAATAAAATTGTGTTGCTAAACTGACTATTAGGGATGACACCTGTCCAGGATTCACCCGGACAGTTCAAGTTTGGAATCATGCGTCCGGGTTTCAGACTGCCTGAAACCCAGACACATTATTTAGACTGGACTATGGCTTCCCAGCAGGGTTGCTGGCTGCAGTTGTCTAAGCTGAGAGTGTCTGTTACACTCTTTCGCACTGCCAAATGCCAGCACTATGAATCCCCCTAAGGCAAATCAGGGTTCTCAGAGCACCTCCTACATCATATTTCCCCTTTACACCAGAGGCCACAGTGTTTCCCCTTATATCAGAGTCCTCTCCACACATCAGAGTTCTCAGTGTTCCCCCTTAACTCAGGGTTCCCAGAGGATCCCTTATGTTATAGGCCCCAGAGTTCTCCCTTATATCAGAGTCTGCAGAGTCCCCCCTTACAGTGAAAGGGAACTCTGCGGATTCAGAAGTAAAAGGGGAACTCTGCGGATTCAGAAGTAAAAGGGGAACTCTGTGGATTCAGATGTAAAAGGGGAACTCTGCGGATTCAGATGTAAAAGGGGAACTCTGCGGATTCAGAATTAAAAGGGGAACTCTGTGGATTCAGAAGTAAAAGGGGAACTCTGCGGATTCAGAAGTAAAAGGGGAACTCTGCGGATTCAGAAGTAAAAGGGGAACTCTGTGGATTCAGAAGAAAAAGGGGAACTCTGCGGATTCAGAATTAAAAGGGGAACTCTGTGGATTCAGAAGTAAAAGGGGAACTCTGCGGATTCAGAAGTAAAAGGGGAACTCTGCAGATTCAGAAGTAAAAGGGGAACTCTGCGGATTCAGATGTAAAAGGGGAAATCTGTGGACTCTGATGTAAAGGGGGACTCTTTTTCTTAACTTCATATGATTAGAAATTTTATTTATTCGCAAAATATATGTATCGTTTATACTATAAAAATAAAATTGCCGTGCGCCGCTAAATTGTTCAGGTTTGACTTGAAGAAAAGGTGACAACCCTACTGACTATACATACACTGCCCAAATTCAAATAAGCTAAAATCTGTCTTCAGTCACATAAATTGATTAGTGTTTGGCCAGTAATAAGTTAATAAACTGTTTGCATGCCATTTGCAAAATAATCCGGGTCCACATTTCTATGTACCATTGCTCCTAGCTATGTGTGATTGCACCTATCTGTGAGTGCTTGCATTTAAATGGGAGCAAGCTGTGGGCTTCATCCCATTTATAAGTGTAGGGCACAGCTAAAATTAGATTATGCAAATCAGCTCCTGAAGGAAGGATGTGAAAGATGGCTATAGAAAGATTACCCCCAGCTTTTTCCTGGCACATTTTGCCATGGTAAATGTAAAATGAACATGTATTATATAATAATAGGTAGTCGGAGGGTTCATTCAGTTGAGTGCTACATAGTTACACAGTAAGGCAGTCTATAGATGATTTGATCCATCACAAGTGGAAGAAAATAAAATTGCTCGATTCCCCCATCAACACAGCCAGCAGGGGGTGTGGGGAGTCTTCCCAGCTAAATCTAAAAAATTCCTCCATCCACGCTAAACAGCATGGATGGACAAATTCACCCCCCCCCCCCCCCCCCCCGTGCCTACATCTGATTTCATACAGGTGCTATTTGAACAAAAACAAATTTGGCAAGGTAGTGCCAACAGAGTCACCCAAATTTCGTCTGCATAAATGGCCTGAAACTCTGGCCATGTATGTTAGTCTAGTTGCATCTAAAATATACCATTTTAACCACTTGCTTACTGGGCACATAAACCCCCTTCCTGCCCAGGCGAAATTATAGCTTTCAGCACTGTCACGCTTTGAATAAAAATTGCGCAGTCGTGCGACGTGGCTCCCAAACAAAATTAACGTTCTTTTTTCCCCACAAATAGAGCTTTCTTTTGGTGGTATTTGATCATCTCTGCGGTTTTTATCTTTTGCGCTATAAACAAAAAAGTGCAACAATTTAAAAAAAAAACACAATATTTTTTGATTTTTGCTATAATAAATATCCCAATTTTTTTTAAAAAAAAAAATTTTTTCCTCAGTTTAGTCCAATATGTATTCTTCTACATATTTTTGGTTAAAAAAAAACGCAATCAGCGTTTATTGATTGGTTTGCGCAAAAGTTATAGCATTTACAAAATAGGGGGTAGTTTTATGGCATTTTTATAAAAAAAATTTTTTTACTAGTAATGGTGGCGATATGTGATTTTTTTCGTTACTGTGACATTATGGCGGACACATTGGACGCTTTTGACACTATTTTGGGACCATTCACATTTATACAGCGAACAGTGCTATAAAAATGCACTGATTACTGTATAAATGTGACTGGCAGGGAAGGGGTTAACACTAGGGGGCGAGGAAGGGGTTAAATGTGTGCCCTATTAGTGATTACTACTGTCGGGGGAGGAGACAGACTGGGGGAGGTGACCGATCTGTGTCCCTATGTACAAGGGACACAGCATCGGTCTCCTCTCCCTGACAGGACAGGGATCTCTGTGTTTACACACAGAGATCCACGTCCTTGTCTCTGTACCGGCCGATCGCGGGTACCTGGCGGACATCGCGGCCGCCAGGCATGCGCATCGGCATGTCAGTGACACGCCGGGCACGCGCGCGCGCCGCCGGTGGCGCTCGTGCGCCCCGCCGGTGGCCGGAGGAGCGGAGGCCGTAAAAAGACGGCCTCCCGGATTTCTAGAGCCACCTTGTGACCGTATTTTGTACATGGACCAGGTCTGAAGAAGTTAAATAAGGTAGATGTAAATCACTTTGTAATTTTTGTATTTATTTTTCTGAAATTCTGCTTTCAGACCAGACAGGTCAGACAAATCTTCATGGACATATCGAGGTCAATCAAACACTAATGAAACAAACAACAATTCTTTTGATTCAGCTATCACTAGAGCCTGTTGTGAAACAAGCATGCAGCTAGAGCAGTGTTTCTCAACTCCAGTCCTCAAGGCGCCCCAACAGGTCATGTTTTCAAGATTTCCCTTAGATGAAACTGCTGTGGTAGTTACTAAGGCAGCAAAACTGATCAAATCACCTGTGCAAAATAATGGAAAACCTGAAAACATGACCTGTTGGGGCGCCTTGAGGACTGGAGTTGAGGAACACTGAGCTAGAGCATCTGAAAAGTGAGAATTCCTGTCCTGCATACTTGTTTCGGGTCAGTGACTGAGTAACAATCACCCTCTTCCCCCAGGGGACTGGACCTTTAAAAAAAAGTCAACAGTGGCATCGCCTACATTTCTATCCTCAGATATTCTCAAGATATGCTTTCAATGTACGTAAATGCATTCTAATGTTTATAAAGGCTCCCGTAGAAATCCTTAGGGAACGCATAGGAATATACAAGAAGGCACATAAATAAAAGCAACATAAAAATTGCAAAATATTCCTAAATGGAAACCACTAAAAGAGAGCTTTCTAATTTCTGTTGCACATTGATATCAGTTTTGGCATTGCTAGGATAATCAGGTAGTGTAATTACGGATAACAAGCTTTTGCAAGTATGTAGCATTTATCTCAGAGATTTTCCTGTATGCTGGCATATCTCTGCCAAAAAATGTTCAAATCCTATGAATCATCTTCTTTGCAGCATAGAAATGGTAACAATCCTTTCACTGTGCATGCGTTAAGTAAAAAAAAAAAAAAGTCCTTAAAATTTGAAGGAAAATTTATGGCAGCTGGAGGCGGTCAATAAAGTATATAAATGTGATATCTGTTGTGTTTAAGATGGAACAAAAACAAGAGCATACCTTCAGAAAACTGTCAGCCTTTTGATATATCATGCATACCAAGAAAGACTTAACCTAATCCCTGCCCTCTTTGTCCTGTATTTGATTAGTGTTGCCGTCAGTTGTAAGAAAGCCCACAGCTGCCTTCTGCCCAGGAGGTAGTCTGTAGGACTCCATTCTAGTCTGTTTCTTTTTACTGCTCACAATTTCACTTTCCGACAACTACAATTGATTAATAATAACACAGAGGCCAGCTTGTGCAAAGGATCATGGTAGCTGTAGTTTGGCAGAAAGGAAAGAAGCAAAGCTCTGAATGCTGTTAAACTTTGAATGTTCTTTTGTTCAGTGATATTTTTAATGCCTAGTTATAAGCCATGTAGAATGTAAGATACAGTTTACATTAGACAAGTGTTTATCAATCACTAGTTTGTGGACTACTAGTAATAAATTGACCAATTGCTTTATTTTGTAGTCACCCAAGAGTTATTAATAAGTATAATATGCAAACCTTTCTGAATTACTCTTATATTGCAAGGTACAGTATTAGATTTTAATATTAAAAAATAGCTCCAGCCTCACCTGTTTCTATCCCATCTGCTTCTGCCTCTGGTGCTTGGTGGAAAACTGTGCTGCGCTTTCATTTGTTTTCCCTTCCTTTTCCCACCGTGTGCCTCCAAATTTTTTTTGAAGGATATTTTAGCAGGAAAACGTTCTGTCGCAGTTGCCCAGTTCCCACAAGATTCACTGGCAGTCTTTAACACGCTCCCTGAGCTTAACAAGCTGTCAGTCACTGCTGCAGTGTCCTGTGTGGTGCATACAACATTCATAGAGTCAGTTTCATCTGGATGAGAAAAAAGTTACAGCATAGCCTGTCCCCTATGCAGACTGAATCCTGGGAACTGCAGATAACAGTGTACTGTAATTTGTTGTCTTTAAGGGTGAAAGCAATGTTGTTTCTAAGGGCTAATTCATACTAGATGCGGTAACCGGCTTTTTACTGCACTGTCAAACACCGGTCAACACTAGGACACACTGTGTGTCCTATTCACAGTGCAATGCAGCCTGGGACTGCACACTACTGTAAAGTGACGTGAATGGAGTGTCACTTTTGTGCAATTCAAATAAAGTTTCAACAAAAAAAGGGAACTGTGTGATGCGCTGAATTGTGCACCACACTGCCCTCGACCACAGTACAGATAGCTGCCAGAGGGTAAAGTACTGCAGTTTACCTCTCTGGCAGATGTCCGTTCAGTGTGAATTCAGCCTTAGCGAGTACAACTGACTTTATGTGTTTCTTATTGCATTAATTGATAATGTGTGCTGTATTATCCACATATACGGAAGCAGTAGGGAATATGGAAGGGAAACTCATACTAATACAGTGACCTACACCAGCTTCTGGGTCCTGTGCCGAGCGGCTGTCCTGCCGCATTATGAACACAGGACGTTGACCACTCGGCACAGGCACCATTCAGAGAATGCTTTTCATTTTCTCAATGAATGTAAAGTGTTCTCTTCTTGGATGAGGTGGAGAGCGAGACATCACATTGCCACTTCTCCACCTCGTCCAATCAGAGAATATTATTCATTCTTTGAGAGACTGCAAAGTGATCTCTGAATGGTACTTGTGCCAGGCAGGCAACCTCCTGAGTTCAAAATGCCGCAGAGCAGTGGCTCTGCATAGGACCTGGAACCTAGTTGAGATCACTGTAGTAGTGGTTCCTACTACAGTAATTTCCAGCTTCTAGAGGGACCCCACAGGTATGGTATATGCATAGTTACATTGGTCCAAGCTGGAACAATATAACTGTTTAAAAATATCCATACCTGGTATTCTTCTTTCATTTCTTGGTAGACCTTGGTGATGAACAAATCCTATTGAGTATGTCAGACATTTTTAGTCAAATGTCCACTGTTCTCCATACATTCCCCAAATCAGAGCCCATCACATGTTCTCATAGAATCTAGGGAATAATCTAGGGCTATAAATACCAGCATTCCAAGTTTTATATGAATACATGGATGTGGCTTACCTAGTTGTGCTTCACAGGAAATGGTTACTGTGAGCCAAAATTTCACAGCCTTTGAAAGAACATGCTGTAATGTGTTGTATGCCCTGTTGGCAAAATTGAAAGAAAAGCTTTTTCATAAGATGACTTTTTCTCTTTTCTGTTTTTTTTTTTTTCCCCTTTGGGGGGGGGCTGCAATAGCTGGAAAACATCCGGACAGTGGTTTATACAGCAAAGGCCATTCGTATTCTGGATACCCAAGCTACATCATGATGCCAAATATGAATAATGACCCATACATGTCAAATGGATCGTTGTCTCCACCCATTCCTAGAACAGTAAGTGCACTGTGTTTTGCTGCAGTTGGTTTCTTCTCAGATTCAGTCCAGGTCACATTTCTGTGTAACATTTATGAGCTTTCAAATTCTGCTTGGCAGCAAAAAGCACAAAATGGTTTCTTTCTGTGTGAACTGTACCGTTATTGTCTCTGCTAGTTTCTGAGGAACTGGAATACCCTCTCACACTGATTGTTGTTATACTTGCCAACTTTTCTAAAACAACAGACACCGTTATATTGTATTTGCATTTTTATTTATTATTTATTTCCTTGACATCATAAGTTTAGGTGGAAAGCACCTATTTTCGAAAGCTGAACTTCAGGTTAACAGATATACACATTTGCAATACATATATGGATACTGCGGTACCTGCCAATGGATTTGTCATTCTATAAAGGCAGATTTGTAGACTTGTAGACAGCAGAGCCAGATGGCCAATCTCCATTGTAGCAGAAGCTTGGTCGAGAACAGTGGGTAAAAACCTACCCCCCCCCCCCCCCAATTGCTGATTGGACAGTGAAGCAGAAGAAGCATACTGACAAGTTCATCCCACTGCTCAGCATGTTCGCCATCAGCACATCTGCATGTAACAAATTCTGATTGGGTCCTATTCCTGTTTTGTTCTCTCCCAATCTGAAATTTGCTGCAAAGAGAATTACAGAAGACTGATATCTAGGAAAATTCATACTTAAACTAGTTGAATATCAAATACATTTAATGATAAAAAAAATGTAAGAATATAATTGCATTGTTTCCATTTTTTAAATCAGCTTTAAGCATAATTTATTTGCGCAAAAAAAAAAAAAAAGATTTGAAATTTCATGGGTTTTGTTGCACTATTTTATTCTCTGACTGCTTCTACATATTGGGAGAATTGTAATAAAAAGCAGTCAGTTAGCCTGTAGTCATAATTCTTCCAGATGTTATCCCATCTTTGCTACAGAGACGTACCTTGATGCTAGCAAACCCTAGTAACAAACCATTCCTCGTTTGCATAATTATCTGAATAAGAATGACCAGTGGGTGCTGCAACTGAATTAAGTATGTTTCTGCATAACTGATTGCCTCAAAGATCAAAGTCTATAATCTTAAGGGCACCTTTACTCTTCAATTGCGGTGCATTACCGTACATATTTTAAAGTGTGGTATATCATGCATTAACATGTGTTGCGTCAAGACAATCCATTTATTTAGAAAGCCTTAAAGTGGTTCTAAAATCACAATTGTTTTTCTCTTAATGCATTGAATGCTTTAAGGTACAAAGGCCTACTATCTTCTCACACCCTCCACCTAGCTTGTGTCTCATTGGCTTGTGTCTCATCACTCCAGTGCTGTCCCAGGCTACAGCAGTTCTCCTTCACTTCCACAGGCTTCTGCTGCTGTCAGTCAAACTTCTGTGAGCAGGGATCGGGGGTAGGGATTACTGGCACTGTGTGTGTCTATGGTCGCCCACAGCCCCAATCGAGAGTATGTCTGCATGGTTGCCCCCATAGCAAGCGGTTTGTTAAGGGCCTGGGGGCACTTGGAAGAAGAAGGAGCAGGCAGTACCGGTGGTGTACCGCCAAAAAGGGGGGCAAAGTGACTGGCTCTATGCAATAACCTTGGACAAAACAGGTAAGTATAACCTGTATTTTATTTTAAAGCAAAACTGTTTTATCTTTAGTATCACTTCAAAGAGTATCGAAACTCAAAAAGAAAAATGTATGCTTTAAAGGCTTGCCATGAAAAATGTGCATTTATCCCAATACACTTTCATCTGTTGGAGAGAAATATTTGTGTATACATTACTCTGGAGGCATTACCTGAATTCTCCCTCATTAAAGAGGAACCTCACACTCCCTAGGTACAACTAAATTCTTTCTAACTCATAGTTGATCCTGTAGGTCAGGGATATGCAATTAGCGGACCTCCAGCTGTTGCAGAACTACAAGTCCCATGAGGCATAGCATGACTCTGACAGCCACAAGCATGACACCCAGAGACAGAGGCATGATGGGACTTGTAGTTTTGCAACAGCCGGAGGTCCGCTAATTGCATATCCCTGCTGTAGGTTAATAAAAAAAGCATATGTACTAGTGCATGGAGTCCCATGTTGTCTACCTTGCAGCTGAAAGCGGAACTACACTGCATCTGAGCACCACAAAGGAAAAATGTTATTTAACGGATAAGTTCACCTTTGGAAACATGTTGCATGTTCCACCTGTTTTTAGGGTGGAACATGTAACATGTTCCCAATGCTGCAGCCACTGCCCACTGTCCTCTCTCCCTGTGACAGCAGTATGGGAAGAAGTTTCCTGTACTAGCTGTCGCTTTTTAAAATCAGCGCAACCGTGTGGGGCTCTGCCCACCCTGCGGAGTCATTCATTCACACAGCTCTATGTCTGAATGAACTACAAACTTCAACATCCTTTGCGGCTGTCAGTTTGTAGTTCTCAATGAACTACCATGGAGCTGTGGAGCGCTGTGGTAGTTCATTGATTTCTTCCTGTCAGCGTATCTGCTTACCCGTATGGGATGTACACCACACAGATATACTGACAGATCTGAAGAAGACCTGCATGGCACCAGCGATCTGATTGCTGGTGCAATGCTTTACAGACTCCAAAAGAAAAAAAATTATAAATGCACATTTTTTTACCTATTATTTTTTTCTAAAAGGTGAACTTATCCTTTCATTCATTTTTAATATTCAAAGCAAATGCCCTCCATATCTCCATGTTTTGTTTTGCTGAGAAATCACTTTGAAAAAAAACCCTCTAGCATTTCTGGCCGTGGCCATCTTGAGTATGGGCAGATGATTCATGTAGCATTGACTTCGTGAAATCCATCTGCCCTTAGTTCAGGCATGCAAGCAGGAGGGCGTGCTTAGCTAAGAAAACCCCTCCCACCTCCAGAAGACTCCTGGGATGTATGACATCATTTGCCTAGGCAAGAAACTAGGAAGTAAGGGTCCTTTCACAGGGGCTTGTCCGTTATACAGATTCCGCTTGCTCAGCGGGGGATCGATCTGCTGATCCCCACTGAGCAGGCAGATGACAGGTACGTCTCCACTCACTGTGCTGAGACGGACCTGTCAAAGCCCCGCTCTCCTCTATGGGAAATCGGATGAAAACGGACCGCCTCTCCGTTTTCATCCGATCCCATCCGATCTGATCCTCCAGACGGATGGAAAATAGGGTTTCCATTCGTCTGAATTTCACAGACAGGATCAGATGGCGGCGGATGTCAGTGGACATGTCACCGCTAATATCCACTGCTCCATAGGAGTGAATGGAGCGTCCGATCAGGTCCGTCTGAAGAACTAACAGTCGGACCTGATCAGAGTGCCCGTGTGAAAGGGGACTTACTGAAGGAAAAAAAAAATTCTAAACTAGTAAATATGATATACATTCCTATCTATTTACTAATGCTAGCAGCCTAGGGATTAAAAATAGTCAATGTTGATTGAGTGAATGAATATTCACTTGAAGCTCTCGTTGCACCACGCTGCTTCTGCACTACCATCTTGTGACTCTCATTCAAGGAGACTTCCTGGTAATTACATGCATACGCAGACATATCACAGGTCTTAGCCAGGTCCCAAATACCTAAAAGAGACCTGCAGCACAGGAATCCCACGCATGCATAGACATGCTGCAGGTCTCAGCTAGGTATTGGCGCCCTGGCATTTCTTGCGCATGTGTGGGATCTTATGGAGCTTGCACCTCTCGCTAAAACACCACCTCCACAGGGGCGACCCCTATGTTATGCTCGCCTAAGTGAGAAATCAGGAAGTGGTAAGCCACACCACTAAAACAGAAAAAAGGTACAGTATTCACTTTTGCTATTATGTCGGAAGGAGTGGGAGGAAGCAAATGAGAGAAAGTTTATCTAATGGGTGAAGGCCCATTTTAATGCTTGTGAATTGTGGCGAATAAATGCACATAAGCAATGACTCCTAAGGCATTCAATTAAAGAGGGGACTTCAGAACTTCTCCTTTACAGCTGAAGTGGCAGAATCTATGCAGTTGTACTAGCACTATGCGTGCCCACCAATCTCATATACTTATTACAGTTTCCATGTAACTATTAAAGGCCCAGACAAAAGAAGACAAACTGTGTTAAATGACATAGGTAGTATTTGACAGGAGGTGTGTCGTTTAACACTAACATATAAGGTGACTATTTTAGCACCTCTGCATGCTGACACTTCAGCAAATTGTTTACCAAACAGCAAAAGTGTCACATCACCTAAGTGGCGGGCTTAAATGCTAAAGCTTTTGGTGTCTGCAGGAATTCAAAGGGAGAGCCTTTGTTCTCAGATGTTTTTCATTCCTTTAAATGTTGCAGCTGTTTGATGGAAAGTGAGCAGTCCACGTGTTGCTGGCAGAGTCAGAGTCTAACAGAGTTCTGTGCTGCTTGAAACAGCATGCAACTGAGGCGAGTTTAATCTGAGCACAAATGGCCAGATACAATGGAACATTCAAAATCTGCTCTTCTTACGACAACCAACACAGCCGCAAGTTGAAACGGAAACTATAGTGGGTTTCGGTTCTTTTCACTTGATATTTTTTATCATCTATTTTTCAATATTTCTTTATATACAATCTTTACTTTACAAAGAAGCGTTTATATATATATATATATATATATATATATATATATATATATATTACACTGGTGTCCCAAAACGTGGGCTTTCCTTAAAAGAAAGTTGAGCAGAAGATTTTTATTTATTTTTTTAAACGGTTTCTCTTAAATCAGTGGTCTCCAAACGGTGGCCCGGGGGCCAGACGCGGCCCTTTGCTTTGCTTTATCTGGCCCTTGGGGCGCTATCCCTGCCACTGATATGAGACACTATGCCTCCCACTGACACCAACAATGGGGCATAATTCCTGCCACTGACACCAAAAATGGGTCACTATTCCTCCCCCTAATTTAAAGGTGGGGCCCTGTTTACTGTCACTGATACCAGGACAATTTTTACTTCACTTGGCCACAGTCCGGCCCCTCTAAAGTTTGAAAGACAGTAAACTGGCCCTTTGTTTAGAAAGTTTGGAGACCCCTGTCTTAAATTGATCCTCTATGTGTCCTCCTTGAAAAGAGCAGACAAGAAGGGAAAGGGGGGAGTCATGTGAGACCCCTGAAGTCAGTCTGCTGTGTTTGGAAATTTGAGGTTAAGCTATTGAGATTGGTAAACAGCTGTTTTTTTTTCAGAATTAGATCAGCCTTGTAAACATATGAGGAGGAATCTGGAGCTCTACCTACTGACTGCAGATTTTAAATATGAATCATTAATTTGCAATATTTATTATTTACCTGGCTAAAACAAAATCTAGATATTTCTTTTTTTTTATCATACAGCATGTGTCAAATATGCTTATATTGGAAGAATAGTAATTACAGTATGTGCGGTTCATCTGATAATAACTGCATAGCTCCCTACTGTCTCTGATTTCGAGGGACTGTCCCTGATTTGGAGTAATGTCTCTCTGTCCCTCTTCCCCCCTCATTTGTCCCTCATTTTGGTCTGATCTATATAGTTGTATATAAAATGCACTTTTTATGTTTCAAAAAGTGTTTCCCAGTGCTAAACCTTTCATCCAAATTCTAAATTGCTGCATTTGTAAATTTTAAAAGCCAATGTAAAGGAATAGTAGTGGTAAAAAAAAGCCATTGTAGATTTAATTAACCTTTTTTTGGTTAATTCAACTTTAAGGGGGTGTGGCAGGGGACGTGTCCTATGCCTACATACATTTGGTAGTAGGTGTCCCTCATTCCAATCTCAAAATGTTGGGAGGTATGTAACTGTTCATCCATGCTTAACAATTACTATTACGTTAAGAGTACAAATTATTATCCAGATATTTTTTTATATTTTATGTAAGTACTGAACACAACAAACAAAAAAATACATAGAAAAACACTTTACCTTTTAATATTAAAGTGATTGTAAACGATCACCTTGTAAAACAATCTATTCAGTTTAAAATAGAAATGAAGGGAAAAACATGTTTGTATAGACATAAAAAAAAAACATTATTTTTTCCCTTTTTTATAAGTGATCACATTCCCTCTGTTCTCAGCTGCATAAGAGCTGGGGGGAGGAGAAGCAGCAGGACACTGAGATTCCCAGTAAATGGCTGTGTAGCAGAGGCATGTCAGGACAAGTGAAGTCTGATCATTGGAGGAGAGTACATGGGGTTCCCAACAAGACTAGAGATCTGACCATGGTGTGCTCTCCTGCTTAGTCTGGTCAGTGTTTAATAGGAAAGCAGAGGGACTGGCAGGATTACCAGGGATTTCACACAATGTAAGCAATAGAAAGAGAACAGGATACTTTCTATACAAGTACATGGTACAGCAGGCACATATCAGGAATATGAAGGGTTGGGGTAACAAATGCTTTAAAGGCTCTTTGCACCCAGGGCCATCTAGGAGCAGTTTGCCTCTCTCAGCGTTTTAGTTTCCCCTGGAGGGGGCAAGTGCAGTGTCCTGCCCCTGTAGGCAGCTTGTCAAAGTCTATGGCAAGCTGTGGCTGAATGGGGCTGAATGTTCTACCAAGTGGTAGCGGAGTTTAGGGCCCTGACCTTACAGACAAAGGTCCGTTACAAAGCTTGTCCAGATGACCCCATGTTCAGAGGGCCTATAGTGTATATAAAGCCAATTTTTATAGTTTTTACCAAATTATTGTTTGCTGTCTCTGTCCTCTGGAGAGATTTGTCATCACTTCCCATCCTGGAAACAAAGCAGCAAATGCAAGGAGTTGTTATAGGAACATTTGTTCCTTTCAGAGGATTTTCCCGTACCTCTTGCTTTGATGACAACTCAAAATGTTTGGATTTTCCCTTGCTTTCTGTTTCAGTGGCAATAATACACAAGAAAACTAGAGGGTAGTGATGAGCCGAACACCCCCGGGTTCGGTTCGCACCAGAACCCGCGAACGGACCGAAAGTTCGTACGAACATTAGAACCCTATTAAATACAATGGATGCGAACTATCGAATTCTAAAGTGCTAATTATAACGACTATTATGCATGTTATTGTCCTAAAAAGGGTTTGGGAACCCGGGTTCTGCACCAGGGGACATGTATCAATGCAAAAAGAAGTTTTAAAAACGGTCGTTTTTCGGGAGCAGTCATTTTAATGATGCATAAAGTGAAAAAAAAAAAGTCAAATATTCCTTTAAATATCGTACCTGGGGGGTGTCTAAAGTATGCCTGTGAAGTGCCACGTGTTTCCCGTGTTTAGAACTGTCCCTGCACAAAATGACACTTCTAAAGGAAAAAAAAGCCATTTAAAACTGCTTGCGGCTTTAATGTAATGTCTGGTCCCGGTAATATGGATGAAAATCTTTAAGAAAAATGGCATAGCTACCCCATGACCCCCTACCCCAGCCCATTACCAGCCCCTTTGGGTCTTGTATGGATATTAAGGGGAACCCCGCACATAAAATAAAAAAGGCCCTATATACTCTGAACAGCCGTATACAGGCGGTGCATACAAGACAGGGACTGTAGGTTTGTTCTTATGTAGAATCTGTTTGTAATTTTGAACAGGTACATTGTTTAAGTGTAGCTCCAGCCCAAAAATCTATTTTTAAACTTTTTGGAAAACATAGGTAAGGGTTATCACCCCTGTAACATTTGTTTTGCTGTCTGTGCCCCTGTTCAGAACATTTCACCTCACTTTCCGTCCCAATGACAACTGTTTTTGAAATGTGGTGTTTTTCTTGAAACAAGGATTGGTGATAAAGCATCAGTACAGAGGAGACACCTTTCTCCCATATTAATTCTTACAGGAGAGAATTTTCCTTCCAAGGGGTAGATTTCCTCTCACTTCCTGTTGTCTTCTTGCGTTTGCAAGTAGGAGTCGTTTGTAAGTTGGATGTTTGAAAGTAGGGACCTGCCGTATATACTCTGCAGAAATAGGCCCCTTAGTTGTTGGTGTTGGCACAACACTGTAAGCACTCACAGTTACTCTTGGTTGGTGCTGGAACGCCCTGCTGTCAACTATTATATCAGGAATTTTAATTACATATAATTGTTGAACAGTGGTAGTAAAAATTGGGCCTTTGATGGTGGTGCTGGTGCCACAACACTGTAAGCCCTGACAGTTACTCTTGGTGGGTGCAGCAATGGGCCCTGCTGTGAATTATTAGCTCAAGAATTGTAATTGCATGCCCCTGTTGAACAGGGGCTGAAAAATTGGGCCTTTCGTGGTGGTGGTGGTGGTGTTGCCACAACACTGTAAGCCCTCAGAGTTACTCTTGGTGGGTGCAGGAATGGGCCCTGCTGTGAATTATTAGATCAAGAATTGTAATTACATGCCCCTTTTGAACAGGGGCTGAAAAATTGGGCCTTTCGTGGTGGTGGTGGTGGTGGCGTTGCCACAACACTGTAAGCCCTCAGAGTTACTCTTGGTGGGTGCAGCAATGGGCCCTGCTGTGAATTATTAGATCAAGAATTGTAATTACATGCCCCTGTTGAACAGGGGCTGAAAAATTGGGCCTTAGGCACTGGTGGCACAACACTACAACCCCTCACAGATACTGTACTTGGAGCACAGCAATGAGCCCTGTTGCAAAGTATTGCTTCAAAAATTGTAATGACACGCCCCTGTTAAACAGGGGCTGAAAAATTGGGCCTTAGGCACTGGTGGCACAACACTCCAACCCCTCACAGATACTGTACTTGGAGCACAGCAATGAGCCCTGTTGCAAAGTATTGCTTCAAAAATTGTAATGACACGCCCCTGTTAAACAGGGGCTGAAAAATTGGGCCTTAGGCACTGGTGGCACAACACTCCAACCCCTCACAGATACTGTACTTGGAGCACAGCAATGAGCCCTATGGCAAATTATTGCTTCAAAAATTGTAATTACACGCCCCTGTTAAACAGGGGCTGAAAAATTGGGCCTTAGCCACTGGTGGCGGCACCCATAAACAAAAATGATCTTCCAAGCTATCATCATCAATCGTATCATTGAGGACTCGGAGGAGGAGGATAGCCAGTCAACATAACAGCACAGGCACTCAGCATCAGCATCAGTCTTGAAGGGATGTGACATGTTAAAATCAATTAGTCTGTTATATCAGCATCAGGTGTGTGGTAGCTGGTGGTGATCCAAGACTGGTTCATCTTGATGAAAGTCAGTCGATCAACCGAGTCGGTGGACAGGCGCACCCTGTGATCCGTGACAAATCCTCCAGCAGCACTGAATGTGCGTTCCGAAAGAACGCTGGATGCAGGACAGGCCAGTAGCTCAATTGCATACTGTGCAAGCTCTGGCCAGTGATCCATCCTCAAGACCCAGTAAGCCAGAGGATTTTCGGTGGGGAAGGTGTCCAAGTCTGACCTTGCCCCTAGATATTCCTGCACCATGTTTATCAGACGCTGGCGATGGTTGCTGGAACCGATCATACTTTGGGGCTGCGGACTAAAGAATTGTCTGAACGCATCGGTCAGACGGCCACCTTCCCCACCGCTCCTTCTTTGACTGGCCGAAGCCTCAGCAACTCGTTGTCCAGGACCAGGAGTTTGTAACCTCCCAGTCTCTGGGAACGCGTTGCACAGACCTTTTTGCAAGGCCTCCCGGAGTTGTCTCATCCTCTGCTCCCTCTGCGACGGTAACATAAGGTCCGCAACCTTACCCTTGTACCGTGGATCAAGGAGAGTGGCCAGCCAGTAATGGTCCCTCTCCTTGATCCGAAGAATACGAGGATCCTTCCGCAGACTTTGCAGGATCAGGGAGGCCATGCAGCGTAGGTTTGCTGAGGCATTCGGTCCGGAGTCCTCTGGGTCACTAAGGACGACATGATCCGCAGCCACCTCCTCCCAGCCACGTACAAGTCCACTGGTTTCTTGGGACTGTAAATCATCCCTAAAAGACTGCTGCTGATGATGCTGAGTGCCAGCCTCCACCTCCATGCTGACACAATCCTCCTCCTCCTCCTCTTCCTGTGCGATGGGTGGGACAGAAGAAACACTGTCTGGGTAAAGGGGGCCTTGAGAGGCAAGGAAGTCCTCCTCTTCCTGCCTCTGTTCTGCCTCAAGTGCCCTGTCCATTATTCCACGCAGCGTGTGCTCCAACAGGTGGACAAGAGGTACAGTGTCACTGATGCATGCACTGTCACTGCTCACCATCCTCGTGGCCTCCTCAAATGGTGCCAGGACAGTGCATGCATCCCTGATCATGCCCCACTGGCGTGGAGAAAAAAAACCAAGCTCCCCTGACCCTGTCCTGGTGCCGTAGTCGCACAGGTACTCATTGATGGCCCTCTGCTGCGTGTGCAGCCGCTGCAGCATGGCCAACGTTGAGTTCCACCTGGTGGGCATGTCACATATAAGGCGGTTCTTGGGCAGGTTCAACTCCTTTTGCAGCTCAGCCAGGCGAGCACTGGCATTATAAGATCTGCGGAAATGCACACAGACTTTCCTGGCCTGCCTCAGGACATCCTGTAACCCCGGGTACCTGCCCAAGAACCGCTGCACCACCAGGTTAAGGACGTGAGCCACACAGGGCACATGGGTCAGTTGTCCCTGTCGGAGGGCGGAGAGGAGGTTGGTGCCATTGTCGCAAACCACCATTCCTGGCTTAAGCTGGCGTGGCGTCAACCACCTCTCGGCCTGGCCCTGCAGAGCAGACAGGACCTCTGCCCCAGTGTGGCTTCTGTCCCCCAAACACACCAGCGCAATCACGGCATGGCATCTTTTTGCCTGCGTACTTGCGTAGCCCCTTGAACGGCTACGGAGCACCGCTGGTTCAGAGGACAAAGCACAGGAAGAGGCCATGGAGGAAGAAGAGGAGGAGGGGGTGGAGGAGAGAGGTGTGTCACAACCAGTAGTAGCATTTTGGAGGCGTGGCGGTGGAACAACCTCCAACACTACTGCACCTTGTCCTGCATCCTTCCCAGCTGCCAAAAGAGTGACCCAATGGGCCGTGAAAGAAAGGTAACGTCCCTGTCCATGCCTGCTGGACCATGAGTCAGCGGTAATATGCACCTTACCGCTGACCGCCCTGTCCAGCGAGGCCAAGACATTGCCTTCCACATGCCGGTAGAGAGCCGGAATAGCCTTCCGTGAGAAAAAGTGGCGTTTGGGAACCTGCCACTGAGGAACCGCACATTGCACAAACTCACGGAAGGGGGCCGAGTCTACCAACTGAAAAGGCAGCAGTTGAAGCGCTAGCAATTTAGCCAAGCTAGCATTCAACCGCTGGGCATGTGGATGGCTGGGAGTGAACTTCTTTCGATGGTCCAGCAGCTGGGGCAGGGAAATTTGCCTGCTAGAACCGGACGTCGGTGTACTGCTAGCAGAGTGGCCGCAAGTACTTGGCTGTGACACACCTAATTCTACACCTTCATTCCTCTCAGTGCATGTTTCAGAGAGGACTGAAGTTATAGTGGGGTTGGAGATCCCAGCTGATGCGGTGCAAGGAGAGGTCCGCTTTGTTCTTTGGTGTGGGTCTTTGAGGTAGGCTTGCCAACGAGCTGCATGGCAGGTCAACATATGTCTGGTCAGGCATGTGGTACCCAAGCGGCTGATGTTTTGGCCACGCGATATACGCTTGAGACATATGTTGCAAACAGCAGCTGTGCGATCTGATGCACTAGCCTCAAAAAAGGCCCACACCAAAGAACTTTTTGAATGACGGGCAGAGGCAGCGCCCTGCACAGGCGGAGCTCTGCGGTGTGATTCCGTCGGTGTACTGCCCTTACGCTGGCCACCAAAGGGCATCCTGCCTCGTTGGAGATGTGCCTCCTCCTCATCCTCCTCCTCCTCCTCTCTCCTATTAGGCACCCACGTGGAGTCAGTGACCTCATCATCCCCTCCCTCCTCATCACTGGAGCCAATCTGGCAGTATGCTGCAGCTGCTGGAACATGACTGCCAGATTGGTGTCCTTCTTGAGCATCCCCTCTGTCTGCTCTCACGCTACTGCCTTCCTGTAGCTGGGTTTCATCATCAGACCCTTCGAAACGCTGGGCATCCTCCTGGAGCATGTACCCAACACTGTGCTCAAACAGTTCGGGGGACTCCTCAGGAGGAGGACATGGTGGGTCTAGGGAAGGAGTGACTGATGATGAGTCTGACATTGATACCAGGGAAGAGGACGCTTTGGCAGCTGCTTTGCCAGTACCCTGAGCCTGGGTGAGAGAGGATGAGGAGGAGGAGGAGGGCTTGGTCATCCACTCTACCAAGTCTTCGGCGTGATGTGGCTCAACATGTCCAGCTGCTGAAAAGAAGGACAAGCGTGTCCCATGGCCATGTGCTGATGACAATGCACCGCGTCCACGACCAGCACTGTTGCCCCCAGACACAGAGCCTGCTTGCCCTCTTTTATTGCCTCCTGACTGTCTGCCTCTCCTTGTTTGCCTTCCAGACATTCTAATAGATAGCCTGCAGGGAGATGGGAAAAAAGCAATAAGGGCTACCTTCAGGTGTCCTTCTCTGTCCCTTTACTTAAGGATTTCTAAATATGGTTGAGGATGATTGCTTTCGCACAGAATAGCACAACGACAATTTCCCTGACTGTCCAAAAAACAAGGATTTCAAAGATAGTTGATGAGGAATGCTTTAGCACAGTATAGCACAAGGAGAATTTCCCTCACTGTCCTTCCCTGTCCCTAGAAACAAGGATTAGCACAGTGAAAGAAACTGACACTCTCCCTACCTATAGTTTTCTGTCCCTAGAAAAAATGTTTTTTTAAAGATGGTTGATGATCAATGCTTTAGCACAGTATAGCACAAGGAGAATTTCCCTCATTGTCCTTCCCTGTCCCTAGAAACAAGGATTAGCACAGTGAAAGAAACTGACACTCTCCCTACCTATAGTTTTCTGTCCCTAGAAAAAATGTTTTTTTAAAGATGGTTGATGATCAATGCTTTAGCACAGTATAGCACAAGGAGAATTTCCCTCACTGTCCTTCCCTGTCCCTAGAAACAAGGATTATCACAGTCAAAGAAACTGACACTCTCCCTACCTATAGTTTTCTGTCCCTAGAAAAAATGTTTTTTTAAAGATGGTTGATGATCAATGCTTTAGCACAGTATAGCACAAGGAGAATTTCCCTCACTGTCCTTCCCTGTCCCTAGAAACAAGGATTATCACAGTGAAAGAAACTGACACTCTCCCTACCTATAGTTTTCTGTCCCTAGAAAAAATGTTTTTTTAAAGATGGTTGATGATCAATGCTTTAGCACAGTATAGCACAAGGAGAATTTCCCTCACTGTCCTTCCCTGTCCCTAGAAACAAGGATTAGCACAGTGAAAGAAACTGACACTCTCCCTACCTATAGTTTTCTGTCCCTAGAAAAAATGTTTTTTTAAAGATGGTTGATGATCAATGCTTTAGCACAGTATAGCACAAGGAGAATTTCCCTCACTGTCCTTCCCTGTCCCTAGAAACAAGGATTATCACAGTGAAAGAAACTGACACTCTCCCTACCTATAGTTTTCTGTCCCTAGAAAAAATGTTTTTTTTAAAATGGTTGATGATCAATGCTTTAGCACAGTATAGCACAAGGAGAATTTCCCTCACTGTCCTTCCCTGTCCCTAGAAACAAGGATTATCACAGTGAAAGAAACTGACACTCTCCCTACCTATAGTTTTCTGTCCCTAGAAAAAATGTTTTTTTAAAGATGGTTGATGATCAATGCTTTAGCACAGTATAGCACAAGGAGAATTTCCCTCACTGTCCTTCCCTGTCCCTAGAAACAAGGATTATCTCAGTGAAAGAAACTGACACTCTCCCTACCTATAGTTTTCTGTCCCTAGAAAAAATGTTTTTTTAAAGATGGTTGATGATCAATGCTTTAGCACAGTATAGCACAAGGAGAATTTCCCTCACTGTCCTTCCCTGTCCCTAGAAACAAGGATTATCTCAGTGAAAGAAACTGACACTCTCCCTACCTATAGTTTTCTGTCCCTAGAAAAAATGTTTTTTTAAAGATGGTTGATGATCAATGCTTTAGCACAGTATAGCACAAGGAGAATTTCCCTCACTGTCCTTCCCTGTCCCTAGAAACAAGGATTATCACAGTGAAAGAAACTGACACTCTCCCTACCTATAGTTTTCTGTCCCTAGAAAAAATGTTTTTTTAAAGATGGTTGATGATCAATGCTTTAGCACAGTATAGCACAAGGAGAATTTCCCTCACTGTCCTTCCCTGTCCCTAGAAACAAGGATTATCACAGTGAAAGAAACTGACACTCTCCCTACCTATAGTTCTCTGTCCCTAGAAAAAATGTTTTTTTAAAGATGGTTGATGATCAATGCTTTAGCACAGTATAGCACAAGGAGAATTTCCCTCACTGTCCTTCCCTGTCCCTAGAAACAAGGATTATCACAGTGAAAGAAACTGACACTCTCCCTACCTATAGTTTTCTGTCCCTAGAAAAAATGTTTTTTTAAAGATGGTTGATGATCAATGCTTTAGCACAGTATAGCACAAGGAGAATTTCCCTCACTGTCCTTCCCTGTCCCTAGAAACAAGGATTAGCACAGTGAAAGAAACTGACACTCTCCCTACCTATAGTTTTCTGTCCCTAGAAAAAATGTTTTTTTAAAGATGGTTGATGATCAATGCTTTAGCACAGTATAGCACAAGGAGAATTTCCCTCACTGTCCTTCCCTGTCCCTAGAAACAAGGATTATCACAGTGAAAGAAACTGACACTCTCCCTACCTATAGTTTTCTGTCCCTAGAAAAAATGTTTTTTTAAAGATGGTTGATGATCAATGCTTTAGCACAGTATAGCACAAGGAGAATTTCCCTCACTGTCCTTCCCTGTCCCTAGAAACAAGGATTATCACAGTGAAAGAAACTGACACTCTCCCTACCTATAGTTTTCTGTCCCTAGAAAAAATGTTTTTTTAAAGATGGTTGATGATCAATGCTTTAGCACAGTATAGCACAAGGAGAATTTCCCTCACTGTCCTTCCCTGTCCCTAGAAACAAGGATTATCACAGTGAAAGAAACTGACACTCTCCCTACCTATAGTTTTCTGTCCCTAGAAAAAATGTTTTTTAAAGATGGTTGATGATCAATGCTTTAGCACAGTATAGCACAAGGAGAATTTCCCTCACTGTCCTTCCCTGTCCCTAGAAACAAGGATTATCACAGTGAAAGAAACTGACACTCTCCCTACCTATAGTTTTCTGTCCCTAGAAAAAATGTTTTTTTAAAGATGGTTAATGATCAATGCTTTAGCACAGTATAGCACAAGGAGAATTTCCCTCACTGTCCTTCCCTGTCCCTAGAAACAAGGATTATCACAGTGAAAGAAACTGACACTCTCCCTACCTATAGTTTTCTGTCCCTAGAAAAAATGTTTTTTTAAAGATGGTTGATGATCAATGCTTTAGCACACTATAGCACAAGGAGAATTTCCCTCACTGTCCTTCCCTGTCCCTAGAAACAAGGATTATCACAGTAAAACACACTGACACTCTCCCTACCTATAGTTTTCTGTCCCTAGAAAAAATGATTTTTTAAAGATGGTTGATGATCAATGCTTTAGCACAGTATAGCACAAGGAGAATTTCCCTCACTGTCCTTCCCTGTCCCTAGAAACAAGGATTAGCACAGTAAAACACACTGACACTCTCCCTACCTATCCTTCTCTTTCCCTAAACTAAAGGAATCCAGGTTAAGCAAGAAAAAAAAATGTCACTGTCCCGGCCTATGCTTCTCTTTCCCTGCTCCGGAACACACTACACTAGGCCGCCGTGCTGGCGGCCTTTTATAGTGTGGGGCGTGTACTAAACACCCTCAGCAATAATTGGCCACAGGCATCCTGCCTGTGGCCAATCATTGCTCTCCTCGCTGCCGGCGCTGTGATTGGCCAAGCATGCGGGGTCACAGTGCATGCTTGGCCAATCACAGCGCCTGGATGACACTGCGATGGCGTTGTGCATTGTGGGCCGTTCGCGTCACTCGAATTAGGCGCGAACGGCCCAAATCGTTCGATCTTCGTCGAACGATCGAACAGCCGATGTTCGAGTCGAACGTATGTTCGACTCGAACACCGAGCTCATCCCTACTAGAGGGGTGCCGTTACATAAATTTTTACTTTTTCTTCCTTCAAGTTTGGTTTTACTGTACATTTCTCCATTCTGCATCCAGCAACATAAGCTTTCAATTTCCATGGAATTAAAAGGCCCACATGTTTGAAAGTGCTGAATCGTCCTTTTCAGTCATAGACCAATTCCTGCATACAGACATAATAATAATATACTGCTCAACACTTCATTAACTTCTGTCCTCTTCCAGCACAACCAAGGACTGCCATGGCAGAGCTAGTGTACTGAACAGATATGGTGCAAGACCCGAATCGGGCATAATGTATTTTTGAACCATTTTACTCTTAGCTCCAACCTATTTTTTAAGTTAATACATGGCTCAAATATCACCAATGCCTTTGAATTGGCCACCATGGGTGGAGCTGCCAACATTACCTGAAGCCTGGCAGATAAAAGTCGTCCAAACAATAATTTCGGCCAATCAAATGCAGTCATTGTTTAGGTCAGTGGTCATCAACCCTGTCCTCAGGGCCCACTAACAGGCCAGGTTTGCAAGATAACTGAAATACATCACAGGTGATATATTTTGCTGCTCAGTGATTGCAGTATTACAGTCTGCATCTCCCCAAGGTAATACATAAAATCTGGCCTGTTAGTGGGCCCTGAGTACAGTGTTGATGACCACTGGTTTAGGTAGTCTGAAAGCTGTGGGTGCCAGCTATCAGAATGCAATAGCCAAGAGTGCATTGATTCATCCATCCATGCTGTTTAAAATAGATGGGGAATGTGGGAAATGGATTGGGATATCTATGGGGATCTTTACATGTATGGCTAGCTTAAAGGGGTTGTAAAGGTTTGTTTTTTATTTTCTAAATAGGTTCCTTTAAGCTAGTGCATTGTTGGTTCACTTACCTTCTCCTTCCATTTCCCTTCTAAATTATTTTTTTCTTTGTCTGAATTTCTCACTTCCTGTTCCTCCTCAGTAAACTTCACACCATCATCCGAGTGGTGTTTAGTCAGCCAGAACAGCTTACTGAACAGCTTACTGAGGAGGAACAGGAAGTGAGAAATTCAGACAAAGAAAATAAAGAAAAAAAATGTTTAGAAGGGAAATCAAAGGAAAAGGTAAGTGAACCAACAATGCACTAGCTTAAAGGAACCTATTTAGAAAATAAAAAACGAACCTTTACAACCCCTTTAAGGGCGGCAGAACCTGATCTCTTAAGGTATGTCTAAAACCAAAACTTCTGAATTTTATTGCCATCTGTGTCATCTAGATAGATACACTTTGACTTTTTGTCCTGGTGACCACTGTCAGAGTTCCTGTTCTGGAACAACCATGAAGCAAATTAAGTTACAATAACTGTTCAATTCGTTACTCCGAAACGATTGAAGCCATAGGGTCAGTATGACAGCCAAATAAGTAATGTCTCCAAGGAGCTCTGTCAGCAATGGTGCGCCTTATATTTTTCTCATGATGTGTTTCCACCAATTTTGGTTACCTCTAAACAAATGTATCACATACAGTATTGTTATGCGATAAATAACCTTGCCTAGATTCTGCATCACAAAATGAATACCAGCAAAATATAACACATTGCTTTCATATGAGGGGGTAAATCTGTTTCAAATAAGGAGACATCGTGTTAGAATTCTTTGTTTTCTCTCAACGTTTGGTCCTACATAGACTTAATTTAAAGCATTCTTACATTGTGCCACATAGAGACTGTGTGAAATGGGCTGGCTCATGTTGAAAGATACTTAGAAGACCCCCCCTCCACCCCCCACCGCAAGATGAAGTAAATAGCATTTGTGGCTTGGCAAGCTAAGTGAACCAAATTCCATTATTACTTATATTTATAATAGGAGCAGTATTTTGCTTTTAAACAGCAAGTACTAAACTTTTAAAGGCTAATTCCACCCAAAACTGATTTGTTTTTAGATGGAGATCGTTGGGCTGAATTCCCCACAGGCTTCTTATGTGTCTTAGGCAGTCTCGTGGCTCCTCCATAAAGAAAATGATAATTGAAAAATCTAACAGGGGGCTTGAGACCCCTTGTAATGCCTGCAGCAGGTGGTCAGGATTAGGTCCTTGAGATCTCACAGTTAAAATCCCCAAGAGATGTATGTATGTGGGTGGATGATTCAACATGCCAGCATCTACCCAGAGAAGAAACAACACTTTGGGGGTGAACTGAGCCTTTCATTTGTTTACTATAGACCTAAACACGCTAATATTTTGCTTTGATCACAATGAACATAAAAAAAATAACCAAAGGGCTGTAGCAATTTGTCCGCTTTGGTGTTTTGTTTAAGAACCATTAATCTCAATAAAGCTATTTGTAACCTTTGCAGATACATTTGTTAACATTTAAGGAATGTAGCTGAACTGTAGATAGTTGAGCTAAAATTGAGTTCTTAGAAAAAAAATGTGGCCTTGTACATATGATGAATCTATCTCCCTTTGTTTGCCAGCAGGCATTCATATATAATACAGTGTTAAAATTTTTAGTCTTTATCAGGGGTAGATGTGAGAGGGTGACAATGCAGGAGCACAATTAGGAGACAGTTGTCACCCTATAAAACTAAGTGCCTGAACAAGGACATTTATGGCAGAATAACCAGGTAATGTTTTAATAAAACGCTACAGATATAGAAAAAAAAAACTACAATTACATATAAAACCCTATATGAGATTTTTGTATTTTGTTGTGCAATGGAACACATATTGAGCATCAGCAGAAAGGCTAATAGTAGTATATAAAGCAAAAACCATAACAATCAATAAGGTATTCAGTTTATCATAGTTAGAAACTAAGGGTCTTGTCATGTTCTGATTAGGGATGAGCCGAACACCCCCGGGTTCGGTTCGCACCAGAACCTTCGAACGGACCGAAAGTTCGCGCGAATTTTCGAACCCTATTCGTTATAATGGACGCGAACGTTCGAAATCAAAATTGCTAATTACAACGGCCAATATGCATGTTAATGTCATAAAACAGGTTTGGGGACCCGGGTCCTGCCCCAGGGGACATATATCAATGCAAAAAGAAATTTTAAAAACTAAAGTTTTTTCGGGAGCAGTCATTTTAATGATGCATAAAGTGAAAAAAAAAAAAGTGAAATTTTCCTTTAAATATGGTACCTGGGGGGTGTCTAAAGTATGCCTGTGAAGTGGCATGTGTTTCCCGTGTTTAGAACTGTCCTTGCACAAAATGACATTTGTAAAGGAAAAAAAGAAGCCATTTAAAACCACTTGCGGCTTTAATGTCATGTCTTGTCCTGGCCGCCATATGGCTGAAAATCCTTGAGAAAAATGGCATGGCTACCCCATCACCCCCCCCCCACCCCAGCCCCTTTGGGTCTTGTATGGATACTAAGGGGGACCCCGCACCCAAAATAAAACCCTATACCTACAACCCTATATACTCTGAACAGCAGTATATAGGTGGTGCAAACAAGACATGGACTGTAGGTTTGTTCTTAAGTAGAATCTGAACAGGTACATTATGAAGTGTAGCTACATCCCAAAAAAATCAATTTTTAAGCTTTTTGGAGAACATAGGGAGGGGTTATCACCCCTGTAACATTTGCTGTCTTTGCACATCTGTTCAGAACATGTCACCTCACTTTCCGTCCCAATGACAAATGTTTTTGGAAAAGTGGGGTTTTAATTGAAACAAGGATTGGTGATAAAGCATCAGTAGAGAGGAGATACCTTTTTCCCAAATTAAATCTAACAGGATAGAATTTTCCTTCCTAGGGGTAGATTTCCTCTCACTTCCTGTTTTCTCTTGCCGTTTGCAAGTAGGAGTCGTTTGTAAGTTGGATGTTTGAAAGTAGGGGCCTGCCGTATATACTCTGCAGAAATTTGCCCTATTAGATGTTGGTGTAGCCACAAGACTGGTGGGCACAGGAATGGGCCCTGCTGTGAGTTAATAGATCAAGATTTGTACTTGCATGCACCTGTTGAACCGGGCAGAAAAATTGGGCCTTTGGTGGTGGTGGTGGTGGTGGTGGACGGTGTTGCCACAAGACTGTAAGCCCTCACAGTTACTCTTGGTGGGTGCAGGAATGGGCCCTGCTGTGAGTTATTAGATCAAGATTTGTAATTGCATGCACCTGTTGAACAGGGCAGAAAAATTGGGCCTTTGGTGGTGGTGGTGGTGGTGGTGGACGGTGTTGCCACAAGACTGTAGGCCCTCATAGTTACTCTTGGTGGGCGCAGGAATGGGCCCTGCTGTGAACTATTAGATCAAGATTTGTAATTACACGCCCCTGTTAAACAGGGGCTGAAAAATTGTGCCTTAGGCATTGGTGCTGGTGCCACAACACTGCAACCCCTCACAGATACTGTACTTGGAGCACAGCAGTCACACCTGTTGCGAAGCATCTTTTTAAAAAATTGTAATTACACGCCCCTGTTATACAGGGGCTGAAAAATTGTGCCTTAGGCACTGGTGCTGGTGCCACAACACTGCAACCCCTCACAGATACTGTACTCTGAGCACAGCAATGAGACCTGTTGCAAAGCATTGCCTAAAAATTGTAATTACACGCCCCAACAGGGGCTGAAAAATTGTGCCTTAGGCACTGGTGCTGGTGCCACAACACTGCAACCCCTCACAGATACTGTACTCTGAGCACAGCAGTCACACCTGTTGCGAAGCATCTTTTTAAAAAATTGTAATTACACGCCCCTGTTATACAGGGGCTGAAAAATTGTGCCTTAGGCACTGGTGTGGTGGCATGGATCATTGAGGAGGAGGAAGAGGATAGACAGTGAACATAACAGGACAGTCACTCAGCATCAGCATAGGCAGTCTTGAAGGGATGTGACATTATAAATTATTCCGTTATATCCGCTTCAGGTGTCTGGTAGCTGGTGGTGATCCAAGACTGATTCATTTTTATGAAGGTCAGTCGATCAACCGAGTCGGTGGACAGGCGCACCCTATGATCGGTGACAAATCCTCCAGCAGCACTGAATGTGCGTTCGGAAAGAACGCTGGATGCAGGACAGGCCAGTAGCTCAATTGCATACTGTGCAAGCTCTGGCCAGTGATCCATCCTCAGGACCCAGTAAGCCAGAGGATTTTCGGTGGGAAAGGTGTCCAAGTCTGACCTTGCCCCTAGGTATTCCTGCACCATGTATATCAGACGCTGGCGATGGTTGCTGGAACCGATCATACCTTGGGGCTGCGGACTAAAAAATTGTCTGAACGCATCGGTCAGACGTCCACCTTCCCCACCGCTCCTTCTGCTACTGACCGAAGCCTCAGCAACTCGTCGTCCAGGACCAGGAGTTTGTAACCTCCCAGTTTCTGGGAACGCGTTGCACAGACCTTTCTGCAAGGCCTCCCTGAGATGTCTCATCCTCTGCTCCCTCTGCGACGGCAAGATAAGGTCCGCAACCTTACCCTTGTACCGTGGATCAAGGAGAGTGGCCAGCCAGTAATGGTCACTCTCCTTGATCCGAAGAACACGAGGATCCTTCCGCAGGCTTTGCAGGATCAGGGAGGCCATGCAGCGTAGGTTAGCTGAGGCATTCGGTCCGGAGTCTTCTGGGTCACTGAGGATGACATGATCGCCAGCCACCTCCTCCCAGCCACGTACAAGTCCACTGGTTTGTTGGGACTGTACATCATCCCTAAAAGACTGCTGCTGCTGATGCTGAGTGCCAGGCTCCACCTCCATGCTCACACAATCCTCCTCCTCCTCCTCCTCCTCCTCCTCCTCTTCCTGTGTGATGGGTGGGACAGAAGGAACATTGTCTGGATAAAGGGCCTTGAGAGACAAGGAAGTCCTCCTCTTCCTGCCTCTGTTCTGCCTCAAGTGCCCTGTCCATTATCCCACGCAGCGTATGCTCCAACAGGTGGACAAGAGGTACAGTGTCACTGATGCATGCACTGTCACTGCTCACCATCCTCGTGGCCTCCTCAAATGGTGAGAGGACAGTGCATGCATCCCTGATCATGCTCCACTGGCGTGGGGAAAAAAAGCCAAGCTCCCCTGACCCTGTCCTGGTGCCGTAGTCGCAAAGGTACTCATTGATGGCCCTCTGCTGCGTGTGCAGTCGCTGCAGCATGGCCAACGTTGAGTTCCACCTGGTGGGCATGTCACATATTAGGCGGTTCTTGGGCAGGTTCAGCTCCTTTTGCAGCTCAGTCAGCCGAGCACTGGCATTATAAGATCGGCGGAAATGCACACAGACTTTCCTGGCCTGCCTCAGGACATCCTGTAAGCCTGGGAACCTGCCCAAGAACCGCTGCACCACCAGGTTGAGGACGTGAGCCATACAGGGCACATGGGTGAGCTGCCCCTGTCGCAGGGCGGAGAGGAGGTTGGTGCCATTATCAGAAACGACCATTCCTGGCTTAAGCTGGCGTGGCGTCAACCACCTCTCGGCCTGCCCCTGCAGAGCTGCCAGAACCTCTGGCCCAGTGTGGCTCCTGTCCCCCAAACACACCAGCGCAAGCACGGCATGGCATCTTTTTGCCTGCGTACTCGCGTAGCCCCTTGTACGCCTACGGAGCACCGCTGGTTCCGAGGACAGAGCACTCGAAGAGGACATGGAGGAAGAAGAAGAGGAGGGGGTGGAGGAGAGAGGTGTGTCACAACCAGTAGTAGCATTTTGGAGGCGTGGTGGCGGAACAACCTCCAACACTACTGCACCTTGTCCTGCATCCCTCCCAGCTGCCAATAGAGTGACCCAATGGGCCGTGAAAGAAAGATAACGTCCCTGTCCATGCCTGCTGGACCATGAGTCAGCGGTAATATGCACCTTACCGCTGACCGCCCTGTCCAGCGAGGCATGGACATTGCCTTCCACATGCCAGTAGAGAGACGGAATCGCCTTCCGTGAGAAAAAGTGGCGTTTGGGAACCTGCCACTGAGGAACCGCACATTGAACAAACTCACGGAAGGGGGCCGAGTCTATCAACTGAAAAGGCAGCAGTTGAAGTGCTAGCAATTTAGCCAAGCTAGCATTCAACCGCTGGGCATGTGGATGGCTGGGAGTATACTTCTTTCGACGGTCCAGCAGCTGGGGCAGGGAAATTTGCCTGCTACAATCGGACGTCGGTGTACTGCAAGTACTTGGTTGTGACACACCTAATTCTACACCTTCAGTCCTCTCAGAGCAGCTTTCAGAGAGGACTGAAGATATAGTGGGGATGGAGATCCCAGCTGATGAGGAGCAAGGAGAGGTCCGCTTTGTTCTTTGGTGTGGGTCTTTTATGTGTGCTTGCCAACGAGCTGCATGGCAGGTTGACATATGTCTGCTCATGCTTGTGGTGCCCAAGCGGCTGATGTTTTGGCCACGCGAGATACGCTTGAGACAAATATTGCAAATAGCAGTGGTGCGATCTGATGCACTCGTCTCAAAAAAGGCCCACACCAAAGAACTTTTGTGATAACGTGCAGAGGCAGCGCCCTGCACAGGCGGAGCTCTGCGGTGTGGTACAGTTGCTGTGCTGGCCTCTAGCTGGCCTCCAGGGGGCATCCTGCCTCGTTGGACATGTGACGCTGCATCCTCCTCCTCCTCCTCCTCTCTCCCTTCAGGCACCCACGTGGAGTCAGTGACCTCATCATCCCCTCCCTCTTCACCACTAGAGCAAACCTGGCAGTAAGCTGCAGCTGGTGGAACACTACTGCCAGATTGCTGTCCTTCAGCATCCCCTCTCTCTGCGCGCACACTACTGACTTCCTCAAGCTTGGTATCATCATCCGAGCCTTCGAATCGTTGGGCATCCTCCTGGAGCATGTACCCAACACTGTGCTCAAACAGTTCGGGGGACTCCTCAGGAGGACATGGTGGGTCTAGGGAAGGGGTGGCTGATGATGCCATTGAGTACGCGTTGGCAGCTGCTCTGCCAGTACCCTGAGCCTGGGTGAGAGAGGATGAGGAGGATGAGGAGGGCTTGGTCATCCATTCTACCAAGCCTTCGGCATGATGCGGCTCCACATGTCCAGCTGCCGAAAACAAAGACAAGCGTGTCCCATGGCCACGTGCTGATGACGATGCACGACCACGTCCACGGCCAGCACTGTTGTCTCTAGAAACAGAGCCTGCCTGCCCTGTGTTCTTGCCTCGGCACGCTCTGCCTCTCCTTGGCGGTCTTCCAGCCATTGTAGTCGGTAGTGTATATAGTATAAAAAATAGAACTCCTATGTGTGCTCACAACACACTGTAGGTCCTATGGGTGCTGACACTAACACACTATAGGTACTATGTGTGCTGCTGACAAGAAAATATAGGAGCTCTGTTTGCTGCCACTAACACACTAGAAGTCCTATTGGTGCTTCTGAGATGAAAATATAGGAGCTCTGTGTGATGCCACTAACACACTAGAAGTCCTATGGGTGCTGCTGAGAAGAAAATATAGGAGCTCTGTGTGATGCCACTAACACACTAGAAGTCCTATGGGTGCTGCTGAGAAGAAAATATATGAGCTCTGTGTGATGCCACTAACACACTAGAAGTCCTATGGGTGCTGCTGAGAAGAAAATATAGGAGCTCTGTTTGCTGCCACTAGCACACTAGAAGTCCTATGGGTGCTTCTGAGAAGAAAATATAGGAGCTCTGTGTGATGCCACTAACACACTAGAAGTCCTATGGGTGCTTCTGAGATGAAAATATAGGAACTCTGTGTGATGCCACTAACACATTAGAAGTCCTATGGGTGCTGCTAAGAAGAAAATATAGGAGCTCTGTTTGCTGCCACTAACACACTAGAAGTCCTATGGGTGCTTCTGAGAAGAAAATATAGGAGCTCTGTTTGCTGCCACTAACACACTAGAAGTCCTATGGGTGCTTCTGAGATGAAAATATAGGAGCTCTGTGTGATGCCACTAACACACTAGAAGTCCTATGGGTGCTGCTGAGAAGAAAATATAGGAGCTCTGTGTGATGCCACTAACACACTAGAAGTCCTATGGGTGCTTCTGAGATGAAAATATAGGAACTCTGTGTGATGCCACTAACACATTAGAAGTCCTATGGGTGCTGCTAAGAAGAAAATATAGGAGCTCTGTTTGCTGCCACTAACACACTAGAAGTCCTATGGGTGCTTCTGAGAAGAAAATATAGGAGCTCTGTGTGATGCCACTAACACACTAGAAGTCCTATGGGTGCTTCTGAGATGAAAATATAGGAACTCTGTGTGATGCCACTAACACACTAGAAGTCCTATGGGTGCTGCTGAGAAGAAAATATAGGAGCTCTGTTTGCTGCCACTAACACACTAGAAGTCCTATGGGTGCTTCTGAGATGAAAATATAGGAGCTCTGTGTGATGCCACTAACACACTAGAAGTCCTATGGGTGCTTCTGAGATGAAAATATAGGAGCTCTGTGTGATGCCACTAACACACTAGAAGTCCTATGGGTGCTGCTGAGAAGAAAATATAGGAGCTCTGTTTGCTGCCACTAACACACTAGAAGTCCTATGGGTGCTGCTGAGAAGAAAATATAGGAGCTCTGTGTGATGCCACTAACACACTAGAAGTCCTATGGGTGCTGCTGAGAAGAAAATATAGGAGCTCTGTTTGCTGCCACTAACACACTAGAAGTCCTATGGGTGCTGCTGAGAAGAAAATATAGGAGCTCTGTGTGATGCCACTAACACACTAGAAGTCCTATGGGTGCTTCTGAGATGAAAATATAGGAGCTCTGTGTGATGCCACTAACACACTAGAAGTCCTATGGGTGCTGCTGAGAAGAAAATATAGGAGCTCTGTTTGCTGCCACTAACACACTAGAAGTCCTATGGGTGCTGCTGAGAAGAAAATATAGGAGCTCTGTGTGATGCCACTAACACACTAGAAGTCCTATGGGTGCTTCTGAGATGAAAATATAGGAGCTCTGTGTGATGCCACTAACACACTAGAAGTCCTATGGGTGCTGCTGAGAAGAAAATATAGGAGCTCTGTGTGATGCCACTAACACACTAGAAGTCCTATGGGTGCTTCTGAGATGAAAATATAGGAACTCTGTGTGATGCCACTAACACACTAGAAGTCCTATGGGTGCTGCTGAGAAGAAAATATAGGAGCTCTGTTTGCTGCCACTAACACACTAGAAGTCCTATGGGTGCTTCTGAGATGAAAATATAGGAGCTCTGTGTGATGCCACTAACACACTAGAAGTCCTATGGGTGCTGCTGAGAAGAAAATATAGGAGCTCTGTGTGATGCCACTAACACACTAGAAGTCCTATGGGTGCTGCTGAGAAGAAAATATAGGAGCTCTGTGTGATGCCACTAACACACTAGAAGTCCTATGGGTGCTTCTGAGAAGAAAATATAGGAGCTCTGTTTGCTGCCACTAACACACTAGAAGTCCTATGGGTGCTGCTGAGAAGAAAATATAGGAGCTCTGTGTGATGCCACTAACACACTAGAAGTCCTATGGGTGCTTCTGAGATGAAAATATAGGAGCTCTGTGTGATGCCACTAACACACTAGAAGTCCTATGGGTGCTGCTGAGAAGAAAATATAGGAGCTCTGTTTGCTGCCACTAACACACTAGAAGTCCTATGGGTGCTGCTGAGAAGAAAATATAGGAGCTCTGTGTGATGCCACTAACACACTAGAAGTCCTATGGGTGCTGCTGAGAAGAAAATATAGGAGCTCTGTTTGCTGCCACTAACACACTAGAAGTCCTATGGGTGCTGCTGAGAAGAAAATATAGGAGCTCTGTGTGATGCCACTAACACACTAGAAGTCCTATGGGTGCTTCTGAGATGAAAATATAGGAGCTCTGTGTGATGCCACTAACACACTAGAAGTCCTATGGGTGCTGCTGAGAAGAAAATATAGGAGCTCTGTTTGCTGCCACTAACACACTAGAAGTCCTATGGGTGCTGCTGAGAAGAAAATATAGGAGCTCTGTGTGATGCCACTAACACACTAGAAGTCCTATGGGTGCTTCTGAGATGAAAATATAGGAGCTCTGTGTGATGCCACTAACACACTAGAAGTCCTATGGGTGCTGCTGAGAAGAAAATATAGGAGCTCTGTGTGATGCCACTAACACACTAGAAGTCCTATGGGTGCTTCTGAGATGAAAATATAGGAACTCTGTGTGATGCCACTAACACACTAGAAGTCCTATGGGTGCTGCTGAGAAGAAAATATAGGAGCTCTGTTTGCTGCCACTAACACACTAGAAGTCCTATGGGTGCTTCTGAGATGAAAATATAGGAGCTCTGTGTGATGCCACTAACACACTAGAAGTCCTATGGGTGCTGCTGAGAAGAAAATATAGGAGCTCTGTGTGATGCCACTAACACACTAGAAGTCCTATGGGTGCTTCTGAGATGAAAATATAGGAACTCTGTGTGATGCCACTAACACATTAGAAGTCCTATGGGTGCTGCTAAGAAGAAAATATAGGAGCTCTGTTTGCTGCCACTAACACACTAGAAGTCCTATGGGTGCTTCTGAGAAGAAAATATAGGAGCTCTGTGTGATGCCACTAACACACTAGAAGTCCTATGGGTGCTTCTGAGATGAAAATATAGGAACTCTGTGTGATGCCACTAACACACTAGAAGTCCTATGGGTGCTGCTAAGAAGAAAATATAGGAGCTCTGTTTGCTGCCACTAACACACTAGAAGTCCTATGGGTGCTTCTGAGATGAAAATATAGGAGCTCTGTGTGATGCCACTAACACACTAGAAGTCCTATGGGTGCTTCTGAGATGAAAATATAGGAGCTCTGTGTGATGCCACTAACACACTAGAAGTCCTATGGGTGCTGCTGAGAAGAAAATCTAGGAGCTCTGTTTGCTGCCACTAACACACTAGAAGTCCTATGGGTGCTGCTGAGAAGAAAATATAGGAGCTCTGTGTGATGCCACTAACACACTAGAAGTCCTATGGGTGCTGCTGAGAAGAAAATATAGGAGCTCTGTTTGCTGCCACTAACACACTAGAAGTCCTATGGGTGCTTCTGAGAAGAAAATATAGGAGCTCTGTGTGATGCCACTAACACACTAGAAGTCCTATGGGTGCTTCTGAGATGAAAATATAGGAACTCTGTGTGATGCCACTAACACATTAGAAGTCCTATGGGTGCTGCTAAGAAGAAAATATAGGAGCTCTGTTTGCTGCCACTAACACACTAGAAGTCCTATGGGTGCTTCTGAGAAGAAAATATAGGAGCTCTGTGTGATGCCACTAACACACTAGAAGTCCTATGGGTGCTTCTGAGATGAAAATATAGGAACTCTGTGTGATGCCACTAACACATTAGAAGTCCTATGGGTGCTGCTGAGAAGAAAATATAGGAGCTCTGTTTGCTGCCACTAACACACTAGAAGTCCTATGGGTGCTGCTGAGAAGAAAATATAGGAGCTCTGTGTGATGCCACTAACACACTAGAAGTCCTATGGGTGCTGCTGAGAAGAAAATATAGGAGCTCTGTTTGCTGCCACTAACACACTAGAAGTCCTATGGGTGCTGCTGAGAAGAAAATATAGGAGCTCTGTGTGATGCCACTAACACACTAGAAGTCCTATGGGTGCTTCTGAGATGAAAATATAGGAGCTCTGTGTGATGCCACTAACACACTAGAAGTCCTATGGGTGCTGCTGAGAAGAAAATATAGGAGCTCTGTTTGCTGCCACTAACACACTAGAAGTCCTATGGGTGCTGCTGAGAAGAAAATATAGGAGCTCTGTGTGATGCCACTAACACACTAGAAGTCCTATGGGTGCTTCTGAGATGAAAATATAGGAGCTCTGTGTGATGCCACTAACACACTAGAAGTCCTATGGGTGCTGCTGAGAAGAAAATATAGGAGCTCTGTGTGATGCCACTAACACACTAGAAGTCCTATGGGTGCTTCTGAGATGAAAATATAGGAACTCTGTGTGATGCCACTAACACACTAGAAGTCCTATGGGTGCTGCTGAGAAGAAAATATAGGAGCTCTGTTTGCTGCCACTAACACACTAGAAGTCCTATGGGTGCTTCTGAGATGAAAATATAGGAGCTCTGTGTGATGCCACTAACACACTAGAAGTCCTATGGGTGCTGCTGAGAAGAAAATATAGGAGCTCTGTGTGATGCCACTAACACACTAGAAGTCCTATGGGTGCTGCTGAGAAGAAAATATAGGAGCTCTGTGTGATGCCACTAACACACTAGAAGTCCTATGGGTGCTTCTGAGAAGAAAATATAGGAGCTCTGTTTGCTGCCACTAACACACTAGAAGTCCTATGGGTGCTGCTGAGAAGAAAATATAGGAGCTCTGTGTGATGCCACTAACACACTAGAAGTCCTATGGGTGCTTCTGAGATGAAAATATAGGAGCTCTGTGTGATGCCACTAACACACTAGAAGTCCTATGGGTGCTGCTGAGAAGAAAATATAGGAGCTCTGTTTGCTGCCACTAACACACTAGAAGTCCTATGGGTGCTGCTGAGAAGAAAATATAGGAGCTCTGTGTGATGCCACTAACACACTAGAAGTCCTATGGGTGCTGCTGAGAAGAAAATATAGGAGCTCTGTTTGCTGCCACTAACACACTAGAAGTCCTATGGGTGCTGCTGAGAAGAAAATATAGGAGCTCTGTGTGATGCCACTAACACACTAGAAGTCCTATGGGTGCTTCTGAGATGAAAATATAGGAGCTCTGTGTGATGCCACTAACACACTAGAAGTCCTATGGGTGCTGCTGAGAAGAAAATATAGGAGCTCTGTTTGCTGCCACTAACACACTAGAAGTCCTATGGGTGCTGCTGAGAAGAAAATATAGGAGCTCTGTGTGATGCCACTAACACACTAGAAGTCCTATGGGTGCTTCTGAGATGAAAATATAGGAGCTCTGTGTGATGCCACTAACACACTAGAAGTCCTATGGGTGCTGCTGAGAAGAAAATATAGGAGCTCTGTGTGATGCCACTAACACACTAGAAGTCCTATGGGTGCTTCTGAGATGAAAATATAGGAACTCTGTGTGATGCCACTAACACACTAGAAGTCCTATGGGTGCTGCTGAGAAGAAAATATAGGAGCTCTGTTTGCTGCCACTAACACACTAGAAGTCCTATGGGTGCTTCTGAGATGAAAATATAGGAGCTCTGTGTGATGCCACTAACACACTAGAAGTCCTATGGGTGCTGCTGAGAAGAAAATATAGGAGCTCTGTGTGATGCCACTAACACACTAGAAGTCCTATGGGTGCTTCTGAGATGAAAATATAGGAACTCTGTGTGATGCCACTAACACATTAGAAGTCCTATGGGTGCTGCTAAGAAGAAAATATAGGAGCTCTGTTTGCTGCCACTAACACACTAGAAGTCCTATGGGTGCTTCTGAGAAGAAAATATAGGAGCTCTGTGTGATGCCACTAACACACTAGAAGTCCTATGGGTGCTTCTGAGATGAAAATATAGGAACTCTGTGTGATGCCACTAACACACTAGAAGTCCTATGGGTGCTGCTGAGAAGAAAATATAGGAGCTCTGTTTGCTGCCACTAACACACTAGAAGTCCTATGGGTGCTTCTGAGATGAAAATATAGGAGCTCTGTGTGATGCCACTAACACACTAGAAGTCCTATGGGTGCTTCTGAGATGAAAATATAGGAGCTCTGTGTGATGCCACTAACACACTAGAAGTCCTATGGGTGCTGCTGAGAAGAAAATATAGGAGCTCTGTTTGCTGCCACTAACACACTAGAAGTCCTATGGGTGCTGCTGAGAAGAAAATATAGGAGCTCTGTGTGATGCCACTAACACACTAGAAGTCCTATGGGTGCTGCTGAGAAGAAAATATAGGAGCTCTGTTTGCTGCCACTAACACACTAGAAGTCCTATGGGTGCTTCTGAGAAGAAAATATAGGAGCTCTGTGTGATGCCACTAACACACTAGAAGTCCTATGGGTGCTTCTGAGATGAAAATATAGGAACTCTGTGTGATGCCACTAACACATTAGAAGTCCTATGGGTGCTGCTAAGAAGAAAATATAGGAGCTCTGTTTGCTGCCACTAACACACTAGAAGTCCTATGGGTGCTTCTGAGAAGAAAATATAGGAGCTCTGTGTGATGCCACTAACACACTAGAAGTCCTATGGGTGCTTCTGAGATGAAAATATAGGAACTCTGTGTGATGCCACTAACACATTAGAAGTCCTATGGGTGCTGCTGAGAAGAAAATATAGGAGCTCTGTTTGCTGCCACTAACACACTAGAAGTCCTATGGGTGCTGCTGAGAAGAAAATATAGGAGCTCTGTGTGATGCCACTAACACACTAGAAGTCCTATGGGTGCTTCTGAGATGAAAATATAGGAACTCTGTGTGATGCCACTAACACACTAGAAGTCCTATGGGTGCTGCTGAGAAGAAAATATAGGAGCTCTGTTTGCTGCCACTAACACACTAGAAGTCCTATGGGTGCTGCTGAGAAGAAAATATAGGAGCTCTGTTTGCTGCCACTAACACACTAGAAGTCCTATGGGTGCTGCTGAGAAGAAAATATAGGAGCTCTGTGTGATGCCACTAACACACTAGAAGTCCTATGGGTGCTGCTGAGAAGAAAATATAGGAGCTCTGTTTGCTGCCACTAACACACTAGAAGTCCTATGGGTGCTGCTGAGAAGAAAATATAGGAGCTCTGTTTGCTGCCACTAACACACTAGAAGTCCTATGGGTGCTGTTGGGGTGCAATGCTGTGCTAACAGCACTGCGGTTGGTACTACTGCAATACTGTACTAACAGTAAGCACGCACCAGACTAATCCCCAGCAGCAGCTAATAACACGCTAACTGTGCAATCAGCAGCAATGAACGATCAATGACTTAGGTAGCAATGGTTTAGCAAAGAAATAGCCAATGGTTTAGCAAAGAAGAGCAAATCTTTCAGTATCAAGCAAAGACAGAATCAGCAGACTGATCTCTCCTAAAGCCGGAACTCATGTGACCGGGGCCGATGGCGTGGCGGCCTTTTAAATGGTGGGGCATGTACTAAAGCCCCTGAGCTGTAATTGGCTACAGGCGTCCTGCCTGTAGCCAATTATTGCTCTCCGAGTTTCGGGCGCTGTGATTGGCCAAGCATGCGGGGTCACAGTGCATGCTTGGCCAATCATCAGCCAGCAATGCACTGCGCCGGCCGCGCCGGCCGCAATGCATTGCGGGGCCGCTCGCATCACACGAATGTGATGCGAACGGCCCAAATAGTTCTGGGCTCGACGAGCGAGCGAACGCCCGGTGCTCGATTCGAACATGGGTTCGAATCGAGCACCGGGCCCATCCCTAGTTCTGATATTCCCCACAGCTACCAATGAAATTCCAACTTTCAGGACAGGGTTAATGCACAGCTCAGATCTAGAAATCTCCACTGCCAGCTTTACATTCAGAAAGCCATGGCACCCATGGCTGCCTGAATACCCAAAGGGTGACTGCGACTGATCTAATCCATGTTCAGCTGATAATTTTCTACCCTCCTTATACTATTTGTAAAGAGCCTTTGTTAAGCAGGGTAATCAGGGCTGGATCTAGTCTATCTGATCTGGGGGTGCATTATAAAAAGTCAGGGAGCATAGTGTTCCTCGTTCACTCAATTGTTCCCATCAGAACCCCCCTTAATCTATTGTTCCCATCAGGGTGCCCCTTACATCCGCTGTCCCTATCAGAGTCCCCTTTAGATAAACTGTCCACATCAGAGTGCCCCCTTTTATCAACTGTCTCATCAGAATGCCCCCTTATATAAATTGTCCCTATCAGAGTACTGCTTATATCAATTGTTTCCATTAGAGTCCGGCTTACATCAATTGTCCCCATCAGAGTTCTCCTTACATTAATTGTCCCCATCAGAGTTCTCCTTACATTAACTGTCCCCATCAGAGTTCTCCTTACATTAACTGTCCCCATCAGAGTTCTCCTTACATTAACTGTCCCCATCAGAGTTCTCCTTACATTAACTGTCCCCATCAGAGTTCTCCTTACATTAATTGTCCCCATCAGAGTTCTCCTTACATTAACTGTCCCCATCAGAGTTCTCCTTACATTAACTGTCCCCATCAGAGTTCTCCTTACATTAACTGTCCCCATCAGAGTTCTCCTTACATTAACTGTCCCCATCAGAGTTCTCCTTACATTAACTGTCCCCATCAGAGTGTCCCCTTCCATTACTTGTCCCCATCAGAGTGCCTCATGAATCAGTGGATTTGCTGGAATTTTGTCTGATTTAGCAGAAATCAGTCAATATAACAAGCCCTTAATGGGGATCTTTAATGCTGATTGGTGGCAGGGGAGATGTAACCCCCATTAGTAGAAAAAAGCACACTGATACACATGGGTGTACACAGCTTTTAGTGCAATATTTTCTTGTATATATCTTATATCGATGAGAGCAAATTAGATTGAATCAGCTGTGTGCAAGTTCTATGTATGGTTGTTCATATTAGTTGATCACAGTTGCCATGGGGTATCAGGGAATACGTTGCACATCTCTATACAATCTGTAGGTAAATTGTAGTATGCTGATACCAGAAGGAGGGCCAGCAAGAATGAAAAGGAGCCAAGAGAAGATGGAGGGTGCCATAGTACTGCACATGCTTTGGCAATATAGTGGTAAAGGCCCCATAGCATATACTGTTTATAAACCTTTGATCAATAGCCCCCTGTGATACAAACAATCATATTATCAATGTCGCTACAGTTTTTCAGAAGAGGAAACTGTCGCAACCATGAATCTCCTGTAGGAGGAAACAGCTGGAACCAAGAATATCTATCTATGTATTTTTCCACCAATTTCCTGTTATCATAAAGAGCTGGGTTATGCTCCCTTGGGCCAGTAAACTCTGGCCCCCCTCTGGTTAAGGTACTAGCTAAAATAGCATAATTATAATTATATACTGTACATTTGGGTTGATTTACTAAAAACATAGAGTCTGTTCATTTAGCACAGTGAATGTTCACTGAACTTGGTAAATAAGATAAATATGTTTTCATGTTAATCAACCAATCTTTTTTAACAATATCCTTTTAGTTTTTTTTATTCCCCCTGTATATGATTGGGTGTTTAAAGTCAGCAAAACTTCACCTTATTTGCTACCATTCATTGCTATTTCAATATGAACATTAACTTTGCTAAGTGAACCACCTATACAGTTTTACTAATTATTAATTTGATAAATACATGAAATGTATACAAAAGATATTAATGAAAGACCTCTGTATAGCTGGCCATACACTGCACCATTTTCAGCCGATTCCTGCTGGCTTGGCCCTAATTGAAGCCGTTTTTGACCTTGTTGGAACTGCTCTGTTTGGCAAAAATTGGTTTCTTATTCAACTTTAGGCCTCGTACACACGGCCGAGATTCTCGTTGAAAAAAACATGTCGTTTTTTTCGACGAGATTCTTGGACAAGAAACTTGTCCCGGCCGAGTGTACACACGCTCGTTTCAAAGAACCCGCGGTTCTTTGAAAGGAGTGTACGCGGTGACGCCATCGACTACGTCAAGCATGCGCTCGTCACATTCGATGCCGTCGCCGCCATCTTGGTATACCCTACGTATGCCTAGGAAGCTACCGCGCATGCGTCGAATTCATTTCGAACATGCGCGGGCTTCCGGGCGGACAGGTAAGTGTACACACACTCACTTTTCTCGTCGAGAAACATGCCGAGGAGAATCTCGACGAGAAAATAGAGAGCAGATTCTCTATTTTCTCGTCGAGGTTTCTTGTCGGTTTTCTCGACGAGAAACCCGCTAGCAGCGTACACACGACCGATTTACTCGGCAAGACCTCTCTGCCAGCAAGTTTCTTGCTGGTTCTTGCCGAGAAAATCGGTCGTGTGTACGAGGCCTGAGTCAGAGAGCCTGCTGGCAAATTTTTGGCCAAAAAGAACCTGCATTCAATGCAGGCCCTGTTTAGGTATTCTGACAGTCGGCGGCGTTGGATGTCAAAATACGGAGGGGGGGGGGTTCGCCCATCCACAATATAGGCATGGATGTAGGGATCTGCTAGATGGCTTTCATTCAGCCCATAGACTGAATGAAAGAAATCTAAACATGTATGGCCTGCACATGCTTCAGTCTCTATCCCTTCTCCTCACTAACTAAATACAGTATCCTTTGTAGTTTTGCCACTGTTCAGCACAGTGAGATACTCAGTTACAAGGGATGTTTCCCAGCTGGCCTCTGTCTGTGGGGAAACCATGACTCACTGCTGTGAAGGATACTTTCTAAACACCGTAAACTGTGGATCCTTCAAATATTTTCTTGATTAATTACCATCCCAGACAAAACAAAAATGGTGCGGTCAAAAGGCTTTTAAATAACATTAAATCAAACATGACGTGCATTCATAATAAATTATTTGTTAATGGTATTCGAAAAAAATTACAGTTTTTTTCCAAAGCCTTCATAACAGCTTTCAGTTAGTTATTCATAGAACAACTTTTCTGATACCTATAAATATTGCATATTTAGCCACTCTCTGAAACATCATGGGCTACCATACCTTAGTATATCTCAGTGATATATATAATTTTTTTTTTAGATCTGCCGCCTCATTAAAGTAGGCAGTGCAAAGAATATTGGTAATGTGTCATATGCAGTATCCCATGGCAGACAATCACATTGCAGCCATTTTTTTTAGTTAAAGCGAAGCTCCACCCAAAAGGGGATGCTCCACTTGTTCGCACCTTCTCCCCTCCCCCCTCCACTGCCACATTTGGCACTTTCTGGGGGGGGGGGGGCGGGTACCTGGTTTTGACAGGTACCCAGTCCCACTTCCAGGTAACATCACTGTGGCGATCTCCAAGTATGTTGTAGCCCTGCATTGGACATGAGGCTGAAGAGGGACAGTCCACTGTCAAAGCATAGCGGATGGCCATTTGCCATGGGAGCTGAGGATCAGGTAAGTAAAGGTGCTTTTATCATCTCCTAGACATAACCGAGCAGTTAACCCTTGCAGTGTGGGTTTATGAAAGGAGGATTTGGGCTCTAAGGATTGATTACTTATTGCAGCATTTCTCAACCTTTTTACCCCAGGGGAACCCTTAACCTCCCTAGCGGTTTTCCCGAGTGTGGCTCGGGGTGAGATTTCATTACTATTAGCAGTAACCCCAAGCCACACTCGGGATTGCATTGCAGGATCCTGGTGCAGTGTACTTACCTTGTCCCCAGGATCGGGCACTGTCCCCCGCTGTGTCCACAGGCTGTGTCCTCCGCCCGATGCCTCTGTGGGCAAATTCACAAATGACAAACTTCATAATACATACAGTACACTGTAATCTTACAGATTACATTACTGTATGAAATTATCCCATTTGTCCCTAGTGTTTTGTCCAGTGCCCTGCATGCAGTTTTATATTATATATACTGTTCTTTCTGCCTGGAAACTTGAGATTGTCCATAGCAACCAAAAAGTGTCCCTTTATCTCAAAAGTGGTTTGAGACCAGCTAGAAAACAGCAATAGTAAATAAGAAAACTTGCAGAATTGAGCGATAGTGAATAGTGGGGAAATTAATTTTTATTATAATTATTATAATATTATTTTTTCTAATTATTTATAGTTATTATATTATAATTTATAATTTTGTGTTTCAAACTTTATCATACCCGGGATAACTACTAGACTCTTATTTGGACAGATTTAAGTGTGTTATTACTAATGCCCTGTACACACGAACGGAATTTCGATTGTCTAAAATGTGATGGATTTTTCTGTCGGAATTCCAATGAAGCTGACTTTCATCAGTCTTGCCTACACACCATCAGACAAAATTCAGACCGTCCAAAACGCCGTGACGTACAACACGTACGACGGCACCATAAATGGGAAGTTCAAATCCAACGGCGCCACCCTTTGGGCTGCTTTTGCTGATTTAGTGTTACCGTGTGTTAGTAAAAGTTTGGTGTTAGCCGTTTCGCGCTTTTCACTCTCCGTGCTTTTCAGTCCGTTACAGCATGAGGAATGTGCTATCTCCATTACGAACGCTAGTTTTACCAGAACGAGCGCTCCCATCTTGTAATTTAGTCTGAGCATGCGTGAATTTTTCTCCGATGGAGTTCCACACAGACTATCGGAATTTCCTATCGTTTTTTTTTCATCGGAAAAATGTAAAACATGTTCTATTTTTTTACACCGATGGAAAAAAGTCAGATGGGGCCCACACACACAATCGGAAAAAACGATCGTGTGTACAGGGCATAAGAGTTACAGACCTAAAATATAAAACGCCAAATTTCTATGCAAAACAATTGTACCGCTTTGAGACGCAAAAATCTGACATAATCATACCGCCAGGGAGGCTACAATAATTTTCAGGTCTCGATGAACCCTTACTAAATCAAATTCACTGAGGGGTCAAAGGGAAAAATGTCCACTACATTGGTGATCAGTAGGAAGAATGCTCCTTACTTTTGTGGTCAGTGGGGAAAATGCCCCTCTTACATTGGTGGTCATAATTCCTCGCTTACAGACAGCTGAAAAGGTTATTGGTATTTATGGCTTTAGAAAAGTAGTGTCGGCCCTGGAATTATGCAGGCACAATCAACGTGAAGGTCAGTCACAGCTCAAGGAGCCCCTAACTAATATTGAAGGAACCCTAGGTTGACTGACTGCAAAGGACAAAACCCTGGCTCTTATTTTGGGTTATATAAATGATCTCAGAGGTATTTTGCCACAATGCATGTAAAACTTCATAGGAGAAAGGTGTAACTTGCTGTTAAATGTAAACATACAAATACCAAGCAATGACTGTCCCCTTAGTTTTGGTGCTTGTGAACAGAAATAGGACAGTATATAATATGTGCATTCACAAAAGTTTCAGTTTTGGTTGGAAATTTTAGGAAATTCATTTTGATAATGCGTGAGAACAGCAATGAGGAAAGGTATTACAGATTTGTAGGGTTTACGTTGGTGTGAGCTAGCTTTTCATGAGCGACAACTCAAATCCTTCCCTTCATTGGGGCCCATAACTGAAAAGTGGTCACAGCACGTTTCCTGAAGGTTCTTTTAGGATAGTTTGTCTAAAATAGTAGGGAACTTCATTCTACACTTTCTTATTTAGAGTATGATTATGTGCTTAGCACCGGAAAACTGACTGCTAAACCACAGCCTCAGCTGTAAGCTGTAGGGCTACAGGGTCTTTTGGTTACTTTACTTCAACTGTCAATGTCTTTTCTTTTTTTCTATCTGTGGTCAACATACAGTGAACATACAGTTTTTTTTTCCATGGTTTACAGTCTATGCTGTGACCGTTTACCCAGTAATGGAATAAGCACACACATGATAACCTTTTTGTTTTGAAATGAGGAATCTGAAGGTCTTCCTGTGTCTGTTTTCTGTAGGTGCTGACATGTGAAATTACCTGGGGATATACTTAGTATGTGCATCATTCCCCATGGCACCTTTAAATACTTTGAGATGGAGTCTAGCTTTAATCAAGTCAAACAAGAATGTTACTGAGGAGCTATGCTTCTTGAAGAAACCACTGTATTTATGACATAGTTGGGTGTTTTTGTATAGTAGTGATTCCTCGAATTTCTGTGTATGAAGGCAAACAGAAATAGATTTTGTTGCAAAATAAGGCTGTACTGTGATTTATATCTAAATAATAATCAAGTAGAATAATGTTTTTTTTTTTTTTTATCAGCTCATGAATGTAGACAAATGAGAGATACAGTATGGCTGTGGAGGTTTTCCCAAAGGTTAAAATTCATGGGGAATAGATTCACAGTAAATCTTCTTGTGAAGTTACTCATGGTCATTACATACTTGTCCAATGTCTGGAATTCTGACTACTGTACTTTAAAGTTGGCCATACATGTTAAGATTTCCTTATCCTTGTTCAGCCTTGCAGGCTGAACAAGAGAAATCACTTGATTCCCCCATCAACGCTAAATGGCGTAGATGGATAAATACCACAACAGGGCCTGCATCAGATTGGATGCAGGCAGTGTTCAACTGAGATTTTCCGGCCTGACTCCACCAGGGCAACCCACAGAACAGATCTGGTCAATTCAGGAGGAATCTGCCAAAATGTAATGGCCAGCTTTACATTAAGCTTTCGTTACATGTAGGCCTCCTTAGGACTTCTGAGTTCAGTTGCGGTACATTACTGCATGCTCCTTAATGCCCAAAATCCACATGAAAAGGTGATCATATAGTGAAATAAAAAGTTTAATTTCCAAAATAGTAGTGCACTTGAGACCACTACTTCTTATCAGTGACCTGGTGTAAACATCCTCCAGCACAATAAATCATGCTTGTGAGTCTGCTCAGCTTAATTATAACCTCCAAATATAAGAGGTTTTGATGGCACCAAAGAGTTGAACACCAGCATCACCACAATACTGCTCTTAGTAGTGGCAAGGGAGACCTCCAGAGCCTAATTCCACATGCGTCCATAAATACATGGCCAGAGATCCTAAAATGTATAATATAAAATCTAGTGCTCTCTGTAAAGAACTAATATACATACTCACAAATACATACCTCCCAACTTTTTGAGATGGGAATGAGGGACACCTATCAGCAAAAGTATGCAGGCATAGGACACACCCCTTGCTACGCCCCTTAAAGGCGAATTGTACAGAAAAACAAGATTCGTTAAACCCACAAGTGCTTTTTTTTACCACTACTATTCCTTTATATTGGCTTTTGGAATTTACAAATTCAGCCATTTAGAAATCAGATGAAAGGTTTAGCGCTGGAAAACCCTTTTTGATAGATAAAAAGTGCATTTTATATACAACTATATAGATCAGACCAAAATGAGGGACAAATGAGGAGAAATGAGGGACAGAGGGACACTGCTCCAAATCAGGGACAGTCCCTCGAAATCAGGGACAGTTGGGAGCTATGCAAAAAAAAAAATCACACCCGCAGCAAAAACGTGCTGCTGTTTAGCAGACGTGTTGGAGTGTCATTAATTCTTAATGGCACCCCCACACATTGGACACCACAGCATGTTTTCCCGTGCACGGAAACACATAGAGCCATGGAGTTTCCATGTGGCTGCAATTTTGGTAAAGGTTCAGGGACCTTTTCCCTGAGTTTCCCACAGGTACAGCAACCAATCCAATGAATGAATGAGCTGCTGTGCCTGTGCAAACGCAGCCACAGGAAAACTGCGTAGATGTGAACCTAGGAGATGGTACATGATTCTTTGTTGCTTTCTGCTGACATGTAAACAGAAATCACAATTTCAGTGCGTTAGTTCTCCCAACATTCTTTGAATAGAAAAAAAAACAACATAGGCAGTTTGATGAATAATAAAATATTTCAAGTAGTCTCTTATCTTTTTTAGATATAAAACATTGATCAGGTTTACACTTATTCATAGACCATTGCCTATGTCTAGTCCAAGATTAGACAATATTTCGCTTTATATTGCTCATTGTTTAACCGCAGTGAGTTCATTTAGGGATGGTCATTTTTTTCTGACTTTCTAAAAGTAGCTGCCTACTGCGATAGCTTGTAATGAAAACACTATTACTACAAACTGGATTAACAACCACCATATACAGACAAAAGAGTGCAATACAGCAGTACAGTTAGACTCCATTCACACAGGGGCAACACAACTTCCAGTGCGCTTTTGGGAGGCAACTTGGACACGACTTGAGTATGAATCACAGCGCGACATGAGGCAACTTACAAGGCAACTTAAAGTTGCCTCCAGGACAGGAGGCTTTCCAGTGGCCAATCAAACAAGAATCAGCTCTGTGGGAGGGAGGGGGGAGGGAGGGGTTTGCCTGAGAAATGTATGTTCTCTTCCTGTATTGTTGCTTCTGTTAAGACAGGGGATCCGACTTCTGAGGCGACTTCTATTGAAATCAATGGGTACAAGTTGCCTACAAGTCGCCTAGAAGTCGGATTGAAGTAGTACAGGAACCTTTTCTGAAGTCGGAGCGACTGCAGTCGTGTACATTAAGATGGCTCCATTCACTTACATTGATTTTCTCATGCAGGGCAACTTGGGGCGACTTGAAGTCGGATCCAAAGTCGTCCCTGTGTGAATGGGCTCTTAGCAGAGACTGAAGCAAAAAGTAATCTGAGTATATTTATAAAAAAATGATTTCTGAAACAAGTTATTTCCACCAGATATGATTTGGTAATGCAAAATAATAAGATCCAGATTTCAAGCAGAGTTACGAACTTCCAGCCCATAAGTATTTATATACATGTGTATCACCGCCATTAGTTCTGGATGGGTAATTTATGTGCTTTAAATAGAAGCATTATTAATTTATTGCACACATAAATATGTCAAAATATATTTACTCAGTTAGTCGTATTAGGTTTAACAAGTTAATTCTAAAATGAGAATTAGGCTGGCCATAAGCAACTGAATTCACTGGTCCAATGCAACGCTCAGGCAAAAATGAGCATTTAAGACATAGGAGGCTATTTGAGACATCAGAAGTGCTTATTTGTCATTTACAGAGTTTTTTTGGGGGAGAAATTCTCTGTGTGATCTAACAGGTCTTGTCCTTCTTCAAAGAGAGGAGGAAAAGTTCCCTCCATCTAGAAAGTGTCCATAGAAACAACAGCTGGTTCTGGAGCTTCCGACAATGGACAGATGTCTCCATGCATGTTGTTTTTGGGGATATATCTGCCTATCTATGACTAGCCATTGTCTTGTTATATTTCACCAAGATAGCCAGCTTTCTGTTTGTTTTCAAATCAGTTTTAAATTACCTTGTTTGCGCAACCCTCCATACCCTTGTCTTTGTACTCTTTCCTCATCCCATTATACCCATTTTAATACACAGTATTTCATATTATTTCCCTTAATTTTTCATAGTATAGTGTGTAATCTTTAAATAAAAATGTGTTTACATGAAAGACAACCTTAACCCAGAGATATAAGCAGCAGGTAATAGAGGGGCACCTAACAAACCAATATTTACTTTTTTTTTTTACTTAGAGGGAATCTATAGTATTTTTTATATATTTTTCTATATAATGTTCAGGAGTAGAGAAACACACACATACACATCAGGTAACACAGGTTACACTGCTGAATAAGGCAGCTCAATGACACAGAGAAGGATCACTCTCCTCCTCCTCTCTTGTATAAACCATCTAGATCAGTCATTATAGGCCATCTAGATCTATAGGCCTCTAGATCATCTATGTCTATCTAGACCAGCCTGTATAGACCAACTAATGCAGACCATCTAGATCAGGGGTCTCCAAACTATGGCCCTCCAGTTGTTCAGGAACTACAATTCCCATCATGCCTAGTCATGTCTGTGAATATCAGAGTTTTACAATGCCTCATGGGACGTGTAGTTCCGCAACAGCTGGAGGGCCATAGTTTAGAGATTTCCCACAGGTTGATCTAGATCAACCGATGTTCTGCGGAAGGACAGAATTCCTATAGAGGTTGCTAGGGATTCTTTGAACTGTGGCTGATTAACCTATTATGTAATAATGCCTGCATGGTTCTAGAGCCAATATCACTTGGCAGAGTCAGTGATCTTTTTACCTGTCTCTAAGAGAGGCATTACCCTTGAAAAAACCTTTTTTTTAGCAGGGGTTCTCTGAGACCTGGAAGTTATTTAAAAAGTTGAGAAAAAGTTGACGTAATTGTAGCCGTATTAGTGCAATTGTGACAGAGAAAATTAAGTACTGTCCGTGATACTTTTTTTATTTGCACTAACATACAATTTTTCAGGACAAGCTTTTGGGGTATGTCCCCTTCTTCAAGGTCCAAGTACTGCTTGGACCTTGAAGAAGGGGACATACCCCGAAAGCTTGTCCTGAAAAATTGTATGTTAGAAAAAGTTGAGAAAGGTTGATCTAGATGTCTAGTCTGCAAGTACAGACTGTGCTATCTTATCACACACAGTACCCACAGTGAAGCTCAGAAAAACCTTGTATTAAATGTTTATTTGTAAAATAACAGGTTGTTCATTAGAATGTCCCTGTCAGCTAATTTTGCAGTCCCTTATGCCCTGTACACACGATCGGTTTTTCCGATGAAAAATTGATTGTGTGTGGGCCCCATCTGACTTTTTTCCATCAGGGTAAAAAAACAGAACATGTTTTAAATTTTTCCGATGGAAAAAAAAACGATAGGAAATTCCGATCGTCTGTGTGGAACTCCAACAGAGAAAAAACCCACGCATGCTCAGAATCAAGTCAACGCATGCTCAGAAGCATTGAACTTAATTTTTCTCGGCTCGTCAGAGTGTTTTACGTCACCGCATTTTGGACGGTCGGAATTTTGTCTGATGGTTTGTATACAAGACTGATGGAAGTCAGCTTCATCAGAATTCCGACGGAAAATTCCATCGGAAATCCGATCGTGTGTACAGGGCATTAGAGGATTCGTAAATCCAGCCTGAAATCTACAAATGCTAAGAAAAGCCGCGTACACACGATCGGTTTTACCGATGAAAACAGACCGATGGATTTTTTTCATCGGACAAACCGACCGTGTATGGGCCCCATCGATCTTTTTTCCATCGGTGTCAAAAAATAGAACATGTTTTAAATTTTTCCGATGGATAAAAAACCGTTAGCAAATTCCAATCGTCTATGGGCAAGTCCATCGGTTCAAAAACCCACGCATGCTCAGAATCAAGTTGACGCATGCTCAGAAGCATCGAACTTAATTTTTCTCGGCTCTTCGGGGTGTTTTACGTCATGGTGTTTGGGACGGTCGGATTTTTGACTGATGGTGTGTAGGCAAGACTGATGGAAGTCAGCTTAATCGGATTTTCGATGGAAAAATCCATCGGATTTTAGTCCATCCAAAATCCGATTGTGTGTACAGGGCATAAAGCTTCTGATGCCCATTGAAATCTATGGGAGCCAAACCCTATAAAGCCTATAATTTTTTTTTCTGGCATTTTTCAAGGCCAGTTCGCAAGCCTTTGGTAATAAAAAGGGCATGGATAGCTAGGCACTGCCATAGGGACATCTACGAATGCAAAAAAAAGATTGGTGACTGAGTAACAAGGGGCACTGTGTACACCTTACTCGTTCACATAAGGGGGAGGGCTGGGTATCTGGGGGCCTACGTTTCTTAACCAAGGTTTTGGGTAGTTGAGCAAACTGGACAAGCTGGACAAATCTTTCCATTTACTTTGCCCGTTTGGTAAACTACAAATTGCTTTTGTTTGGGTTGAACTCATGATTGACCTTAACCTGAAGCTAATCCCTATTCATGTATAAAAATGAATTTGTTTCTTTAAGAAAGGAGTTTTGATGGCAACTAGAATGGCTTAGTAGCTTTGAACTATTGTGATTGGTGGCATTGCACTCTTGAAAATCACCAACTGGCTTTAAATAATATCATTTGCTCAATCATCTTAATTTTGATCTTTTCAACTCAAGACCATGTAGCCTACTCAACAGTTTAAAATGAAACTGTCAAAACTATGTAAAACACTTCTTTTGATGTCTTTAGAACATTACTACACAGGAGACAGACAGAACACATGTCTGACATGTTATGTAGTAGCATTTACTTGTTTTGCCTAAAGAAAGATTCACCTTTTGCACATACTTGATCTATTAGTGAGTCTGGTACATTTTTAAGAGGCCCCCACGCATTTCATGACTTTACAGCAGTTCAGTTCTATTCAATGTTGTTATACAATGATCAGCCCTAACCGCAAACTGCTATACAGCAGCTTTAATATTATTTTCCGTGGTTTTTTTTGTATTTTGTACCACACCCAAACTGATAAAGCCCACAAACTATATCTCTTCAGCATCTCTTCAAAAAGTAGCTTTTACTACTGAAAAATATTACAGTTTAATGGTGGTCAAACACAGCGGTATGCCCATGGCTAGCCTCTGTGAATCCTGGCTATAAGGCCAGATCAGTAATATTTAAGCATGGTGGACTCATAGCGAAAGGCAGATATTCTTGTAAGTGACTCTATAATGGTCTATGAGACAATGCTTGTTTGGCTACCACTCGTCTTTGTTTCTCATTCCTGCATGTTTAGACTGCTGTCATCTGCTGATACTGGCTTACAAATATGTTTGTGCAAACTGTCAGTGCTGTTTGATGCTTTATCTGGCCTGCTTCACATTGCATGTGCTGTAAATGCTGGATGTTGCATGCGATGATTATTTCTTGAAGTTTAGAACGCCCAATACACTCTGTACTTGGATTTCGCTATTGCATCCAGAATGGCATTTTACACAACAGGAGTTATTGTTTTAGTGTTGATGAAGTGACTGAGCCATCCTTCCGCTTCAGGTCTTATTGCCTCGTACACACGATCGCGTTTTCCGACACAAAAACCAAGTTTTTTTTTCAGCAGGAAAACGTCTCAAAATTGTCTTGCATACACACGGTCACACAAATCTTGGCTTAAATTCCGACCGTCAAGAACACGGTGACGTACAAGACGTACGACGAGCCGAGATCAATGAAGTTCAATAGGCAGTTCGGCTCTTCTGCTTGATTCTGAGCATGCATGTTTTTTTGCGCGTCGTAATTGCATACAGACGAACGCGATTCGCGATAGGAATTTTTCCTGGCACGAAAATAGAGAACCTGCTCTCAATCTTTTTTTGTCGGAAATTCGGACAAAAAGAGTGCGATGGAGCCTACACACGGTCAGAAATTGCGACAAAAATCTTACATCGCGATCGTGTGTACGAGGCATTAGTATGTGCATCACACTACACTAGCATTTAGACTGGTATGGGATTTTTAGCGGTGTGTATGGGTGCATGTCCTATGATTGGGAGACAACATTGGCACATTTTTAATATCTCACGGGGGAGTTATTTTTATAGGGGGGTTGTGGAAGTCCATGTATATGTAGCCTCATAAAGCATAGTTTTTAAAAAGCATTCCAATAACCACTTCTTATTTTTCATATTATGTTTTTCCTGGTCTGGATTGCTTATCACTGCTACTATATACCACTACAAGTGCTCGGCTGTAGGGTGGTAGATTTTTATATTGTTTTTCAGAATATAATATATACGGTACCTAAATAATAATATATTTTTATATTTTTTTGTAATGTTTTTTTTAAACACAAACCCAACAGCTTAAACCCCATATAGTGTGCGTTTTTCGTATACCAGACTTAAACCATACATATACATACTGTCCCTGCTACTGTGCTTTGTACTGCCTTTGTCTGACTGCAGACAGAATACGCTACACCAAATTTATGCTAAATTCAGCTCATGTGAGTAATAAAAATAGACAGAGGTCTTTAGCACATGTGTACTGGTTAATTCCTTTTTACATTTTACTTGCATATATTTTAGCTGTAAAATTGGAGCATGAAATTTCAGATTACTTTGTCAAAGTAGCGGCAAATTTGAGACATTAGAAGAAATGGACAGGGAAATGGAATGTGTACTAAGTTCTGAAAAGAACAATGTTTATGGTCAAGTTGCTGTAACCGCAGAAGTGTCTAGACTAGGCAAATGTGTAAACAATTCAGGCAGAACTACAAATTCCAAAATCGTTAATAGAGAGTTCTAGGGTATTAATGCACAAGCGGCAATATAGCATCAGAATCCACAGCAACCAATGACAGATTGAGAACTTCTGTATAGTCATGTTAATGAAACATGGTTCTCATTGGGTGCTGTGAGATACCGGACTTTGCACTGAGTACCTAGTACCTACTATATAAAAGCCAATGGTTTGTACTGTAGATAGAACATGGGCGATAACAGGGCATTCTTTTGGTAGTAAGAGGAAAATTTTTCTCAGGTCTTAATATTCGATACATATATAAACACTTGACCATGATTCTTATTGTATCTAGTGAGCGGTTATTGTGGAGAGATATTATACAACATGTGGTAAATGTGTTTTTCTTTAAACTGTACAAACACATCCTATGCAAGAAATCCTGCAAACCATCAAAACAGCTAATCAACAGAATAATATCCAATATAACATGAATAGAGAAAAATTAAGATCCCTGCCCTTCTCCGGGCTCATTGGCAAAATTGGTCTTTATATAATGTTAAGGTTTCCACAGACTTTAGATGACAGTTGCCAGTCATCTTTGCCCAGTCTCATTTATTTTGATGGCTCCCGAGGACATCTATGATTGCCTCCAAGCCTGACAGATTATAAAACCTGCCCCATTGCTATTGTTCCTCCACACAATCATAGTCAGTCCTGATATGTGACCATTCCCAGGACATTCTGCCTTTGGAATGGTCATTTTGCACCTACACTTCTGATCACCCTCTAAAGTCTGTGGACAAACGCATTTAGCTTAATGTGGTTTGTTCAAAGAGGTGGAGCAGAGAGCAATAGTAATGTGAAAAAGCAAATAGCAATCAAGCATATTTTCAGTCCAGTGCTGGGTAATACACTATGCACATGGCTTTTTTGGCAATTTCAATGTCAAGTATGATGTATCTGCATTGCCTAGAAATAGAGGTAATCCATAGAGAGATGTAAGCAATTGATGTTCTAGGAAGACATGCACTGTTCAATAAATGATAGTTGTCTGAAGAAGGAACGGCATTTTTAAACAAGGACCTCACCATTAACAGAAGTGAGTGGACGACAGATTGAGTAGTCACAATGTTTTTGCAGCTGTTGGCACACAGGGCTAAGCAATACTTTCTACTCTGTCACTGTCATCGGGCCTCACTGAAGTCTGTAGAATGGTTACTTGGTAAATAAGCATTTCATGTTTTTACTGGTGGTTATATGATAGAAGGTACATTTATCCTACGAGGTCAAGAAAGCTTGAGAGAATGTTTTAAAAATAGTGTAGGAAAAGTATGAAATTAGCAGTAATAAAGATTTATTTCTTCATGTAGCTCCAGAATATTTTAAATTTTTGAAGACTATGAGCCCCTTATTGGAGATAATAAATACTCAGGTTGCCCTTTAATCCCTCTAACTCAGCCATTCTCAACCAGGGTACAGTGGAACCCTTGGGTTCCTCCAGAGGTTGCTAGGGGTTCCTTGAGCTGTGGCTGATGGACCACCCATTTGATGATTTCTACAGAGTTCAAGGTTCAGCTGTCTTTAAGGGTGGCATTCTGAACACCACTTTAAGGGGGACCTTCTTCCTATTGATCACCAATATAAGGAGCATTGTTCCTATTGACCCTGCTGATTTGGTTTTAGTAAGGGTTCCTCGAGACATGAAAATTATTTTTGGGGTTCCTCTAGGGTTAAAAGGTTGAGAAAGCCTGCTCTAACTATTTCCAGTTGCAGTTACACCTTTGAGTTTCCTTACTTACATTTTAACGAGTCTCATTCTGCTATGGAATGGCTCTTTAAAAGAGGTTTCAGAAGATGTAACTTAAAAGAGAAGTAAAGGATTTTTTTTTTGAGATTCATACTTACCTAGGTGGATGCAGCATCGGTCCGATGCTGCATCTGTCCCCCTCTACACTGAGAACCGAGTGATCAAACACCACCGATCGCTAGGTTTTTTAGAGCACTGTGAGCAGAGCGCTGTGCTGTGGAGGGGGAGGGAGCGGACATCCCAGGCTCTCAGTGGCTCACTGAGAGGCTGAGTCAGGTGTCAGTCTAGGCACCTGGCGGATCCCGACTTTATTGTTGCGATGACGTGGTGCCTGGACTGAAATTGATGACGTCAGCAGAGAGCAGACTTCAGCCCACTCTCTGCTAAAAATGGGTCACAGGAGTGCAAAATAAATTGCACTCCTGTGATCCATAGGAGAAGTACAGCCAAACGAGCTTTAGCTGGACTTCTCCTTTAATTAAATCTTTTTAAACTATATACAAATTTAGGAAAAAATATATGTGGCCCTCTTTTTAAGAAATGGCCTTGCCCAAACAGGATATTGCGCTAAACCTGTAGGTAAATAAGAGAATCAGAACTTTCACTAAGTGGAAGAGTGGGATTGATAATAAAGTTGGCAGTACCTCTACCTAGGGCAGGTCCTCTGTGAATAGAGGGGGTTCCCTTCCTTGGAAATTAACCAGTATCCTAAGCAAAGTTATTGGGAGTAGAATAACTACTACAAACATCATATAGCATTAACCATCAGCATATAGATGCACACCAATATAGAAAGAATACATGCTTTATATAAGAACATATTAATAATAATAGTACATACTTTCAATGTACAAACAGATATTATCAGCAAAAGCCCTAATAGGAGTCCTAGTGGAATTGTGCACACGGGTGTATATATACCCGGGTATATATGCATACCTCCAGATGAATGTTGAAGCAAAGTTACATTGCAGGAGCTCCGGGGGATGATGCAGCGTCTGTTTTTGTATCGGAGACCCAACCAGTCTGAAACGCAGTCCTAGTTATCTGGCAATAATCTTCTTTTCTGATCTGGTATTAGAAGCATGGACAGGGCACGTGGCTGAGACCTTCTCTCTCTCCACTTCCTCCTTCCAGGATCTTTTCCCAACAACCTCCAAGTCAGGGAAGTGGTTTACATAATTTTACATTACAGTGTGGTACTAGCAGCTGACAGTCGAGGGCAGGGGATTCCTACATACTGTATATATTCAAGATTACCAGTCCTTAGATGTTGTGGCTGTATAATTTTATTTTTTCAGTTTTTGTAACTTCTTACTTCCTGTCCTTGGGTGACAATCCTCACTTCCAGTACTGCATCTATTGAGGAGCAGCGTTGTCATCCTAGGTTGCCAGCTTCTGATTTGGCCTACAGAATGTCTTGCACTCTATGCATCTTCATAACATAAGTGTGAGGATTTTTGTAGTTCACAGAGGTAAACTCGGAAGTTCTGATAATACTGCTTGAGATTTCAGTGCAGCCCAGGTAAAATGTACAAGACGTTATGAGCTCACTGAATTCTGACAAGGATCAATGGGTATTTTTTGCACTGATAGAATGTATATTCCAAAAGAGTTTTTACTGTATATACTCGAGTATAAGCCGACTCGAGTATAAGCCGAGGTACCTAATGTTGCCTCAAAAAACTGGGAAAACTTACTGACTCGAGTATAAGCCAAGGGTCATCCTTACTGTTCCTATCCTCACTGTTCTCCTATCCTCACTGTTCTCCTATCCTCACTGTTCTTCTATCCTCACTGTTCCCTAGCTCGCTATTTTACATTGTAAATCATACCTGTAAAGAAGTTGCGGCTGCGGCGTACATCGTTCGAATTCCGCAGTCTCTTCCTGTTCCTTCCGTGATAGGCGGAGAGTGTCTGATGAGAATCGCCTATAACGATCATTCTCTCATCCTCAGTTTCCCAGCAGACACTGTGTTGGGTGTTCCGCCAATCACAGACGTCTGCTGGGAAACTGAGGATGAGAGAATGATCGTGATAGGCGGAGAGTGTCTGATGAGAATCGCCTATCACTGAAGGAACAGGAAGAGACCGCGGAATTCGAACGATGGACGCCGCAGCCGCAACGTCTTTACAGCTACTATTTTCAATGTGAAATTTTTTGCTGACTTGAGTATAAGCCGAGGGGGGGGGGGGACTTTCAGCCCAAAAAAAAGGGCTGAAAATCTCGGCTTATACTCGAGTATATATGGTAATTGTACTTTTAACAAACCGAAAAAGAGCAAATAATATAAGTTTATTGATAGGGCTTCATGCAGTGCACAGTGCACCAACCTATATACAGTATGTTTGCTGTAAACCACTGCAGAAATAAATGTAACCCATTGCATTGGTTTACTGAACCATTCACACAGTCATTACTTATTGCACTTATAAATATGTTTTTTCCATGATATATGGAATCATTTATAGTTTTATATGATTAAATGTGTCCTATGACATTGATTTAATTGCAGCATTATATTGTGAGCAGGTATCAGATACTGTTTATTAAATGAATTACACAGTACAGTGTGACAACTAACAATTCAAGCAGTTGTTTTATGGAATAAAAAGTCATTCTCAGAAAACTGGTTTGTTTTGAAGGTTGTTTATGAGGACGGAACTGCATTGTGGTTACTGTATATGTGAGGTGTTTCCAGTTGCTGGCTGTGGTACTTTCACTTTTTAAATTGGTACATAATTTTTTTTTTTTTGGTACATTATTAGCTGAGACAGGTACTTAACTATAGATCATGGAGCCCCATAGCAAAACTTTGATAGGTCCTCCTGCTAACATGCCTACTGTCATTTCTCTTAACATAAAGTACAGTGGAACCTTGGATTACTAGCATAATCCGTTCCAGCAGAATTCTTGTAATTCGTAATCCAAAGCACTCGCATATCAAAGCGAGTTTCCCCATAGAAGTCAATGGAATCTAAAATAATTTTTTCCGCATCGACTTCAATGGCATGCAATACTGCATGTGGCCAGAGGTGGGGGGCAACAGAGAGCCTCGGAAACACTCTGAAAGGCCTGGGGACAGCTCGGCTGACCTCGGAAACCCTCGGAAAGGCTTGGAAATGCCCGGGAACAGAGTACGAGTATTTTCGAGTATCGGCTCCGCTTGGCTCCGGCGCCCCCGCACCTCAGGCCAAATGCGATACTGCACACCCCATTAGCTTGAGTTCTGCTCGTTTCGCAGGACAACACTCGCAAACTGAGTCAGAATTTAAAAAAAAAAGTTGCTTGTCTTTCAAAATGCTTGTTAACCGCGTTACTCGTAACCACGGTTCCGCTGTATGTCGAAATCAAGGACAGGTAGAGGTAGAACACTCAACATAGTTAGTACATTACTAAAGAACAGTGCTGTGGGTAGAAATTGTTGGGGAAGAGGAAGGTCATCAGTGAAGGGAATTCAATTTCACATTAATCCAGCTAACCACTCTGCCTTCAGTAGTTCACCAGTGTTTTTCAGAATCTCAGATCTCAGGGCCTCCGTGAAAATTCCTCCCAACCCTTCCATCAGCACGCAAGTTCTGATAGAAGTGGATTAATAGTCAGTAAAAAAAAGGGGGAAAAAAGAGTTGTAGTAATAATAATGACCTTCATAATGTTTTATATCATGTAATAATTGTTAGTACTCCTACACACATTTAGGCCCCTGCCATATGGGGTGGATTCCGTTTCACTCCACAGGGGATCAGATTCCCTGCTGATCGGAGCACAGCAGGCCGATGACGCATCCGTGTTCACTCAGTTTCTGCAGAGCGGACATGGACAGAGCCAGCTCTGCTGTATGGACAATCAGGAGTAAATGGACTCCACTGTCCGTTTACACCAGACTTCCCTCCAAATCAATCTGCCTAAATGAAAGGGCGGATCTCCTTCTGTTTTTAGGATTATACAACTAAAGAGAGATTTTTATTTTATTTTTAAGAATCATACTTACCTAAGTGGATGCTGTATCTGTCCCCCGGTGCCTACAACACTGAGAACCGAGCGATCAAACACCATCGATCTCTCGGTTCTCACAGCTCGAAAAAGCAGAGACCTATAGACTGTGAGTCAGCAGCTTTTTGTTCAGCCCCCCCTGTGCTCACTGGAGCGCTGAGCTGTGGAGGGGACGGGAGCAGCCGGCTCAGTGTCTCAGTGGCTCACTGAGAGCCTGAGCCGGGTTACGATCCAGGCATGTGGGCAGATCCTGACTCCATTGTCACAATGGATCGGCTCTGTGATGTCAGCTGACAATGGGCTTCAGCCCGCTGTCTGCTAAAAACTGGTCACTGGAGTGCAGAACGAACTGCACTCCTGTGATCCACAGGGGAAGTACAGCCAAACAAGCTTTGCCTGTACTTCTCCTTTAAATCACACTAAGTTAATCTGGCCATACATGGATTGAAAATCAGCTGTTTCAGCAGGGACCAGCCGTGTTTCAATCCATGTAAAGGCACTGTGGTTGTACAGAAGTTGATCTATGGATCTGTACAACTTTTCTGTTGGACTTTTCCTGCTCGATCAGTACCCCAGGCTATAGCCTCCCCGCTGCCAATATACAATGGCTCAGGGGGAGGATAACCCCATCCATGCTGAGATTATGGATGGGGAAATCTAGTCAGTTTTTTTTTTGTTCAATCCGCTGGTTGAAGGGAAAAAAAGGACTCACCTATGGACTGATTTAGACATACAGGGTAATTTCAGTGCTGGCCAGGATGACTAGATGCTCTGAGGACAGTAAGTTTACACTACTAAGACAGCTAAATACATTCTCCTTACTGCACATCCTGTGAAAGGGAATTTGTGACTAGTGGCAACAGTTCTGAGGTCCCTTGCTCAGTACATATGACGTCTACTCTTCTTGACTGGAAATATCACAGGGGGGTACAGGGTCAGTGTGAGCAGCAACCTCTGCATTCCATTATAATACAGTACTGGATTTTGTGTTAGCTTCACACAGGGCTTTTTTTCTCAAACAATAGGAGCAGGAACTCCCCCTTTCCGAGTCACCCCTTTTCTCCGCCCCTATCCACCTCCCAGTACCGTTCCTTTTAGACAATATAGAACCAAGTATAATTTTGTGGTGCCAAGTAATTTGTATGGAATTTGGTAATGATATCAAGAAAAGCAGTAAAATAGATCCCCTGCAGCCAGCAACAATATATCCTCCTAACAACAATGGACCACCCACAACAAAATGTTCCCGCCAGCAACAATAGACTCCCGGCAGCATCAACAGATCTCCACACAGCCAGCATTAATAGTCTCTCTGGCTGCCATCAACAATAGACCCCTCCCCCAACAGTAGATCTCTTTCAGCAACAACTGACCCCCCAGCAACAATAGGTCCCCCACCAGCAATAATAGACCTCCCCAGCAACAAAAGACCCCCCCTGCAAAAATAGATCCCCAGCAGTGAGCATCAATACCCTGCAGCACACCCCAGCACCCCTTGCTATTACATACAGTCAGTCCAGGAGGTGCCGGAACTGCGTTCCCCCGCGTTCCCGCTGAAAAAAGCCCTGTCTTCACATGCACACAAATTTTCTATGTTTAGCCTCAAGAGATGTCCTAATGGGGCCCCTGACTACCCCCAGGCCCCATACCAGCTGCTTGGGCTAGTACTATTGTCCTGGCACTGATCTGAGGTTGTACACAAGCGAGGCTCGTATGGCAGGAAGTTTCGTTAAAGTAGAGAGACATGATATTGTTTTAAAGCAAATTATTCATTATATCACACATTGCAACCAAAATATATTTAAAAAAAGTTTCCCTAGGACAGGAAAACTATTTTCAGCCCAGTTTCCAAACTCTTTGAAACCTACATGTCTGTGATTTTTCCTTCACTTTATCTAGCTGAGTGACTTGACAGATCACACCTAACACATTATTAAAAGCTTGTATGGCTAAACTTTCTTCCTTGGTCTACCAAACTATGGCCTATAAACTATAGTAGCTTTATACAATTACCCAAATTCTACATTTCCACATATCTTTTGGCATTTGTGGGCATGTGGATACATTTAAAGGTATATACATTTCACAGCAGCGCACAGAAAAGGGTCACATTTGTGAGGTCAGGCACTGATGTGGACGAGAAGGCCTGGCTCGCAGTCTCTGCTCTAATTCATCCTAAAGGTGTTCTATCGGGTTGAGGTCAGGACTTTGTGCAGGCCAATCAAGTTCCTCCAACCCAAACTCGCTCATCCATGTCTTTATGGAGCTTCCTTTCTGCACTGGTGCGCAAGAACACCTTTTGGATGAATTAGAGTGGAGACTGTGAGCCAGGCCTTTTCATCCACATCAGTGCCTGACCTCACAAATATGTTTCTGGAAGAATGGTTAAACATTCCCATAGACACACTCCTAAACCTTGTGGACAGCCATCCCAGAAGAGATGACGCTGTTATAGCTTCAAAGGGTGGGCCAACTCAATATTGAACTCTACGGACCAAGACTGGTATGCCATTAAAGTTCATGTGTGTGTAAAGGCAGGCATCCCAATATTTTTGGTAATATAGTGTGTAAAAAATAATAATAATATATTATTATTATTACACACACACACACTCGTTTATATAAGGTAACATGACAGTATGCAAAATTGCAAAATATTCTTATCCAGCAGTTTTAACCAAACCATTCAAAGTTTATTATCATTGTTGTTTCATATTCATGCGTTTTATTTGTAGTTGTTATGGTTCCTAGAACCATTTTCTAGTTTTCACGCTATAAAGCGTGTATTGATATTTGATACGTAAGGGGAGTATCTTCTTATATGTTTTCTGTAAACATCTTTTTTGTCACTTTTTATTTTTTCCCACACTTCCTTGTAGCATGTTTGTGGAAGAAAGATGCCGCAGATATCACATTACCATTTGTGTGCAGAACCAACCAAACTTGATGCTGGCCAAAACAACTGCTATACAGGATGTTACTGTCCTGAAGGCATGTGTTAGATCTTTTGAGGCTGTAGAGAAAGATAGCTAGACATGTTTATCCACTCAGTGTTTGCTCTAGAGCCTGTTCACACTTGTCTGCTTTCCTGCACTGAAATGCATGCATTTACCTGCAGAAAAGTATAAATGCTATCAGTTGCTATGTGGCTAATTCATCTCTATTTGCTGCAGCTTGGTGCATTTAAATATACAAGACGTGTAGCATTTTATGTTGAGCAGGTCTATTGAAATGAATCAGGAACACATTAAACTACATGTATGGTTTAACATTTTAGCATTTTAGGCTTCTATATGTTTTAAATGCTTCTGAACTGCATCATACATCATCCTCACTTTGCATAATTTGTAAAACAAAAGACCCTGCATTTTTTTTAACCTGCATAAACACATAGGGGGGGATTTACTAAAACTGGTGCGCACAGAATCGGGTGCAGCTGTGCATAGTAACCAATCAGCTTCCAGGTTTTAGGCTGGGTTCACACTTGCAGTGGCGTCACTAGGGTTGGTGTCACCTGGTGCGGCAAAACATGGTGTCACCCCCCCTCCTGTCTATCCTGCCCAGCGCCTTCCAGGCAGCGCACAGTCACGAGGCGCACCCCCAAATGACCCCTGTAAATTAAAGTATAGGGTGGTATTGGGCTGGCTGGAGCGATATAGGGCAGGTTGGGGTAATATAGGGCAGGTTGCAGTGGTATAGTGCAGTCTGGGGTGGCATAGGGCAGGTTGGGGTTGTATAGGGAAGGCTGGGGTGGTATAGAGCAGGTTGGGGTGGTATATGGCAGGCTGGGTGGCATTGGGCAGGTTGGGGTTATATAGGGCAGGGTGTGATGGCATAGAGCAGGTTGCAGTGGCATAGGGCAGGTTGGGGTGGTATAGAGCAGGTTGGGGTGGTATATGGCAGGCTGGGTGGCATTGGGCAGGTTGGGGTTATATAGGGCAGGGTGTGATGGCATAGAGCAGGTTGTGGTGGCATAGGGCAGGTTGGGGTGGTATAGGGAAAGCTGGGGTGGCATAGGGCAGGGTGCGGTGGTATAGAGAAGGCTGGGGTGGCATAGGGCAGGGTGCGGTGGCATAGGGCAGGGTGGGGTGGTATAGAGCAGTTTGCATGGCATACAGCAGGTTGCAGTGGCATAGGGCAGGCTGGGGTGACATAGGGCAGGTTGCGGTGGTATAGGGAAGGTTGGGGTGGCATAGGGCAGGGTGCGGTGGTATAGGGCAGGCTGGGGTGGCATAGGGCAGGCTGGGGTGGTATAGGGTAGGCTGGGGTGGCATAGGGCAGGTTGCAGTGGCATAGGGCAGGTTTCGGTGTCATAAGGCAGGTTGCGGTGGCATAAGGCAGGCTGGGGTGGTATGGTGCCAGGTTAGGACTCCATCATGCATGGGGTGCAAGGTGGTCTGCTGCTGCTAGACAAAGCTATAGATTATATATAGATATTATGTAATATAGCTGGTCCATCCGCCCCTCCCCCCACCAGTCCAGCTAACTCAACTACTGTGCCTATTATATGTAATATAATATATCTGTGTCCAGCATCACCCCCCCCCCCATTATCATCATCAGACCAGCTCAGGGTGGGGGTGTCTCAGTCAGCTAATATAAATTATATAGTCAGTGTTGTCTGTCTGATAATGGGCGGGGGGGGGGTGATGCTGGATATAGATATATTATATTACATATAATAGGCACAGTAGTTGAGTTAGCTGGACTGGTGGGGGGAGGGGCGGATGGACCAGCTATATTACATAATATATATAATCTATAGCTGTGTCGCAGCAGGCCACCTTGCACCCCCCCCCCCCTTCATTATCATACAATACAGGTCAGGGCGCCAGACAGACTGAGTCCTCCTCCCACACTAGCTAGTAGCTCTGCCTCTTACAATGGCAACCGCCCCCCCGCTCCCCACACACACACACACCTACCTCATCTTGTGCTTGTGCTCGGGAGTCGGGCCGGCGGTGGAGACCCCCCCCCACCTGTTCTGGAGTCTTGACTGGAGAGGAGGAGGGCTGGGCAGCAGCGACCCTCACAGCGTGCAGCCGGAGAAAGTTGTGTGTGACGTCACATCATCACAGTGCAGTGTGATGATGTGACAGGCTGACGCTCTGTAGGGTAGGGAGGGAGGAGGAAGAAGAATAAGGAACCGGAGGACACACACACACCAGGCGCGGCGGCGCGGCGGCGCTGGAAGTGTTGTTCCAGCCCAGCGGGGTGAAGTTGCTGAATTAAAGTGTCAGCTGTAAAAAAAAAAAAGTCAAAAAAAAAAAAAGTCAAAAAAAAAAATAAATTTTTTTTTCTCACCGTCGGAAGGGTGTCACCCCTCTAGCGGGTGTCACCCGGGTGCGGACCGCACCCCCCGCACCCCCCTAGCAACGCCTCTGCACACTTGTGCTACACGACAGCCATCCTACTTTGGATCCGACTTTGCCCTGCGACATGAAGCCGACATATGTCCGACTTTCAATGAACGGGGATCCGACTTGGATCCCCGCCAACACCAGGCACTGTGTTTGGTATGAATCTTGAGGGGGAACTCCACGCCAAATTTTAAATAAAAAAACGGCATGGGTTCCCCCTTCAGGAGCATACCAGGCCCTTCGGTCTGGTATGGATTTTAAGGGGAACCCCCTAAGCCGAAAAAACGGCGTGGGGGTCCCCCCCAAAATCCAAACCAGACCCTTATCCGAGCACGCAACCTGGCAGGCCGCAGGAGAAGAGGGGGGCGAGAGCGCGGCCCCCCCTCCCTCCTGAACCGTACCAGGCCGCATGCCCTCAACATGGGGGGTTTGGTGCTTTGGAGCAGGGGGGCGACCTGCGGCCCCCCCACCCCAAAGCACCCTGCCCCCATGTTGATGAGGACAGGGCCTCTTCCCGACAACCCTGGCCATTGGTTGTCGGGGTCTGCGGGCGGGGGCTTATCGGAATCCGGGAGCCCCCTTTAATAAGGGGGCCCCCAGATCCCGGCCCCCACCCTATGTGAATGAGTATGGGGTACATCGTACCCCTACCCATTCACCTGGTGGAAAAAAAATTAAATAAAAAAACACTACACAGGTTTTTAAAGTAATTTATTACACGGCTCCGGGGGTCTTCTTCCGACTTCGGGGGTCTCCGGTGCCGTCTCCATGCTCTCCGGGTCTTTCTTCCTTCTGCCGGGCCTCCGCTATCTTCTTCCAGCTCTTTTGCTAGCGGGGCCCGGTCTTCTCCGTCCCTTCTTCCCTCTTCTTCTCTCGCTCTCCGGTTTTTACTTCCTTCTGCCGGGCCTCCGCTATCTTCTTCCAGCTCTTTTGCTAGCGGGGCACGGTCTTCTCCGTCGCCTTCTTTCCTCTTCTCCTCTTCGATGTTGACACGTCGTTTCCTCCCGCTGTAATGCTGGGTGTGCGGTGCGCTCCAATTTATATAGGCCTCTCATGACGTCACAGTCACAAGCTCCGGGTGGCCCCGTAGCATGTGACTGTGACATCATGGGAGCATGTGGCCACCCGGAGCATGTGACTGTGACGTCAAGAGAGGCCTATATAAATCGGAGCGCACCGCATACCCAGCATTACAGCGGGAGGAAGCGATGTGTCAACAGCGAAGAGGAGAAGAGGGAAGAAGGCGACGGAGAAGACCGGGCCCCGCTAGCAAAAGAGCTGGAAGAAGATAGCGGAGGCCCGGCAGAAGGAAGAAAGAACCGGAGAGCACGGAGACGACACCGGAGACCCCCGAAGTCGGAAGAAGAACCCCGGAGCTGTGTAATAAATGACTTTAAAAACCTGTGTGTGTTTTTTTATTGACATTTTTTTCCACCAGGTGAATGGGTAGGGGTATGATGTACCCCATACTCATTCACATAGGGTGGGGGCCCGGGATCTGGGGGCCCCCTTATTAAAGGGGGCTCCCGGATTCCGATAAGCCCCCGCCCGCAGACATTGACAACCAATGGCCAGGGTTGTCGGGAAGAGGCCCTGTCCTCATCAACATGGGGGCAGGGTGCTTTGGAGTGGGGGGGCCGCAGGTCGCCCCCCTGCCCCAAAGCACCAAACCCCCCATGTTGTGGGCATGCGGCCTGGTACGGTTCAGGAGGGAGGGGGGCCGCACTCTCGTCCCCCCTCTTTTCCTGCGGCCTGCCAGGTTGCGTGCTTGGATAAGGGTCTTGTTTGGATTTTGGGGGGACCCCCATGCTGTTTTTCGGCTTAGGGGGGTTCCCCTTAAAATCCATACCAGACCGAAGGGCCTGGTATGCTCCTGGAGGGGAACCCATGCCGTTTTTTTTATTTAAAATTTGGCGTGGAGTTTCCCCTCAAGATCAGCAGAGCACATATCGCATGCCAAAGTCGGATCATGCAAGACTGCGGTCCGACTTTGATCCGACTTCAATGATAGTCAATGGGCTGAAGTAGGATCAAAGTCGGACCAAAGTAGTACAGGGAGCATTTTCAAAGTCGGACCGACATGTGTCGGACCAGTTAAGACGGCTCCCATAGGGAAACATTGATTTTCACACGTCATGCGACATGAGCTCCCAATGTCGGAGCGTTTGTCGGACAAGTGTGAACCCGGCCTCATTGTCAAAACTTAATTGAACAAGCTGAAGTTAAAAGCTGATTGGTTACTATGTACATCTGCACCAGTGTGTGTGTTTGATCAAGGTCAGTATGGGGGGGGGGGTTGGGGCTGTAGGGGCCTGCCTTCGTGCTTTATCAAAATCAGGTGTGATTTGTTAAAAGATTCATAGATTAAATGAGGTCTAATATGTGAGTGTAATGCCTTGTACGCACGATCGGATTTTCGATGTGTGGGCCCCATCTGACTTTTTTCCATCAGAGTAAAAAAATAGAACATGTTTTAATTTTTTTCCGATGGGAAATTCCGATCGTCTGTGTGGATTTCCATCAGAGAAAAATCCACGCATGCTCAGAATCAAGTCGACGCATGCTCGGAAGCATTGGACTTAATTTTTCTCGGCTCGTCGGAGTGTTTTACGTCACTGCGTTTTGGATGGTTGGAATTTAGTCTGACAGTGTGTATGCAAGACTGATGGAAGTCAGCTTCATCTAAATTCTGACGGAAAATTCCATTGGATTTTATTCCATCGGAAATACGATCGTGTGTACAAGGCATTAGAGGGAGCCATAGGTTGTAGAGTGTCAAAAATGGGAGGAACGAGGGGAGACACAGATTGAAGAATGCCTAATAAGGGGGCAAAGGGTAAGGGATGAATCACAGATTGCAGGATGTCCAGTATGGTGGGGTGAAGGGGGAGTCATGAATTGCAGTATACACAGTATTGGGGAAGGTTGGAGGAGAACCACAGATTGCATGTTATCCCATATGGGCAAGGGGTATGAAGAGGAGGAGTTACAGATTGCTGGGTATACGGTATGAGGGGATAGAGGGGAGTCACAGACTGCATAGTGAACAGTATTGGAGGTGGGGTGGAGGGAGAGTCAGTATTTCTGGATGTCTGGTATATGCGAATGTCATAGATCATGGGTGATAAAGCACAGTTTAGGAAAGACAGATTGGGAGAGGGCACAATACAAGCGTTAGCGAGGCTGAGTCACCAACTTCACTGAGGCAAGCTGCTTGGTCTGCTACACACTGTGAGATAGAGAAGGCACCTGTGTCAGATGGCATTAGAGCTTACACAGGGTCAGTGATGTCACTAACTCTGTCATGTGGCAGAGTTTGGGCCTGGCGATTGGCTTCTAATGGCAGGATGTATGGTGCTCCCACATATTCAGAAGCACTGGGTATTTTTCAGCAGCTATGATGGATGGAACGTGGCAAAGTTGGTATAACAGGATCATTGAGTGGGATTTAAAGAAACGCTATCACAAAAAAGTATTGTTGAAACTGATGTTACCTATAAAAGAATAAATACCGTATATACTCGAGTATAAGCCGAGTTTTTCAGCACATTTTTTTGTGCTGAAAATGCCCCCCTCGGCTTATATTCGAGTCACCTTTTTAAATCTGATCTCTCGGACTTTGGGGACCCGGTACTGGCCCCACTCTTCCTCTACAAGTGTGCAAAGTTTGTTGTCCGGGGGACCTACGGCCGGGGAGCACTGATTTTTCAAAGCCGGGCACCCCTTCCATAGACTCCCATGTTAAACGGTAATTTCTCTGGTGAATTTGGGGACCCGGTACCAGCTGTTCGTAGGTCCCCTGGACCCGAAACTTAGCAGATTTAGTAGCCCCATTTCTCCTCTACAAGTGTGCAAAGTTTGTTGTCTAGGGGACCTACGACTGGGGAGCACCGATTTTTCAAATCCGGGCACTCCTTCCATAGACTCCTTTGTTAAACGTCAGTCTAGTCATGGGCACATTTAGACATGGGCACAGTGAGGCATGGGCACAGTGAGGCATGCACATGGACACAGTGAGGCGAAGTGAGGCACAGTGAGGCGTGCAGATGGACACCCTAGGCTTATACTCAAGTCAATAAAATTTCCCATTTTTTGTGGTAAAATTAGGTGCCTCGGCTTATATTCGGGTCGGCTTATACTCGAGTATATACGATACTCATCTTTCCTAGTACCCATGTTGCCTGCCAAACACTGCTCTGTTCACAAGTTTTTGAACCTTGAAATCTGCTGAAGTCAATATAGTGGGCCCCTGGCAGCTCTAACTGGTTGCACCCTCTCACCTCATGTCACCATTCTCTCCTGCAGTGATGTGACAGAAGGAGGTACCAGTGAAAGCTGCAGGGGACCCAGGAGATCAATACTCCGGGTAGTGTTGGTTTTCCCGTGGACTTTTGGGGATGACTGCTCATAAACAGAGTGCCACAGTCACCAGGAAAGGTGAATAAATACTGCATTCTTTTGATGGTTGCAGAAACTTCTAAATAAATTTGCGACAGGGTCTCTTTAAGCTGGGCATAGACAAAAGAGGGCAGTAAGTCATTTTGGCATGATTAGACATTTCTTCTAAAAGACTTTTCATAAACATGTATGCTGGCATCGGAAGAGCATGTTTGTTTATGCCTATGGAGAAGGCAGAGCAAGAAGACATCCCTGGCGCCAGTTTATCTTGGGGAAAACAATAGCAATCTGTAAAAAATATGTAACATGGCTGATTGGCAGTTCCCCTGAGAATGGTCAGCAAGGGATGTCTCTGGCAGTCTGCAAATACCCAGACATTGGCCACAACTGTGCAAGGATCAGCTAATGCCTATTGCTACGTTTCTCATGCACTTAGAGGTATATGCTGTCCTTACAGCTCAGAATTTAAATGGTAGAGCTAAAAAGCTGTGAAAAATAGTTATTTTCGGCTCTATATTTTTTTCCATTTAGAGAAAACAGCTATGGGTGATGTCAGATCGAGTACTGAAAACACAGAGAGCCCTGGCAGAATGTAATACAGCTGCAGTCCAACATGATGCTGAAATGGGGTTGTGAGAGCATAAAGGCTTTCCGTATTCCCAGGGCGCACAACTGCTTGCGGCCTTGGCTTTGATCTCTTCAAAGGCTGCTGCCTCCTCCTAGATGGGGGAGACTTGGCTGCCGTTCGCTTGCATTGAAAAAAGGCAGAGGTCTCTATTCAGGCAGAAATCAATCACTGTGCAGGAACAATTAAGTGTAATTCAACCATCATGGAACCAGGATGAGATTATGGGTTTGTTACCTGAGTGACTGTGTGGAGATGGGGAGCAGAGGCCTGCTGCTGACACACCACATTCTGATGACAATAATAGGCCCATGAGTGATGTGCAGGCGGGTGTGAGGGGGGGGGATTGGGGAGACACAATGACAAATCATGGTCATGCTGTCCAGCCGAGCAGAAAATGAGGTTACAATTGAGAGATAATGCTTGCATATGTAACCGTATTTTCACAAGCTGGGCAACTTCAGGGAATGAATACAATAGACCCCGGTGCACTACCATGTAAAAAGTGAATGCCAACTTAGATAACATTGAAAGTGGGTTTGTATTTGATTATGAGTTGTGTAAATGTATGTCTATTACACATTCAGAAAGATTTAATAAAGGAGGTTGATTTACAAAAGAAGTCAAGAGTGTTCAATTAGTAAAGTGAATGTTCACTTAGCTTAGTAAAAAAAAAAACATGAAGCTTTGTTCACTTTGAATAGTCAACCATGTGCAAGGTAAATGAGAAAAACAGGATTATTTCTTGTACATGATTGGATGAGCAAATGCAGCTTCACCTTAAAAAGGAACTTTGCTCATCATTAAAATAAGACACATACTTATCAGTCCATGAGGTCCAGCACTGTCTTCCCAGCACCCAAATTCTTCACTGTTGATAGGTTCCTGCGCCGCCATCTTGAATTCTGTAGGTGGACCAGTTGTGTTAATATAGGTAGCACACGGTTTGGAAATCACACCCTTTGTTCTCTAATGCCTTGTACACATGAGTGGAATTTCCGTCGGAATAAACTCCGACGGGTTTTTCCGACGGAGTTCCGATGGAATTCCGCTCAAGCTGTCTTGTATACACACGGTCACACTAAAATCCGACCCTCAAGAACGTGGTGACGTAAAACACTACGACGAGCCGAGAAAATGAAGGTCTATGCTTCCGAGCATGCGTCGATCTGTTTCCGAGCATGCGTGGTTTTTAGTCCGTCGGAATTGCATCCAGACGAATTGAAATTCCGATAGAACATTTTTTCATCGGAAAAAAAGAGAACATGTTCTTTATCTAATTTTCGTCTGAATTTCCGACGGAAAAAGTCAGACGGGGCACACACACGGTTGGAATATCCGATGAAAAAATTCCGTCTGACTTTTTCCATCGGAAATTCCAAGCGTGTGTACGCAGCATAAGCCTCAGTTATATTCCTAATTCCTGGAGAAGTAATTGGTCAAAAACTGGCAGATAATTAGTTAAAGTAGAACTTTTTTCATTTAGGACGTAGAAAGGGGGAGGTATATATCTGCCTTTTTTAAATCTTTTTATTTAGAATTTTTGCCATCTGTGTCTATTTGTGGAGATTTTCCTTCACTTCCTGTCTCCAAACCAAAACAGAAAATTAAAGATAATCCCTCCAAAGTAAGAGAATCCATGGTTGTCATCCAGGTCACCAGAACTATTGTCCCCATTGGAAGATGTAACCTGTTCTGGTGACAATCCAAATTTTTAAAATTTTCTTTGATTTTCACTAGTGATAACAGTAAAAAGTACAAAAAAAGACGGTGAATCTCCCTAATGGGGCACACACAGAAATAATAGCCTGACAGGTGTTCTAATCCCTCTCCACTTTATACTTGAAATACAAGCCATTGTCCAACCATATATTGTTTTAAACCTTTTTAAAGCTTTGCACAAAGTAGAATATTTTATTTAGACATAATGATTTTACAGATCTGCTGCATGGAATGGAAATCCATCTAGTTTAAAACTCTTTGGCAGTCAGTTTGTATTTTTGAAAGATAAGAAAACTTTATCCCCTCGATATACAGTATATTATATTAATGACACATATCTTGTCACTGAAATCCTGGTCATGCTTGTCATATTATAATGCAGTATGTATCTTGTCTTCGCAACCATAAAAATTACAAGTAGGAAATCCTTACTAGCCAATTGTAGCAAAAAGTGCCAATTTACTCCTTTATCCCTCTAGGGAATGGCCAATTAGGAAAACAGGCTTTAGAAGCTTATTAGGTTGGCAATGTCTAGCTGTACTCGGTATTGCTTTGTTGTGGCATGTTTGTCTCCTGTAAGTAGATGTGCAGGCCAAAGCACGAACACGTTTAACAAAGGTGGTCATTAAGCTGGAGCCATGACTGATGTTTCCTGCAATCATTACATGCGGAGCTGACACATGATCAGGTAGAGCTAGAACTTTTTTCTTAAGAATCCTGGGATGTCAAGGTGGCTTTACATAAGATAAAACAAGTGTTTTTACAGTTCCAGTAAAAAACGATGACCATAATAAAAAATAATTTTTTTTTAGTTGTAATACTAGTAAAGTTTAATTAAAAAACGTTTTTTTTCTCTATAGTTTTAGTTACATAACTTACCTGTGATGAAGTATGTCCCATGATGTTCAGGCTGCTGGATTTTGTAGAAATCTTCACTGCAGGGCTGCCCTGTCCTCTTCTTGCTGCTGAACATCCAGCGCCCTACGGGTCTCCAGGTTCAGCTGCGCTAAAGTCGATCCGATGGGTACATGCCTAGGCGTGCGCACAGGGTGTGCCTGGGCACACCCTAATCACCCTGTGCTGGGAAGATTCCCCCTGCTACTTGGTTGCGAGAAAGAGACTGGGAAATCCCTGTCCCCAGTCTCTTTCTTTGTCTCAAAAGTGAGACATCAGGGGCCTGTTTAGACCCCTGATATTTCACCAAAGCCCCCAATGGGGCACCTAAAAAAATAAAATAATAATAATATAAATGACTGTATAAAAATATCATAAAAAAAGAATGCAATTATAAAAATGGAATAATAAAAAAATCTAAAAAAATAAACTACTGACATCAACCTCTGCCCTACTGACATCGTCCACTGCTCTACCGGCACTGTCCATTGCCCTATATATTTATAGGACATGTGTGTTTGAGCTTTGGGGTGCACACCCTAATGCAATAGGCTGCGCACACCTATGGGTACATGCCTTCTTCCCCCTCCTCCATTGTGAAAAAAAAAGATCTTTCATTGATTACACTGCCTCTAACATGACCTGTGAACGTAGGAGAGTCTCATCTGTCACAGGATTCTCTCCACCATTCACAGAACATGTTACAGGCAGTGTAATCAATGAAAAAACAAATCTCTTTGGAAGAGAGGACAGAAGGAGGCATGTCCTTGCCAGATCATCTTTAGTCTAGTTGAGCCCAGAGACACAAAGCTGTTGACCCCCACAGCGCCAGAAGTTCAGCAGCAGGAAGAGGATAGGGCATCCCTGCAGCGAAGATTTGTATAGAATCTAGTAGCCTGCACATCATTGGACATATTTATTGCAAGTAATGTAAATGAAGCTCTTTTAACCCAACCTCTTCTTTAGTACTCACCATTACTTTTCTTTGAAACTCCATGTTTTGTAAAGACATTTTAATGCCTGTGCTACAACGTTGTTTAAGCACAAACCTGGAGTGTTCTGGGTCAAGGGGGATCCTTGTACTGCATCACTAGCACATGAGTTCCCTACTATAATTATGGAGCCAAGCCCAACCCTTGAAAAACAACCCCACATTGTAATCCCCCCTCCACCAAATGATTTGGACCAGTGCACAAATCAAGGTCCATAAAGACATGGATGAGCAAGTTTGGGGTGGAGGAACTTGAGTGGCCTGCACAGAGTTCTGACCTCAACCCGATAGAACACCTTTGGGATGAATTAGAGCAGAGACTGTGAGACAGGCCTTTTCGTCCAACATTAGTGCCTGACCTCACAAATGCACTTCTGGAAGAATGGTCAAACTTTCCCATAGACACACTCCTAAACCTTGTGGACAGCCTTCCCAGAAGAGTTGAAGCTGTTATAGCTGCAAAGGGTGGGCTAACTCAATATTGAACCCTATGGACTAAAGCCTCGTACACACGGTCGGACTTCCATCTGACTTTTCGTGTTTTTTTTGTCCGAACGGAGTTGGTCGGGAACACCCATAGCATACACACGCTCGGACTTTTCTTCAAACTTTCTCAAAACTTTTTGCAACATCACATGGTTTTTCTGCTCTTTACCGCCACCCTTTGGTCAACTTCTGCTATTGTTGGTTGATTTTAACATTAATTGTTTTGTCCATCGGACAAAAGTCCTATGGTTTTCTGTACACACGGTGGGACTTTGCTCCATCGGACTTTTGTTGGGCAAAAGTTTGTCCGTTTGCAGACCCAACTTTTGTTTGATGAAAACAAGAAAAAAGCAAAAAAAGTTTGTCTGATGGAGCGCACACACGGTCGGATTGTTGGTCCAACTTGCGCAAAATGAAGTTTGTTGGCCAAAAGTCCGACCATGTGTACGGGGCTTAAGACTAAGATGCAATTAAAGTTCATGTGGATGTATAGGCAGGTGTCTCAATACTTTTGGTAATATAGTGTGTATGTATATATATATATATATATTATTTTTTATACATATATCTGGGTCTGACCTTGATTTACAAAGGTGATAACAGGTTAAATTTTAATTTTGTATGATAGGGACGCTTTTCTATTTTATTTAAAATCTATTAATGGAATGAGCCTAGTCTCTACTTCTCTATTTTCTGGATCGGTGCAATAATGATTGAATACCATTTAGGCAAAGCTAGCTATTGCCTCTATAGCTTAGTTAGAATGAAAAACAATTTTTTCTTCTTTTTTTTTTTTAACACTGTTATTCAAGCCATTTTTTTTGTGTTGGTTTAACTATCGCTGTATATTTGTGCATCATTAAATATTTATTCCCCATACTTATAAATGTAGACAATGAAACCTTTCTTAAGACTTTACACTTGCTTTCTCAGAAAGATAATAAAGCACTCTACACTAAGGTTATTGGAATCAATGCGTAACTAAGAAGGGCAAATAGCGAAATAAATAAATGAACTAAAATATTAACAGCGGGAGTGTGAGGATGCATCGATGAGGAGTTTAGTACACAGGGCTGCATTTACCTTTTATGATGTACAGGCAGAGACATCAGAGGCGTGAGAGCTGCTTTGAGTTACAGATCTTCAAACAATATAAGTCAAAACAAAAAATCAATCCCTCCGGTCCCTGGGAGCAGTTATCTGGAGATAAAAGAGAAAAATAAAGTTATGCTAAAGCAGTGAGGGGAAAGGAACAGACATGCCAAGGGTACATGGAGCATGAGCACTGTTGAAGTGGACCTTATATGAGCCAACATCAATGAATTTTTATCTCATCAAAAAAGTTCAGGCTTGCCAACTCATTTCAGCAAGGCTACAATCTGCTTCAGGGCTGCCCGAAGCTTTGGCTTTAGTAAACTTCTCTCTTTTTCTCCCTCCTATCCCTTTTTTCACACTTCTCAAATATAATCACATAGGAATTGTGATCTAAACTACTGAAGGCATGAAACTTTTACTGAAGTCAAGTTTGATAGCAATAGAAACATAACTGACAAGTGATTTGTTCTCCGCATTAACAATGCATTGTGTTCCTAGGTAGTTGTATTGTGCATCTAATGTCAACACTATTATGGAGTAGCCTAGTTTCTTTGAAATGCATCTCATAAAATGTATTTTTTTTTTTTTTTGTACATTGTATGTGTGATTTTTTTTCATTCCCAGTACATTTAAACTTTGGAGTTAGACACAGAAATAACCTGAGGAAAGATTTTAATAAAAACATTTGATGGTTGGGTATAAGATTTCAGCATATTGTTGACTCTTACTAGAGGCAGGAAATATCTTACAAATTTTAACCCTTTTCCTAGTGTTTATATAGTAATATCATGTTATGTAGAGCTTACAGAGCACATGAAACAGTGTCTAATCTGTTATTTATGGGTGATGACTAACCACATTTTGGGGAACAAGAAATCCAATGTACCTGGCCATGACGTTTGCAAACATTGCAAGGGATTTCAACATCACCTGTGTCGATTGGGCCATGTATATATTAGTTCCCAAGCAACAATGAGTACTCACTTGCTTTTCAAAATCATACTCTGAGTTTTTCCAGCATGTTTAAAAATGTTGGCAATCGTTCAATGTTCTATTGGAGGCTGTCGCATCACATGGTGTCCAGATGGTAATATTAACAGATCTAGTACAGTCATGGTGAATCTTGGTGAGCTGGTGACCTAGGTTAGCAGAGGACAGAGGACTGTTCGCCACTGTCATTAAATGATTAATGCATGCATTGACGGTCTTTTCTGCTGAAGGTAAAAGAGAAGTATGGGGAGGTTTTTTTTTTTTTTTTAATCCTACTTACCTAGGTGGATGCAGCGCCGGTTCGATGCTGCATCTGTCCCCTGCCTTCTCTAAGACTCAGAACTAAGTGATCAAGCACCGCCAATCGCTCAGATCTCAGTGCTCCCTGAGCAGATAGCTGGTGACTGTCAGTTACCACAGTTTGCTCTGCCCCCCCCCCCCCCCACCCCCCTCGTCACTGGAGCATGAGGCTGTGGAGGGGGCGGGAGCGGCCAGCTCAGGCTCTCAGCAGCTTGTTGAGAGGCTGAGCTGGGTGCCGGTGTTCTATCGTGAAGTGCCCGCTATCGAGAAGTGTGCATCATAACAGCTGAGTTTACGATCAGCTGTTGTGTCGGCGAGACGGCGCCTGAGCACAATAGCGGCCACTTCTCGATAGAACAACGCGCGCTGCCGAGGCACGTTCATGTCGGGGAGGGGCAGATTTTTACATGATGGGCAGTGCTGCTAAAATGGGGGTGGATTTTTTAATTATGCCCAGTGCTGCAAAACACATATTTTTCTGATACAAAAACGTGCCACACAGTTTACTAAACAAGAAGGCGTCCAGGAAGAATAGCAGAGAAATATGTGTTTTTCAGCACTGCCCATCATTTAATAATCCGCCCCCATCATGTACTAATCCGCCCCTCACCCACATGAACACGCCTCGGCAGCGCGGGGCACAATCTGACAGAAAAAAATCTTCCGTCTGCTATTGTACGCAGGCGCCGTCTCGCCGTCACAACAGCTGATCGTAAACTCAGCTGCTGTGATGCGCATGCGCAATTCGTCCCGGGCACTATTCAAAGGGGGGGCACTTCTCAACAGAACACCGGTCCAGGCATGCAGGTAGATCCTGATTTCATTGTCATGATCTTGCTCCAGCCTGGACCGGCTCTGTGACGTCAGCCCACAACGGGCTTCAGCCTGATATCTGCTGAAAACGGCTTACAGGAGTGCAGAACGAACTGCACTCCTGTGTTCCACAGGAGAAGTACAGCCAAATGAGCTTTGGCTGTACTTCTCCTTTAAGGGAAATACATGTTCCATTTGGAAACAATCTAACAAATCAAGAGATCTCTTATACTAACTGTACACATTTTTTTCAGTATTATTGTATGGACTTAAAGTAGATTTTGGACTTCTGTTTGAAACTTAGGTGAACCTGTGGGGTTGATTTACTAAAGGCAAATAGACTGTGCACTTTGCAAAGAGCAGTTGCACTCTGCAAGTGCAATTGCTCCAGAGCTTAGTAAATGAGGTAAAGCTTTGCAAAGTCTACCCAATCACGTGCAAGGAAAATAAAAACAAATGCATTTTTGCTTGCACATGATTGAATGAAGGAAGTCAGCAGAGCTTCTGCTCATTTAGGGCTCTTTCACACTGGCGGATCCCGTCATGATCCGCCCTGTGAATATCCACTTGCTCAGCGGAGATCGCTCCGTTGATCCCCGCTGAGCCGGCGGATGACTTGTCAATCTCTGCACACTGTGCAGAAATGGACCGGTCGGATCGCCGCTTTCCTCTATGGGGGGTCATGCTAAACGGACCATAGCGGGGACTGATGTCGTCAGATGTCAGCGGATGTTCATCCGCTGACATCCGCTATCCCATAGGGATACATGTATGTCCGTTTTTCATCCGAAAATGGATGGATGAAAACTGACATACGGAACGTCCGTGTGAAAGGGGCCTTACCATTTGCTGTGGAGCAATTGCTCTCGCAGAATGCAACTGCACCGTGTAAAGTGCACAGTGTATTTGCCTTTAGTAAATCAACTCCACTGTATTTATGCATTGCACATTTTTTGATTCCCTTGAACACACATAAAACATTTCCCAGTCTGCACAGAACCATGAAGTCTGGAAAATGTTTCCAGTTTCCTTAACTGCACGATTCTCTGCAGATCTGATAAATCTATATGTAGATATTCAGAAGAATCTAAAAAGCAATACATTTGTGAGTCTTCTGATTTGACCATCCCCAATTGTGACCTACAGCGCTTCTTATCTCCATGTAAAAGGTTGGATCAGCTAAACATGCCCACAGACAGACAATATTTTTCTGATCCTGCTTTGTATGATTGGTCTTGGGAAACATTTGTTTGTAGACACCCCAAAACCCTGGTTGTTGCTTCCTGGAGAAAGTTGATTGGCTTTAATAGATTTTTCATAATCACTGTAGTTTCTTTTCTAATGAAACAAAATTGTTCAAGTATGCTTTATATTACAGGGCAGTATTTTAGTCCCAGTCCAAATGTTGCTAACCAGTAATGATTAATGTCAGTGCTTTAGTTCATAATAATGATTCATATGCTGTGCTGCATTGATGTACAAGCTTGAACGTCATGTGCAAAAATTACGTAATACTTATGAAAACTCATTTTAACATTTTTGTTTCTCATTTAAGAAACACACAAACTGACAAAGGCATCAGTCATCCAGCTTACTGACTAATCTACACAACTGTTAGATAGCAAAACATTGAAATCTTGTGTGTCCAAAGGCCTGCCTGGCTGTGCAGTGGTAGACGTGAGAAGATGTTTGTGGGATGGGAGTTACGAGATTCTTTATTCATGTAACAAAAGTATCTGCAGAGCAGAAATGCCTGACCTTTCCCAGGCCTTTGATCATACTGGCAAGCGGCAAGATAAGAACAGGGGGTGAAGAAAAAGGAAGTTTGGAAAAGCCTTATGTCTTCAAGCTAATAGACTGATTTCCACATTCTCTGCACTGCACAACAAAAAGGAAGCGTGGTATCTTGTTGCTAAAGGCAACATCTCCACTTTGATTTATCCTAGTTTGTATTATAAATCAGCACCAATTTTTTTTTTTTTTATATTTATTTTGCTTAGCATCAGCCAATGATTATAGTCATGCTATTTTCCATAGCAGTGGCTGTCAGGCAGAATTTTATGGTTGCCGTTGTGCCAGAACTCATGGTGAATCCAACTCTGTTAACATGGCGTGTGGAGTGTTCAAAGTGTGTTGGCAAAAAGATGTTTGGGCTCAAAATTGTATTTAAACTGTACACGAAGTAAAGGTGATATGATGTTGTGATGTTTGTTCTCATGACCTTAAAAAATCAAATTGCACTTCATCTGAGCACCACAAACCAAAAAAATGCTATTTAATTCATTTTTAGTATTCAAAACAATCTCCCCCATCCATCCATGTTTGCATGTTTTATTTTCATGAGGCATTTTTGGCAGTAGCCATCTTGAGTAAGGGCAGATGATTCATGTATCATTTACTTCCTGGAATCCATATACCATTAGCTCAGGCATAGGTTGAGCTGAGAACCCTCCCTCCTCTCCTGAAAACTGCTGGGATGTATGATGACATTTTCCTAGACATGGAAACGAGGAAGTAACTGATGAAATGTAAAAAAAAAAGTTTAAAACAGGTAAATATGACATACTTTCCTATCTATTTACTAAGGATTAAAATAGTCAATGCTGATTGAGAGAGTGAAGTTCTGCTTTAACAGGCTGGCATGATGCAGCTCTCATGAGGGCTAATGCGCAGCAACACACGTTACATGTGTTGCTAAGACGTACATTAATGCATTATAGTGTGTTGCATTGTGTTGTGTTAGAAATTCTATAGCACATCTGATTGTTTTGGTGCCCATTTGACAGTCCATTGATTTCAACAGACTGTATTAACGCAACACACATTAACGCATGACATAACATTCAATAATTCTTGTGTACAAACGGAAATTGGCACTGAAGGAATTGTAGGTACACTAAACTTTTTGCTCAAGTCTGTGGCCCCTGGTCAACACAAAACCAGTGCTGAGATTCACTTTTCTTAAACAATTTAAAATGGTTGTAAAGGCTAACATTTTTTTGTCTGCATTGAGGTAAAAAATATTTTAGGTGCAACTCCCCTAAATACTTACCCAAATCCAAACTGGGTCCAGCGGAGCTTCACTATCTTTCCCTCCTCGCTGGACTCAGTGAGAGCAGTGGGAGCCTCTGGTTTCTGATGCTCTCAGTCAAATCCAGTGTCCAGTGATGAGGGAGTGGGGGGGGGCGCACTGTTTTCAGATGCACAACAGTGTGGCTTGGGAGCAAGCCCCCACGAGTTCCTGCTTGCTGGGGAGGGGTACTAGAAACCAGGAGGAGCCAATAGCACCGACAGTAGACCCCAGAAGAGGAGGATTGGGACTGCTCTGCTGCAAAAAATTTGCACAGAGCAGGTATGTATGACATGTTTGTTATTTTAGAAAAAAATATGTTATTATCACTTCAAATTTGCCAGTGGGGTTTTTTGTTTTTTTTAACAAACAAACATAATAGCGGAATTTACTGTATCAACATTTGTAGAGGATACAGCCGTGTATTGGATGAGTGTTTTTTGTAGTCGAGGGAAGAAAAAGTAAATAACAAAAAAAAATATTAATACAAGGGTATTCATTTTGTGTATGTTAAAAGTTCTACAACACATAAGTTACCTTCTTGTATCAAAAGGCCATTCATGGTCTTACTTAATGGTGTTTTCAGTATTCAACTCAATGTCTTTTTCCTAGACACAAGCCTGTAGCAGTTCAACAAAACTAGCCCCTTTCATTGGACAAGATGTGTTAAATGCACACAAAAGAAGAGGGAATAGATATAAATCACCTAATGATATACTGAATATTTAATAACCATCCAAGAGAGTATAGAATAGGGGTCACAGTGGAGAAACACAATATCTTTTGTCCCAATTAAACAAAAATTAGTATGTGACATGGATGTCAGAGTTGAGGAGTCAAGGGCCCTCCCATGGATAATAGAACAATGGAGTATATTTGTATCAGTGGTCAGTACCCGCTGCTTCTATTCCCATAAGTATGCAACTCATGAATTAGCTGTCTTTGTTTGCACTTCTTCTAAGAAGTAAGTTTGACCTCTTTCCCCTGTAGCTGGACATGCTAAATATAGGCAATTCATTGTCGAGCTAAAATGGAAGCTTCGGTTTATTACATCCTGTGAGGTCATAACAATAAAAAGAGGGCAATAAGACCCCTGTCTTATTCATCTTCATCTTGTTCATACATTCGTCAAGCTGTGCATGGCTGTCCTCGGGTCCTTGATATATGCAGACGAAGTAAAGCCATTTGCCAATGGCTGCACTTTTCAGCATACCAATTTACAAGAAAACAGTCACTTTGCAGAAGTAGACCAACAGGTAATGGAGACATGAAAGGAGGTGAAACAGCAGCCCTTGCCGTTCTACCTAGTGCCTTCAAGCAGAGTTCTTTTGATATTATTTTTCTTTTGAATGCTCCTGCTGCACCTATTATTTAAAAAAAGAACCCTATTTACCCGGTCCAACACTCCAGTGCTGCCCTTCACGTCCTTCTTTGATCCAGCTGATTTCTCTGAGCTTAGGTTGTCAGTGGATCAGAATTTAGGTGATCTTTCCCTTTAGTATACATCCAGTGCCCTAGGCAGGCAATGTAAGCAACCTTCATGAGATTTCTAGAATGGCAGAACTCAATCATGGGTTCTTTTAGTATCTTTTTATGGTGGGTAAACAGTAAGACTGACAGGGAAGTTTTTTTGGGTTGAATTTAAATTGATTTTAATAAATCTCTTATATGTTTTCAGTGTTGTCTCCATGACCAAAGATCTTTGCAGCTGCAAATCTGTGTACTGTTAATAAAATAATTAGGCAAAATTTCCATGTAACTAAATATTAATAAATTACGGTAGATTTAAAGTGGTCATAATACAAGTACTAAGTAGGCAGTAGATATTTAAAGCAGGCACCTACATGTATACTCACATATTACATACATATTGTAAAGCCAAAAAACTAAAGCCACTCTGTTATATAATTGTCAATCAGCTTGAGCCCACATCCTTACATTTCCAATTTTTACTACTGGCCCTTAACTATGATGAATTTACTCAATGGCCAATTATTTAGTATGGAAGGCAAGACTCGAGTGCTCAACCACAGCAGCTTATTACTGAATGTCTTGCTCTGTTTTCAGGGTTTCTTGCAAGGTAAGTGTCTACTCATGCAGCCTCCACTAGGTGCCTACTTTGCATTTTTTTCTTTACTTTTAAAGTGACTACAGGGTAATTTAAAATAAATATTAGAAAATATTGATAAGATATTACATTTTTGTTAAACTTTAGCATTGCCACCTTTATCAATTTCGGCCCTCTTAGGTCAGGACCAGGGTTGCTTGTAGTTATGAATGTGGTAAGCATTATGAAAATCATGACCAATATATCCTGAAATCAGGGACATTTAAAATCAGTTGATCAATATTATTGCTTCTTGGAGAACATATATCTGTTGGCAGTGTTCCAGATACAAAATGGTTTCCACGTATTGGTTCAGGCGATAAGTGTTCCATAGTGCTAATCCAGAAATAATTTTTCATCAATATGAAGCCTTTTGATTTTTATTACAGAGGTCTTTCTCTTTATGTCAACATTTTTCAATTCCCATCCAGTAACTGCTTTAAACTGACTCCCTCTCTCAAGAATTAACTGCAGAAGAAATCCACAGAGGAAAAAATGGATTAATTATGGAGTATGTGGAAGAAGAACAAACATTTTGTTTTGAAGATGCTTATTCTCTTTGTCTTCCTTTAACCAAAGAGACTTTGTAAATAATCATGTTGTAAGGCCTTTGCTATGACCGTTATGCACTGGGGATTGCACTTCCAGAGCAATGCCTTGAAAACTAAAGAAACACATAGGGGAAAACAGATGTGTTAATAAATCATAAACTGTTTCTACTTCGCTTTATGCAAGACATCAGAGATGGGAGCTTGCAGATATTTGGCCAAAGGACACTAAGCTTGCTTCAGTAATTACTTCTGTTTATATATCTGAAAACTACGTAGCTGACAGTAGGTCATGGGGAAGGCCTTTCTGAACCATATCATTCATGGTGCTTTAGAATTATTTAGATAAAGGCAGCTTCGGGCATTGATTATCCACACCAGTATTGATTGTCTACATGCTGTCATTGACTACAAGGAGGATGTTCATGGATGCACAGTTTGGGTCTTTCAATTAAAAAATACCCAAGAACACTAATAAAACCCGCTGTGTTGCAATAACTTTCTGTATAAAAAACTTAAAGAAGAACTCTATTTTTTTTTTATATAGGTAGGTGAAAAGTGGTATATAGTTGGGGTAATAGTACTCACCTGCATATCCTCACTCTTCCAGGACCTGCAGGTAGCTTTTGTGTCTCAGAATGTTGGCATACACCTAAGAGCCTTTTATAAATTCCACAAGAGAAGTGTGCTAAACCTGGCTGCAAGGTCCATTGAGGCTAGCAACCTGCTATGCAGCTGAATACTGATGAAGACTTGAATATCACTCTTACAGAAGACACTTTTTGTTTTGGTAGAAATTTAACATTTTTTCAAAAACTGGCCTCCATTAGCACTGTTCTTTGATCCAAAGAAGCACTAAAGGTTACATAGCTAACAGTACATTATACCCTTTGACTGCCTTGTAATCAACCAGATTAGTACGGCTCGTTCACACGCTACAGCACTGTCTCGCAGAGCATGAAACATGATTGTACCCTGCTGCAGTTAAATATCCTTTACAGGACTTGTCCATCCCCCAGCCTGTGACAAGATAGTAAAAGGAGAAGCAGAAGACTAATGAGCTCCTCCTATCTGTGGCACAATTAAAGACTGGAACACACTGTGAGTTTTTAATTTTTTTCGTTTAACCCAGCGTGCTGAACGAAAAAAAACTGAAGAGCTCAGGAGAAGTTGCTGTAGTAAAAATCTGATGTTAGTACAGTGATCTCCAATGCTGAGCTGTTGTGTTCTGACAGGCCCCCGCCCGAACACACCAGTCAGCGCTCTCAGTCATTGGCAGAGAAAGCTAAACGGGTGCCAATCAGTAGCCCTTTTTTGGTCATGCCCCTTCGACAGAAGCCGGCCGAACACACAGTCCCGATATTTGGCCTGTGTGTACAGGCCTTGACTGTCTTTTTGAGCTGCGTCTTCTTTTACCAGCTAAACACGGGATTGCTATAGTCTGATGCCAAGTAAAATTAAGGAACTTACACTGTTTACATTTTTATAATAAATGTTCTAATGTATGATAAAGTATTTACTTCTGTGTGTTTCTCCCCCTGATGAGTTTTCCATTTAAATAAATGGAAATGCATAAATTGTATATTGTTGTGCACCGACGTATCTTAACGCACATTTTAAATGCATGTTCTATACACTTTTTATTAAATGGCAATGCGCATCATACCCGCATTGATGGGCATTGATACACGTCTTAATGCATGCATGCATTGAGATGCGTTGAGATGCATTAATTTGTGCTTTTCGTGTCCACCTGAAGTTGTTGTGGGGCAGGAAGATGAAAATTATTGCAGGGCATGAGGAGTAAAAATATATATATATATATATATATATATATATATATATATATATATACACAGTATATATTGTAGTAAAGGTGCCTAAGTAATGCTTACGTAATATGGTTGATTATGGTGGGATCTGCAACTGTTCGTGTCTCTGTAGGCACTCAATATACTCTAATGCCGCGTACACACGATTGGATTTTCCATCGGAAAAACCTTGGATGGTTTTTCCAACGGAATTCCGCTCAAGCTTGGCTTGCATACACACGGTGACACAAAAGTTCTCTGAATTTTCGTTCGCCAGGAATGCGGTGACGTACAACACTACGACGAGCCGAGAAAATTAAGTTCAATGTTTCCGAGCATGCGTCGAATTGTTTCCGAGCATGCGTCTGAATTTTGCGCGTCGGAATTGCTACAGACAATCGGGATTTCTGATTGGAATTTTTTCCATCGGAAAATTGGAGAACCAGCTCTCAAATTTTTGTTGGAGGAAATTCTGATAGGAAAAGTCAGATGGAGCCTACACACGGTTGGAATTTCCGACCAAAAGCTCACATCGGACTTTTCTTGTCGGAAAATCCGATCGTGTGTACGCGGCATGAGTGTGCTTTCTTGGGTGGGAATTTGAAAGCATTGCATGGAAGTTTCCCATTCAATTGCTGTTGTTTCCACCTGTAATAGGTTAATGCAGAGGATGGAGAGTTGAATGCATTGGATGGAAGTTTCCCAGCCAGCAGCAGTTTGCACTCTCCAGTTTTATTAAATCACCCACATTGTTTTTAAAGGGCGGTTCCAGCCTTTTTTTATGTTGATTAAAAGTCAGCAGCTACAAAAAGTGTATCTGCTGGCTTTTAATAAACATACACTTACCTGTTCCACTGTCCAGTGACGCGACGCCCGGAGCCCCGCTCCTCTCCCCCCCTTCTTCGCCGGCGCCTCCATTCATAGTGTGGGCACCCGGCCATGACAGCTATCAGCTTCACATCCGGGCAGTCACTGCGCATGCGTGAACGGCGCAGCGCTCTCTGAGTGGACAGGCGATCACCTGGGATCTGTCACGTCCCAGGTGATCGCCTACAGGGAGGGGCCGCCAAAAGGCGATATGACAAATCGCCTAGGCGACCCCAGGGCAGAAGAAGGAAGTGGGACAGGAAGTCCCACTCCTACTGAAGCCCCCACTCCTCCCCCAAAAAAAATGACATGCCAAATGTGGCATGTAAGGGGGCGAGGAGTTGATTAAGCGGAAGTTCCAAATTTGGGTGGAACTCCGGTTTAAGAATGCAGAACAAGGTTTGAGGAATTGGTCATTGCTTGGCAGACACCTACAATAATTGTGCCATGTATGGTACATTTGTAGCTATGTGTCCCAATTAGCCTCATATTTGATTGCCAATTTATTTAGCATGATACAATAATAATAATATAAATTAATAAACACAGGAGCAACATTTTCTAGATACCATCCATGGGTTTCATCATCAAAAAAAAAAGTGAAATAAAGGAACGTTCCTATGGTTGCCTTAACAACCAGTCAGATTCCAGTTCTCATTTTACCAGTGCAGTTAGACTAGTTGCTATATGCAACACTGAGCAAAGATTTTTTTCCAGTGTTTGCGCACAAGGCCCCATATAATTGAGGCAGATGTTTTACCCATAAACAGCAATGTTTTATAGAGCAGACTGAAACAATGTAGAAACTCTGTTTCAGATGCAGTAATCAGCTGTGGAAAATCAGTGTCTGTGGCACTTTTTGTTTTACTTACGCAGAGTAAATTTTATATTAAATGGTAACTTTAATTGGGATCATAAAAGGCTTATTGAAAACATGCTACTTTATGGAACTTGCGAACTCCTACTCTTCCAAGCACTCCTTTCGGGGTGACAGAGTCCCTTTAAATGTTATGTTAATATGCAAACAAATGTACTGGGAAAAATTAATTATTGCCTTTTGAACCATTGCATGACAGACCTAACAAAGCCGTCTTTTGATCATAAATGCTAAAAACACTGTTTCCTGCTGCTTTCAGATGAAATAAACAAGAATAATGCCAATAAACATTTTTTTTTTTGTGAACTTTAAATCTCCTTTACATGACAATGTATGAAAAGGACAGGGAAGGGTCAAGCTGGATTTTTTCCCGGTTGAACCGAACTCATGCATATTAGTGACTTATTATAAATCTTTTGTTATTTAGTGACAAAAAAGGAATCTAATGCTTGACACACCTACCGGCATTGCGTTTTACTTTCCACCCGGCAAAAAATATAAGACAAGGCCACAGCTTAAATTAAAATCCTTAGGTTCTTATCTTCTTCCCACAGGAAAGCAAATCTGTGTTGAAAACCGTAAAATTAAGAGGAGAGCTAGGATGGCATAATTTAGAGAGAATTCATGGTGCTAGATTTTTTGAGCTCTATGACTGGAGGGATAGGCCAACCATTAATAAGATACAGCAATACAACCTCTTATAGATTGAAGACTAAAAGAAAGAGAAAATAAAAACAAAATCAAGGACCTTATTATATTTTGTATTGTTGTTTCTATGAATTGTTTCACATGCTTTTAGATATAATGTTTGGATATTATTATGTATAGTGTGGGGAATGGAGGAAAAGGGGGGGGGGGGGAATTAACATTCACAATCATATTTTCTTATTTTTTTTTTCTGATTTGTGCTAGAAAGTAGTTTATAATTAAGAAAAAATATATATTTTATGAATCCATTTAATAAAATGACTTTGTTTGCCTTCATTGACAGTAAAGTCACAGAGATGGATGGGGCCTACTCTGTGGCTGTGTGCAGTTGAAGAATAAATATGTTGTGCACAGTTTTAATACTTTATAAATGAATCCGCAATGATTAAAAGCATACTAACTGCACTGGATTGTTTAATTGAACCGGAAAACATGTATTTTACTATATACTTACCCTAGCTTTTGGTAATATTGCAGTAGTATGCCCAAATCCCCCACCCAAAAAAAAAAAAATATATATATATATATATATATATATATATATATATACAGGGCTTTTTTTCAGCAGGAACGCGGGGGAACGCAGTACCGGCACCTCCTGGACTGACTGTATGTAATAGCAAGGGGCGCTGGGGTGTGCTGCAGGGTATTGATGCTCACTACTGGGGATCTATTTTTGCAGGGGGGGGTCTTTTGTTGCTGGGGAGGGCTATTGTTGCTGGTGGGGGACCTATTGTTGCTGGGGGATCAGTTGTTGCTGAAAGAGATCTACTGTTGGGGGAGGGGTCTATTGTTGATGGCAGCCAGAGAGACTATTAATGCTGGCTGTGCGGAGATCTGTTGATGCTGCCGGGAGTCTATTGTTGCTGGCGGGGAAATTTTGTTGTGGGTGGTCCATTGTTGTTAGGGGGATCTATTGTTGCTGGCTGCAGGGGATCAATTTTACTGCTTTTCTTGATATCATTACCAAATTCCATGCAAATTACTTAGCACCACAAAATGATACTTGGTTCTATATTGTCTAAAAGGAACGGTACTGGGAGGTGGGTAGGGGCGGAGAAAAGGGGTGACTCGGAAAGGGGGAGTTCCTGCACCTATTGTTTGAGAAAAAAAGCCCTGTATTTATATATATATATATATATATATATATATATATATATATATATATATATATATATATATACTGTGTATATGCGTATATACAGGCATACCCCACTTTTAAGTACACAATGGGGTTTATTTACTAAAGCTAGAAAGCCCGAAATCAAGCTCACTTCTGCATAGAAACCAATAAGCTTCTAACCCCAGCTTGTTCAATTAAGCTTTGGTAATAAAACCTTGAAGCTCAGTGGTTTTTATGCAGAAGTGAGCCTCATTTTGCGCTTTCCTGCTTTAGTAAATAAATCCCATTGTGTACTTAAAAGTGGGGTATTCCTGTATATATATATATATATATATATATATATATATATATATATATATATACTGTGTATATATATATATATATATATATATATTAGGAGGAATACCATTAAACAATGTTTTTATATTAATAATTCATTATTATTTATTTGTTTTAACCATTTTTAAAAATCTATTTAATTACTTATCAGATGGTGATAACTGTATCTCTATATGCATCTTAAAAAAAACTGTTGTTTATAAGGTTATAAGGTAACGCTAAATCTTGTAATTTTGATGATATAGTGGTAAAAATAATAAAACTAAATAAATAAATAAGGATAGAGATTGTTTGGTATAATGTACATACATTGTGACTAGATACAGGTAAATCAAATTAAACTGCAAGATACAATTTAAAAAAAAATTGTTCTCTGTGTTCTTGCAGTGCTATGTAAATAAGGATGGGAAATAAAACATCTGGAGTGGGACTCTAGGAGGGGACTACAGTGTGCCATAGAGATCATTTATTGGTTTCAAATGATTATGCTTTTCTATGTTTCTGAATATTACTATAAATTGCAGGGCTGTACCAATTTAACACAGAGATCCAAACTATTCTGGAGATTTTTTTTGCAATTGTTACTAAATAATATTCAGCTGTAAATTAATGAATGCTGCTAACTGATCTACCTAGATGTAGTCTTTCAACATGTATAGAGCTGTGTTGTGTAACTAAAGGGTTTGCAAACAAAGGATCATATTGACTAGGTCCCATGTTTTGGGTGACCTACAGGTTAAGAACTTCTTCCATCATCACTACATAAGAATGCCACTAGCTAACTTATACATGGTGACACAAAAGCCCTAAGTGGCTTATTTAGCTGTATGCTTGCTAACCCCTAAAATACCAAAGGGTCCAGCACATGCTGATACCTGACACTAGAAAACTCTTTGGCCTTGTTTGCGTTCTTTTTGATGAATTAGGTGTTTGTGTCGATCACTATTGTGTTTACAATGCCAGCTGTGGACATTTGCAGAGGAAGGTACATTTTATGGGACAGCGAAAGAAGGTATAAAGTTAAGCCATGGGAAGTGACATCACTGTGAAAATGTGAACAAACCTAGAAAACCGCAGGGCAACAAGTTGGTAAAAACATGTACTATTTGCCAAACTTGTAATTACCTTTTAAAAAATGTATTTACACTTTATCTTACACTGAATGGGCGGTAACGTCTGACTGTCCCAGAGAGCTGAGATATAGTGACTAAATAAGTTGAGAATTTCCACACAATAAATTACGGTATGTGAAAAGCAAATTTCTGTTTAATTCATGTGCATGTGATTGGATAATAAGGCTCCATGCACACTAGCGTTTTTTTTAAGTGCCTAGAAGCTGTGATTAGCATTCTTTCTGCTCCTAGAATCGAAATAGTGTTATCCTATGTGTCCATCCATGCACACCACTTTAGGCGATTAGCATTATTTGAGCTCCAGCATCTAGGAGCAGAAAAAAAAAAGTTTTTGTATCTTGAGTTTCTTGGAGTGTTTTTCCAGGATAAACACTCCTAAAGGCCCCTAAACGCTCCTAAACTATCCTAAACGCTACTAATAATGTTTTTTTAACTTTTTTTCCTCCTTTTTTTTTTAAAGGAAGTGCAAAAATGCTTATAAAATACTAACGCTCTTAATTGCTCTTAAAACGCTACCAAAACACCACTACAAATCCTGCTGCATTGTTATTGAGGAAAATGCAAATAAATATTTATATATTGGCAAAACACTACTACAAAAGCTCTTACGAGTGTTTTTTATCCAGCATATTTTCCAGTGTTTTTTTAGCTTAAAAAAATGCTAGTGTGCATGGAGCCTTAAATTGCTAAAATTGCTAAAATTGTGTGGTAATTAGTACTTAACAGTACCAGAGAAACAGAATTTTGTAACGTAACCTTATCTTAGAAAAAAAAAAAAACAATCATATATCTTCTTAGTAGTATTTAGACATTTTAATGTAAAGTTTACAGATACATGGTGGTAAAATGTAATTGTAATTTGGACCAGAGCTAGAAAACAAAAAAGAAAATTTAAACCAATCTGGTTAAGGGAAGTGAATCAATAATGTATACAGGGTTTTCATTTATAGGCTTCCAATGCTAAACATATGTGTATGATTTTAAGCTGTATTCAGAACTGAGATATAATTTTGGGAACAGATCATTTCTTACACAGTAATACTTATATATGTGACAAATACAATTGTGATCACCCAGTTACCCAACAAATGGGAACAGAATAGTCAGAATTTGAAAGCTTTGGAAACAACATACCCGGAAGGACTACATAATTGATTAGTAGTACATTTATAATAAGTTCTAACTGAATTAAATATAGTCATTAGTTGTCATTGGGACCTATTAGAATTACCTAAATATCATACACATATAATGATATAGGTTGTCAAATCTATGGATCTATGACTCTATGGATCTATTGACTCTATGGATCTATGGATATATGACTCTATGGATCTATACTGCTTGGGGTCTATGACTCTATGGATCTATAACTCTATGGATCTATGACTTTATGGATCTATGACTCTATGGATCTATAACTCTATGGATCTATGACTCTATGGATCTATGACTCTATGGATCTATGACACTATGGATCTATAACTCTATGGATCTATGACTCTATGGATCTATAACTCTATGGATCTATGACTCTATGGATCTATAACTCTATGGATCTATAACTCTATGGATCTATAACGCTATGGATCTATGACTCTATGGATCTATAACTCTATAGATCTATAACTCTATGGATCTATGACTCTATGGATCTATAACTCTATGGATCTATGACTCTATGGATCTATAACTCTATAGATCTATAACTCTATGGATCTATAACTCTATGGATCTATGACTCTATGGATCTTTAACACTTAATGGATCTATGACTCTATGGATCTATAACTCTATGGATCTATATCTATGGATCTAACCACTAAGCTGCCTCTCTGTTCTGTATTTGACAGAGATTTGAGTCAATAAATTGCTGGTCACCTGCAAAAGTTTATTTTGCAAACTGCTTAATGTCACAGCATATTAATTACCAGCTTTACCTACATATGTTTAAATCTGTTTCTGAACTATGTTTAACTATGTTAACTACATTTCTGGAGGCTGTCTATTGCTGCACTTTATAAAGCAAACAATTTTTTGATGTTTATCTAACAATGAACCTCTTTTATTTTCTTCCTTTGATCTGGTAAATAAATGCAAAAAAATACCCATTTATCCAGCTAAAAACCTTAAGAGCTTATAACCTTCTTGTTCTCTGCCATCTTTTTCAGTTTTATTGATCCCAGTTCTCTCTGTGTACCAGAGAACACTTGCTCCTATGTTAAGGTGACAGTAAACCCTCTTAGCGTTTTGAGCCAATGAAGTTGACTTCTTGCCATGATGTTGCCCATGTGATCAGTTATGACACCAGCCATTGGATGGTTTGACAGTTTGGTTGACCATTTTATTTAGTGACAGGAGCTTTAACCAAGCCTGTCCGAAGCCATGTTTTGAAGCAAGTGTAAACTAGCCGTTAATGTGTGTTGAAGCCAAAGCAAGTGTAAATGAGCCCTTACTGACAGGATCACAAGAGAAAAAAAAAGTCTTATGGGCTCATTTACACTTGCTTCGGCTTCAACACACAATAACGGCTAGTTTACACTTGCTTCAAAACAAGGCTTCGGACAAGCTTGGTTAAAGCTCTCTGAACGCCAGTCAAAGCTCCTGTCACTAAATAAAATGGTCAACCAAACTGTCAAACCATCCAATGGCTGGTGTCATAACTGATCACATGGGCAACATCATGGCAAGAAGTCAACTTCCTTGGCTCACACCTTGCTTTTGCTTTGCTTTGCTTAGGCTTCGCTTTAAAAATTATACCCCATGTAGCTTTTCTTTAGTGGTGCTTCAAAGCGTCTTCAAAGTCATAGAAGTCTATGGCAAAGCTCGCTTGAAGCCCCACTAAAGCCCCACCAAAGCCTCATCGAAGCCCCACCAAAGGCTCATTGAAGCCTCATTGTAGCTTCACCAAAGCCTCATCGAAGTCCCACCGAAGCCTCATTGAAGCACAAAGCAAAAGCAAGGTGTAAACAGGACTGTAAGCTAACCATTTTATTTAGTGAGAGGAGCTTTGACTAGTGTTAAGAGAGCTTTAACAAAGCATGTCCGAAGCCTTGTTTTGAAGCAAGCGTAAACCAGCCGTCAGAACACCTAGGGAATGGTAGACTGCCATATATATTCAATTTTTATTTTTGGGTTTATACATGTTTTAACACATATGTGTTAAGTCCAGAAAATGGATGCAAACTGCAGTTTTTTTATTCCAAAGCTAAATCTAACAAATATAAAATGTTATAATATTATTATTTATTGCTATTCATGTAAAAAAGGCTTAAGTGCATGTTGTTTTGCTCTTATTGTTTCAGTCAAACAAGGTTCCAGTTGTGCAGCCCTCACATGCAGTGCATCCCCTCACACCTCTCATCACATACAGCGACGAGCACTTTGCCCCAGGAGCTCACCCTTCACATATTCCATCAGATGTCTGCTCCAAGCAAGGTATGAATTGCAACTCTAAATATGAAAAAATGCTGTCATGTAATTTACTGGAAGAGGGAGTTCTTTTTTTTTCCTGCTGGGTCCTTTCAGAAATGTGAAACTTTTGCTTACATGTAAAGGTTATGGGAAAAAAATATGTAGCAATACATAGCAATTCCGTTCATGCTAGTAGATCCATTTGAATTTTCATTGTGGGCTGTCACCAAGCCATTATTATTGCAGGAACTAAGCCACCCTGAATAGCACCATATTTCAAATTGATTGCTAATAATTTTTGACTAATTACCTTGTAGGAACATTTTGTATATCTCTCCCACATCAAACATTAAAAACATACTTGTGTAAAATATTCTCAATTTAATCTAGCTATTATTTTGAGAACAAAAACTTCAATACTGGTACAAAAAAAAGTGCCCTGGGGTGAGGACTGCTACAACAATTAAAGAGTAATTATATGTTTTCCATTTATTTAAAGTGACATGAACACACTAATAATCTCTTCAGATTGATGGTGTACATGACCTTCTTGTAGCTTTTTCTCCTTTCATTCATTATACGTTTCTGGTGCTGTTGTTTCGCCTTACAGGTTACTTTCATCTTACCATTGTATAGGTGGTCATTCTTGTTCTAATCTAGTCCATTTTAAGCCTTTGTTGTAGATTTACAGCAATTATAACTACAAGAACGTGGCCCATAAATAACCCAACAATTTTCCTTAAGATCATCCTATGTGGAGAAAAGAATCACTTTTCACTACACTATTAAAACACATGGGGGCAATTATTCACGTAATTGGTTTTGAAGAAAATAAATTTGCTAGCTCTTATACTGTGTAAATCATTGAGGTTTATTTGGTATCTACAGAATTTAAGTGCTAAGCATATCACCTAATTTCATATAAGCATATATATGTGTATAACAAAGGCACTTGTTTGTATACCTAGCAAATATCAAGGTGTGTTCTAATTTACAGGTTGGTAAGTGTATTCATTCAAAAGCATCATTGGAAAAGTGAAAACATTCTTCTACACTTTGTTCTACCTCCATAGATGGGGCACCTATGTATTCTAAAAAAAAATAAAAAAAAATACTGGTTTATATACAATGACACCCTGGCCTAATAAATCACCAAACAAGGATACACCAGATGATGAACTACATTTTATTAAAGAAGGATTAGGTAGGTGAATTAATATTGACAGGAAAAGGTAAAATGTGGAGTGACAATCAACGAACGCACTGGAGGCTCAGAGTGAATTACAGTGATTGACAGTCACTGCTCTCTGCTGGTCATGTGATCTTTGAGCTCTCTTAAGTTGACCATACATGGATCAAAATTCAGCCAGTTCAGCAGGGGCTGGCCAAATTTCAGTCCAAATGTGGGGAATCTATCGATTGACTTGTGTATAAACAGCCTTTTAGGTTTTTCATGAACAGTTAGTGCCACTAGCTATAGCCGGCAACGGTAGTCATTGTGTTCTGCCGGAAAGGATGGCTCCCCGCCGGCAGAACACAATAGCGCTGCAGGAGGGAGTCTCCCATCAACAATGACTGTGTTGATGGGGGAATCGGGAAAGGAAAGAAAATTGCATGATCTATGACCTGCCTTATGAAAGAGCAAATACCCCCCCAAGGTAAGTATTAGAGACTTTTTAGGCAACAAGGGAAAAGATATAAACAAAAATTATGTAAATTGTATTTATTTGTAGAAAATATAAAATTATTCAGGTGCAAACATCACCAAGGGTAGAGTTCATAAAAACAACAAGGTACATCCAGGCTGAATATCCACAATTACCATGCACTAACGATTTACTATTGTACCTTGTTGTTTTTATGAACTCTACCCTTGGTGATGTTTGCACCTGAATAATTTTATATTTTCTACAAATAAATACCATTTACATAATTTTTGTTTATATCTTTTCCCTTGTTGCCTAGAAAGTCCCTAATACTTACCTTGGGGGGTATTTGCTCTTTCATACATACATTGGGATTGGCAACCCATCGGGCCCCATTGGTGGATTTATACATGAATATGACCTGCCTTAGGACCAGCATTACACCAGCATTAGTATCTGCAGTGACACACTGATGCTGGAGTATGAAAGTAGGTATGCTTTTTGTAATACCCCATATTTCTCCTTTTAAGGAAACATTGGGACAGATTTACTCAAAGGTTGTTTACTTAGCAACTTCAATATTTACTGAACTTAGATGAAGATGAAGCTTCGTTCACTTCAAACAACCAGCCATATACTAGTAACTATCCTGTTTTTAATTCCCTCTGGAAAGTGAACATTGACTTTGCTAAGTGGACAACCTCTGTTGTTTAGTAAATCTAGGACCATGCTGCCCATGAGGCCAATTGATGTGATCGCCTCAAGCCGCACTCATGGACACTCTATCCTCTAGCCCTATGTCTTTCTTATATAATAAAATGTACAGTAAAGGGATTTGCACAGGAAGTTGAATTTTGCAAGGGAGCTCGCCTCAGAGCTTAGTGAACGTTATGAAGTTGTACTTGGCAAAAAAATTAAATAACCAATCAGGTGCATTAAAATAAAATAAAACGGAATTTTTTCTTGCATACAGTAGGATGATGGAAGATAGCAGAGCTTCATCTCATTCACTAAGCTCTGGAGAAAATTGCCATGTAAAGTGCAACTATCCTTGCAAAATGAAGTCTATTTGCCATAAGTAAATCAACCCCTATGTGTAGTCCCCTACCAAACTATGGTTCAAAGCAGTAAACCACCTATATTATACAAAGTATACACTACTTTAAAATCAAGAGTGCCGAATCAGTGGCGGCATATCAATACGGGGGGGGGGGTTTGTTTGTTTGTTTTGACGCACTTGATTATAGCCAGAGGCCCTAACTGGCTTCAAAAAAAGTGTGGGCTTGGGGCCCGAGCCCACCCAGTTGTGTGACAATAGCGAATTAATATTTGCTATTGTCTTCCTGATTCTCCTCCTGGCCAAACAGGAAATGGATCCTGAGACCCTTCACCCGATTGGCCGAAAGGAGAAGCGATTCTATTGTCTGCCGAGGAGGAGGAGAGAGGAGATGTAGGGGAAGCCGCTGAAGCCGAGGAGGAGGAGACGCAGGGTGAAGCCGCCGCCCGGAGGAAGCGCTGCCCGCGTCCTAGATGGGGTATGTGTGGGGCTGATGACCAACTGACAAGGGGGGTGGTGCCTGTGACCCGACCGACCAAGGGTGGTGGATTGTTTGCCGCCTCCCCTACAAAAACATATACCACCAGCCACCACTACTAAAATCTGTCCATAATGCTGAATTTATTCATTGTGTTTGTATAATAACAGGTCTAGTTTGTATTATATCGTTTAGAAATATGGAGTAGAAAGCAGACATTGACTGGGGAAATGAACAAGGTTTTGGTGACAAGGTGTTTACTCTAGAACTTGTAGGGTTTACAGTCACTTAGTGTATACTGAAATATGATATGTAGCTCTTTGTGGGATTTTTCTTTGTACTCTTTTTGTTCTACAAAAAAAGTGCTACTAAGGCAAAACAGCTTGACCTTGCCGCCCAAAGCCGTTAGCTTGATGAAGAGCTTAGTAGTAACTGGAGTGACAGTTGGGAGCCAAGTGAATCATATCAAGAGTGAGCATTAGAAGCCTAAAAATGATTCATAATTAGTCGGTGATCCTCTGTGGTTCAAAATGGAGAGAAAAAATTGTAATGCAACCTTTGGGGAATGTGTGTTAATGGACAGACCCTAATATAATGTACCTAATCTACATTCTGTATTTTAAGCCAAGTTTTTGGCAGCTGTCTGCTTTAAACGTTATTGTTGTTTTTTCAACTTTCATTAAAACAACAATCGTGGAACTAAGCTAAAACATTACAGTGTAAAAGAACTGCTGGTTTTCTGGGAAATGCTGATCTCTTGTTGGTGCTGGGCCAGGGGTGCTAGTTGAGTTTTGAAGGGGTTAAATCAAAATCACAAATTGCCTAAGCACCTTATAAATGTAAATTTCATGGTTATTGCATTATGCATGCTGTTCATGTATATTTTTTCTCATCCATCAAAAATAGAACAGAACTGGAGGACAGTGACTAATCCATTGAGTGCTGAGAAGGAATTAATGTCCTCCGGGGGTAGAATAGCAACACTTACCACTTTTTTTTTACGTTGGATCCTAACATTATTTGTTGTACATTTTTCTACAGTAAAAAAGTATATACTGTCCTGGCATCTGTCTGTATACACGTGAGTGCTCTTTGAGCCAATGTTTGATGTGATATTTTATTAACAGGCATGCACAGGCATCCTCAAGCACCCGACCTTCCTACCTTCTACCCCCTGTCTCCTGGAGGAGTGGGCCAGATGACACCACCTCTTGGCTGGTGAGTTTACACTAACTGACTGAACTATCTGCAGATATTCATCAGAAAAGTAATGACAAATGGATAAGTGCAATCATTGTATATTCAGTGTAGCATGTAGACCATGTTGTTTAGAACTAAGGCCCGGTTCACACTGGTGCGACATGCACTCTGACTTTGAGAGCATATGTCGCATGACATGTAAAAATGTGGTCCGACTTTGGAATAGGTTCCTGCACTACTTTGGTCCGATTTCAGCCCATAGTATGGAATGGAAGTCGCAAGTTAGATCCTCATCTTAATTGATCTAATTTGGATCCGACATTACAGGAAGATTACACAGCCCTTCCCTGAAGTTGCTTTGAAGTCGCGTCAAAGTCGTTCTGAAGTCACGCTGAAGTGGCCTGGCAAGTCGCTCGACTTTCATGTTGGAGTAGTGTGAACCCGGCCTACAACTCATTTAATGTAATGCAATCTGTACTCATTCTTTGAGATGCACTGCAGCTATGCTGTGCATATATGTAGACCGAAACAATCTGGTCACCATTGAAGTTAATGTATGATCACTTTCCCCCTCCATGAAGATCTTTCTAGTCTCCTTTAGCAATCAAATGCACAATGTAGACAGCCTAATGAATGCCAAACCTGGTTGAAATTGCAGTCATGGGATGACAGCCTTCGAAAGCTGGTGACTAGCTTTACTTTCTTTGTGGTTACAAAGTTAGAAAATATATGATCCTTGGTGGTATTTCAGTATCCAGGGAGCAGTTTGTTCAAATGAAAAGTGTATTTTTAAAGCAAATAGCACCAATGAATTTGGTACAAACTCATTTTTGAGGTCTGAAGTCCTCTCTCTGCTGACGTCACCAATATCAGTCCAGGCACCGCATAATCCTGACTCTGGGAGTCCGGATCCGCCAGGTGCCTTGACTGATAGCCGTCTCAGCCTCTCAGCGAGCCGCTGAGAGGCTGAGATGGCCGCTTCCAGCCCCTCCACAGCTCAGCACTCCAGTGAGCTTGGAGGAACAGAGCAGGAGGGCTGCTGATTGACAGGCAGCATCTCTCTGCTCGGAGGTGAGAGAACCGAGCCATCGGTGTTCGATCGCTCAGTTCTCAGTGTAGAGGTGCTGGGGGACAGATGCAGCATTGGACTGATGCTGCATCCACCTAGGTAAGTATGAGTCTGCAGAAACCCCGATTCCAATACTTCTCTTTTAAGTACTATCTGTATTCTGTGAATCCTGTATAAGGCTACCGTCATATCTGTACGGGTCAGGAAACCATGTATAATCACACATGTTCCAGGCCCACCGGCAAAGCATGCTGCTCTTTTGCAGACGCACATGGGTGCTATTAATGCCTAATGGCACCCCCATGCATTGGAAAACACAGAGTGTTTTCGGGTGCACAGAATCGCATTCATCTGCAGCTGCATGGAGTCAGGGACCTTTTTCTCCATGTTTCCTGGCACGGCAGCCTATTCAAAATGGCTGCTGTGCCCGTGCAGATACACCCGCACAGACCCGAACAAGTGCGAACCTAAACTTAAACAAAATGGTCTTGCACTGTTATAAAACAGCACGCTCTAACCATTTCTTGTTCTGTTCATCTGATGTGGCATGAGCTTAATTATATGATTGGACTAAAGCTTTACTTGCAAGAGAAATATAATTCAGATGTTGTTTGTCATTTTTTGAACAGAAACACTTTTGTTACAAATTATTATGAAATGAATTAATTTAATTTTGTGTAAAAAAAGTATTGCAACTAACATGTAAATGGGGGTTGAACAGATTCTGGGGACTTTTCAGTGTTCTTAATTTATGTGAAGATGACTTAATCAAATATTCCCATTATCTATGCTTGCCAAGAGAATTATGTGATTTAAACAGTTAAAAATGTAGGTTTGGGTTGTCTCCCAAAACCACTGTTCTTTTTTTTTGTTCAGGAAGAATTTCAATCTAAATAAAAAACGTGTCTATCGTTTCTAATTGCAACATTTTTTTTTAGATCTTTAAATAGATTATTGTTGCACTTCTAACAAGAAACAACTGTTCAATAAAAATGACTTGATTAAAGAATATATATCCAAATAACAATTTTTCTTTCAGGTTATAAAGTTAGAAGGGATACCAATGTGCAAATTAAATACTTCACCTACTAGGAGTGGCTGTAACTATTTCCCCCCTCATGTATATGACTATTATGAGCACTAAAGCCCCATCCACAATGATTGTTATTTTTTTTAAAAAAAATTCTGATATTACTTTTATATTGTATGATGTGGTTAGTAGCTCTGTAGTGCCTAGTTCTTTAACAGCCTTTGTTTTTTTCCATTTGACATATGCAAATGATAGCCATACTACCTATTCAATATGTGCATTTTATAGATATATGGGTTGATTTAGTAAAGAGTGCAAAATCTGGTGCAGCTCTGCATAGAAATCAATCAGCTTCCAGATTTTTTTGGGCAAAGCTTAATTGAACAAGCTGAAGTTATAGCTGATTGGCTACCATGCACAGCTGCACCAGACTATGCACTCTCCGGTTTTAGTAAATCAACCCCATAATGTAAATAATATTTAGTAAATCAACCCCATAATGTAAATACAAGGATGACATTCATTCATATTAAATATCCAGAGTCTCCTTCCATATCCTTCTATACTAGTATACTAGTATATACTGTGTGTGTGTGTATATATATCTATAGATATATCTATACATATCTATCTATCTATCTATCTATAGATAGATAGATAGATAGATATAGATCTATATATCTATCTATATATAGATATCTAGATATATATGTAGATAGATAGATATCTATCTATATATATATAGATAGATATCTATATATACTGAATATCTATCTATATATATATATATATAATTAAACTGAAACCATGCCCAGACTATGCACACTAAAGTACCGTATTTACATATTCTAAACTTGCAGTAAAAACACTATAAAAAAAGTCCCCGTTTACCTCTGTAGCTATAGACATTATAGAGAAATTAATCTTCAAATTATACAGGTTCTCCTACACACTAGCTGTCTTGTCCTTTTCTCCCCTTGTCAATTCACAGAATGCATTGTATTATGTGGATGCTTTACCAAGCATTCTGTGACTAAACAAGAGGAGAGGAAGAGTGAGAAAAAGACAGGGTGGCTGCTCTGTATGAGAGTCTCCTGCTGAGGGCCAGAAGTATTTTGGTGCTCAATGAAAATTGTGTAATTGTGAATAGCAATCCAGGAGCTGACATATACCTGGGATTTAACCATTTTTAACCCAGCAGATTAAAATTATTTTATTTTTTTCCTGGAGTTCTTGTTCCTTTGTGCATGGTAGTCCATTCAGTGGAAGTTTATTAGAACAAAGTCTACAGTCCACTTTTGCAGTCCACTAAATAAGCCACACTTTCCTGTACATCAGTAGAAAATATAAGAGGAAGACAAAAGGAATATACTGTAAATACAATGCCATTTACTGAAACAAATTTCTAATCACTAGTAAAACTAAGATCCAAGGCAAGGTAATGCTAAGCAACCCAAAAGCCCAGGTTCATGGTATTGTAAACCTACATTGCAACCTTTTCTTGCTGCCCCTTGGTTAGGTCTATCTGTCTGTAAATGCCGTTCATGCTTACATCTTACACATGGATTCACAGAATTGTCTACACAGTTAACAATGTGCTCCCCCACATGACAGTGTGCTGAAACGGCATGCTGTTTATCCCTATAGTACAATAGCTGGCAATCAAGACTGGTGTCTAATCTTCTACATTGGAATAATCCCAATCTTCCATTTCATGCCCATAGCCCATTCTCTCCAATAAAAACAATTCACTAAGTGCTCGGATTGTCAGGAGAGTGGCATTATAGACGCCTGCAGCTTCTAAAGTCATTTTACATTAAATCTGTCAATCAATAACCCTGTTTGAACTGAATTGATTGAGTCAAGTCGGGTAGGAATGAATCAATTATTCTGTCTGAACTATTCTTTTTAAATATGCTAATCCAGTTCAAAGTGTAAAGCAGCTCCAATCAAAAGGGAGCACAGTGTAATGTAAGCAGTTCAAAGCCCACATAAAACAATATTACTGATTGTGTCTGTTTGTATGGTCTATAATCCTAGACGTTACAAAAAACACGGTTGCTTTCAGGATATGAAAAATCACGATAGGGCTATCTAAACTATCATTTATTTTCATCCTATATGTCTTAGTATTTCCTTTTGTAGACTAAAATGTAAAAAGGAGTGTGTTGCTAAAACATTTAGGATCATCAAAATATAGTCACCACAGTTCTTTTTGTCAATTTGTAAGCTCCAAAGACAGTTCTGATGGACAGGTATCTTTAGATAATGTTGCCAATTATGTCCAATTTCACATGCTGTACTGTAGCTGTTCTAAATAAGCACAGGGAAGAATTCTTTATTCATAGGTAATCGCTTTCTAAAGCAAAGCAACATTTGTATTGTTACTGTATGTATCAGAACAGAGAGGGGTAAAAATTGTATAGCAAGCAATTTGAATGAAGGCATAATATACCATATAAAGTATATACACACACACACAATCATCATAGTGACTTAAAGAATAACTCACCATTAGGTCTAAATTCCCGAATCAAATAAGAAAATGTTGATGTCCCTAGTTGCATATGATAGTAACCTGTAATGATTTGTCATTCCCGCTTATGGAGAGATACAGGAAACTAGGTATAGGTACTGCATAACATACCATTCCCCTTATCCTTGGTTATGATAGGCTGGTGTTCCGGAACTGAATGTGTGTATGTGTGTGTGTTTATGTGCACTGCAGAGTTTTACTGAGATACCAGAGATCTGAAAACTACTAGTAAATATTTGTTACACAGTTAGTAACTAGAATTTATTTAAAGAAAACTATAGGAGCACAGCTAACGTAACAGTTGAAATTATATATAGCAGTAAACTGTTTTCTTACCAAATGTTCTGCAGTTCTGTTAAGTCAGTCTTGAGATTTGCTTACTATTTCCCCGAGACAGCATAGGGAGGTTCCTGACCTCACTTTTCTAGAACTATACTACTTGGTCTAATATGTGACCCAACCCATGATTGAATAGCAAAGGAATAGCAGCACAGGGATAATATTATCACTATGCTCTCTCTTTATGCAGTGTTGGATTGACAGAACTGTACAAAGATATATTGAAGCACTTTTAAAAATACTTTGAACATTTTATTTTATTAATTTATATAATTCCATGAAATACAGTATGGGTTTTCTATATCCATCTATAGATTTGCACGAAAAATTACCTACTGACTTACTTTACTTTTTTATTTTGCTTAGGTATTCACATCACATGGTCCCTGGTCCTCCAGGTCCTCACACAACTGGAATCCCTCATCCCGCTATTGTCAATCCTCAGGTTAAACAAGAACACCACCACCACCACAATGACAATGACCTAATGCATGTGTAAGTTGAGTCTACATCCTTATAAATTAATTATGAATTAATACCTATTGTTAAGGGGGTGTATTATTTTTTTATTTTATTTATATACTATATATATATATATATATATATATATATATATATATATATATATATATAAATGTATATATATATATAGAGAGAGAGAGAGAGTATATATATACATATAGAGAGAGAGAGAGAGAGAGAGAGAGAGTGAGAGAGAGAGAGAATGGGAAGGGAGAGCGAAAGAAAGAAAGAGAGAGAGAGAGGAAGAGAGAGCAGCTCAATGTAAACAATGAAATGTTTTTAAGGATTTGACAGAGCTTGCTTTGCGTGCTCTATATCGATTGTATAGATTGTATATATACATGGGGGTGGACTCATTGAAAACAATGCACTTCCTGTGTAGTAGAAATCTTATTTTTCAAAAAGGGTAGCAGAGTGATTGCAAACTGAGTTTTGCAAACTGACAGCCTGAAATCACTATACTGTATTTAAAGGATAAATTCACTTTAAAAAAATAAAAAATAAATGCACATTTGTTTGCAGGTTATTTTTTTTCCTAGGAGGTTGAAGAGCATTGCACCCCTGGTCAGCAGATCATGGGTGCAATATCAGGCTCCTGCAGACACTAAGTACAGCTGTCTGCCAATACCTCCCCTATGGGCAGACAGGTACATTTTTATATGTCTTCATTACTCCAAGAGTGAGAACTCCCTACATAATTCTTATCTCCTTGTTCTAGAGTCTTATTCTGAATGCACCATATTATAAAATGTAATATCTAACAAGGAGCGTGGGACCCATTCCTAACTACCAAAACAGCTGTGTAGACCCAAGAACTCAAGAGCAGGTGTATGACCAGTAGAAATTGTTCGGTGGTTCAACTCTCCCACATTTACCAGAAATAAAACATCACTTTTAAATGGACTCACTACTTAAATTAGATTAGAACCCCTGTCAATTTTTATTATTGACTGTATCCCTGTTAAGAATATTCACCCTCTCTATTTGCCCTGTTTACCATTATCATTGAAAGATAAAAGTAAAAGAAAGTCCCAAATTTTGGGTTGTTCCCAGAAAAGTAATAGAAGGGAAATCTTTCAATGGGGACACTAGTTCTAGTTACCTGGGGGTCCCCACAGAATGTGTACAGAATGCCCCAAGATATGGCATTTCCTGCTTGTGTGATTGGCTTACTGATTTTTCCAGAAGTCTGCACTAAGATACAAATCAGATTTCAGGCACCCCCTGCAACAAAAATTAAATTTTTAGTGAGATACTCCCAATAGGAAATCAAGTCTAAAGGGATGCAGACCCTGACATTTTCCAAATTAGAGCTTTGCAGGTGCAGCAGCTGGTTGATAATTATGAAACCACTCCCATTAGACTCACTCAGTACAGGGGCACAGACAAACACACAGGGATTTCTTCAGAATAACAAAAGGGAGGAATCTGCAACAAAGTTTGTCAAAATCCTTGTAATGTACATAGATCACCCAGAGGGGAATGTTTTTTTCTCAACAAATGTGGAGTTACTCTTTAAGTGGTTAGCACACCTGCCTTTATGCTCAGGACACTGGGTTTAAATCCAACCAAGGATGCTCTTTGTTTTGTTTGTGTGGGGTTTCTGCCAAAGACATACTGGTAGGTTAGTGAACAGGCTACCTCGCAAACTGCATTGGGGATAGTAAAGCTGGCCATACACTAGTAGAGTTTTGTTCAAGATTTTTTTGTCTTAATAATTTTTATTTGATTCTCTAACCATCAATAGTGTCCCATTTGTTGGAAGAACAACAGCAAGTAGCTTCTTTTTTTTTTACTGTAAACTATATATATGCATTATACCTGTCTATACCAGTAGGTGGCTCTGCAGTGTTATAGTGTGTATTCTATGGTAATGTAGTCAGAGGAAGTACCTTCCTTATTGTGTTATATGCACTTGTTTGTGTTCAGTTCCTGTTCTCATGCTGTAAAGACATGCATTGCAATCCTCCATGAAAGTAAAGCTGTTTCATGCAAACAACAAGCTTCCAGAGAATTATTTCAATACTCTGAGAACAAAATTGGCATTAATTTTTGATAGTAGTGATGAGAAAATTCAAAGCAGCAGAATGGAAATTTTTTCTCAAACAAACACATTTCTAACAGTGTATGTGGTTTTAGTTCAGGAAATAACATTCATTCCAAAATCAAATATTAAAAGCAAACTCAATTTTTAAGTAGTTTTGAACAACATTAGTAAAATCATTGAATGTATCAAATGTATGTATCAACCATCATGTATCAACTGCATTAAATGTATGTACTTTCAAATGACAGTAGTCAAATCATCGAATGTATCAAATATTATTACGAATGTTCCTTTGGAATTCTACCAGTGTATGACCAGCTTTAGGGACAGTAAGTGTATGTATGCTGTAAAGTTCTATACTACGACACCTACATAATAACTACAGGTAGATAAAACTGGGAAGTGTACACAAATACCAGCTAAATTATTCTCATTTTAAGATATAATTTTTATAAACTACTACAGTGATTTCAATACATTGTGCTTCAAATTTCTCTAACTACACAACCATACTTTAACCATTTTTGCACATTGTTCAACCTAGTTTGTCCCTTTCCATCATTTAGGAAATCTCATCATGAACAGAGAAAAGAGCAGGAGCCAAAAAGACCTCATATAAAGAAGCCGCTGAATGCTTTCATGTTGTATATGAAAGAGATGAGAGCGAATGTCGTAGCGGAGTGTACGCTTAAAGAAAGTGCCGCCATCAATCAGATTCTCGGCAGAAGGGTGAGCTTTGGGGCTTTCTGTTTATCTTTGCTAACCCGGCGTCTGCTTTACAAAACAGTGCCGACTGTCCTTCTGACGCTGCCTTATTCACAGATGACTGTGCTGTTGCTTGGCAACCAGTAAATACAACGTAAATGAGGAAGTGAACGTCCAGTTTTTCATTTCGGTTACTTGTCCCAGGCGATTCATTTATAATGTACCAAGAACCAATTTGCTCCAGAAAAGCCCTTTGTGCATTTCAAGCAGGCTAGTTTGTTTCCTCTGTTTTAATCTTAGGGTATTTCAATGGCATAATGTTTTTTGTTTTTTTTTTAACTTCTATGTCATTTCTATGTGCTGCAGTACTTTGTGATATGTTCCATTACGTCAAAATGTTCATAAATGCAACATGTTCTATTTTTTTTTAGCGCACACCAACCCAGTGCAGCAGTGTCTTATTATGGTGTCAGGACGGTGCCCAATGTTGCTGGTATTAATGACCCCTTATCTGAAGATAAATTTGCGCTTTGCCACGTAGTTCTTCTTATAGGGTAGATTCACTTAATATGTAATAATAACCAGGGTTTTAAAACAGGGAAATCAGTGCACTGCTAATTTTTGGATGCTCCTGAATCCATGCCTTCAGATTTGTGCAACCTCCAGAAAGACATACAGTTTCTGCATTCTTAAATTGTGTGATTCTTTAACCTCCCTGGCGGTATGATTCTGTCAGATTTTAAGTACTGAAAGCGGTACAATTATTTTGCATGGAAATTTGGCGTTTTATATTGTAGGCCTGCAATTCTTAGGAATAACTTACTTAAATCTGTCCAAACCAGAGTCTAGTAGACATCCCGGATATGATAAAGTTTTAAACACAAAATCATAAATTATAATATAATAAATAACTATAAATAATTATAACAAATAATAATATAATAATCATAAAAATTATTAAATAATGTAATCAAATCAAAAACACTGAAATTTGCTCAGTTGCAGAATTGTCGCTGTCATTAGATTTAGTGTTTGATGACGAATTTCCCCACAAATCGCTATCGCTCAACTCTGCAAGTGATTCTAATTTATTATCGCTGTTTTCTAGCTGGTCTAAAACCACTTTTGAAATAAAGGGACACTTTATGGTTGCTATGGACAATCTCCAAATTCCAGGCAGAAAAAACTGTATTTATAATATAAAAGTGCATGCACTGGACAAACCACTAGGGACAAAATCGATGTGTAATTTTTTTATACAGTACTGTAATCAGTAAGATTACAGTGTACTGTATGTGTATTGTGTTTTTACTTTTTTGAATTTGGCGCCGATCTCCGCCCCCGTGCGCCGCAACGTCGCAGGGAACGGAGCTCGGCGGCACTCGGGCACTGTGTGTGAATCGAGCGAGGAGACAGCTCGCAGACACAGCGGGGAGATATCGCAGGATCCAGGGAACAAGGTAAGTAACTCTCCCTGTATCCTGTGATGCAGCCCAAGTCTGGCTCGGGATTACCGCTAATGGTACTGAAATTCCACCCCGAGCCATACTCGGGAATACCGCCAGGGAGGTTAAAGAGCTACAAGTAAATATTTGTTAGAATCATAATGCGCTTGGCAATTCTCCACGGATTACACTTCAAAATTGCCACTGTTAAAATAAAAGAGCATGCAATGGGGTTGATTCACTAAAACTGGAGAGTGCAAGATCTGGTGCAGCTCTGCATAGAAACCAATCAGCTTCTTTTTTTTTTTTTTTTCAAAGCTTAATTGAACAAGCTAAAGTTAAAAGCTGATTGGCTACCATGCACAGCTGCATTATATTTTGAACACTCTAGTTTTAGTAAATCAACCCCATTGCATAAGATCCAGTTATAAAACACAGAATGTAGCAGCACATCTAGTGCCATTTTCAATATATAGGGAAAAAAATGCTAGAATGCTGTTTAACAGACTTATGAACTGAATTTTGCAGTGACTTGAAAAACAAAATAAAGGTTGCCCCAATATGAATACTCCATAACCCAAAAAATTGTTTGGTATCATGTATTTTCTTAGCAAGCACGTCTATTGGAAAAAATATATACCAAGTGGTTCATTTACTAACAGAAAGAAGAATTTTCACTTTGGAAAAGCTTAGTGAACAAGGTGAAGCTGTGTTCACTATAATCCTCCAGTCCAGAAAGTGAAAATCAATTTTTATAATTTTTCTTCCAAATAATCGTGTATCAGAGTTAACATATTAGATCAATATCACACAAATCAGAAAACAAAACATATTTTATGTATAAAGCGATTTATATGCAAAAAAAGTCCCAATGCATCAGTCTCTATGCCTCTTGCTTAATATAAATGTATGTGCTATTTCAAATGTGTCCACTCTTCCACTCCTCTACCTTGAGTGCTACACCAACACCAATTGTGCTCTCACCTGGTATATATGACCCACAAGGAGGTGGAGGAGTGGAAGAGTGTACAAGATTGAAATAGCACATAAAGTTATATAAAGCAAAAAGCTTAGAGACTGATGCGTTTGGGACCTTTTCACATATAATTTGCTTTATGTACGATATAAATATTTTTTGTTTATGATTGGTGTGATATTCATCTAATATTATTTTGATATACATTTGGTTGCCCTATTTATGCTAAACACTGTGGAAAGAGGAATCTTCTCTGATGGATGTGTGAATACTGATTGGATGCAATTGCTATTCGGCTGATAAATTTTGACATAGGCTGCTTCAATTTTTGTTCATTTGAAGTTTTTTAAGCCAACAGACAACAGGGCCACCCACTGCTTACTTTTCAGCCAATTCAGCAGGAATCATGCAAAATTCACGCCATGCAAGGCCAACTTAAGTGAACATTCAGTTTATAAAGTCATTTTGCTAAGTGAATAATCCTACTTCCTTTAGTAAATCAACCCCAACACATGTGTAAGTATTCAAAATACTACCCAACTAAAAACATTTAAACACACATACAGCTCTATTGATTGGAAACCTGCTCACTAATTTGTAAATAACTTAATTAAGGCTTGCACAGTCAGAGCTTTCTCTACACTGTGTGTTGTTGCAGGTGTGTGGGGTCTTTTTTTGTTTGTTTTTTGTTATACCACTATAGGCATTTATCATAGGCAATGTTTTAGGTATTTGTGGTACATGTTGTAAATTGGTAGTGGTATTAATAACTTGTAGTTAGCTCAGTAGCTAGGTGATGATATGTCCTGCCTGAGGAGGTCTCTTTATTATGATTATGTGTGCCAGTGGCTGTAATAATCCCGACTTAACTAAGTGATGTAAAATCAATGAATCACTGCATTTCAGGATTATTTCCTGTGACTCACAGACTTCCAGGAAAAGTTATGATGACGCTATGTGTCATGTTAAGACAACCAATAAACATTGGCAAAGTGACACTAAATCTTAAATGCTGAGATGTCCAGCATTGAGGCTTAAGCGCTGAGGCAAGAAGTGCTTACCTAAGAGCACACTGTAACCACTTAGCATTGTATTTGCCTTTATGGTCAAATAAAAGTAAAAAAAAAAAGACAAAATACTATTATACACATTTTACAGTTCAGCATCCTAATTTGCCATATTATTATTATTATTATTATTATTATTATTATTTAGGTACTTATATAGCGTCGTCAATTTACGCAGTGCTTTACATATACATTGTACATTCACATCGTCCCTACCCTTAAGGAGCTTAAAATCTAAGGTCCATACCTCACATTCGATGGGAAGGCTTTGTAAAGTCTGATACAAATTAATATAATTCTCTAATGGTCTGGTTTCTTAAAGTAAACGTATGCCTAGGCTATGTACATTAAAGTATTAACAAGCTGTAAAAGCACTTTATAACAAGATTTAATTCACCAATGTAGTTAAAAGCATTGTGGAGAAATACATCTTCAAAGGTCACAACAGAGGCACTAAAATCACAGCTCTTTTTGCACTTTATTTTATAAGGCGAGCAGAAACTTGTCAGCCTGTCACCCTTTTAATTTAATTGCACACTGGGCACTTATAAATTGTTGGTAACTGACTGAAACCAAACTTTACAATCTCTGTTGATGATATTTGAGGAGGAATTACAGTACATACATAGGCATGTTTTTGCTTGTTTTAAAGCACTTTACTGCTTGTTAAAAATATGTTTTGCATTTTAACACACAGTGGGGTTTATTTACTAAAGGCAAATCCACTTTGCACTACAAGTGCAGTCGCTGTAGACCTGAGGGGGGACATGCAAGGACTATAAAAAACAGCATTTTTGCTTGCACATGATTGGATGATAAAATCAGCAGCGCTTACCCTCATTTCAGATCTTCCGCTCAGATCTACAGCGACTGCACTTCCAAGTGCACTTGCAGCGCACAGTAGATTTGCCTTAGTAAATCAACCACATTTTTTTGTCTTAAAGTGACTGTTGCCAAAACTATCCAGACATCACAAAGCTCTTGGTTCTCCGGAAGCTGAGCCACCTTTACTCCCTGGTAAGGGAGTAAAAATCAAGAATTGAGTAGCTCTGTCAATAACACTGTAGTTGTGGGTTTGGCAAAAAAAACAAGCAGAACATTCCTGTTGATATAGTGGTGGTTTGCATCAGCCTTAAAGCGGAGTTCCACCCAAAAATGGAACTTCCGCTTTTTGACACCCTCCTCCCCTCCGGTGTCACATTCGGCACCTTTCAGGGGGGAGGGGGGTGAAGATACCTGTCTAAGACAGGTATTTGCACCCACTTCTGGGAATAGACTAATGCGGCAGACATGCCTCTACCCACACTCCCCCGCTGTCTCCTGGAAAATACACTGTTCCCAGAAGAAAGAGGGGACCAGTGACGGCGCGCCGCGCTACTCGCGCTTGAGCAGTAGGGAACCAGGCAGTGAAGCCGCAACGCTTCACTTCCCGATTCCCTCACCGAGGATGGAGGCGGGTGCAGCCGAGGGACGAGCAATTGCTCGACCTCGGCTGCCGACATCGGGGGCGCGCTGGACAGGTAAGTGCCCCGTATTTTAAAAGTCAGCAGCTGCAGTATTTGTAGCTGCTGGCTTTTAAAAAAAAAATTCGGCGGAACCTCCACTTTCTATGTTTATTAGAAGCTTCTTGAGCTTTACCTCCATTTGGTTTTCATGTTACTCTACTGTTAAAGTGACTCCACTGGAAGCACCTTATTTTTAAATGTGTCAGAATTCTTTGTATAAATGAGAGAACCTTTTAGTTTCCATACTGCTTTACGGAAGCTTGGAAGGAATGTTTCCAGCAATCCCTAGAGTGTATTGGAAGGCAAAAATGAACTGTGAGGAACGTTGGTAGAGTAGGTCCTCTTAGTTGTCTAATGTTCCTCTGAACTAACAGTGACCTGTAACAGAAAAGTTTTGAGGGCTTCAGAGTTAGTTCGAATGCACGGCATGAAGTCTGTGCTGAGCCATCAATATATTCCACATTTGCATGCTTTATCCCCCCTTTTGCTCTGCATGACTGGGAAGAACATTTCCTCTGGTTTTATCCTAAGGAAGAACAAATGAGCTTTTCAGCTATGTGCATATTTTTAGACATCACACAAACCACACTAAAAATATAATGTATATATTAGTATAGTCATGTAAGTGTAAAAAAATAATACACGTTATATAAATAATTTGTTTGATAAATAAACTTGGAAACTGGGTATTGGGATTTTTTTGGTGCTTTACATCAAACGACATTAAACATTTTAACATTTATTTCAGCATCAATAAAAACACATATTTAGCGGCAATAAAAAATATTTGCACTTAGGGTTCATTTTATATCGGCCTTGCTTTATACAATTATACTTGGATGGCATGTCCAAATAACGTTCTATCAAATAAACGTACACTATAAATATAATATACCCACGGAAAAGAAAGAGAAAACATAGAACAGAGTACAAATACCATTATATTCAAAGATCTAAAACACCAAAAAAATCCCAAAACCCAGTTTCCAAGCTTTCTTCGATATATGGGATGTGGTGCGTTGGCTTATTGACAATCCACCCACATTTATTTTCCACTTTTTTTTATAAATGTATACCTTAGATGCGGTGGCTGCATTTGTTTTCTTTTTTTTTGTCCCAGTGATTCTACCAATACCACACTTCCCGTTGTGTGACAACATTCATTCACTTCATTGTATCTATTAGGGAGCAACGTTGTCATTGTAGACTGCTTTCCTGATTTAGACTACAAACACTGCCCCCGGCATCTCAATTACATTGAGGGTAGTTGCTTTGAACTTTACAGAAGATAGTTGGGAAAGCTAACAACATTGTTAGATATTTCAGGAACTTATAAAAACACAAGATTTCTGACGGACTTTGCAGACATTTTTCTGTACTTGAAGCCTGAATAAAAGAAACAAATGCAGCCACCATTTAAGTAATAGTAAGATATGTTGAATTTTTGTTCTTGGTTTTAGTTATACTTTAAACTGTGAATCTGAATTATATATTAACACTGCTGCTGATTTCCCATTGAATATTGATAAAGGCTAACTCAAAAAAGCTAATTCTTTTGCACGTTTACTGCTGTCCGGGTCACTAAAGTAGAATTTTCCCACTGGGGACACAGCAACAAGTAAGACTTCAAGATGTACCTTGATTACAGGCCTATATCTATATATTCTGGTGGGAAAGGGCAAATTATTAAAAACGTACTAGTAGGCGCAATGTATTCTTCCTAAATACGTTTTAATGAGTTTATGAAGTCTGGAATTTATAGAAATTAAAACATTTGAGTAGTTAAGGGTTAGAACTCCTTTCAGGTTTTATTGCTGTCTATGTCCCCTGGGGAAGTTCACCCTCACCCTTTGTCCTGCCAACCGTTGTCACCTGGACTAAAGGGCTGTACACACGGGGAGTATATCGAGCGGCTTCCTATTTTCTATTTCTATTGACATTAGGGCAGTGTGTACAACAGGCGGTCCTGTTGAAGGGGCATGACTGAAAAGGTCTGCCGATCAGCAGTGGCTGAGAGCACTGGCCGCCATGTTCTGCCGGTGGGGGGGGTTACGCCCCCCATTAGAACACAATAGCTCAGCGGCGGAGGTCGATGTACTAACATGGGATCGGTAGTACAGTGGCTCCTCCTGAGCTCTTCAGTCTTTTTTCGTTCAGCCCGCTGGGAAAAAAAAAATGTTAGTGTGTACAAGGCTTTTAAGTGAGGGAAAGATCCAAAATGTTTAGTTTTTAACAGAACAAGAATAGAGGAGAACTGGACTGGGGACTAGTTCTGGTAACAGTCTAAATATGGATTTTCCTTACTATGAGGATTTTTCCTTTCACTTTACCTTGTATTTACAGAATAGGAAGTGACGGGAAATCTCCCAAATTGGGCAAATATGAAAAACCTGGCAAGGGTTTTAAATATTTCTTCCTTTTTCCAAAAATAAAAAAATAATTTAGATATACTTTAAGTTGTTGGTTATCTGAACCCTGTAAAGCACTGTAAAATGATTTTCCTCAAGTAAGATAATGCCTTGTATAAATAAATACTCTAAGATCAGCCATTTCCTACTGGAGAAAATTATTTTTGTGATGTAGACAGATGGGACTTTTGGTGATGATGAGCTTCAAAGCATAGAAGGCAAGAGTGTTCACTTATGCTAATAAATAAAAAGTTGATAAAACTCTGCTCACCAGGGAATGAAATAATAATATAAGCTCTTTACTACATTTTAATAGTGTAGAAAACACTCATTAATTTCAGTCATTTCTCAGGTTGTCAGGCACGCTTAGCATGAAGTATGTTGTTATACCAGATCAATAGTCAAGCAGATCCGCTCCAGATGTTAAGGAAGTGCTAATACCGTTATTAAACATCAGTATGTAATTAAAAGTGGTTGAAGCACTTCAAGAACTAATTAGGTGTCTTTTGCAGAGTGGGGATAAGGCACTAATGACTAGGCGCCACTAGAGATCTTGTAGACCCGGGGCTCTTTCCATATGAACTGGGTTATTCTGGTGGCTGCAGACTAAAACAAGCACTTATACAACCAGACACACAATGTATGTGACATTTTAACTTGCTTTAATTACACAAAAATTTCATTTTTTGTTAATGCCATTTCCTTTAATATCGATATCTCTCTTCTGTATATCAGTTGCTTATATAGTAACATTTCCAAAATGCATGTTGTCTGGGATAAGCATTTCTATTTACCCTTTTCAAGGATCTAATCTCCATGCCTAAGGCAATCAGGCCTTCCTCTCTTAAAACATGTACAGCCAACATAGTATTTTCCATGGCAACGTAACGCCTATTCACTTCCTGGACATATATGTCACACTGGCGGCTGGAAAGCCAACCAGAAAAATGGATTATGGTGACCCCATTTAAAGGATTTACAAATGGTGTACTGGTTAAAGAAAAGGCAGTATGTTAATGTAGCAATCCATGTATGCAGGTCTATACATTTCAATTACGTTACAGATTTTATCAAGCACACTATTGTTCTTCTTTTTTATCCTGTTTAGTGGGCTTTAGAATTATAAAATGCTGTCAGCGGTATTAATATAAAAAAAAGTAGGCTTACGTGTCTCTATAAAAGTTTTTTGTCTAATGCTATGATGGTATTAAAACACAACATCATTTTTACATTTGGATTGATTTACTAAGGTCAAATAGGCTGATCCCTTTGCAAGGGAATTTTTGCTTTGCACCGGAAATTTGCTTTAGTTTAATAAATGTGGTGAAAATTCACTTTGCAAAGAATACCCAATCACGTGCAAGGAAAATAAGAAAAAAAAAAACAGTATTTTTGCTTGCACACGATTGGATGATGGAAGTCAGCAGAGCTTTACCCTATTCCCCTAGGTTAAAGGAACCTTCCCTTGTAAAGTGTACAGCTTTTTTACCTTTAGTAAATCACTCCCATATACTGTATCAAACAAATGAGTCAAAATATGTCTAAAAACAGCACTTTTATTATAATAATACATATTGTTTAAACTGAACTTGATGTAAATGCATGCATAATCACCCTTTGGTCCAGTTATACATTTAAAAATCACTGCATACATTTTACCTTTATATTACATTTTAATAATCAATCCCTTCTACACCAGAAATAATTATAAGGTAAACCTGTACTGAGAGTAACATGTTGGTTGTCCTTGACCTCTATTGTAGGGACTGCTAATTGCATGGCTTGAATGTTGATCCTGGAGATTCAATTCTTTCTGACGCATAGACCTGCAACTAGCATAAAAATCTGATATTTTCAGTATGCTTTGACTTCACTCTATGTATACCTATTCTTGGTTTGTAGCTGGAAGGGTATTAAAGCTTGGCAGTCAGTCTTCTCTTCAAGTATTTTTAGAAGGTGGTCAGCAATGGCAGCCTACATATTTCTTTCACTGCTGGTTCACTTCAAGTGTGGGAATAATAGTAACAGGAGTCAAGCATTGAACACTGCACCAAAACAGGGAATCTTTAGATTGACTTATATCAGGGGAGAGCAACGGGAGGAATACAGAGGTTTGGTAATATCCATTCATAGTCCACACAATGGGGGTAGTTATATAAGAAGCCCCGAGGTGGCAGGACTTGTATAGGAGCATTACTTCCCTTCATTTATGTATGTATTTCTGTAGCCATTCAATGGCTGTTAAAGGGGCCAGTGTTCATAAATCGCTCATGAACACTATCAGTAGGTACATTGTTATTATAAAGAATGTATTAAAGGGGTTGATTTACTAAAATTGAAGAGGTGCAGCTGTGCATGGTAGCCAATCAGTTTTTTACTTCAGCTTGTTCAATTAAGCTTTCGCAAAAAAACTGAAAGCTGATTGGTTTCTTGGTTTGCAGCACCAGATTTTGCACTTTGCATTTCATATGCAATCATTCATAAGCTCAGTGTGATATTTTATGTTCTTTTTTCAGTGGCATGCTTTATCCCGTGAAGAACAGGCCAAATATTATGAGTTAGCCCGCAAAGAAAGGCAGCTACACATGCAGCTCTATCCAGGCTGGTCTGCAAGAGACAACTATGTAAGTATATACCATCTTTCCCTCTAAATGGGTGCCTGAGGCCCAAGCCTTATTGCTAGCTAGTCATTGTATAGAATAGTAAATATCCATTTCAAAATGATCATCAATCCATCCAAGTCATAGGTCTAGCCTGGCCTGGGGCTGGGTTTGTTTCTAAGAGAGCAATACGATCATTGTTCTCTTAGAAACAAACTCAGACCCAGACCAGGAATATAAATCAGGCAGGGCAGTTATGTCATACCAGCACATGCTTGTGCAATGTAAATATAACTAGAGGTTGTAGAATGTTTAACCATGCTAAGTGCTTGTATGAGGCTTGTGCTAGTTATTCTGTGCATAGGAAGTCACCAGTAGCCCTTTCTAATCATAATCCACTGAACTTAATAGATGGATAAGAAAATGCAGTAGTATGTTCATTCTGCTCATCCTAAATCTGGTTATTACCTATTCATATGTATGATTTAATTGTTAAAACAGGCTTATACATTTGTGGTAGCTTTTTTAAAAAAAAATAAGATTACATGTTTTTAAACTGATGCTTTATACCACTTCATTATTATTTTCTTTAAATTAGTGGTCCGCAACCCTGTCCTCAGGGCCCACTAACAGGCCAGGTTTCATGTATTACCTTGGGGAGATGCAGACTGTAATACTGCAATCACTGAGCAGCAAATGATATCACCTGTGATGTGTTTCAGTTATCTTGCAAACCTGGCCTGTTAGTGGGCCCCGAGGACAGGTTTGATGACCAGTGCTTTAAATGATATAATCTAATATTATTGATCTAATGAATGTGGTAATTCTAAAAGAAGAAAAGCACCAACTTCTCCCTTTGAGACTGTCCTTCTCTAATTGAATCTCTGTATGGAGTCACAGGACTAATTGATTGTAATCTGGATTTAAATTTATCGGTTCTATAAAGAGCTATACATTTTTTATTTATTTGGCAAGGCAGTTAAAGCAACCCTGTCATGAGAGACATATGGAACGGTCATTGCTGACATCTGAAAATTCTAGTAGTGGGTGCTATGCTGACCCAATAGCTTCAATATTTTCTAAATCACTGGCATGGACTATGTATGTGGATCCTCCGTTAAAAGTCCTTTTTTTACATACTGATTCTAGATTAGTGACTCAAACGACTAAAGCAAAGTGTCAGCATGGCAGCCTAGTAATGAGTATTTTCAGAAACAGAAATCACCAGTGGCAGCCTCCATGTTTCATTTTAAAAGGCTATCTGTAATGTGTGTATAGTAAACATGTGAAAAGGAACCTAGAGCTCCACCAGCTGGCTGGAAATCATGAAAATAAAAAAGTCATATAAAATATTTTATCGTTACCTGCCTAAAACATTTTTTTATATTGAATAGATATAGTTAAAATTATATTGTTTTGTCTAAACTCAATAAATACAATTGTTTGGGTGAATTGCCTTTCTTTAAAAACTGGGCGCTACGCTCCCTACCAGTACTGGTCACATGGCCAAAAACCCAGGCATTTGTATTATCCTGACAAAGTTATTATTTTGCCTATTACTCTCTAGTTATTTATTGCTGCAAGGCTGATAATACTGAGCGCAGGTCTACTTTTAGAGATGAGCAACCTATATGTGAGAAGGGTTGGGTGGCCTATTTTGGGCATATGCTTTAGCTATATCCAATTCTTCTAGCCCCGGAGTATGAGCTGATTAACAACTGACAGCATTTACAAGGTCTTTATACTTTGCTAGTAGGGGATACATTTGGCACTGTGCATTTTTTCACAGTTAATAGTCAAGCTAATCTTAAGTCATATTGTGATCTGATATGATCCCCATGCACTTTCTATCAAGTCACATTGTGAATGCTAACAGCTTGACTATTTACAGATCTGTCAATCATAGTTATTCTGTCTAAAATGGAGCAGTCTTCCATAAAAAAATATTGACTGACAACACTGGTTTCAATGATCTACCACCAGCTGAGCTGCTTCATTTATACTTTTATTAGAAAATGGTAATGGATGTCATTTGTTCATATTGCCGTCAATTTTCAGTTAAATGAATTTAGAGCTGGTTAAATATAAACTTATTCCTTTATTGCAAAATGCATAGTCCAATTTATTTGCTTGAGCATCTGTTCCCATAGAGCATGTGGTATTATTCAGTACAAAAACAAAAAGCATGTCAAATATATATTTACCTTTTTAATGCATGAGTATTAAATAAAACATAGAGCGGCCATGCACATTTAATAATAATTGATTCCAATTAGAGATGACAGATCTGCCTGTCAAAGTGAAATCATCACATCAGTAAGGTTAGATTCCCACCTTTCTGTGCACATTTTGATGCGTTTTTTTTTCAATGCATTATCAGCAATTACAATTTTCTATATATTAATGACTATTTTTGCTAGCAGCCTTTTGCATGCCCATCAGAGATTCCTTGTGAAAAACTGTCTTAAGTTTTCACTGTAGTGTTAAAAAAAAAAAACATTAAAACTTTATGGTCAATAAATAAAGGTGAAAAGTAATAGGCAGGCGGCAGTAAAGAAGTAAAGGCGAGGGCGGAAGAAGTAAATAATATCATGGTTTTGAGTTCCTGTAGACCAGGGTTTGTAGCAGCTGTGGAACTGGGCTAGCCTCCAAACTATTTATTACTCTGCCAATAAGACAGAAGCCACCAATCTAGTGTTAACCTATGTTGTGTTGTTTGTCATTTAGCAACAAGTTGCAGCGTAAACATTTTCATGTATATTTTAGCGCCATGCAGCCTCTATCCCAGGAAAGTTTGAAGCCCATGTGGATGTGGAGTCTTTGTTTAGTCAAGTAGGTTTATCTTTTCTCTTGGGATATACCTTGGCTGACAGAAGTAACATCATTGGCAATGCTGACCCTTGTTGGCTGTCGTCCATCACATCTCTGTGATCCCCTTCAGTACAACTGCAGCTTTTCAGTACGGCTGGGATTAATGCTGGCTGCAAACCAGGCAGCAGAATGTGCACTTCTGTACACATCTCATCTTAATAAGTGGACATTTGTACCAATGACGTTCCAGCTGGTTAAACATGGACAACAGAACATGTTCATGCTGTGGCTGCTGACATTAAATGTTTTTTGGGGGAATTATCATTTTAGATTAAATATCCAGGTGGAAACAAGAAAGATTATTTAATTCTGGAGCAATTCGCTGTCATCTGAAAAAATATTTATATAGAAATACTGACTGAGCCTGTGTTGTCCCAAAATGATTGTCCAGACTAAAACCCGATTATTTACCCTGGAAACATTTGAAGCTTTGTTTCTATGTGAAATTGGATTATTAAAACACAGATAAATGCCTTATGGAATAATATTTGTAAGCAGTCTAGTTTACAGGAATATGTGTTATCCATTACAGGCATTTATATAGTGCAGACAATTTACACAGCGCTGTACATGCTGTACACATCAGCCCCTGCCTTTAAAGAGTTTATAATCTAAGGTCCCTATCACACGTACATACATACACATCCTAGTGCTAATTTTAGACAGGAGCCAATTAACCTACCAGCATGTCTTTGGAGTGTAGGAGGAAACCTACTCAAACATAGGGAGAGCATGCAAATTCCATGCAGAAAAAGTTCAGGTATTCAATCCAAGGACCCAAGTGCTGCAAAGCAGAAGTGCTAGCTATGTTGTACTTAAGCTGGGTACCCACACTCAGTTTTTTATTCTTTCCAGCTCACTGGGTTGAATGAAAAAAAAAAAACCTGACAGATCGTCGTACCATCACAAGTGATGATGGTGTGGTGTTCTGAAAGTGCAGTCACTGTTCATTTGAAGGGAACATGCAAGGAAAATAAAGAAAAGCATTTTTTTTGCTTGCACATGATTGGATGATAGAAATCAGTAGACCTTCCCCTCATTTCAGATCTTCCCCTCAGATCTACAGTGACTGCACAGAGGATTTGATCTGTTGTATTCTGACAGGAGGACTTCCCTCCCACCAGAACACATTGATCAGTGCTCACCGCCATTGGCTGCGAGTGCTGATCAGGTACCGGTTTGGATGCTGGTTTTCCAACAAGACTTTTGACAGAAGCAAGTTGTGAGACCGGCATCTGTTGGATATGTAGCTGTACACACTCTTCAAATGATAGCCAGTTCCTGCTGAAACAGCCAATATTTGTATTGTGTGTACTCAGTTTAAGTCTCCATGCTGCTCCTGGTTCTTTCCAAAGTGGGAGACACAATGGGGTGTATTTACTAAAGGACAAAACCACTGTGCACTATAAATGCACTGCAAGTGCACTTGGAAGTGCAGTCACTGTTGATTTGAAGCGAACATGCAAGGAAAAAAAAAAACAGCATTTTTGCTTGCACATGATTGGATGATAGAAATCAGCAGAGCTTCCCCTCATTTCAGATCTTCCCCTCAGATCTACAGTGACTGCACTTCCAAGTGGACTTCCAGCACACTTGTAGTGCACAGAGGATTTGCCTTAGTATCTTCATAGAGTACAGGCCAGTTCAAGATATCTGCAGGTGACAAATCAGGGCTGGCTTGAAAATAAAGAGGCCACTGGAAGCCATTTGTGACCCTAATATGAACAAGGCTTCCTTGATGTGCCTTAGGTTCTATTCATGTGTTGTGAGCTCCCAATGTCAAGCACCCAGCTGAGTTAGAAAGAGTCTACTGAGCCAAAAGGTGTTGGTTGTACCAAGCTTCATATTGCTCCAACCAGAGCGTCACATAAGCTGGCCATACATTATACAAATTTCTTGTTCAATTTCCTTTAGATTTACCTTCAACCATGTAGTGCAAGGGCCTGCCTGATTGCATACAAATTGAAAGTGTTTAGGTCTTACCTCCCTTATATTATATGGTTTTGGTAAATCTAAAGGAAAATCGTACAAGAAAATTGTATAATGTATGTATGGCCAGCCTTGTTGAAGCTGCACCTGTCACTTGATAGCAAATGTAGTCTGAATAATATAAAAGAGCATTCAATGTAAGCATATCCATCTTACAATATTAGTGTAGCAGAGAGTTTTTCATGCTCCATTTTCCATTTGTATTGAGTCAATTTCTAGTACTATACAAACCAGCAGCCATAGCAGGTAGCGCTTATTGAACGCCATGACATGTGTACAGTACTAAACATTGAGGGGAATATATCAAAACTGAAACAGCCAGAATTTGTAGCTGATGTACATGGCAACCAACCAGCTTCTGTGTTTTATTTTGAAAGCTTCACTGAATAAGATGGAGATAGAAGCTGACTGGTTGCCATGCACAGCTAATTCAGATTCGGTCTACTTTGATAAATCCCCCCCAACATGTTTTTAAAGTAGGATTCCAGCCTAACACTAACTAGCTTTAAAAATGTTTCCTCCTGCTACCTGTGCCGCCTACCCTGTGTAAAAAAAGATGACTATACTTACCTATTTTTAGTCCACTCTGGTCTGGTCAGGTGATCCCCTGTGTGAGTCAGTGGTAGCTGCAGGGGGAGGAGGTAGCACTCGACAATGGCTGGGAATTTCTGGAACTGTGACATCACTCATAGACTTCTATGGCCCAGCTGCTGTCGGCCCTCCCTCCTCTCCGCTGCAGCGGCTGCTGACTGACACAGAGGAGCCAGATTGAATGACCGGATCGGAGCAGACTAAAATAGGTAAGTATACACATCTTTTTTACACAGGTTAGGCAGGATAGGTAGCAGGAGGGGATGAGAATATTTGAAAGAATAGTTAGTATTAGGCTGGAATTCTACTTTAATGCTATTTCTCTGCTAGGAAGTAACCCTTTATTTGTGCTGGTGACCATTGTCACTGGGAGACAAAACAATGGGAAATCCAACATTTTCAGGTGCCATGGGGAACTCTTCCAGTGGGGACGGCAGTCACAGGGGGTATTCTCCCTTGTTTGCAAGAGATTTCTACTAACTTCCTGATCTGATAGGAGGTAAAGGGAAATCTCCACATTGGGACTCAAACAGCAACAAAATATTTGGCATGAGTTTTAATCATTTCCTACTCTATACAAAATTATATAAAAAAAAGTCTAGGCTTTAGACATACTTTAATACTGAATGCTCTGTAGTGCCCTGCATGCATCCTACTGGATTTATTAAGTCATGCAAGTATACCAATGTCTATCCACCCTCTGTTGAACCACACTTGGGGCAAATAAAAAATTTCCATGCACACAATTAGGTCCCAGAGCCTACTACTTATGTGACCCCTACATGTTGTAGATCTGGTCTTTAGCTTATTATATATTATTATTTATTTAATCTTTTTACTGGGATAAATGGCATGTGCGTGTGTATGTTGGGTACATGCATGCTGAGAACTCTATATTTACTATTGCAGGGTAAAAAAAAGAAAAGGAAGAGAGAAAAGCTCCAGGAATCCACATCAGGTTGGTTGACATGCTTTTCTGTTTTCTAACCGCAACAGCAAATTCTGTAGATCTTTCTGAGTTATCTTTTCTCTGCCCTTCTTTTCTATGTACTATAGTAAGTGCAGCTGTGGCCATGCCATACGTAAGCTTGAATTGATCTTAAACATCATCAAACAATGTTCAGAAAAAGGTTCTTCCTTGATGTATGTGCGGCCAAGTTGTTATACCAGAATCTTGCCAGATGTATAATACGTGAGGTAGTTGTGGTTTGTCACTTATATTACAGGTGTGTGAAGTGTATGTAACCAGTACCGTCAACAACAGGTTTTCCGTTGAAACTTGAGGTTATTGTACTCACTGTTCCTCACCTGTGCAGCAAAATACCACAATAGTGTGGGCAGCGTGTTTATTGGTTTTAACATATCACTAAGTAATAATTTAACTTGTGCATGCCTCCTTTTCAATGTATTTGTGCAAAGAGCAGTGTTGTGCTGTGCTGTAGCCACTAGCAACCAAATAGAAATCTTTTATTTGCTGGTTGAAGTGGATAACTGCATACTATTGCTCACTTCATCATGGTTTTAATATACAAACATGGCTAACAGAAGCCAGGGGCTTGTAGTAACCAGTCACATTATCTTTTTTATTAGTCCAGTGGGCCATAAGAGAAATTAAAGTAGAATTCCAGCTAAAGCCTAACTAGTCTTAAAATGTTAATTTCCCCCCCCCCCCCTGCTAACGCCTATACAAACTAACTAAAAAAAGATGTATATACTTACCTATTTTCAGCCCACTCCGGTACTGTCACGTGATCAGCCAGCAGCAGCTGATGGGTAATGGAGCGATCACATGACAATGGCTGTGAAAGCCTGGAGCAGGGATGTCACCTATAGCTTTCCATGGTGTAGTCGTTTTCGGTGGTCCCTCCTTTCCCCTGCAGCCACTGCTGGCTGACACATGGGAGCTGGATCATGTGACCAGACCATAGCAGGCTGAAAATAGGTAAGTATATGCATATTTTTGCACAGGTTAGTTAGTATAGGCGTTGGGAGGGGGGGGGGGGGCAACTACAGGCTTTAGTTAGAATTCTGCTTTACGAGAAAATCAGTTTGGTTGATATGGATGGCTAGAACTGGTTTTCCTTTTCCTTTTCACTCACAAGTCCCTGTGCTATTAATAAATACATAATCCCAATTCTGCAAGTTCTGAGATACTTCTCTAGATTCCAAGATGACATAAAGAGCCCTTTTTATTTGAAAATTAGGATGCTGTAGCCAGGGGGGTTGTATATGTTGAGAAATGTTGGATAAAGTGTGGTAAAATGATAGTTATAAACAAGCAGATCTTGTTTGCTGTGATTGATTCCATTACTTAGTGTTACCCTTTTGACTATCTTTGTGTGAAGTGTGTTTAGTGTCCTCCAGGCAGTCATCAAAACACCTAAATCCCAGGTTATACATAATTAAAAAGCCACATTTTACTGAATGTTCACACTGAGCATTCATCACTTTGTCAGATACTGGTGTGCAATAAAACACTCTTTAACACCAAGCTTGACTTCAACATGCCCCCTATACACCAAAAAAATAACTGTTTCGTCACATGAAATTCAAGAATTTAGTTGAGGGAATCCTTGGTTGTCACCTGGATCACCAGATCTAGTGTCCTCATTTGAGGATTTTCCCTCTTTCCTGTTCCGGTGACAACCCCAAATTTTTCATTTCATTCTTAGAAATATCAGTAAACAGGACAAATAGAGAGGATGAATCTCCCTAAAGGGGACACAGACAGCAATAAAAACCTAAAAAAAAAATCGAATCCCTCTCCACACTATTCAAAACAAAACAAAAATGTGTCTTCGGTTTTACTTTAAAGATACAAAAGCTTAAACATGACCGGTTGTGAGTGGGTACCTATGAGCAGAGCTGACTGATTTAGAAAACGTTGACTGGCCAGCTTGGCTCCTCCTGCCAACTGCTATCAGATAAGCAAGCCGGATCAGTAGTTCTTTGACAGCTCTGCTTTGGTATCTTGTGGCACAGAACTGTTAACAAAAGTGTGAGGATTTGGTACGGCTGCTTCTGGCACAAGATGAGGTGAGTATACAAAATAGACGTTGGTCTAGGGGGTTTATTTTTTTGGTTATTCAGAAAGATGGAGCAGATTTCAACTTTGTATTTCGAACAAACTGTAAGGGATAGAAGCACATTCCGCTCAAACTCTGTATTATAAAATAAAGGTTAGATGTTGACATGTAAGTAGAAGGTAAAGCATTATGGTGGGAGGTTAAATGTTAAGTGTTCAGGTAGGGGTGAGGTTAAGGGGCGGTTCACACTTAAATCGCAATAGCAAAACTTGCAACATATTTTGTACTCCTCTAGTGTTGTCGAATAATAAAACGTCAAAGTGTGCGAAAACTGTATTACTATTGCAGTGTGGTTATTCCGGGTTAAATTTGGTCTTCAATTACTATCCAGTTATGAGCAGCACCGCAGCAATGTTCCAGTTATGGAAAATAAGAGATAATATAGATGAGGATTACAATTAACCTCACAAACATTTTGGCTACTGGTATACCACATACAAGTAGAGCAAAGAGTTAGTGACATTTGGAGTTTTGTCCTCCTATGACCTCCAACGTCCTTAATCTTTAACTTGGCCTTTCCATTTGGTTTGCATGTCATATTTACTGGCTGTTAATTTCCCTAGACAGCTGTCAAAAGATCCCAAACATTATGTAATATTATCAGTTCGGTTGAAAGTCACATTTGTTCCTGTGGAATGGAAAGCATTGGTCTTGAAAAAAAAAAATCACAAGTGTAGCTGTGTTTATAGCCAAAATGCACAACCTATTTAGTGTATGTGAAGGTGGGTGCGCTTGATATCAACAGTGCAGGCCTTTCATATTTCACAAGCTTTCACAGGGCTGTTCAGCACATTTGTGAACTAGACTTCAATTCCTTTCCTACATCCGGCAGCTACAAACACTTCTCTGTGGTTTTGCACTGAAAAACAAAAAGGCTGTTGTTTTAACAGCCATAAACGTACAGATTGAAGGTTGATTATCTTTACAGAAGCTACATTCTTATATTTCATTTTTTTATTAATTATTGCTATGAAGCTGATTGCAGCCTGGTATTCAGTTAGCTGTCATTTCACCTAGGGAAGTCCTTGGCCTTATGCTGGCCATACACTATCCGAAAAATCGGCCGAAACTAACATTCGGCAGTGAGAGCAAACGATAGTGCCATCATGTAATAACCGATAAATCGTTCAGTGGACATAAATGATTAAATTGTTTTTTCGGCTCAAAAACGTCCCAATGATTACCGATTTTGTGCCCATTAACTGGCCGAAAAAACGAACGAACTGGCCAAATGACCGAATTTTGTCAGATTTTTCATATAGTGTATGGCCAGCATAAGTTGCAGCTTGTGTGCTTTTTAGACAAAACAGAGCATGCATATCTGCTTATGTTCAAGAACCAGTCCATTCAAACTTGATATTTATGTTATAAATGAAGTCTCATGGTCAGTCACTGGCTTTCTTATATCTCTTGGGGACTCCAAAGCTGGTTCTGGTTTTATATTTCTTGGTTCTGTTCTCACACATCTTGGAGTTTTGGGAGTTTCCACTCACTTTGGTGATGATAATCTGCTCCCATTTTTCCCTTCTCCATAATATAAAATAAATGAAAGCACCTATTGGAAGAACATGATCTTTTTGTAATAACCATAACAGTTATGCAGATCCAGGAACACAAACTAGAGATTTCACCATTGAGGTCCTCCAAACCTTTGGAGGGTGAGCTCTAAAGCATTTATTGAAAACTAAAATATCAATTTTGGATGGACTGACCTTTTAAGTTATCAGGTGTTTTTTACGTTTAGTTTGAACCACTTATTAGTTTTGTGTTTAACCTATGGGCAATGGGGATACACAGGTGATTGGAGATGCTTGCATGAATGATCACATTGCCTAGATCCCCAAAACCCAGGAGTTCTATTATGCAGATCATAGCAGGACAGCATCTGTGTGGTTGAGAACTTGGATCTCAGTCCCTGTGGCTCACTGTTGCTCGGTAATGCTGCCCATTGTTATGGACCAATAGTAAGGAGATTGAGTTGAAAAGGGCCAGGTATTAGATCTTGAGCACAACAGCTGGTTACAATTTGCATAATACAACTCCCCATGTCTTTGGACTGCCAGGGAGTTTTAAATGGTATATTTCTATAAATGATAATTCAGTCTAAAAAAGTATTTCCTAATTGACCCATGTACTTTAAGAATTGCTCACAAGAAGGCTAATTTACTACTTCAAATGTGGTGGTCTTATAAGCATTGAAATTATCAAAAGGTCACCAAAAGGACTACCGCCTGCAGTTTACTGACTTCACAGGCCAGATATTGACCAAATGTATAACCTTTATGTTGGCTCTACAGAAAAAGTGCACTTAGTACAATATTAATCCTTCTAGGGTGACATTATAGGCAAGCATCATTTGCAGTAATTGTGGAAAAACATAACTAGAAATGAAGTACAACAAAAGATCTCTAAAATGTAAAGCCATACAATAGATAACATAAATACAATATATAGCAAAAAAGTCTAAAGGCTGGTATAACAACCATTAAAGTAACAAAGAAAATGAATGTAAATCAACATAAGAATATGCCTTTTGTAATATTTCAACAATTTTGTTAAAAGACCCAAATTTTCTGCAGGTGCAGGCCCACCAAGAATGACAGCTGCCTACATCTGAAGCATGGTAAGAACATCTCTTTAGCTCTTATACTGTTGTTAGATGGGCTCTTGCTAAATAAGCCCTTTTGTTTTTTAAAACGCCCATCTACTGAAATAAATTCTTCATCTGCTAAAGAGAAACAGGTAGCTTCATAAAACAGAAAATTGCATTATTAGTTTCATACAAATGTTAGAAGAAAACTCTACAATGGTTTTTATACCGGCTTTATCGAAAAAAAAAAAAAAAAAGCAGATATATTTAGCATATTGTAATACTGCAACTGAAGGATATACCAGACATAACTGTAGCAGTACATGGAGGGTACCTTCACGTACCCTATTATAAAATCTTCAGGCTCGGGTCACACCGTCGCCGCATGCGGCTCACAGCAGGGGTCCGGTGCGTGCTGGTTCACCGTTTCAGGTCCGATTTCAGCCCGAATTTTGGGCTGAAATCGAACCTGAAACGCACCAAAAAAGCACACATTTTTCCGGCACACCGCGCCGGACCCGCTGCAGAGATATGTGAACCGGCTCCATAGAGAGCCAGTCACATTCTCCTGCTATGCGAATTGAATGCGGGAAAACACGCATTTAATTCGCATAGTTGTGAACCCAGACTTAATGCCCAGATACCCAGATTCCTGTTGCTGACACATGCTGGTTTCAGTACTTTCTGATAACTTCGAGGACTGTTCCTACTCCAACCAGCCTCCTACATATCTAGTTGGCACACCAGCCAGGGTTTTTTGGTAAATATGAATGAATGGGTGGCATGATGGGGTTTACCAGCTCTCAACACTGCCAGAAAGTATTGAAACTGGAATTTTAGAGTGAATTTGGGAAAACAGTGTGTTCCCAGAATTAGCCAAACCAATAAAAAATAAAGTATATAAAAAAATGTAAATATTTTAGTGGCTTCTCATCTTACTGTGCTTTTCTATGTACCTATACACTGTGCAGACATCATTTAATGCATGGCAGCTAATGGTCTAAAATCAAGGGGGTATAGAAGTATTGAAACAAGAGCATCAACTATAGAATGGGAAAGACACATGTGGTGAGAGGTGCTGCACACCCCGAGAAATGCAATATTCCCCATTGGGGGAACCATCCCGTAGAGCATCAACTATACAGCCAGCAGGTCAACAATGGCGGGTTTACTTTGAAGAAGGGCATGTAGGACAGGAATCACGTTATAGGACTTAAGAGAAGAAGTGAAACTTATCCTGTCCTCTGACACGGATCTAAAAAGCATGAAATAAGCAATTTTCCAAGTATTTTCATTTGTGTTTGTGTATGTGCTAAAAAAAATAAGGAAGCTTGTGCAAGGATCCTCTTTCCACCTTCCTTCCCTTCCCCCCTTCCTTTCTTCCCGCATGCATAGCAGATTGATGAATTTTCCATAGTTAAACACGCATTTAGGATTCAGCTATGCAATGGTACCTTACTTTGAAAGGATAAAAGATCGGCTTTACGAGTAAAGCAAATTTCCAAAAACATTCAGTAAGTCGAATGTGTTCAGCTGAAACCTGACAACCTTAGTTACTCTAAAACGAGCCTCCATTTTGGCTAACACTTCATATTTAAATAGCCGGATAACATTCCAGACCACTGGCTCCTGAGATCTTTACACCGGAGCCAAAATCGTGTGGATGTATGTTCCTTTTTTAGCCAGGACATATTTGTAAATTTCAAAACATAATTTGCAAATTTGTTTTACAGTTGTTTAAGCACTCTCCCTCTTTCCTTACCCAGTCTATAAAATGGAATCCTAGAATGGTAGGCATTTCCTTTCGTTTGGCACAGTTCCATTGTTTACAGTTTGTGTGGTCTGACTGCTTGCAACATGCCACTCTTTAGAAGGGCCCTCTCGTTTTAATAAAGACATCTGTTAGGACCCGGACAAAGACGTTCTGTAAGAGTCTTTAGTCGCTGTTGAAAACGAGTCAGCAGTGTTTGAGGATAGTTCACACAAAGTAAAAATGCTTCCATTGCATGAGTTTTGCTTCCATTAGAAATATGTCTTTGCTTGTTTTGTGAATGTTCCCCCCAGATTTCCAAGAACACAATGGGCTCATTTTTATTGTCACGCTGGTTAGATTTTATTATGTTCTTGCTTGGCGTGTGTATGTACTTGAGCCATTCTACAAGGGTGTGCTTTTTGTACGTATATCGATATATTGGGGTTGATTTACTAAAGGCAAATATACTATGCATTGCAAGTGTACCTAAAAGTACTCTGGATCTGATGAGAATCTCTGCCGATTTCTATCATCCAATCATGTGCAAGCAAAAATGCTTTTTATATATATTTTTTTTACATGAATGTAATTGGGTATTCTTTGCAAAGTGAAGCTTCACCTTATTTACTACGCTCTGGAGCAAGTGCACTTGCATGACTTCTTCGTTAAACTTTACAACAAGAAACATTAACATTGCAATCATAAATCAGCTTTTCATCAGTGTTGTGTAGCCAGACCAAAAGATAATATCTGATTGGTTGCTTTGCAGTACACTATGCTCACAAAGCAAAGTAGTAGGTTTGGGAAAGATGCTGAACAGGATTATATGATGCTAGTGAAGGCAGCTCCATCTCTGGTTTATTTGCAGAGTGCCCTGATAATCAGTACTCTTTGTATGCAAACAGCATTTAGATTCACTAATTACCCCTTTTACAAGGATAAAGGGACAGATCAAATTGTGACCTTCGCAGCTCTGATCCCTGTTTCCATAATAGAAGCGACCCAGCCTTTCATGGTACTAGGACCATAAAATTAATCAGGGGCCTAGAGGATCAGTATTCTTTCACGGGCAGGGCTAAGACATGTCATTATTTCCTCAAAACCACCAATCATGTTTAAACCTGCCTTAGACAATGACAAATTCTACATCAAAGAAAACACAGCTTATTAAGCCAACAACATAAAGAAAACTTGTGATTTGCCCAGACAAGGGAAAAGGAACAGGTTCACTTTAATGGCGGCCCAACCAACTCTTTATAATTAGCTTCCTTCCGCTCCCCTGCTGCTTTGTGCAGCTTTCTCTCTCTGCTTCTGATGGTTGGACAGGGCTGCAAGGAAGCAAAGAAGAAGCTGATTATGTGCTGCTGTTGGGGCTGCCAATAAAGTGATCCTGCATGATTCATTTAAAGCAGGTGAACATTCATCGTATATGAGACCTGCTGGATTGCTTTGTCCTGATATATGGCACCTTTCTTCCTTTAATGTATTGTAATGTACTGTTTGTCATTATGTGCAGTTTTGATGAAGAGACTGTTTTTGTTAAAAGTGGTTGTAAACCTTTACACATACCCAGTGAAGTGATTGACTTTAGGTGATACAAGGAGATGAAACAATTCCTTCTACATAAGTTGTACCTATTTATCTGCGGTCTTCTCTTCTCTACATCGATTTAAAGTGCTGAATTTATAAGCTTGTCTGAGTTCAGAAAAAATGGGGTAGGGAGCTGAAGTTACACTCTTCAGAGCTCAGTGAGAATTCTGAGAGCTGATTGGAGGGAAGAGACACACCCCCTTCACACAGCACACAGAAACAGCTGGAGGTCCCTCTTCTGTCACCATTTTTCTCTTGGTGTCAGAAAAAATTGTCAGAAGAGACTCTTGCTGATAGCAGAGGAAGGAGGCAGCAAAAAGAAATGGCACTTGGTGTTTTTACTTGAGACAAGCACACACTATAGAGGGATATGCTTTGTTAATATTGCATGTCTGAGGATTACAACCACTTTAGGGCTGTTTTGGTGTGTACATAATTTTTTGGGGGGTGAGGAATAAAAAATGCAGAGATAATCCAGCATGTTGGTGATTGTTTAGGAAACATTCCATGTCTGTTCTATGCTTGTGCCCTACATCGGAACATGGGTCAGGGAGAAAAGTTGTGCCTGGTCTCAGTGGTAGGGAACTAGAATAAACACAAGTGGGTCTCTCACCCCCCCATCCGTAGTTCTCAGTGACACACATGCCCATGTATGGCCAGCCTTAGTCATTAATTGAAACCTTACTCATTAATTAAAACCACAATGTTTTAATTAAGTATTGATAGTACAGTTGTGTTTTAGATGAGTACTAATTATAAACAAACGCTGGCACAGTTTTACGTTATGTGGGAAGCAGTGCTGTAATTTAGAGCATTGTCCCAAGGCCAGTCACACTGTGTTCCATTTGTCTTTAATCATGGAGGAAAGTTCCCCTCTGATTTCAGGTTTTGGTTGGGGACGCTAATGAATTCCATAATGGAATCTTAAGCCTCAATTATTTGCAGACATTTTAGAAGCGGCAGCAGTATGACTTGCTATATTTCTGTCCCAGTTTTCCATGGGATCACTTACACTGTACTTTGTAAAAGTTACTCTCATTACTATGAATTGTAGTACAATAGTGTTTGTTGTACATAATGTACTGTATATGGTTGTCCAGTGTTCACATTTGACTTTTTAGGGTTTGCATTTCCATTACAAAAAAATACTGATGTTATTGCGTCACCAAAACAAAAAAAAAAAAAAACTTTGGGTAATGAAGTTTGCTGTGTATAAAGCTGTTTATGAAGTTTTGAAGGCTCAAGAATTCATGCACATGTGAAAGAATTCAGAAAATGAAAGCCATTTTTTTGTGGCCCCATACTCTCCATAGCTAGTAATATCTCAGCAGGCCTGACCTGGGAATAAAAAAGCTGAGCTCCTATTGACCAGCAGAAGTTGTCCTTCCAGCACTTAAAGTGGATGTAAACCCGAAATGTTATTTACATATCTCATGCACTAGCTTTAGACATTATTTTTTAGTTCCCACCCCCACTCCTTTTCTGAAGTCATGTGGTTACTTTTCTGGATTTTGACTGGATGTTAGTGATCATAGCAGAAGGAATACACAGGAGAAAATGCATGTTGACAAGGGGAGTGTAGAGGTGGGCGGGGAGTCTACTGACATCACGACTCCACCCACCGAGCTCCAGACAACAGATCCACCCACAGAATCTGCAGTTTTTCAGTTCTTATAACAGACAGAGGGCAGACATTTGACAGGTAAGGATACATGCAGGAGGCATCTATATCCTTATAGATCAACACTATGGCAGTAGTTTAGAAAGGATGAGAGTGGCTTTACATCCACTTTAAAGTGTTTCTAAACCCAGGACCCTGCATTTACTATATCTGGTCTCCTACAGTACACAGAACATGGAAATGCAATAGTTTTAGTAAATATCTTTTCTCATCAGCCGTATATAGCAGTCAGTGTCTGGTTAAAGCTTGTAGGATGAGTTTTCATTCTCCCCTGACAGGCCTCTGAGGCTGCAGGACCCCTGGCCCTCTGTCTGGACAGTGCTGATTGGCCCTGTGCCGATCATATGCACCCTCCCAAAAAAAAAAAAACCTCTCTAGCAATACACATCAAACTGAGCATGTGCAGAGTGACTCCAAAGGCTCTGTCTTATCAGGAGATGGATTGGGGACAGTGGAAGAAGGGGAGGATCAGAGACGATAGAATCAAACAGCCTTTTTACACAATGCGCAGGATTATCCCCTTAGGTTCCACAGTGAGTATAACAAGCATGCTTTACTGCATATACAGACTGATTTTACTGTTGTGGGTTTAGTAACATTTTAATAGTATACTGGTGGAGGTGAGCATAAACATAGCATGGCCCATACTCACTCCCAATGATTTTTAATCTTGCTGAGCTATTTTAGCTCATTTGCATGTTAACAGCCCTACTAGCTTTGAAGAACGAGCTCATTCACGCCAGCTTGCATGCTAAAATGCATGCACACAAGTGAGTGAGGAGGGGTGCAATGCATTAATACAATGTATTTCACTGTTTACATATTTATTTTTTTAACTTTATTGGAAGCGTCACAAAATGACATGTCATTCTAAACTGCAATGAGTTGCGACATGCTGCTTTGTGGTGGCATGCAGTGCAGTGAGTTGCTCTGCATTAGAATGCAGGTCTGCTACATTTTTATGCAGCACATCACATCTCAACGCAGCATTATGGTGTAAACAGGACTGCGTAGAAAACCATTGCTTTCTATGTGCCCTTGCATTGAGTCTGCATTGCTCTATGCGGATCAGTGCAGCTCAACGGGTATGGTGTAAGCAAGCCCTTAGACAAAATTGCAAAAAGGTTATATTAATGTGTTTAAACATCTTTGCTATTAGCTACTATGGATACATTTTTGTTTAAATTGTCTTCTACTAGGATTCAAAAAGGAAATGGCATCAGAGGTTTAAAGATGTTAAAATGTGTTCTAAATATTTTACCTTAATTCTGTGCTTTCCATAGAGGCACTAATGTATTTAAAGCGGTTGTATAGTCTTTTTTTTTACTTTTACCTACAGGTAAGCCTATACTAAGGCTTACCTGTAGGTAAAAGAAATATCTCCTAAACCTACACGGTTTAGGAGATATTTGCAAAAAAAGACATGCACCGATGTCTACGGCGCATGCGCGGCGTAGACAACGGTGCATTCACAGGGTTAATCCCATTCAGAATTCCGGCGCTGCCGGAATAGAAAGCTCCAGCGCGCATGCGCGGAGTGACGTCTTCGCTGCTCCGGCCAATCACAGCGCCGGAGCGGCGCTGTGATTGGCTGGAGCGGCGATACTACCCGGAAGTAACCTTCCGGGTATCTGAGGAGCGATGGCTGCGGCCGGAGTGGGGGACGAGGATGGCTTCGGGGGTCCCGATCTAAGGTAAGTGATTCATAATGAGCTAGTATGCTAGTCATACTAGCTCATTATGGCTTTTTCTTGCAGGTGATTTAAAAAAAAAAAAAAAAAGTTTTTGGGTTTACAACCGCTTTAAGCCCAGGTTCACACTGGGCTGCGGGAGTGAAGCCGTGCGAGTTCAGCTGAACTTGCACGATTTCACTCTCGCTGGCAGTCCCGATTTCAGCCGCGATTACAAAGACATCTGACACAGATGTCAATGTAAATCGCGGCCGAAATCGCAAAAAGTAGTACAGAAACTACTTTTTGAAATCGATGCAGCGCCGCAGATGCGGCGTCGCACCGATTAGGACGGTGCCATTGCCCGCAATTTGCGGCAAATATCGCCGATTTGACATGTCAAATCGCACCAGTGTGAACCAGGGCTACTATGCATTTCCAGCATCATAAATACAGGTTGATAAACCAGTTCAAACTTAGTGTTTAATTTTTCAGACTGTATCCTAATGCACGACTCATTCCAACAGCACTATTTATAATACATGTTTTGTAGTTTGCTGCCACCATCTGGAGATGTTGGGTATTGTGTCTACTAGTGCTAGGGCAGTTACAAATTTCTCTTGGCAGAATCAATCAAGTAGAGGAATTCTATGATGGGGCAGATATTGGATATCATGGGTCAGTACCCTGTTAAGGAAAATGCAGATTATATAAGCAGCTAATAATGAATAGAACTTCATAGAAAGTAGAACTCAGTTATATTTCGCCTTTGATAGGTGCAAAAAAAAAAAGAAGGAAATAATAGATCTGGAAAATGTAGAAAACCATGTACATCAATCAGCTTTCATCAGTTCAAAAACATCAGAACAACAAAGATCACTGTTAATGCATGATTGGGATAATCTTGGGTTTATAAAATTTGCCGCAAGAAATGTACCTTGTTCTGCAGATGAAATGCTATTCTTATCATCTATTAATATCACAATTAGTTTTATTTGTAATGTTTATTAAAAATAGAATTCCCTATTAAAGAGGATTTAAAATTTAATTCAAAGGGCCATCCACCAAAAACAAATATTTCAGTTTTTTTATAGATGCTAAAGAGTAAATCATGCAGCAGTTTACAGGAATACCCCACTTTTAAGTACACAATGGGATTTATCTACTAAAGCTGGAAAGCGCAAAATGAGGCTCACTTCTGCATAGAAACCAATGAGCTTCCAGGTTTTATTACCAAAGCTTAATTGAACAAGCTGGGGTTAGAAGCTTATTGGTTTCTATGCAGAAGTGAGCTTGATTTTGCGCTTTCTAGCTTTAGTAAATAAACCCCATTGTGTACTTAAAAGTGCGGTATGCCTGTATTATATTTTCTGCAGACTGTATTGTAAGATCTACTGTATGTGCCTGAGTTTTTGGGTGCGCATGCCTGCTGTGGTCATTATGAGAGGGTCCCACTCTGCCTTTTAGATTCATATTCATTTTATAGTATGGAGAATACAAAGGGGGGTACTGAAACACCCAAAGGTGGTCAGGAACATCCCAAACTTCCTGATATAACAGAGAACAGAGTCAGAAATGATGGCTGAGGGATATAAAAAAATATAAATAAAAATATAAAATATAAAAATAAAAAAAAAACTAACTCGACCCATCAGATTCCACTTATAACTAAAATCACTTTAGTGCAGAGTAATCTTTTAATAAAGATCTTTTTTCTAAAACATGTTGGGGTTGATTTACTAAAACTGGAGAGTGCAAAATCTGGTGCAGTTGTGCATGGTAGCCAATCAGCTTCTAACATCAGCTTGTTCAATTAAACTTTAACACAAAAAATAATAATCTGGAAGCTGATTGGTTTCCATGCACCAGATTTTGCACGCTCCAGTTTTAGTACATCAACCCCTTTATGTAATTGAAATTATTTGCACCAGCTCAGCAACCTCAGAAATGAATTTTAAACAATAACTACATTATTGTTTTTCATGACCTTTCATGAAAATCAGAAGTTCTAACTTCACTTTCTACATACTATTTCCAGTTCATTAAACCAGCAGATCTGCATGACAGCTGTAGCAAGTCAGCCTATATATTAAAGGGATGGGGCTCTGCTCTGTTTATTTTGCTCAGTCCTTACCACGATCATTTGAAGGCCACACATAAGTTCTTGTTGTGAATTTCAATGTTAGACTTTCTATAAATGAATGTGGTTAGGCTCTGTCAGGCAACGTCAACTATTGACCCTTCCTCTGCTCTAGCAATAAGCAAGTTATTCTGCTTTTGCCTGATCTCCTTGTATAATGAATCACAAGGTCTGTGTATGACATCACATCTGAGAGGAAAGCTCTCAAGATCTGTGGTGTTGCATACAAAGGTGTCACCTTCATAGACCCAACTTTTTTTGTTGTGAACAGCTGTTTCTTTGTGCCCATTGGTTGTAATGTGTTCTGAGAAGGGATTGCCACTTAGTAGTAGTAAGACATGGCCAAACAGATGTTGCGGGCAAAGATTAAAAATACTATTAGATTTTAAAAATATTATACATAAAAGAATGCATGAGAAATCTTTATTGAAGTTCACAGAAATTGCTTGTTTGAAAATGGTTTACAGAACAAGTATACAGAAGTGTAAGTTAACGCTCAACTGTAGTACTCAGTTTAAAGCGGAGATTAACTCTGCAGACACTCACATGTCCCAGCGTAAGATCCCTTGCCGGGTGCTGACATCCTCTCCTATTGTTTCTTCTGGGTGTCGGTCGTTCGGCCATCTTTACTTTATACTTTTTATCACTTTGTCATCATTTTAAAAGTTATTCATGTCTATTGGGCACATAATAAACAATAAAAGTCAACCACTATATTTAAAAAGGAGAATAGCTCCTAAATTCCTGTGTAGGTCTCTCTCTAAAAATATTTGATATAATGACTACCTTTATGGTGTATGGTGTATCTATGTCCATATAGACTGGTACTTCAAGATATGTTGTAATCCAAAAAAGATTTATATCTCTTTCATAGTTAAATCATAATAGTCTTTGCATAACACATAGCGATTATCTCAACCTACGTCTTCAACATGGCATCTTGCTGCACTTGAAAGTTCATATATAGCAGATATAGGTAATTCAATAAAGATTCCTCTGTTCAATTGATATTGGCTTACTTGAGATCTAGAATTTATTTTGCATATATCAGGTACCAAACAATTACCGTATATACTCGAGTATAAGCCGACCTGAATATAAGCCGAGGCACCTAATTTTACCACAAAAAACTGGGAAAACTTATTGATTCGAGTATAAGCCTAGGGTGTCCATCTGCATGCCTCACTGTGTCCATGTGCATGCCTCACTGTGCCCATGACTAGACTGACGTTTAACATGGGAGTCTATGAAAGGGGTGCCCGGCTTTGAAAAATCGGTGCTCCCCGGCCGTAGGTCCCCCGGACAACAAACTTTGCACACTTGTAGAGGAAGAGTTGAGCTACATGTGTGCCAAGTTTGGGGTCCAGAGGACCTACGGCTGGCCGGTACCAGGTCCCCAAAGTCTGGGAGATCAGGCGCAAAAAGGTGACTTGAGTATAAGCCGAGGGGGGGAATTTTCAGCACAAAAAAATGTGCTGAAAAACTCAGCTTATACTCAAGTATATACGGTACTTGAGAATCTTCCAAAACTGTGAATAATTAAATGAAATTACGGTTTTCTATGGGAGAGATATACCAATAGTTTTTGGGTTACAGCATATTTTGAAGTACCATATGGGCATATACATAGCCTTGAGTGAAATTCCCAAGTAAAGATGAACTATTGTGTTTAGGAATAATTATTAAATGTATAGTATATGGTGAAGTGTGACAATTGTGGACTGCTTTAGACAAAACGTATTAATAAGGTGGTCATTATGCCAAGTATTTTTATGGGCAGGCCAGTGCAGTATATTAAGAGAGATCACAAGAAATGGAGCATAAATTGAGTTTCCTGGTACCCCATGCACCAATACAATAATTTACAAAATAAAATACCATTTTATTACAAAATTCATAATTTGTAAAACCAACATACATCAGTAGGAAAAGTTAAAATAAATAATGCATCCCTTTATATTGTGGGGAATGTAACAAATATGAATAAACAACTACAGATCCCAAAATATTAATAACAGTATAGCCGATTGTAGGGAAACAAAATCTCCAGGTAGAATGTCATCCTCTACATGTTTCACGGAAACACCCCTTTCCTGTTTTTTGGTCCCTTTGGGCACTTACCCTAGAAATGTGTTAAGAGAGAGATTTTATTTTTGCTTTTTCGATTTGCTTGGTGTTTGTTATGTGTCCTGTAGGTATGATTTAGCTTAACTAATAACAAAAAGTACATGTGTATTCTATATACAAAAAAATGTATTGCTGTAGGTGTGTACTCCCTTCCTGTTTCAATGACCACACAGGAAGTAAGAGGGAGTCTCCTCACTCAGAAGGTAACCGTCTTTATGGTGCAGGAAATGTACCACAAAAATGTATTTCATGGTGCATTTCCTGAATGCATTTCTATATAGCAATAAAAACCTTCTGTATTTTCTATCCCTCCCCTGCTTTGTCCAAAAAAGCGTTGCCTGGAGTTAGGCATTAAAGAGGGAAAGTGCAACATGTAAAATGTATTAAATAAATAAACTAGAATTTATCTTTCAAAGCAAATAGAACATTTTGCACATCATCATTGCCTTCTACACTGCCTAAATAAAATAAAAAAACACAGCTTATTTGTTAATGTGTGAACAGCTTGTACATAGGGTTCAGCATTGCTGAGCATTTCCACATCAACGTCAATGTGAATAAAATAGTACTACGCCTTGAAAAGACACAAGGCCTCTCTGGGAATATTTTCGGGTGTTACCAGGAAATTCACAGCAGTGGCATTAAATGTGAAGCCCAACTAATAAGCACACAGTGGCTTTTACTGAGAACTGAGGCTAGGACTTCACATATGTAAAATGTGACTTGCAGCACTCTCTTTGAAGCCTAACCACAGCCAGGGCACTGTAATTGCAGCCTTTGATTGTGCCGACTTTACTTGTGGATTGGGCCGTGCAGCGGCATGCCTGGCTTGGCAAGGCTTCAGCAATAAGCCCCCCAGTGAAGCCTCAGATGTGGGCAGTCCTTAGTCTGCTAGTTGCATGCCTGTGGTTTCTTGAAAAGAATCCTGATATGACCTGTTTTTCTGTCTGCTTAGTACTGCCAGAGTTTTTCTCAAAGGTGCTTCTCATTTTAACTAGGAGACCAGCACTCACTGCTGCCTGAAAATGTGTTACAGCTTGTACAGAGTTGAAGTTTAAGCTGCCAACATTTTACAGTTATTTCTAGGGACACTTTGCTACTGAAGCAGCAAGTGTAAGCAGTCTGTTCAGGACAATATGTTTGAGGACGGAAGAACAGTAGGTTGGTGAGTGACTACAAACATTAAAGTTGAACTAGAGGCAAAACTTTTTTTTTTCCGTTTTGAATAGAGTAAGGGAGGCTTATAAAGATTTTTTTTCGCCATCTGTGTCCAATTGCAGAGATTTTCCCTAACTTCCTGTCCCATAGCCAAACATGAAGTGATAGGAAATCCCTGCAAGATAAGGGAATTCCTTGAGGACCTTCAGGTCACCAGAACTAGTGTCCCCATTGGAAGATTTCCCATCTATTCCTGTTCTGGGGACAACCCAAAATGTAAGATTTTCTTTTCACTTTCAATGGTAAATAGGACAAATAGAGAGGGTGAATCTCACTAATGGGGACACAGACAGAAAAAAACTGACAGGGGTTCTAATGCCTCTCCACTCTATCCAAAACTAAAAGAAAAGTTTATAAGTTTAGTTCCTATTACAACAGGAAAAATAATGGACATAGAGAATAAAGGAAGGGGGAGACATCTGCCCACTGTCAGTAGCACTGGGACAACTACTTACCTGCACCTTGCTCCAACTCTTCTGTCGGAGCCCTCAGAATTCCAGCGTATGGTGGAGGAAGTAATCTTTTTCTCATTTTCCCAGAATGCAGTGCTTGAGCCTGAATGGCCAGTTGCCAGGCCAAACAAAAAAGGACAGACCCCGAGCTTACACAAGGATTATACTTAGTGCTCCCACAGGTAAACTGAGCAGCATGGGAGTGTGGGGAAAGCAGGTAACAGTTTTCGCATTATGGGGTCAGGGATTAGTGTGGACAGCTGTCATCTTCTGGATAATCACAGTAGTCTTAATGGCCAAGAGAACGGCAGAGGTTACGGTAGTTAGGCCTCTAAATGCAAAGAAAAATAGATTCAGAAAGGCACACAAAAGAGGGTTTACTGGCTAAGAAAAATAATAGTAGGAATCTTGTGGTGCCCGCTGTTAGGCATGACTTTGTAAACATTTAAAAGGGCTCACATTTAAAATTTTATTACTTGGGTCTTAAGGATCTTATTGGATCTTTAGGTTCCTGTCTTACACATTTTAAAGAATTTGTTTGATGATGGCATTCCAAGTTTTTGAGAACACATTCCCCTGGCAGCTACATGCACACCTCTAAATGTTTATGCCTGTAGATACCATGGCTAGCGAGGGGCAAGAGGTGATTGTACATGATGCTCTTTTGTGAAATTTCACTATTGATGCCTCACTTATGGGCACTTGTTTTATGGGACACGTAAATTTGTAAATGTCCTATACAATTACTGTTGCACAGTGTATACGGTTTGTTTCAGTGTTAACCAATTTAAACCAAATTAAATAAAACTTTCAACTCTTCTGTTAAAAAAAAAAAATAGAACTTTCAACAAATAAAATTATCAGTCCCATCCGACCGATCAAAATATCACTAGCAAAAATTAAGAAAATACACATTGAGAAAATAAAAATAAAATTAACACCGCATGTGTACTATTTATAATAAATCCATCAGGGCATTGTATCAACCAAAATGTCTCTGGTGCATCCCTCCACCTTGTCACACACAGCCTCTTACCAAAAGCCAAGACCCCAAATCATAGGTGGTCTAAACGAGCTCAGAGGTGTGTGGACCTGGTTGATGAGTCTTCACAGAGGAACCACATGGCGCACCAACAGAAATGGAATTACCGTATGTATCTTCTCCACTTCAGCAGTGTCACATCCACCATAGGTGAGTGAAACTACAGGGCATATAGGAATCATGGGTTCTTCTCTTAGCTCATGGGTGCTCAACCTGTGGCCCTCCAGCTGTTGCGGAACTACAAGTCCCATGAGGCATTGCAAGCCACTGACAGTTACAAGCATGACTTCCAAATACAGAGGCATGATGGGACTTGTAGTTCCGCAACAGCTGGAGGGCCATAGGTTGAGCACCCATGTCTTAGCTGGAAAATCTAACAACTTCAGTTCCTGGTCATAACTCACACATGCAGGTGCAAGTAGATATCGTTCCTGTGTAAACGCTGTCCCGTCCGCTCCATTCTCCTTTCCAGCACTGGGAACAGACATCCCCATTTATATTTGTAAATGGCTTCTGATAGTTACTATAGTGTGATCAACCATGTACAGTACATACAATTCCTATTATTCTACTAAGAGATCTGTCTTTTTATTTGTTTTATTTATAAGACTATACCTTCTTATATAAGGTTTTCTTGTAACATTTTGAGTAGAAATACAAACACAGTGAAAAAGCTTCCACTTGTCGCTAGTAAATATCCACAATATAAATGATTAAAGTTGCTGTAGAAAACTGAGGATGATATATTTTCAGTGCAGATGTTGAGGTTAGAACTCCACCCAAAACGCATGCAAACATCCAAACCAGAATCATCAAGAAGTTCAGTCCGATGGAAAGTGACACTGTTCTTAGACAAACAGTCATCTCTGTTCCCATGGTCAGGCAGATTCCTGTATTTCTCTTAACCCCACTGCATATTTCCCTTCTAAAATATGCTGTGGTTTAAGCCACAACGATTAAGCCTGTGTACATTCTTTGCTAAAGACCCAACATACTGAAAACAAATTTGTCCCTGTTTTGTCGTGTGGCTATAGGTTATGAATGTTCCAGATCAATACAGTCTTACTGGAAGTGTACAGAGAAAAAAACATTCAGATATTCACTAGCCTCCACTAGAGTCACATAGAACAGGGTATTTTTCTTTCATCATGGAGATCATGGAGACCCTAGGGGCCTGCATGTGAAGGGCAGCATTTCCATATTTTGAAGAATTATTATCACTATCTTCTCACACACAGACAAGTAAATATCAAACGTATTTATAGCTTTCCATACTCCTACTTACACATCAGTAGGAGTGACTTACATATGATGTTCTACATAGCTCCAACTGTCCCTTGCAAGGAGGGACTGGCCCTCTTTTGGAACCACATCCCTCGCCCATCTTTCCTCCCCAGCTGTCCCTCAGTTTGGCCTGATGTATAGACCTCTAAATAACTGTATTACTAACTGTTAAAAGTGTTATATTGCACTTAATCTTTTTATGCAACTCTAAATTTATTGCATTTGTTATGTTAAAAAGCCACTTTAGTTTAAATGTAGTGGTGAAAAAAGAAACACTTGTCAGTTTAAATAATCACTTGTTGCATTTTGCGTGTTCCTTTTTTCTCATCTCGGAAAGTTGGGAGGTGCGATGTATACTGCTTGCTGCGCAGAAATTCAGTTTTGAGCACCCCTAAGGCACACATCTTCTCAGAATGGCAAACAAAGGCATAACTCTATACTAACTTGAATATGCCGCAGCACACTCACAATTTACATATTCAAATGATAGCCATACTATCTCTAAAAACAAGATTTTAAACCATTGACATTAATAATTATTTACATTTTGCTTATCTCTCTCTCCAATGTGTTTATAAAGAAAAAAAAAAGAAAGACTATAGTTTCCCATTAAAGTGTATGTATAGACAGACTTTTTTTTTTGTTTTTGGTAGAGAAGGAAAGTGATAAAATTCCTGCCAGTTTATTGTTTGCTGTTTTTTTATCATTAGGGAAATTTCTCTACACTTCTTGAGCCAGAGACCAGGGATCGACCAATATTGTTTTTCGGTTCCGATACGATACCGATATTTCAGACACCTCTCCTGCTGATAGCCTATTTTTTGCTGATATTTTGTACATTTAAAAAAAAAAAAAAAATTACACTGTCATTTTAATTATTTATTTTTTATCACTGTTATTGCTGTCACAAGGAATGTAAACATCCCTTGTGACAGTAATAGGGATGTGTGAGGTACTCTTTATAGAGCGATCGGGCGTCTATAAGACCCCAAACCCCTCTTCTGCACTTCAAAGTATTCAAAACTTCAAGATCTGTGTTTTTGAATACTTTATTTTCCAAAACTGGTGCCTTTAAGATGCCAGTAATCCGGGAAGTGATATCATGACATCGCTTCCGGATTACTAGATCCGAGACCTGAACGAAGCATCGGTTTTGGCCAGCCGGGGAACAGCTGGTTGCTCAGGCCTCCTGGTGGGATGGGAGAGCCCGGGTGAGCTGCAGAAGGTGGTGGGAGGGGGGTCTGCTAAGCCACATCGGTTGTCGTTACAATAAAGCCGACCGTCCACTCTAAAGAACGGTACCGGGGTTTATGCATGCATCAGCTCGGTAAAACCCCTTGAAGCAATTTCGGTAATAACGGCCATTTATTTTACTTTTTTTTTTCACACTGTCCGAAAATTTGTTCGAGAAAAGTATTCTGTTCTGCTCCTTCGATTTTTCCCGACACTGTGGTCAAAAACAAACTTTGATTTGACCCCGCTAATGATTAAAAAATCAAAAGAATGTTCTTAAAATGAAATTGTATAAATGTATGGCTAGCATTAGGTTTGAACTGGCTGACACTAAGCAGCAGCCAACTGCAGCTATCTCTCTCCACCTCTGTTGCACTTATTGTTTTGAACACCTCTGCCCTGGTAGAAAAGGTTCTACGACCTCAGAAATGAAGCTCAGTCAGGGTGAAATGCGTCAGGGGGGCGTGGCCAACGGACAGGGACTGCAGCTGAAGCTTTTACTTTCACTTTGAGACGTGGTTAATGCACGTAGAATGAGACCCAGGGCTTTGTACTGCTGTGGATTGGCAAAACAGGACATGCTCCATGAGGGACAGCACCTGGAGCAGAGAGAGAGAGAGAGACAGTGATATGGTATGCAGCAGGTTTTGAGCGGCACCATATCTGTCTAGTATTATGATGTCACCATGACTCCAGTCAGGAGTAGTAGCTCTATAGGTTAGTGCAGCTGGTGAAGCAAAAAAAAACACAGACAGAAGAACTGCAGCCTTTGTGGCCCAGCCACCTTATCCCTACATTGGCTATGTTGCGTTCAAAAGAAAAACTGGTTCATGTTATAAGCTTCTTGCAGTTGAGCGCCACAAGGCTTATTCAGAAGTAAAGTGATAATATACACTATTGTTAACCATATTAACCAATAGCAATTGAGTTGACTGAAGTCAGATTTGTTATCAAGTAAATTCTGCACTACCCTATTGAATAAACCTAATCAATTTCAGCATTTTTCCAATAAGACATTTGTAGGAAAGAGGTTATATGACCTATCTAAAGTAGAAGTAAATGTAAATATTTTCCAAATCTAAGAAACAAAAATGATAGGCCAAGAGTATACATAAAATTATTATTATTTTTATACAGGATTTATATAGTGCCAACAGTTTGCACAGCGCTTTACAACATGAGGGCAGACAGTACAAGTTACAATACAATTCAATACAGGAGGAATCAGAGGGCCCGATATTAACACATTGTTTACAGTCTGTAAGCAAAGTAATGCAATGGCCTTCAACCCTATTCTTTGAACAGTTCCTATTAGGTGCAGTAACCCATAGTAACCAGGCATAAATCAGCTTGCTTAATTTACAACTGAACAAGTGGCTCCTTATTGGTTGATATTTGTCACTGTATATTAAAATTAACACTAAGTGCCCATTCACACAGGGGCAACTTTGGATCAGACTTAAAGTCGCTCCAAGTCGCCCTTAGTCGCCTCAAGTCGTGCTGCATGAGAAAATCAATGTAAGTGAATGGATCCGTCTTAATGCACACTACTGCAGTCGCTCCGACTTCAGAAAAGGTTCCTGTACGACTTCAATCTGACTTCTAGGCGACTTGTACCCATTGGCTTCAATGGAAGTCGCCTCCAAGTCGGATCCCCTGTCTTAACTGAAGCAACTTTACAGGAAGAGAAACTATTTTTCTCAGGCAAACCCCTCCCTCCCACAGAGCTGATTAGTGTTTGATTGGCCACTTGAAAAGTCGCCTGTCCTGGAGGCGACTTGAAGTCGTGTTATAAGTCGCGCTGTGATTCATACTCAAGTCGCGCTGGAAGTCATGTTGCCCCTGTGTGAATGGAGTCTAAAGAACACAAAATCCTATTAAATCTTATATTCATTGCAGAACAGGTCATATAAATCAGCAGTATTAATACTCCGATAAATACTGTATATTCTTAACACTGACAATGTCAGATCAATAGCACTGCAATCTCTAAGTCTCCAAATTTGATCAGATTTCATGGCCTCAATCTTACTGCTGAGGTCTGGATCAGGCCTGCCATAGTTATTATAACCTCCTGACTTCAAAGACAGAGTAGGGAAGGAATGGTCTAAACACAGCATAGCTGTATTTCTCTTGGTGCAGCAGACATTCCTGGCTCCTAATCGGCAGCAGCTCTGAATCACAGCTCTTGTATCGGGCTGTTGTGAACCAACGGCTTGGCGCCTCCGGGACATTCCTCAACAGGAAGCCCAATGTTTTCATGTTAGGCTGAGAGGAAAACCTTCCCAGGAAGAGCAACCTGGACCAAACCCTTTGAACGTCTGGGATGAAAAGGCTAAAAGTAAATAAGATCTGTGGGGTGCTCTCACTAACATTGCTGTGCAGTTTGCTTGGATAGCTCTTAACCCTTTTTAAGACATCTGTTATCCTTGACAAGGACATTCAAACTTTGCTGCCAGCTTGTAAAGTTCAGCATTGTATTTTATTTAATGAGGGCATACAAAGATATAAAAATACCTGCCCTCACATATCATAGGCATTATCAGCTATGCATTCTACTGTGAATTCATGTAGTGTTAAATATACAAGGCAGATTGCAGCAACAGGAATCAGTTTAAAAAAAGGATATCTAAATAAGTAGATCTCACTGCACATTATAGCTCATTATTTAAGAGCATTGAACGCCTTCTGTGTGCATTAAAATACATTTATATATGGAACAAGTTAAAAGGGAACTGCAGACAGAATTGAGTAATAATGAATGTAAGGTTAAGTGGTGGTAACCCTAAAAAAAAATCCTGATCCTTTAAAGCAGGATACATGGCATAGAGCATGTGCTGTGTCATTTGTCCCTCTCTATGTTCTAAAAAACCTGGTTGATCCTGCCTGTTCCTGTGTCCCCCTTAGTGTGCTGGTCATGGTAATCATGACTGCTGATCCCTGATTACTGTCTTCAGGTTACATGCTCTATCATCCTGCAGTCTCTCCTCTCTCCCCCTCCCTCCCTGCCTGTCATTTCGGGAGTCTGTGTGTGATCCATCTCCTCCTCACCCCTACCCTCCCACTGCTATAGCTGTAAAATTACTACTGAGAAATCCTGTATTCCCCTCTCTTACAGGAAGATATAATGTGTAATAGCAGCATTCTTTTAAAATTATTCCGCAAAATACCCTATTTACAGCACCGCTGGGCGCTCAAGTGACCTCCCGCTGCTTTCCTCCTCGCCTCTCGGGTGATGTCAGCGGGGAATCTCAGCCCCTCCCACTGTAGTGCTCAGATCGGGCAGGGAGAGCACCAGCAGGTCACGTGAGCGCACAGCGGCACTGTAAAATAAGGAATTTTGCTGAATAATTTTGAAAAACACACGTGAGCGCCCAGCGGCACTGTAAAATAAGGAATTTTGCTGCATAATTTTGAAAAACACAGATACTGCACATTATATCCTCCTGTAAAAGTGAGGATTACAGGATTTCTTAGTAGTGACTTTACAACCACTTTAATATATTTGTTTCTGAACACATCTGAGAAAAAAAAAAAAAAAACACCATATGAGTAATTAAAATATGGCAACTCCCGACTATCCTTTTCCAATGTGTAAATGCTTGCTTTAGCTACTGTGAAGATGTTTGTAGTACTCAGCCCAGGTATTGCTATGGATCTCAGAAATAGAAAGCCTGAAAGTATCATTAAACTTTATTTTAGTTTTGATAGAGTGGAGATAGATTAGAGCCCATCTATGGCACTTCTTGCCTGGAGTTTGCATGTTTTCCTTTTGCCTGCGTTGGTTTCCTCTAGGTACCCCGGTTTCCTCCGTAACTCCAAAGACATGCTGATAGGTTAACTGGCTCCTATCTAAATTGGCCTTAGTGTATGAATGTGAGTTAGAGACCTTAGATTGTAAGCTCCTTGAGCACAGGGAATGGTTGTGAATGTACAATATATCTTTGTAAAGGGCTGAGGAAATTGTTGGCGCTTCATAAGTACCTATAATAATAATAATGAATAATATCAGCATTTATCTCTGTCTGTGTCAGATTCACTCTCTCTATTTGTCCTGTTTGCCATTATCATTGAAAGTGAAAGTAAAAGAAAATAAAACATTTTGGGTTTTCCCCAGAAAAATAATAGAGGGGAAATATTCCAATGGGGACACTAGTTCTGGTGACCTGGTGGTCCCCAAGGAATTCTAGTAATTTGCAGGCATTTCCTCTCACTTCCTATTTGGCTATGGGACAGGAAGTGAAGGGAAATCTCCGCAGTGGGACACAGATGGTGAAAAAAGTCTGACAGAGGTTATAACCCTTTCTTGCTCTATCCAAAATGGAAAAAGAAATATGCCTATAGTTCTACTTTAATGCACTTCTGCACTCCTGCAAACCAAAAGCGTTTGGTATTTATAGTATCTTTGTAAACAGTGGGCTTTTCTAGCAAAGCAGTTCGTTCAAACTGCAGTTCAAAATCTAAAGCTTTATTCTTAATGGTGAATGGAGTAGGAAATAATTAAAGCCCATATTTTTTATGTTTTTGTATCCCATTGGGTAAAATTCCCTTCATTCCTGCCCTAAAGATGCAACAGGAAGTGAGAGGAAATCCCTCCAAAGTGAGGGGTCAGTGGAACAGATGTCCCCATGGAAGATTTCTGATTTCCTGTTCCTATGACAACTGTAAAATGTCAGATGTCCCCTCTAGATACAGAAGGCAAAGCTTCTCAGTGGGCACATGAGCCGCAGTAACAACCTAACAGATGTTTGAACACTTCCGCCCCCTTGATCCAATACTTCGAAAAATGGTGGTGGAAATACATTAAAGTCAGCCCGATAAATATGCAAAAGCCTAAACTTCCACCTGCAAGACTTAAATAGTGGATACAAATATTTTGGATTTATACGGCTAGAAAATAGTTCTAAATAACATACAAAGATTATATACAAACCATAATACATTTCTGTTTTGGTAGATTCAAGTTTCTTTTTAAGAGTTGAGTTAGGTAAAACATCTCTACTGAAAGTTTTGTATGATTTGAGGCTTTCTGTATCTGATTTATTCGCTATATTAAAAATTAACATCAGTAGTCCGCAAATATGTATTGAGGTTTCTGCCATAGCTTAAATATTTATTTTGCATAGCATTGCCCTTGGTCTGTACCATCCATAAAAACACAGCTATAGACTGAGTTGCCAAGATGTGTGCATTTTTAATGTGTGAGACACAAAAGAATTCAGTTATATTCTTTGAAAAAAATGTTTCTATTTTTTTTCCAGAATACCACTTTATGGCAAGTGGATTCTTTACTCTACCAACGCAGTCTCTAATGCTTTGTATAAACAGTTATTGTGCTGCTTATAATTATTTGTGTGATGTAGCCAGTGCAAGCATTAACAGGATACAGGTGTTTGTAATATCAACTAGAATATTAGTCCTGAAGTTTAACCACTTGCCAACCGTAATACTTATTCATACGGTTTGCAAGTGGTTTACCGGGAATATGGCTGAAGATATCAGGAACAATCCTGGTATTGTTTTTACAGCCGAAGGGCTGGTTCTCTCATGAAAGCGTTCTGAGTGGCTCATTAGCCACTGGAACACTTTCAGAAGCTGCAGGAGGGGGTGTACCCCCCCCACCCCCCAACCCAGCCACTCGCCGGTGTTTCTCAGGTTTACGGTTCACCCGAGAGATATTCCGATGGTGCCACGGCTGGTCACACAGGCGATCACAGAGTAGATCAGCTTTGATCAGCTCTATGGCCCTGGAGGATCATAGTGATGTCATGACGTCACTTCCGGTCCAGGCTAAAAGTAAACTTTTTTTTTTTTTAAAGCAAAAGATCAAAACATATTTTTTTTTTAGATCTTTTGCTTTTAAAGGTAATGGAGAGTTTTTGGGTCTTTTTTTTACCCCAGATCTCCCCATAAAGAGGACCTGTCATTCTTATTTCAATTACAGGGGATGTTTACATTTCTTATAATAGGAATAAAAGTGATCCAAAAAAGAATAATGTAAAAATAACAAATACAAATTTAAATAAATAAGAACATCGCCCACGAAACGCAAGGGGTTCTGTAGTTGACAGAAGGAATCTGGCAGGGTTGACAATGTTTAGGTGCAGCACAACTAAGGAGCACACTGGATTTTTGTCAGGGTCAACAGCTATCATTCTGTATTTGCAGTGTTTTTAAAGCATTTGAAACATGTGAAAATATGTTATGTATTGCAGAAATGTACTAAATATATATTTTTTTATATGCCCAGACATACATTTTAAAATAGGTAGAAGGATATACTGTAAAAAATAAAAATAAAAAAATATTACTGTATACTAAGGATGACCATGTTTTCTCTTTTATTTTACAGGTGGAAAAAAGAATTCATTCTCAGCGTGCAAAGCAAAGGCAGCAACAACAACAACAGGAGGACTTCTGGAGATGGAAGCTTGTTAAACTTCCTCAGCTTCCTTACAACCACCACATTTTTTCCAAGGAGTCCGTCAATGACATTATATGCCACTGCTAGAGACACTGTACCGTATAGACAATCACTGCCTGATGTTTGGCACCACTGGTACCACGGGCTTTCATGTAATGCAGCTATGTCCCTAGAGATAGAAAACATTGGAGGAATCATTAGGACATGTTGTAATCCAAAGTTTTCATACTTCCTACCTGCAGCGCTCAGTGCATACGTGAAGCTCCTAAATCAGACACAGACCAAACAGAGCGCTAATTTTTGACATAAAACATGGACAAGACAAACCTCTTTTATTTAAAAATGGAGCAAAAGGATCAAAATTTGTGTTTTTGTTTCTTTCTTTTTTTTTTATCATTGTATTGTTTATTCTCCATAAAACTTGAATGCTTTTATATATCAGATTTAGGGTTGATTGATGTATATTTTATTAGTCAGGGTATAAACTAAGCCCTCTCCCTTTTCCAGCAAAAAGATTTCTTTTTGTTTTTCGCACAAATATATGGCTTTTTTTTAAATTTCCTTTTTTCCCATTTTGTTAGGGTTGAATGAGCAGCCTTCCACATTTCAATGGTTGAAAGTGCGGGAATTCTTGTCTAAGACTATGGCCACTAAGGAACCTGTACTGTATTGAAATGCCATCCATCTTGTACTGTATATCATGGAAGCTTCCATTATGTTGAGTAGTACAAAGTTGCAGAAAAACAAGTTTCATTATAAAGGATTATGGTATAAGGCATAACAGTTAACACTGATAATTTTGTGTAACAATCTGTTGTTGGCCAAGGAAAACAGACAGTCTACTTGATCATAAAATTATGTAACAAAGTTCACCAGTTCATCTTTTAGACTCATCAAGTGAAACTAGGTTCTTCTAGTTTATTTTATTGTCCTCTTATAATTTTGTGCAGTAGGGTGGATTTCAGTGCCATTTTTTATAATTCCTTATTGAAGGGTTTACACCTTGGCATATTTTCTCCACTAATTAGCCTTGCCAGCAGTTAAGTGATTCTTTATTTTTTACATAATTTCAGTGTTTTCTCGATTTGTGTTGTCAAATGCCTATATTTAATATAAACGTAATTTGTTAAGGAAGGCTTGAATAGTCTTACATTTGGCCTATTTGGAAACATCTCCCATACGTCCCAAGGAAAAGGTGATACATTTTTGAGTATTCTCTTTCCACATGTTGTGAAAAAAAAGAAGCCCAGCACTTGGATTCATTGTAACAATGTAAATTGTTCTGTATTGTATTTGTATTATTTTCTTCTGCTACCCTATAGTGGGATTTGATGCCAGTTGTTGGGGGGAAAAAAACATTGTGATGTCTCCCTCTTACTGATGGCAAAGTGCAGGCTTTGCAGAAAGAAAACTGTCAGTTTATTTTTTTCTTTTGTCATTCCAATTTGAGTTAATGTGCTGAGCATATGTTTTTAAAAAAAAGCTTTGTAATAAAACAGAAAAAATATTATACTATTTGTTGCTACAGAGTTATCTAGTGTCATCTTCTTTGCGTCATAAGAAATTATTACTGGAGAATGTGCATTTTGTGATGTGTTTCACAAATCATCTATTATGAGCTGGTGTATACACTAGAGAATATTTTTATTTCACAAAAACTTTGCACTTATTAATTTTGATATTTGTCAAAACAATGGCAAAAATGAAGAGAAGACTCATCTTGCGCCTTTTAGATCACTGTCTGTTGGGAAGCTAGGGAAGGGAACAATTGAGCACTAAAAAAACTAAAAGAATAACCCAAAACATACTAATGTTACCCAAAACAACCTGTCATATATTTTACATTTTCAACTTTTGTTATTATTATTACAGGAGTTATATAGCACCAACAGTTTGCCCAGTGCTTTACTTTATGAGGGCAGACAGTACAGTTATGCCCTGTACACACGAACGGTTTTACCAATGAAAACAGTCCGATGGACTTTTTTCATCAGACAAACCGATCGTGTATGGGCCCCATCGGTCTTTTTTCCATCGGTGAGAAAAAATAGAACATGTTTTAAATTTATCCGATGGAAAAAAAAACAATAGCAAATTCCGATCGTCTGTGTGGAACTCCATCGGAGAAAAAACCCACGCATGCTCAGAATCAAGTCGACGCATGCTCAGAAGCATTGAACTTAATTTTCTCCGCTCGTCTGAGTGTTTTACGTCACGCTGTTTGGGACGGTCGGATTTTTGACTGATGGTGTGTAGGCAAGACTGATGGAAGTAGCTTCATCGGAATTCCAAAGGAAAAATCCATCGGATTTGAATACATAGGAAATCCGATCGTGTGTACAGGGCTTTACAATACAATTCAATACAGGAGAAATCAGGAGAAATCGGGAGAAAAAGGGTCATTAGGGCTTACACTCTAAACCTCTACTAGAAAATACACACTTTTCATGGAAAATGCCTTTACTGCCTTCTGCTACAACCTTACAATGATTCAAAATACTGCAATTTAAATCAGACCCCTAAAGATCTCTTATTATCATAATTGACCAAAACACATAAAATATTCACATTGAAGCTGTGAACCAGTCAATGCATATGTATAGAAAAACAATAACATTAATGGAAACTTGTATGGATAGAATATAGAGCTTTGTTGACCCATTTGCTAAGATTTCACTCCATAGCACTATTTCTGGCTCCAATTTAATTTGACTTCTCAGGCCGACCACTGTGGTTCCTCCTGCTGACCCCTTGTCACTGCAGTGATGTAGGAGTCATTGGGAGAAACCACATCAGATGAAAAAAACAGCCTTTGCAGCAAGGAGCACATGGAAGGGCGACGCATGTCAAAAAAGAAAAAAAAATCCCAGCTCAATTACCAGCCAGCCTGCAACAAACCAAATTGTTTAACAGTTCATGTTAAGGGTGAGGGGATGCACTGGATACCATTGCTGCCATTGTGCTTTTGCTGAGTGTCCAGTGCATTCCTACACCTTTAAGGAGGGGTTGGGCTCCCTCCAGGCATACCCGCCCTTAATCTATCCGTTATTGTATACAGTATGTGCTCCAAATTGGGGGACTCTCAAAATTATAGAGTTAGGACTGCACACTACACTAGGGTGCTGTGATGTGGCTGCTGCAGCTCCTGCATATACTGTATCTGCAAATGTGTGCAAACTAACGCCCTTGTTTTTAATGTGAACTGTTGGAGAGGAACCACCTCAGCCAGAGGGGTTGTTTCTTTCACAGGCTAGCTATTTTTTTACTTTACCATCTAACAGGGTCACTAAAGTGCACTTGCAGTGAAATTGGAAAAAAATTAACTACAAAGAGACATTACAGCTTCTGTTATCTTCTACAGTGCCTACAAATCCATAAACACAGGGTAGTTGTAACTTTGCCCCACCCTGCCTACTATTTTTCCTTTAACTGACATAAAGTACAGTGAGGCATAGGAGCTGGTATTTGCAAAAATAAAATAAAAAATATGTTTATTTAAAATAAGTATATATACTATTACAGAGAGTTTGAAAAAGTACCCTAATCTATCCTGATATGAATCTTTTGCACACCAAGATGGAGAAAAGGAGGGGGGGGGAAGCAGTGTAAGCCAAACAGGCTCTACTGTCCATCTAACACACTAAAAGTTAGAGGAGGTCCCTGGTCAAGCCAAACTACGTTTCTCAAGTGCAGTGTAGCCTGCAGACAAAGCTTAAGAAAGACAGGATCTAGTTGTATTGTTTGACACAATTGTTTTATTCATAACATAACAGGAGATTTGACAAAGGGCCGTACCCTGAAACATGTTATCCTGGCAACCGGCGTGATTCTCTGGTGTGTCCCAGTCTGAGTATCCCCCACCACAGACTTCCTGGTTCTGGCTACGTCACTTCTGGTGACATCTACTTTCGGTGACGTGGATCCACCTGCCTCCTTGCCACAGCTGGCGAGAATTTTCCAACATGGATCCCACTGTCCTTATCGGTACAGTTCCCCAGCTTAAAATTTTTGGCGGGGCACAAACAAACTGAAAAAAAAAAACCATCAATTGCAGCCACTGTTCCCATCAAACGCAGCTACTGTGCCCATCAATTGCCGCCACTGTGCCCTTTCAAACTCAGCCACTGTGCCCATCAAACGCAGCCACTGTGCCATCAAACGCAGCCACTGTGCCCATCAAACGCAGCCACTGGGCCCATCAAATGCAGCCACTGTGCCTATTAATTGCCGCCACTGTGCCCATCAAACTCAGCCACTGTGCCCATCAATTGCAGCCACTGTGCCCATCAAACGCAGCCACTGTGCCCATCAAACGCAGCCACTGTGCCCATCAAACTCAGCCACTGTGCCCATCAAATGCAGTCACTGTGCCCATCAAACGCAGACACTGTACCCAAAAAATTGCCACCACTGTGCTGTGCCACTGTGCCCATTAAACGCAGCCACTGTGCCCACTATGCCCATAAAACGCAGCCACTGTGCCATCAAAAGCAGCCACTGTACCCATAAATTGCCGCCACAGTGCCATCAAACGCAGCTACTGTAACCATCAATTGCTGCCAGTGTGACCCATCAATTGCTGCCAGTTTGCCCCATCAATTGCCGCCAGTTTGCCCCATCAATTGCCGCCAGTTTGCCCCATCAATTGCCACCAGTTTGCCCCATCAATTGCCGCCAGTTTGCCCCATCAATTGCCGCCAGTTTGCCCCATCAATTGCCGCCAGTTTGCCCCATCAATTGCCGCCAGTGTGCCCCATCAATTGCTGCCAGTTTGCCCCATCAATTTCCGCCAGTTTGCCCCATCAATTGGCACCAGTTTGCCCCATCAAATGCTGCCAGTGTTCCCTCCCCCCCGCCCGGCACTTACCTGTCTCGGGTCAGCGCTGTCCTCCACGCTCCCTCCGAGTCCTCAATGTCTTCTCCCGTCTACTTCTGCTATGATTGGACGTGTGATAGGCGTCCAATCACAGCGCCTGTTGCTTCAGCCAATTAGGTTACAGGTAACCAGACCCGATGCACCTGATTGGCTGAGAGGTGGGTCAGTGTTAGGGAAGCGATTTATTCAATTCCCTAACACAGCACTGTTTAACAATTTGGAAACCTATTCGAGCCCATGGCTCTAATCAGGATGCCTATTACAGCCAATTCATTGTTGTAGTCGATGACGTCACCGCGTGCGTGCCATTCAAAAGAATGGCGGTTCTTTTGAATCGTACGTGTGTACACTCTGCCGGGACAAGTTTCTTGTCAAGATTCTCGTCAGGAAAAACAACGTTTTTTTCCTGACGAGAATCTCGGCCGTGTGTACGAGGCTTAAGACTTGGCCTGCCAATAATATAGGACCACATTGAGGTCAAGATGGAAGTGTTCATGTATCAAAAAGCAGACATAATTGATGGATTTTGTATTGGGAACAAACTTGCCCCCACCGCCACATGTCATTTGAACATTTGGCTTAGGCGTGCAAAAGCTAAATATTTTGAGTTTCTCTATATTGAAAATATATCCATTTTGTCAACTGACTCAATCATTATTTTCCTCTGGAGACATAAAACACGTGCTTGTATCCTATTTTATATGCCTATGTTCCCTTGTATTCTGTTAATTATGTTTGCTTTATTCCCTCAAGGTAAAAGTATAGCTAGGGGCTAATACAGTGTCCATATTCATAGTCGAAGCCCCTGTATTCTCTCTTTTCTTCTTAAAACAAAAACCTCTAATCCCTAAAAAAAAAAAACAATATTTTTTTCTGTAAGAGAGATCTTTAGGGTCTTTGGTGGCCACAGTCATCCCATTTGATATTCCTATTTTGGCAAGATACAACACTGGTCATCTAATGTATATGGACATTTTTTAACCATAATCCTACACCTCAAAATGATATATCCCATTACCCCTACTCTTGTAATGCCTGTACTCTCAGTAGGGACACAACACAAAGGATCAAAAGAACAGTGTTCCTTCAGAATAGCACCTAATGGGTTTGAGCTATAATGCAGACTTTGCTGATAGCTGTATTCATTATGTGTGGTTACTGGCCACTTCAACAGAAACCTCTCTCCAACAAGAAGGAAGGCAAGAAGGTATATAATACCCATGACCACTTTTTCCAAAACACTGAAATGATATCCTAAGCAGACAGAGTAACACCTAATAACACACAGCTCCTCTGACCCAAGATGAGGCGCTTAGAAGACTAAACATTACAAATGAATGTCATCTTGTACTGGGCATCCATAAAACGTATGAAGAAATGAAACCTAACCTCCAGCTACAAACTTCAGAGCAGGAACGCTCTGTGGTTAAGAGAACTGGCAATGATTTCCCCTGCCAACTCATTGACTGTCAGATGATAACCACAGTTTTCAAATAAAAGAAGACTTCGGAAACGGGACAGAAAACTGCAAGTCACATGAGGTCCAAAACAAGCAGAGAACACTGACTGGAAATGAAAATGCTTTGCTTATATCCCTTTGGCAAAGAAATGGCTGACCAAGTTAAAAAAATGCACTCCTCCAGCTAAAACAAACAGCTATTTGACAACTAAATATAGTGCCTGACCACAAACGCATGATATATTCACATGGGCCACTTAGTAAGTATCCAAAGTATACAGATATGTACTAAATGTAATTTGGATGTGACTTGCTCAATAAACAAACCTACAAAGCAGGTGTTATGTACTAGCCTTTATTACTTCCCTAAAGCCCAAGGTCATCATTTTTACAATTTTATCTATACACAGTTTTATTTACTTGTCTTTCCTCCTTTGCACGATCATTCGCTTCCATATGTCCTTGTCAGCACAACTGTGTCGCTAAGCTTAAAGTACAAAATGGATGCTGGACTTACATGTTTCTAACTGCTAGTGATTAGGGATGAGACGAACACCACCCCCCCCCCCCGGTTTAGTTCGCATCCAGAACATGCGAACGGACCGAAAGTTTGTGCAAACTTTCGAATACCGTTAAAGTCTATGGGACTCGAACGTGAGAAATCAAAAGTGCAAATTTTTAAGCCTAATATGCAAGTTATGGTCCTAAAAAAGGGTATGGGGACCCGGGTCCTGCCCCAGGGGACAGGTATCAATGCAAAAAAAAAAAATGGTGTAGTGATTTTAATGATGCTTAAAGAGAAAAAATAAAAGTGAAATATTCTGTGAAATGGCATGTTTTTCCCATGTTTAGAACAGCCCCTGCACAAAATGACATTTCTAAAGGAATAAAAGCCATTTAAAACTGCTTGCGGCTTTAATGTAATGTCTGGTCCTGGCAATATGGATGAAAATCATTGAGAAAAATGGCATGGGTACCCCCCCCCCCAGCCCATTACCAGCTCATTTGGGTCTTGTGTGGATATTAAGGGGAACCCAGCACCCAAATAAAAAAAAAGGAAAGGTGTGGGGCCCCCAGGCCCTATATACTCTGAACAGCAGTATACAGGCGGTCCCAAGAAAGACAGGGGCTGTAGGTTTGTTCTTAAGTTAAATCTGTTTGTAATTTGGAACAGGTACATTTTTTAAGTGTAGCTCCAGCCCAAAAATCTATTTTTTAGCTTTTTGGAAAACATAGGGAAGGGTTATCACCCCTGTAACATTTGTTTTGCTGCCTGTGCACCTCTTCAGAAGATTTCACCTCACTTTCTGTCCCAATGACATTGATTGACATGGATTTTGAAAATTTGGGGTTTTTAGGGAAACAAGGATTGGTGATAAAGCATCAGTGTAGAGGAGGCACGTATTTCCCATATTAACACTTAGGCCTCGTACACACGGCCGAGATTCTCGTTGAAAAAAACATGTCGTTTTTTTCGACGAGATTCTTGGACAAGAAACTTGTCCCGGCCGAGTGTACACACGCTCGTTTCAAAGAACCCGCGGTTCTTTGAAAGGAGCGTACGCGGTGACGTCATCGACTACGTCGAGCATGCGCTCGTCACATTCGATGCCATCGCCGCCATCTTGGTATACCCTACGTATGCCTAGGAAGCTACCGCGCATGCGTCAAATTCATTTCGAACATGCGCGGGCTTCCGGGAGGACAGGTAAGTGTACACACACTCACTTTTCTCGTCGAGAAACATGCCGAGGAGAATCTCGACGAGAAAATAGAGAGCAGGTTCTCTATTTTCTCGTCGAGGTTTCTTGTCGGTTTTCTCGACGAGAAACCCGATAGCAGCGTACACACGACCGATTTACTCAGCAAGACCTCTCTGCCAGCAAGTTTCTTGCTGGTTCTTGCCGAGAAAATCGGTCGTGTGTACGAGGCCTAACAGGGGTAGATTTCCTCTGACTTCCTGTTGTCTCCCTCCGTTTATAAGTAGGAGTCGTTTGTAAGTCGGTTGTTTGAAAGTAGGGGCCTGCCCTTTATACTCTTCAGAAATTTGGGCCTTAGGTGTTGGTGTTGCCACAACACTGTAAGCCCTCACAGTTACTCTTGGTGGGCGCAGGAATGGGCCCTGCTGTGAAATATTAGATCAAGAATTGTAATTACATGCCCCTGTTGAACAGGGGCAGAAAAATTGGGCCTTTGGTGGTGGTGGTGTTGCCACAACACTGTAAGCCCTCACAGTTACTCTTGGTGGATGCAGGAATGGGCCCTGCTGTATTACAGCACAAATTGTAATATCACGCCCCTGTTAAACAGGGGCAGAAAAATTGGGCCTTAGCCACTGGTGTCGGTGCCCAGAACCAAAAATGTTCTTACAAGCTATCAACATGAACATTGAGGAGGAAGAGGATAGTCACTCAGCATAACAGGATAGTCACTCAGCATCAGCATAGGCAGTCTTGAAGGGATCTCACATTTAAAAAAAAATTATTCGGTTACATCAGGATCAGGTGCTTGGTAGCTGGTGATCCAAGACTGATTCATTTTTATGAAGGTCAGCCGATCGACCGAGTCGGTGGACAGGCGCACCCTGTGATCGGTTACAAAGCCTCCAGCAGCACTGAATGTGCGTTCCGAAAGAACGCTGGATGCAGGACAGGCCAGTATCTCAATTGCATACTGTGCAAGCTCTGGCCAGTGATCCATCCCCAAGACCCAGTAACCTATAGGATTTTCGGTGGGAAAGGTGTCCAAGTCTGATCTTGCCCCTAGGTATTCCTGCACCATGTAAATCAGACACTGGGGAGGGTTGCTGGAACCGATTATACCTTGGGGCTGCGGACTAAAAAATTGTCTGAACGCATTAGTCAGACGGCCACCTTCTCCACCGCTTCTTCTGTGACTGACCGAAGCCTCAGCAACACGTTGTCCAGGACCAGGAATTTGTAACCTCCCAGGCTCTGGAAACGCGTTTCACAAACTTTTCTGCAAGGCCTCCCGAAGATGTTTCATCCTCTGCTCCCTCTGCTACGGCTGGATAAGGTCCACAACCTTACCCTTGTAACATGGATCAAGGAGGGTTGCCAGCCAGTAATGATCCCTCTCCTTGATACCACAAATCCGTGGATCCTTTCGCAGGCTTTGCAGGATCAGGGAGGTTATGCAGCGTAGGTTTTCTGAGTCATTCAGTCCGGAGTCCTCTGGGTCACTAAGGACGACATGATCCGCAGCCACCTCCTCCCAGCCATGTACAAGTCCATGGGTTTCTGAGGACTGTAAATTATCCCTTAAAGACTGCTGCTGACGCTGAGTGCTAGGCTCCACCTCCATGCTGACACAATCCTGCTCCTCCTCTTCCTCCCTCTGTTCCACCTCAAGTGCCCTGTCCATTATTCCACGCAGCGTCTGCTCCAACAGGTGGACAAGAGGGACAGTATTACTGATGCATGCACTGTCACTGCTCACCCTTCCATCCTCGTGGCCTCCTCAAATGGTGACAGGATCGTGCATGCATCCCTGATCATGACCCACTGGTGTGGCAAAAAAAAAACAAGCTCCCCTGACCCTGTACTGGTGCCATAGTCACACAGGTACTCATTGATGGCCTTATGCTGCGTGTGCAGCCGCTGCAGCATAGCCAACGTTGAGTTCCATCTGGTGGGCATGTCACAGATTAGGCGGTTCTTGGGCAAGTCAAATTCCTTTTGGAGGTCAGCCAGCCGAGCATTGGCATTATATGACCGGCGGAAATGCACACAGACTTTCCTGGCCTGCCTAAGGAGATCCTGTAAGCCCGAGTACCTGCCCAAGAACCGCTGCACCACCAAGTTAAGGACGTGAGCCAAACGGGGCACATGGGGGGTCAGTTGTCCCTGTCGGAGGGCGGAGAGGAGATTGGTGCCATTGTTGCAAACAACCATTCCTGGCTGAAGCTGGTGTGGCGTCAACCACCTCTGAGCCTGCCCCTGCAGAGCTGACAGAATCTCTGCCCCAGTGTGGCTCCTGTCCCCCAAGCACACCAGCTCAAGCACCGCATTAGCATCTTTTTGCCTGCGTGCTTGTGTAGCCCCTAGAATGCCTACAGAACACTGCTGGTTCCGAGGATATATCAGCAGAGGAAGAGGCCATGGAGGAAGAAGAAGAGGAGGGGGTGGAGGAGAGAGGTGTGGCAGAATCACCACTAGTAGCATTTTGGAGGCGTGGTGGTGGAACAGCCTCCAACCCTACTGCACCCTGTCCTGCATCCTTCCCAGCTGTCAGCAGAGTCACCCAGTGCACCGTGAAAGATAGGTAACCTCCCTGCCCATGCCTGCTGGACCACGAGTCAGCAGTAATATGCACCTTACCGCTGACTGCCCTGTCCAGCGAGGCCAAGACATTGCCTTCCACATGCTGGTAAATTGCCTTCCGTGAAAAAAAGTGGCGTTTGGGAACCTGCCACTGAGGTACTGCACATTCCACAAATTCACGGAAGGGGGCAGAGTCTACCAACTGAAAAGGCAGCAGTTAAAGTGCTAGCAATTTAGCCAAGCTTGCATTTAACCGCTGGGCATGTGGATGTCTGGGAGCGAATTTCTTTTGCCGGTGTAGCAACTGGGGCAGGGAAATTTGCCTGTTCAACACCCTGGGTGCATTTAGCCACCGCAGAGACTCATGGGAGGGGATATATAAGAAGAGGGCGAGGCTGAGCTCGGCCTCTTTGGACACCGCGCTGCAATCAACAGGTCTTCATGTGTGGATCTGCTGCAGTGCAGGCCCGGAAGCCAGGGCCTTGCACAACTTCCAGAGAGCCTTCCACCCCACTGTGAAGCTTGGGTGGCACCTGACTTTGTCGAGTTTGGACATCAGTTGGACCGGAGACCCGGTCGTTGTGGATACTGTGTGTGGAGACACAGTAGGTGGAAGTCCCGGACTGGGATCACGTCCGGAGTGGTGAGCGAGCACCTGCTCATTTATATAGACTATGCTTTGATTCGGCCTAGAGACTGCCTTGGCCCTCCGGGTTCTATTTTACTGTCCCACAGGAGACTAGTGGCGGAACTGAGTTGAGTAGTCTCCTGTGAGGGGTTCATTCTTCTTCTCATTTTCCTACCCTTTGGATTACAAATTGTCATTCCTGTTGTGCACCACCAGTCAAGTTGCATGCAAAGAAATTGTTCTTCTAGAGACTGAGTTTAGATCTGGGTCAGGCCTGATCTGTAGTTAGAACTTTGGTTGCTGCGCCATAAGGGCGCATAGTTAGAGATAGTTGTACTTGGCGGGTAACCGCCTGCGTTATATTTTCTGCTGCAGGGCTCTGCAGACATATATGTGTTATGTGTTAACCTTATGCCTTTTATCCAAAGTAAAGAAACGTTATAATTTATCTGTTGCTATCCGTGTGTTGTCTTTATGCCAAGAGGTTACCCTTGTAATACAAATAGATTATGTGCATAAACTGTTAGATTGTGATAAGACAACAATCCCTAGACTAGCTGTGCCAGAGTGGGTCGAGTAGATTGCCGGGGGTTGGCGGTGCTGTACACAGGGCCCGAAACAAATCCAGCGGCTCTCTTAACTGGGGGTAGCGCTACATATATATATATATATATATATACTAAATACACTGACTGCAGCTACCTAAATCGCCTGCCTGCTCTAACTGAAATGAAATGACACTCTCTCTCTCTATCTCTCTGTGAATGCCGCAACACACTACACAAGGCCGACGTGCAGGCGGCCTTATATAGTGTGGGGCGTGTACTAAGAGGCACCCTGCCTTTGGCCAATTATGGCTCTCTGTGCTGACGGCGCTGTGATTGGCCAAAGCATGCGGGTCATAGTGCATGCTAGGCCAATCATCAGCCAGCAATGCACTGCGATGACGCAGTGAATTATGGGCCGTGACGCGCCACTCGAATTTGCCGCAAATGGCCCATTATGTTCGAAATTCGGCAAACGATCGAACAGCCGATGTTCGAGTCAAACTCATGTTCGACTCGAACTCGAAGCTCATCCCTACTAGTGATGCAAAGTGAAAATTACGACAAACAAGAGTCGCATGCAGTGATATTTGAAGACTTCAACATGTTTAGACCACTGCACGAAACACCAAAGACCATTGGAATTAACTATAGCTAAAATGTATTTTTATAGTTTTTGATCAAGTTTTTTGCTGCCCATGTACCTCTGGGGAGATCTTACTTCACTCACTCTCCGGGAGACTCAACAGAAAAATAGAGGCAATCTCACCAAAGTAAGGGAAATTTCCATCTCAGACAGTTGTAACCTGACTATTTCTCCCTATTAGAAAAGATTCTTTCCCTCTTGCCTTTATGACAACTCTAAAATGTAGGAGTTCTCCCTACTTCTGATTGTGGCAATGGTCACCAGGGCAAATAGAAGGGTGAATCTCCCCAGCAGAGACTAGGGATGAGCTTTGAGTTTGAGGCGAACCCTTGTTCGACTCGAACATCGCCTGTTCGTCTGTTCCCCGAATTTCGAACATTATGGGCCGTTCGCGCCAAATTTGAGTGGCGCGTCACGGCCCATAATTTACTGCGGCATTGCAGCGCATTGCTGGTTGATGATTGGCCAAGCATGCACTATGACCCGCATGCTTTAGCCAATCACAGTGCGCAAAAAACGGAGAGCCATAATTGGCCAAAGCCAGGGTGGCTTTGGCCAATTATGTCTCAGGGGGTTTAGTACACGCCCCACACTATATAAGGCCGCCTCCGTGGCGGCCTTGTGTAGTGTGTTGCGGTGGTTAAAGAGAGAGAGAGACAGTGTCATTTATTATGAGTTAGATAGAGCAGGCAGGCGAGTCAGTTAGCTGCAGTTACAGTGTGTAGAGTATATAAATGCATCCTAGGTGTTTTATATATATTTACACACTGTATTCATTTTAGCTAGATCCGTTCCTGATATTCTCTATACTGACAGGCAGGCAGGTGATTGTGCTAGCTGCAGTATTTTCACTTTGTGTACTGTGTCCTTTGCACAGTGTGCACCTAAAGGTACCTCAATACAATTAGTGGTGTTCTCATACTAAAACCACAGGCAGGGAGCTGCATTAATTTCATTTAGTGTACTGTGTCCTTTGCACAGTGTGCACCTAAAGGTATCTCAATACAATTAGTGGTGTTCTCATACTAAAACCACAGGCAGGGAGCTGCATTAATTTCATTTAGTGTACTTCTGTCCTTTGCACAGTGTGCACCTAAAGGTACCTCAATACAATTAGTGGTGTTCTCATACTAAAACCACAGGCAGGGAGCTGCATTAATTTCATTTAGTGTACTGTCTCCTTTGCACAGTGTGCACCTAAAGGTACCTCAATACAATTAGTGGTGTTCTCATACTAAAACCACAGGCAGGGAGCTGCATTAATTTAATTTAGTGTACCTCTGTCCTTTGCACAGCGTGCACCTAAAGGTACCTGAATAAAATTGGTGGTGTTCTCAAACTAATATCACAGGCAGGGAGCTGCAAGTATTTTCAGTTAGTGTACTGCGTCCTCTGCACAGTGTGCACCTAAAGGTACCTCAATACAATTAGTGGTGTTCTCATACTAAAACCACAGGCAGGGATCTGCATTAATTTAATTTAGTGTACTTCTGTCCTTTGCACAGCGTGCACGTAAAGGTACCTGAATACAATTGGTGGTGTTCTCAAACTAATACCACAGGCAGGGAGCTGCAAGTATTTTCAGTCAGTGTACTTTGTTCTCTGCACAGTGTGCACCTAAAACTAACTGAAGACAATTGCTGCTTTTCTCATACTAATACCACAGCAGGCAGTTGATTGTGCTAGCTGCAGTATAATCACTATAGATCTATATATATACATCCCACCTTTGTGCAGCTACATCTCACTGCAGGCCATTAGTATGTCTGGAAGGCAAACAAGGAGAGGCAGACAGTCACGAGCCAATAAAAGAGGGCAAGCAGGCTCTGTGTCTAGAGGCAACAGTGCTGGTTGTGGACACGTTGCATCCTCATCAGCACGTGGCCATGGGACACGCTTGTCCTTTTCGGCAGCTGGCCATGTTGAGCCGCAACATGCCGACTTGGTAGAGTGAATGACCAAGCCGTCCTCATCCTCCTCATCCTCTCTCACCCAGGCTCAGGGTACTTTGTTTGGCTAAGCAGCTGCCAAAGCGACCTCTTCCCTCAGCTCAATGGCATCAGTCACTCCTTCCCTAGCCCCACCATGTCCTCCTGAGGAGTCCCCCGAACTGTTTGACCACAGTGTTGGGTACATGCTCCAGGAGGATGCCCAGTGTTTTGAAGGCTCTGATGATGGTACCCAGCTAGAGGAAGGCAGTAACATGAGCCCAGAGAGAGGGGGTGCCCAACAAGGACAGCAATCTGGCAGTCATGTTGCCCCAGCTGCAGCATACTGCCAGATTTGCTCCAGTGATGAGGAGGGAGGGGATGATGAGGTCACTGAACCCACGTGGGTGCCTGATAGGAGAGATGAGGAGGAGGAGGCACATCTCCAATGAGGCAGGATGCCCTCCAGGGGCCAGCTTAAGGGCAGCCAACCGACTGCATCACACCGCAGTGTTCCGCATGTTCAGGGCGCTGCTGTCTCTGGGCGTTATTCCAAAATGTCTTTGGTGTGGGCCTTTTTTAAAACGTGTGCAGCAGATCACACCGTTGCTATTTGCAACATATGTCTAAAGCGTATCTCACGTGGCCAAAACATGAGCCGCTTGGGCACCACGTGCTTGACCAGACATATGTCGACCTGCCATGCAGTCCATTGGCAGGCATACAAAAAAGACCCACACCAAAGAACAAAGTGGACCTCTCCTTGCTCCTCATCAGCTGGGATCTCCAACCCCACTATACCTTCAGTCCTCTCTGAAACCTGCACTGAGAGGAATGAAGGTGTAGAATTAGGTGTGTCACAGCCAAGTACTTGCGGGCAATCTGCTATCGGTACACCGACGTCAGATTGTACCAGGCAAATTTCCCTGCCCCAGCTGCTGCACCATTGAAAGAAGTTTGCGCCCAGCCATCCACATGCCCAGCGGTTGAATGCAAGCTTGGCTAAATTGCTAGTACTTCAACTGCTGCCTTTTTAGTTGGTAGACTCTGATCCCTTCCGTGAGTTTGTGGAATGTGCGGTTCCCTCAGTGGCAGGTTCCCAAATGCCACTTTTTCTCATGGAAGGCGATTCCGGCACTCTACCGTTATGTGGAAGGCAATGTCTTGGCCTCGCTGGACAGGGCGGTCAGTGGTAAGGTGCATATTACCGCTGACTCATGGTCCAGCAGGCATGGACAGGGACGTTACCTATCTTTCACGGTGCATTGGGAGACACAGCTGGCAGCTGGGAATGATGCAGGACAAGGTGCAGTAGTGTTGGAGGTTGTTCCACCACCACGCCTCCAAAATGCTGCTACTGGTGATTCTGAAACACCTCTCTCCTCCACCCCCTCCTCTTGTTCTTCCTCCATGGCCTCTTTCTGTGCTTTGTCCTCGGAACCAGTGGTGCTCCGTAGGCGTTCAAGGGGCTACGCAAGTACGCAGGCAAAAAGATGGCATGCGGTGCTTGAGCTGGTGTGCTTGGGGGACAGGAGCCACACTGGGGCAGAGATTCTGTCAGCTCTGCAGGGGCAGGCTCAGAGGTGGTTGACGTCACGCCAGCTTAAGCCAGGAAAGGTGGTTTGCGACAATGGCACTAACCTCCTCTCCGCCCTCCGACAGGGACAACTGTGCCCTGTTTTGCTCACGTTCTTAACTTGGTGGTGCAGCAGTTCTTGGGCAGGTACCCGGCTTACAGGAGGTCCTGAAGCAGGCCCAGGAAACTCTGTGTGCATTTCCGCCAGTCATATAATGCTAGTGCTCGGCTGGCTGACCTCCAAAAGGAATACAACCTGCCCAAGAACCGCCTAATCTGTGACATGCCCACCAGGTGGAACTCTACGTTGGCCATGCTGCAGCGGCTGCACACACAACTGAGTGCCATCAATGAGTATCTGTTGCAATATGGCACCAGGACAGGGTCAGGGGAGCTTGAATTTTTTTCCCCACGCCAGTGGGCCATGATCAGGGATGCATGCACTGTCCTGTCACCATTTGAGGAGGCCACAAGGATGGTGAGCAGTGACAGTGCATGCATCAGTGACACGGTCCCTCTTGTCCACCTGTTGGAGCACACGCTGTGTGGAATAATGGACAGGGCACTTGATGCAGAACAGAGGGAAGAAGAGGAGGACATCCTTACCTTTCAAGGCCCCCTTTATCCAGACAGTGTTCCTACTGGCCTGCCTATCACACAGGAAGAGGACAAGGACAAGGAGGAGGAGGATTGTGTCAGCATGGAGGTGGAGCTTAGCACTCAGCATCAGCAGCAGTCTTCAAGGGATCAATTACAGTCCCAAAAAACACATGGACTTGTACGTGACTGGGAGGAGGTGGCTGCGGATCATGTCGTCCTCAGTGACCCAGAGGATTCCGCACCGAATGCCTCAGCAAACCTACGCTGCACGGCCTCCCTGATCCTGCAAAGCCTGCGGAAGGATCCTCGTATTCGTTACAAGGGTAAGGTTGCGGACCTTATCGTGGTGTCGCAGAGGGAGCAGAGGATGAAACATCTTCAGGAGGCCTTGCAGAAAGGTCTGTGCAACGCATTTCCAGAGACTGGGAGGTTACAAATTCCTGGTCCTGGACAACGTGTTGCTGAGGCTTCGTTCAGTCAAAGAAGGAGTGGTGGAGAAGGTGGCCGTCTGACTAATGCGTTCAGACAATTTTTTAGTCTCCAGCCCCAAGGTATGATCGGTTCCAGCAACCATCGCCAGCGTCTGTTTTACATGATGCAGGAATACCTAGGGGCAAGATCAGACTTGGACACCTTTCCCACCGAAAATCCTCTGGGTTACTGGGTCTTGAGGATGGATCACTGGCCAGAGCTTGCACAGTATGCAATTGAGCTACTGGCCTGTCCTGCATCCAGCGTTCTTTCGGAACGCACATTAAGTGCTGCTGGAGGCTTTGTAACCGGTCACCTGGTGCACCTGTCCACCGACTCAGTCGATCGACTGACCTTCATAAAAATGAATCAGTCTTGGATCACCACCAGCTACCAAGCACCTGATGCTGATGTAACAGATTAATTATCTTTGAAATGTCAGATCCCTTCAAGACTGCCTATGCTGATACAGAGTGACTATCCTGTTATGCTGAGTGACTATCTTTTTCCTCCTCAATGATCATGCTGATAGCATGTAAGAACATTTTTGTTTCTGGGCACCGCCACCAGTGGCTAAGGCCCAATTTTTCTGCCCCTGTTTAACAGGGGCGTGTAATTACAATTTTTGATGCAATACTTTGCAGCAGGGCTCATTCCTGCGCTCCAACTACAGTATCTGTGAGGGGTTGCAGTGTTGTGGCACCAGTGCCTAAGTCACAATTTTTATGCCCCTGTTCAACAGGGGCATGTAATTACAATTCTTGATCTAATAATTCACAGCAGGGCCCATTCCTGCATCCACCAAGAGTAACTGTGAGGGCTTACAGTGTTGTGGCAACACCACCACCACCAAAGGCCCAATTTTTCTGCCCCTGTTCAACAGGGGCATGTAATTACAATTCTTGATATAATAGTTCACAGCAGGGCATTCCAGCGCCCACCAAGAGTAACTGTGAGGGCTTACAGTGTTGTGGCAACACCAACACCTAAGGGCCAAATTTCTGCAGAGTATATAGGGCAGGCCCCTACTTTCAAACATCCAACTTACAAACGACTCCTACTTGCAAACGGAATGAGACAACAGGAAGTGAGAGGAAATCTACCCCTAGGAAGGGAAATTCTCTTCTGTAAGAGTTAATATGGGAAAAATGTGTCTTCTCTCCACTGATGCTTTATCACCAATCCTTGTTTCAATAAAAAAAACAAATTTTCAAAAAACATTTGTCATTGGGACGGAAAGTGAGGTGAAATGTTCTGAACAGGTTCACAGACAGCAAAACAAATGTTACAGGGATGATAACCCTTCCCTATGTTTTCCAAAAAGCTTAAAAATAGATATTTTGGCTGGACCTACACTTTAAAAATGTACCAGTTAAAAATTACAAAAAGATTCTACGTAACAACAAACCTACAGTCCCTGTCTTGTTTGCACCACCTGTATACTGCTGTTCAGTATATAGGGCCTGGGGGCCCCACGCCTTTCCTTTTTTTAATTTGGGTGCAGGGTTCCCCTTAATATCCATACAAGACCCAAAGGGGCTGGTAATGGGCTGGGGGGGTACCCATGCCATTTTCTCAATGATTTTCATCCATATTGCCCGGACCAGACATTACATTAAAGCCGCAAGCAGTTTTAAATTACTTTTTTTCCTTTAGAAATGTAATTTTGTGCAGGGACAGTTCTAAACACGGGAAACACGTGCCACTTCACAGGCATACTATAGACACCCCCCAGGTACGATATTTAAAGGAATATTTCATTTTTCTTTTCACTTTAAGCATCATTAAAATCACTGCTCCTAAAAAAACGTCAGTTTTTAAAACTTTTTTTTGCATTGATACATGTACCCTGGGGCAGGACCCGGGTCCCCAAACCCTTTTTAGGACAATAACTTACATACTAGCCTTTATAATTAGCACTTTTGATTTTGAACGTTCGAGTCCCCATAGACTTTAATAGGGTTCTAAAGTTTGCGCAAACTTTTGGTTCGTTCGCAGGTTCTGGTGCAAACCGAACCGGGGGGTGTTCGGCTCATCCCTAGAGAGACACAGACAGCAATATAACTTAGCAGAGAGTCTAAACCAGGGATTCTTAACCAAGGTTCCATCAGAGGTTGCTAGGGGTTTCTTGAGCAATGAGCAAGTTCTGCCTCTCAGATAAGTTCCCACTGACACCACTGATCTTTTTACATATCTTTAACCACTTCAATACCAGGCACTTACGCCCCTTCCTGCCCAGGACAATTTTCAGCTTTCAACCCTGTCACACTTTAAATGACAATTGCATGGTCATGCAACACTGTACCCAAACTACATTTTTATCATTTTCTTCCTACAAGTAGAGCTTTCTTTTGATGGTATTCGATCACCTCTGCGGTTTTTATTTTTTTCTAAACAAACTAAAAAAGATCAACATTTTTAAAAAATGTTTATTTTTTTTAGTTTCTGTCATAAAATTTTGTTTTCCCCTTCACTGACGGGCACTGATGAGGCGGCACTGATGGGCACTGATGAGTTGGCACTGATAAAGTGGCACTGATGGGGACTGATGAGGAGGCACTGATATGTAGAATTGATGGGCACTGATATGCAGCACTGATGGGCACCAATAGGTGGCACTGATATGCAGCACTCACGGGCACTAATAGGTGGCACTGATATACAGCACTGATGGGCACTGATAGGCGACACTGATGGGCAAGGACAGGCAGCACTGATGGGCACTGACAGGCGGCTGTGATGGGCACTGACAGGCGGCTGTGATGGGCACTGACAGGCGGCCGTGATGGGCACTGACAGGCGGTACTGACAGGTGGCATTGATGGGCAGTAGGGATGAGCTTCGAGTTTGAGTCGAACTCATGTTCGACTCGAACATTGCCTGTTCGCCCGTTCGCCGAACAGCGAACAAATTGGGGTGTTCGTGGCAAATTCGAAAAATCTATGGGAGAAATCTAAAGTGCTAATTATAAAGGCTTATATGCAAGTTATTGTCCTAAAAAGTGTTTGGGGACCGGGGTCCTGCCCCAGGGGACATGTATCAATGCAAAAAGAAGTTTTAAAAACGGCCGTTTTTTCGGGAGCAGTGATTTTAATAATGCTTAAAATGAAAAAATAAAAGTGAAATATTCCTTTAAATTTCGTACCTGGGGGGTGTGTATGATATGCATGTAAAGTGGCGCATGTTTCCCGTGCTTAGAACTGTCCCTGCAAAAAATGTCATTTTTGAAAGAAAAAAATGCATTTAAAACTCACTCGCGGCTATTAATGAATTGTCGGCTCCCGGCAATACATACAAAAGTCATTGATAAAAAAAAAAAAAAAGCGTGGGGATTCCCCAGAATTCAATTACCAGGCCCTTCAGGTCTGGAATGGATATTAAGGGGAACCCCGCCGCAAATTAAAAAAAAAATTGACGTGGGGTTCCTCTAAATATCCATTCCAGGCCCTTCAGATCTGGCATGGATTTTAAGGGGAACTCCACCCCAAATGTAAAAAAAAATGGCGTGGAGTCCCCCTAAAAATCCATACCAGACCCCTTATCCGAGCACGCAACCTGGCCGGCCCCAGGGGAAGAGGGGGGGACGAGAGAGCGGCCCCCCCCTCCCTCCTGAACTGTACCAAGCCACATGCCCTCAACATGGGGAGGATGTCCCCATGTTGATGGGGACAAGGGCCTCATCCCCACAACCCTTGCCCGGTGGTTGTGGGGGTCTGCGGGCGGGGGGCTTATCGGAATCTGGAAGACCCCTTTAACAAAGGGGACCCCCAGATCCCGCCCCCCCCCCCCCTATGTGAATTGGTAAGGGGTACATTGTACCCCTACCATTTCACGAAGAAAGCGTAAAAAAATGTTTAAAAAAACACACAAACACCTTGAAAAAGTCCTTTATTTAAAAAAAAAAAAACATTCCAGCGGTGAAATCCAGTGTCCCGCGGCGATCCCGATGTCCAGCGCTGTCCTTCATTGGTTGTGCCTGAGCGGACCTGATGGGGAACTCCCTCTCAGTATTTTAAATGTATAGACCCGCCCCTTCTAAAGTTCCCCATCAGGTCCGCTCAGCGGACCAGATGCGGAACATGAGAAGGGGCGGGTCTATACATGTATTACCAAAGTGAGAGCAGTTCCCCATCAGGTCCGCCACCTCGGTATGTCGGACCCGCCTACGTCATTGGCTTGAGCGGGGAACTTCCTTCACTGTGTAATTTACACAGTGAAGGAAGTTTCCCGCTCAAGCCAATGACGTAGGCGGGTCCGACATACCGAGGGGGCGGACCTGATGGGGAACTGCTCTCACTTTGGTAATACATGTATAGACCCGCCCCTTCTCATGTTCCGCATCTGGTCCGCTGAGCGGAACTGATGGGGAACTTTAGAAGGGGCGGGTCTATACATTTAAAATACTGAGAGGGAGTTCCCCATCAGGTCCGCTCAGGCACAACCAATGAAGGACAGCGCTGGACATCGGGATCGCCGCGGGACACTGGATTTCACCGCTGGAATGTTTTTGTTTTTGTTTTTTTAAATAAAGGACTTTTTCAAGGTGTTTGTGTGTTTTTTTAAACATTTTTTTACGCTTTCTTTGTGAAATGGTAGGGGTACAATGTACCCCTTACCAATTCACATGGGGGGGGGCCGGGATCTGGGGGTCCCCTTTGTTAAAGGGGTCTTCCAGATTCCGATAAGCCCCCCGCCCGCAGACCCCCACAACCACCGGGCAAGGGTTGTGGGGATGAGGCCATTGTCCCCATCAACATGGGGACATCCTCCCCATGTTGAGGGCATGTGGCCTGGTACGGTTCAGGAGGGAGGGGGGGCCGCTCTCTCGTCCCCCCCTTTTCCCCTGCGGCCGGCCAGGTTGCGTGCTCGGATAAGGGGTCTGGTATGGATTTTTAGGGGGACTCCACGCCATTTTTTTTTAAATTTGGGGTGGAGTTCCCCTTAAAATCCATGCCAGATCTGAAGGGCCTGGAATGGATATTTGGGGGAACCCCACGTCAATTTTTTTTAAAATTTGCGGCGGGGTTCCCCTTAATATCCACTCCAGACCTGAAGGGCCTGGTAATTGAATTCTGGGGAACCCCCACGCTTTTTTTTTTTTTTTTTTTTATCAATGACTTTTGTATGTATTGCCGGGAGCCGACAATTCATTAATAGCCGCAAGTCAGTTTTAAATGCATTTTTTTCATTCAAAAATGACATTTTTTGCAGGGACAGTTCTAAGCACGGGAAACATGCGCAACTTTACATGCATATCATACACACCCCCCAGGTACGAAATTTAAAGGAATATTTCACTTTTATTTTTTCATTTTAAGCATTATTAAAATCACTGCTCCCGAAAAAACTGCCGTTTTTAAAACTTATTTTTGCATTGATACATGTCCCCTGGGGCAGGACCCGGGTCCCCAAACACTTTTTAGGACAATAACTTGCATATTAGCCTTTATAATTAACACTTTAGATTTCGAACGTTCGAGTCCATTGTATTTAATAGGGTTCTAAAGTTTACACAAACATTTTGTCTGTTCGCAGGTTCTGGTGCGAACCGAACAGGGGGGTGTTCGGCTCATCCCTGATGGGCAGCACTGATGATGAGGTACTGACAGGTGTTACTGCTAAGCAGTGATTGGCACTGTGGTGGGCAGTGATTAGCACTGTGGTGGGAAGGAATTGGCACTGTGGTGGGCAATTGCATACTTTATTATTGGGGCACTTATGGGCAGGTGATTTGTACATTGGAGGGGCTGTGCTGATAATCAATGTGCTGATTATCAGCACAGACCCCCCCCCCTCTGACAGGGAGAGCCGCCCATTGTTTCTCCCTGTCAGCGTGAACCGAGAAATGCCATTTACCCGCACTTCCTGAATCACGCGATGATCAGCTGTGATTGGTCACAGCTGATCACGTGGTAAGAAGCCTCTGACAGAGGCTTCTTATCACGATCGGAGATGCGGGGTGTCAGACTGACATGCCGCGATGCGCGTCCTCGCGGGTGCGCGCCGGCATGTTATCCTGCTGGACGTCAATAGACATCCAGTCAGGATAACAGAACCACTTCCCAGACGTCAATTTGCCATTGACCGGGCGGGAAGTGGTTAAGGGCTGAATTCTTCCCAATGACTACAAGTGTAAGGAGCATTCTTCCCACTGACCATCACACTAATGTATCATGAGTTGTAGATATAGTATTTTTTAGCAGGGGTTCCCTGAGAATGGAAAGTTATTTCAAGGGTTCCTCTGTGTAGAAAAAGTTAAGAAAGGCTGGCCTAAACCTTTTCCACTTTAAAAAAAGATATACCTTTATATATGCTTTAAAGAATCAAGATGGGAATGTACAATAATAGCATCCTAAGGTATGTGTGACAGATCTAGCTGGGACAGAGGCTTTTGGAGAGGACTGAATGCTAGCCTCCTGCCTTCCGATTATGGGCCAGGGCCTCAAAACAGGAATGCGGATGGGTTATCCCGGCAGACAGACCTGAAACCTTAAGACTACTTTTCCAACATCCTTGAGTTGACCCGTTCGGGGTCCCACTGTGGCTGTTGGACTATTTCCCAGGAGGGAGTATTGTCATGAACCTTTAAATACTGAAGTATTTCTCCTTTGAATCTATTACACAGTGGGGGGTCTTCTGCCCTGTCTTAAGGCTAACCCCCCCCCCCCTCCAGACGGCTCCATGGTCTGGAAGAAAAGCATTGTTCTGGGTTTGACTCTTTGTTTATGTACTTTAATTACCCCCTGGGGCTTCTGTGTCAATACACATCTCAGTTCTCCTATTCATGCTATCGGACCAATCCCTGCTGACCCTGTTTCAAGTCCTCATTTGCATGGCCAAGAGAACCTAATTGAAAACTACAATGTACTTTACAATTGACCAATAGGAAAGTGGTTGTTGGGGGCAGGGTGTTCAAAACTGCTGTATAAGAGTGTGTGTGTGCATCCAATAAATTGAGATTCCTGTTTGAACTTACATACAGCCTGCCTGGTGTTTGTTCTGAGCTATCACAAATGGATTAGAATGTCACATAGCTGTAGTTTGAATCCTGGAGCATCGGATGACCGAACCATCAGACGTTGCGATCTGCAATATGATCCAATAGTAGCAGAGGAGTGTCGGGAGAGTGGAACCGAGCGAGCAAGGGGCTCGTTACATTGGTGGCAGCAGTGGGATTTGCTCTCCAGTTACTGGGACACTCCAAACCACCACAGTGAATAACCAGCTATGCAGCCTGCAAGAAAGCCACGCTGAAAGACTTACTTGAGAGCCGAGATGGACCAGAGGGACGGTGATGCAGAACCCCGGTCAGTTGAAGATTTGTTTCAGCAACGAGAGCGCTTGGCATTATATGGTGCTAACCCATCAGAGACCGCCATACAGGAAGCCATTAAAGGCATCCAGCTGCAGGATGAGCGACAAGAGAAAAAACTACAGTGACAAAAGAGAGAACTAGAGCGACAAAAGACAGAACTAGAGCGACAAAAGAGAGAACTAGAGCGACAAAAGAGAGAGCTAGAGCGGCAACATGAGTGGAGAATGGCGGAAATACGGCAATCGGAGACAACACCTAAAGAAGCAGCACCAACTGAAAGGAGAGGAGAGATACAGATACCAGCCGACATGGAAAAGGAATTCAGAAGGAGGTTGCGAGAGATGCAGATACAGCATAGAGGACCAGTATCAGAGGAGGTCCTGCTGGGATGGTCTGATTTAATCCGCTGCGAACTCTGGAAGAAAGCGCTAGCTCTCGAGCAGCAACACCAGGGAAAAGTTCTCCCCTCCATCCATGTAAGGTACTGGTCGCAGTATGAAGTACGAATGCTGTTATTGGGGGAACAACCGAAGCAGGAGTGGACAGCTGAGTTAAGCAGGCTGATCCGGGCAGAGATGCGGTTGGACGAGAGCTACAGAGCCCTCCGGTGGTATGTAGCCCAAGAGTGCCCGTGGTCAGCGGATGACAGCCCCACGGAAGGCTTTGACTATAATGGCCGGGGATTGTTGTATTGGAGGCTGTCCGAGGACCCTGAGTTTGGGAGTGATCGGGAGTGGCATTTGGAGGAAATAATGGAGCACAGAGAGCAAAGACTGAATGTCTCGGAAGGGCACTGAGCACAGGAAGATTTGGAGTTTCTGGCCGTTCAGGAATGGGAGCTGGAGATTGCCTACAAACAGCTGCTAGACTCTGCTCAGCAGCAGGGTGGGGCTCCCTTTGCCTGGGACTATCAGGAAATACCACTTGACAACTATGAAATCCTGGCTGAAGAATCGGCAGTGGAAAATCTGGAGATTGCCATCCCTAAAGCCGAAGTGGATGATATGGAGTTCCAGGGAGCTAGCCTGGCTGAAGAATCGGCAGTGAAAAATCTGAAGATTGCCATCCCTAAAGCCGAAGTGAATGATATGGAGTTCCAGGGAGCTAGCCTGGCTGAAGAATCGGCAGTGGAAAATCTGAAGATTGCCATCCCTAAAGCCGAAGTGGATGATATTGAGTTCCAGGGAGCTAGGGCAGTTGGCTCATCTCCCCAGCCACAGATTTCAGAAGGTATGGACTTAAGGGACTGTTCAGAGGATGTTAGGAATTATGCATCGCCTGCTCAAGTACTGGCAGCAGGACAGAGTACTGCAGACCCCTGCTCTACACCCGTGGCAGTTTTGGAGGCCCGAGTTGAGAAGGTGATGGTTCCTCTTTCCCAGTGGATTTCAGAGATGCAGGGGGGAGAAGCAGCCCTTTTCCCTCCCCAACAGTTAGCCAGAGCAGATGGTGTGGAGTCCCCAGCAGAAGTGCTGGCAACAGGGCAGAGTGCTAGCAACCTCTGCCCAGCACCGGAAACAACTGTGGAGTTTCAGGGAGCTGGGGCAGTTGGCCCCTCTCTCCAGCAACAAGCTGAGGTGGTAAAGCTTTTACCCCCAGCTGAATCACTGGCAGCAAGGCAGAATGCTACTGGCCTCTGCACACAACTGCAACTTGAGCGGAGATCAGTGGATGGGACTGCGGTCTCCACGCACAGCAACCCAGCAGAAGAGCTGGCAACAGAGCAGAATGCCGCTGGCCTCTGCTCTCAACTAACAGAAGAGGGAGTTCCTGTGGTAGTGGATGGGACTTCGGTCTTCACTGACACAACCCCAGAAAATGGTGTGACACTGAGACAGGAGGATGTCAACCTTGCTTTGCAAGCACTAGGGGATTTTCACCTACCACTAGGGGATGGGAATTCAGTCTTCACTTGTATACCCCAGGAATGCTGGGCAGTTGGCCCAGATCCCCAACAGCATGACGGACTGAGCCCAGTCACCCTATCTTCTCTCCAGCGGTTGAAAGGACTCCAGGGAGAAGGGCCAGTCCAGGCCTCTCCCCAGCGGCAGGTATGTTCTCTAAGAGAGACAGAGGTTGGCTGGGTAAGTAATGCTCTGTTTGGAGCAATTTATTTGGGGTACTGTGTGGATACCGGCATTAGAGGAATAGAACTATGGACTAACTTCGGAGTCAACCCATCTGGGGTCACCTCCTGTGTTAGTCTCCTGCCAAAAGGGGAGATGTGTGACAGATCTAGCCGGGACAGAGGCTTTTGGAGAGGACTGAATGCTAGCCTCCTGCCTTCCGATTATGGGCCAGGGCCTCAAGACAGGAATGCGGATGGGTTATCCCGGAAGACAGACCTGAAACCTTAGGACTACTTTTCCAACATCCTTGAGTTGACCCGTTCGGGGTCCCACTGTGGCTGTTGGACTATTTCCCAGGAGGGAGTATTGTCATGAACCTATGAATACTGAAGTATTTCTCCTTTTAATCTATTACACAGTGGGGGGTCTTCTGCCCTGTCTGAAGGCTAACCCCCCCTCCAGACGGCTCCATGGTCTGGAAGAAAAGCATTGTTCTGTGTTTGACTCTTTGTTTATGTACTTTCATTTCCCCCTGGGGCTTCTGTGTCAATACACATCTCAGTTCTCCTATTCATGCTATCAGACCAATCCCTGCTGACCCTGTTTCAAGTCCTCATTTGCATGGCCAAGAGAACCTAATTGAAAACTACAATGTACTTTACAATTGACCAATAGGAAAGTGGTTGTTGGGGGCAGGGTGTTCAAAACTGCTGTATAAGAGTGTGTGTGTGCATCCAATAAATTGAGATTCCTGTTTGAACTTACATACAGCCTGCCTGGTGTTTGTTCTGAGCTATCACAAATGGATTAGAATGTCACATAGCTGTAGTTTGAATCCTGGAGCATCGGATGACCGAACCATCAGACGTTGCGATCTGCCATATGATCCAATAGTAGCAGAGGAGTGTCGGGAGTGTGGAACCAAGCGAGCAAGGGGCTCGTTACAGTATACATAAACAAAATTGAAATGCATCTAAATGTAATGCATGTGCCCATAAGAAGCAACTATGTGTACTTACTGAAATGGAATTTCACTTTAAAGTGCAACTTTCACCTCAACAAAAAGTAGTTGCTGATGAGCAAATACACCCCGATCCACAAGCAAGTGATTACTAGTAATGTCTGCAGTTGCCAGTAATGTTTTTACGTACTCTGGGCCGGACACATAAGTGAAAGCGGAAGTCAACTCACCAAAACAAGATTTGCTTATTTTGTCGCTCCCCACTGCCTTTTACACAAATGCTAAAAAAAGTATTACATTTTCTATCTTTGTGTTAATTTTTGTGCTGCAAGGCAGCTCTTCCTAGTTTCTGGCTTAGGCCTCCTAGGATTGCTACAGTTAATTACTAAGTTACAACTTTGCAGCACAGCCTGGGCACAGGCAGCTGATTTCCACGCAAGGGCTCAAATGCGCCCTATAGTGCTCATCTGCTAGAAGTTGTCGGCACCTGTGTGCATGCCTAGAAACCCACCACGTGTGTGCACATGCACCTCTGGTTCCTACCAGGTTTATTCTTAAATGGCAATGTGGAAGAGGTGTGTGGAAGAGAACATGCAAGTGCATTGAAGTGCCTTGGTGCTGCCAAACTATGCTGCCAGCCTGCCACTGACTAATTTTTTCCCACCCAAACCTTAGGGCTGTAGCCTTAATATGAATAAAAAAAACTCTGCCTTTGCCTTATGTCTTTGAAATTAGGCCTGTATGCACAGTTTTAAACTGAGGTTCCACTGTGTTCCAGCTCACAGCTGATCACATGTAAACAGTGTGAGAAGAGGAGAGTCGGTAACCGGAAAGTATGACAGGGGACATTTACACCCATAAATTTAGGGCACTGATCAGTGTCCTAATTATTAGTGCAGCCCCAACAGTGCCAATTAGTGCACATCAGTGCTGCCTATCAGTGCCCATCAGTGCTGCCCGTCAGTGCCGCCTTTAATTGCTCATCAGTGCTGCTCATTTAATTGCCTATCAGTGCCCATCAGTGCAGCCTATTAGTGCAGCCTCATCAGTTCCACCTCCTCTGTGCCCATCAGTGCAGCCTATCAGTGCCCATCAGTGCAGCCTCATAAGCGCACATCAGTGAAGGAGAAAAATTACATGCAGTTTTTTTTCCCCAATATTTTCAGTCTTTTTTTTTTGCACATTTAGCAAAAAAAAAAAAAAACAGTTGTGATTAAATACCATCAAATGAAAGCTCTATCTGTCTCAAAAAATTTATAAAAATGTAATATGGGTACAGTGTTGCACTACCACGCTATTGTCATTCAAAGTGTGACAGCACTGAAAAATGAAAATTGGCCTGGGCAGGAAAGGGGTGAAAGTGCCCAGTATTGAAGTGGTTTAAAAACCCAGAAGGAGGAAGTGAAGAGAGAGAGAGGAAGTGAGCCACATGACCTTACACACACACAGGAGCTGTTAACCCTGCTGTATTTCACCCAGACCAGAAGCAGAGACTATTAAGGAAGTATTCCTATGTTGTAATCGTTTAACTGCAGCTGCCCATAGCTTCTTGAGTGTGTATCTGAATCCTTGTGACCAGTATTGTGAACCCTCGGAAGTGAAATTTACTGACATGATGGGCAAAATGTACAAACAGCAAGAATTTTTTATTGACAAAAATCATGACATTTACTGACAGCGACACAATTTTTCTGACACAAAAACATACATAAAATAGGCATGTTAACAACAAAACAGTACAAAATATCATTACTTAAAGGGGTTGTAAACCTTCGTGTTTTTTCACCTTAATGCATCCTATGCATTAAGGTGAAAAAACACCTTGCAGTGTTCGGCACCCCAGCCCCCCCGTTTTACTTACCTGAGCCCCGAATTTCCGTGGGCGTGATCCCGCTGTCGCTCTCTCAAATGCTGGACATGGGAGCGCGCCCGCAAGGTAACCCCCTTGGGAGAGCGCTTCCCAGAGGTGGGTTACCTGATGCGGGGAAGAGCCGAGAGAGCCTCCGTGGGACCACAGAAGAGGATGTTCGGGGCCACTCTGTGCAAAACAAGCTGCACAGTGGAGGTAAGTATGACATGTTTGTTATTTTTTTTATTTTTAAATCGAACCTATAGTATCATTTAAGCTAAGATCACATTTCTAGCACAATTAGCAATGTATTTAAGTTAAAACAAAAGTCAAAAACAATATTTCGATATGTACACGAAGGTCAGGATATCATGACCCAGCACCATAGCCCCCCTTACATCAGAGTCCACAGCATCCCCCTTTACATCAGAGTTCCCACTTACATCAGTGTCTGCAGCGTTGCCCTTTACATTAGAGACCACAGACTTCCCCCTTGGATTGTAAGGGTGAATCCTGCAGTCTCTGATGTATTGGGGAACTCTGAGGACACTGATTTAAAGAGGAAAGCTGGGAACTCTGATGTGGCGGAGACTCTGGAGACCACGGACCATCTTCCACAGAGTGAATACACTAAGGTAAGGGGGGTTACTGATATAAGGTATTGTAATATAGTAGTGCCCCCCTTATCTTACTGCATTTACTCCCCCCTTACATCAGTGACTCCCCTCAGACTGGCCTCACTGCGTGGTAACTGACCTCCTCTCAGGTGCACTGTGTACAAGGCTCAGTCAGACGGTCCTCTCCAGGCTCCAGCTTGGTGGCTCTGGTTTCACACCTGACTCCTCCTGTGACCCCTGTCCCTGTGGCGCTCCCACTTTTGACTTCTCTCCAAGTTCCCCCTCAAAGATTGCAGACATGATACAAGACAATAGATGGTTAGAGATTGTGGACATGATACAGGAGATGGTTAGAGGCTGCAAACATGATAGATAGTTAGAGGCTGTAGACATGGTAAATGGTTATAGGCTGTGGGACTGAGAGATGGTTAGAGGCTACAGACATGAGGGGGGGGGGGGTGGAGCAAGGTAGATGAAGGTGAGGGGGTCAGAGTCCTCAGCCTTACGCAACAGATGGATCCCAGGCATGATCATCCATGACGGAGCCATGTGGATGGAGGAGAAGAGGGGACAGAGTTGGGAGGTGGGGGGGGGGGGCAGCTAGGTGGACAGAAGAGGCAGGGGATGGAGCCAGGTGGAGGGGAGAATGGAGTCAGGTGGAGAGATGAGAGGGGAGATGGAGCCAGGTTGAGGGGAGGATGGAGAAAGGTGGACAGAAGGGAGGGGGAATTGAGTCAGGGGGAGGGGAGGATGGAGCCAGGTAGACAGAAGAGAGGGAGGGTGAAGCCAGGTGGAGGGGAGGATGGAGCCAGGTGGACAGAAGAGAGGGGGGATAGAGACAAGCGGAGGGGGGGATGGAACCAGGTAGACATAACAGAGGGGAGATAGAGCCAGGTGGAGGCGAGGATGGAGCCAGGTGGACAGAAGAGAGGGGGATGGAGCCAGGTGGAGGGAAGGATGGAGTCAGGTGGACAGAAGAGAGGGGGGTGGACTCAGGTGGAGGGGAGGATGGAGTCAGGTGGACAGAAAAGAGGGGAGATAGAGACAAGCGGCGGGAAGGTGAACTCCATGCCCAAGAGGGTTAAGGCAGTGCTGGAAAATAATGGTGGCCACACAAAATATTGACACTTTGGGCCCAATTTGGACATTTTCACTTAGGGGTGTACTCACTTTTGTTGCCAGCGGTTCCTCTGCTGAGGACAACCATCTAGAGGTCGATACATGTGCAGAGGAGTGGATCCGAGCCTGTGACGTTGTGCAGCCACGGTGGTGAGCGAGCGGATGCTCTCAATACATGTAACAAGAAAATTTTGTTTTTATATCTAGTAAGTGTCCTCTTTTAGCAGGGTTTTTATTAAAAGTTTTATAGCAGAGAGCCCTATGTCAGCTGTGTTTTTGATTACATGATACATGAGTCCCTTGAAGTGGAGGAACAGCCGAGTAATCCCGGGGATCAACCCCCTATCTTTGAGGGACACATTGGGTGGAGTGGAGATCATGAAAGGGAGAAATTGAACAGCTGAGCCTTGATAGAAAGAAAAGACATTTAGGGAGTGAAAATAAAGAGTTCATTTGAGTCTTCCTGACTCCTTGAGGTGAGCAGATAAAATAGCTGATAGTGGTGTGCACAAGTAATAAGAATTATTGAGAAGCACTGTGATATGATAATAACACTGGAGCACGCCTATAGACCTGCTCTGGACGTGAAGACATCAGGAACAGTCCACCGCTGGACCATGGGGGAGTGCCGTTTTGCATTGGAGTAGAGGATTGGATGAGTATACAGCTTTCTGGCCACACCTTGACAAACGAGCAGTTAACTCATGCGGGCGCAGCTCCACTGCATGGGGAAAAAACATTGCCCGGAGTTCAGCTGTTTAAATGCAATACTGGGAAAATCACCTTTACTAATCTAGCGCACTCACCACAGACTTTACCTGCTTTTCATTACTTGGCTCCTCTGCAGGAAAGAATGAGGCACACCGCACCAGCAACCCGTACCCTCCTGGATGAGAAGGTTAAGCGGTGTTAGTTTTCAGGCCTGCCTGCGGCTGGTGTTAGAATCCTCCCGAGCTGATCTCGCCTCTGCATTTAGCCAGAGACAAGTCCTTAATTCTCCCCAGTAAAGTAACTGTCCACACCAACTGAAAGTCCAACCTTTATATTTAATTCACCACGGATAACAAATAGTCTCTATGAGAGCAGACAGGTTGATACGAGACACAGGTCAGATAAGGTGGGAGGAGGTCCAGGCACAAACTCAATTTAGGCTTCTCTTACTGTTCTGCTTTCACGAACAGGCTTGGGCGCAAGGTCTCTGCCACAGACCGGGTGAATATGAAAGTCACTGCCACTGACTTGTTGAAGTTGGTCACTGCCACTGACCTGGTGAATAGGGCCTTGCCCTATTTGGTCACTGCCACTGACCTGGTGTGCGTAGAGTCACTGCCACTATGACCTACAGAACATGCACTTCCTTCTTGAAGAAACTTGGCCCTTGTTAAGGAGAAGATCCTCCCTCCGGAGAGTTACCAGAGGCCCCCACTGTCACCACGACTCTGCGCTGGGTCTTCAGAAGGGGTCACCTCCCTGGCCTCCTCGATCCTGGATACGGGTCCCCTCGCAAGGTGGCACCCTGGGAGCCCTCAATCCTGGGCGGAACCCAGCCAAAGGTGCTGGGCTCTGGTCCTCCAAAATAGTACCTCACTCCAGACTGAAGGTGTCTGGGATGGAACAGGAACTCGGCCTCCGGGCCTAGGGCTCCCGGAGACGACACACGCACCACCCAGGCTGAAGGTGCCTGGGCGCGACCCCACTGGAAGATGGCCCCCCCTTTTTATGCCCTCTCCCAACAGGCACAGCAGGTTCCCCGCCCCGCCGTCACTGCTGCCGCGAGGGGACAAAAAAGGCACAGCTCTGTATCAGTGGTTCAACCCTGGCCTACGGCAACAGCGCCACCTGCAGGCCACAGGGAACAGCACACCAATACTATCTCCCAGGGACAGAAATGGTCCAAGAAATCTGAGCCATATTACCACTCAGATACTCCCCCTAAATATAGCACCCCGCTACACTAAATTTTAAAAAAAAGTGCAAATGGCCTATTATATATTTTTAGTTTACTGATAACAAACACTCCTTTTTCCCCCGTAAAAAAAAAAAAAGAATTATCTCTGTTCCTCACTAAAGAAGTGTGAGACATGCAGTTGTATATTGTGTTACTTTACCCAAAATTAAACCAATATGAGTTATTTGAAACCTCTCAGTTTCTTTTGAAAAGCAGTGAGATATTTTATTGTTTAATCTGTTTTTAATTTTAACACATATCCGCTTCCCATTCTGTGTCCTCTTAAATAAAACAAAACCATCTGCTGTTCAAGCATAGGTAGTTTATGTCACAGCTTTCCATGCAGTCTCACATTGTTCTGCTGATGTTAATGTGTTAGATAATGGGTTACATATTGTTATACTTGTGCTTTGAGGACATAGGGTGGGCTCATTCCATACACATGAAGATTGTTTTACATTTATATTAATACAATTTTTTTTGTAATTCATTGTTTTTATTTGTTCCTTTCTTGCAATACTGCGGCACACATGCCTTGCTTTTTCTGTTTTTTTAATTCTTGGATTTCAAAAATAAAATAAAAAGCACACTATTATGAATATCACTAACTAGAAATGGTCATACAAGCTAGTTTAGTAGTTGGTTGAACTTGATTGACCTTTTTATACTGACTATGGGGTTGATTTACTAAAGGCAAATATGTTGTTCACTTTGCAAGGGAATTTTCCTGAGAGCTTAGTAAATAAGTAAAGTCCTCTGACTTCCATCATCCAATGTTCAAGCAAAAATGCAGTGTTTTTCTTCTGTGTTATTACTTCCACTGCTTACCAGACTATTAGATCCTAGGGCTCGGGAAAAAATCGATCTGAATCTTGAATGGAGTTGCAAGGGCAAATCGATTCAGATTTTGACCAAATCGATTTTTTAGATTTTTTTTTCCATAGGAACGGCGCTCCGCAGACTAGGCCGAAGCCGCGGCCTCGCCTAAAGAATCCTGCCCGCAGCTCGCCGCGATCCTGGGAAAAGGCCGTGAGTCGCGGACTAGGCCTTTTCCCAGGATCGCGACGAGCTGCGGGCGCCAGTCCTAAGGAGCTGCAGGCAGGAGTTTTTAGGCGAGGCCGCGGCTTCGGCCTAGTTCGCGGCCTTTTCCCAGGATCGCGGCAGGCTAGGCCGAAGCCGCGGCCTCGCCTTAAAACTCCTGCCTGCAGCTCCTTAGGACCGGCGCGGTGTCCATCAGGAAAATAAAAAATCGATTTGAATCGTGAATCGGGTTTTTTTTTTTTTTTATCTCAGATTTTTTTTGGGCCAAAATTGCCCAGCTCTATAAGATCCCTAAGTTAAGTAGATTTAACAGCACTTAAAATGTACCAAGACACTCCACGATGTAGCCCAGTTGAACCTCTGCCTCTATAATCCCAGCCAGATTTGATCATACAGCATCCAATAGAGGAGAAACAGAAGAGTTCCATAGTGTAGTATTTTAAAATATTACTATTTTATTGTAAAAGAAAGGTGCTTACAATCACATAAATGTAGAGACAAGCCTGTAAAACAGCACCTCTCAACCTACTGGACGGGATGGCGTCAGCTCTAGGCTACTTTCGACGCGTTTCATTACAAGAGACATCATCAAGAGGCTTCCTGACAGAACATATTGGAGTCCCAGACAATTAAAAAAATGTCAAAAATTCAAGCCAGGCACATGGCAAAAATGTCTAAATAAAAAACAGTCCACCAGGCAGGAGCTTAAAAAAAGTAGCTCAGGATGCAATACTTACTTCAAGCTGTCCACTGCAGTTATCCCTTTCCGCCACAAGATGTCCTCAGTCTTACAGGGTTCATAATGCCCAACGTCGCTCAGCTCGGAAGACTGAGGGGATATTGTAAATGCAGGGCATAGTGGACCCGTCTCTTTAGGGGGTGTCACTATGGCCCTCTCCACTCAAAGTTTAATGATGCAGAGAGTAGCACTGACGTCATAACTGAGTTCTACATTTAGTGGTGAACTTACAGGTCCCGATATGATGCAGGTGGCCTCTTTCACAACTTCTGTCTGAGAACCCCTGGAAGTTGAAACAGGGTCTGCAGAGGCGATGGAAGGGCATACGTTCCAGTGTGCAGATACTGAAGACTGGAACTTGGCAGCGTTGGAATCAAACGAGAGAGGTACAGCTGGCCTGGTGGGACACCAAGTTCAGCTGTAAGCCAACTTATAAGCTGGGTTCAGTAACAGCTGATCAAGAAGGCACCATATCATAGGCATGATTGGAGTCAGGAACAAGCATAGGTCGTGCAGGCAGCGAGATACAAAGTCAATAGGCAGAATCTTGGTCAGAAGTGCAGGCCGAGATCAGTAACGGAGATGGGCAGCAAACATAGGTAGAGAAGGGTGATCTGAAAGCAGGTCAAGTGAAAGCCGGATCAATAACAAGGTCAGTATAGCTTCAGGAACACAGTAGAAAGGACTGAAAGACCACCCAGAAATGATTTTGTTCGAATTGCCCACTTGATTCCAGCAGAAGTGCCCACCGGCTTGTACATTGTGATGCTCTCGCGCATTAGCCTGATGGCGGGCACAATGTTCCAAACACTGTAGCTGTAGAGCAAGAGTCCGCTAATGATTTCACTATCAGTTTCCTTCATGCATATTTGTATATTTTATGCTTAGTTTACACTTGCTTTTGGGGGCAGTAAAGATAGGTAGTTAGGCTGTGTTTTTACCAAATCCCAATCACCCTCCTTTAAGTTGCAAATGCAGCTTTACAGGGGTGGCCATGATGCTTTATAATAATGCCCTCTGACCCTTTCGACCCAGTCATCTGTTGTGTTTTCTTATTTTAGTAGAATCAGTGTCCAATCTAATTAATGAGTTATTTTTTAAGCATGCAGAAGATAAATCATGTGCAGGTCACAAACCTTATGCCTAGGTTCACACTGCTGCGGGTTTGTCATACCCACATGTGAGTCCAGCTTCGGGGGTGATTTCATCTGTGTGGGTTCCTGCACAGATGTCTATTGAAATCGCACCCAAAATCACCAAAAGTAGTACAGAAACTACTTTTGGGAATCAGTGCGGCACCGCACTGATTTGGATGGTGCCATTGCCAGCAGTAGCCGCCGATTTGGCATGCCAAATTGCTCCAATGTGAACCTAGGCTATAACATCTAGATAGCTTAGCAATGTTCCATTTTCAGTTTACCTTATCAGGCCAGGTTCACGCTGGGGTGACAAACACTCTGACATTGGGAGCTCATGTCGCATGACATGTGAAAATCAATGTTTCCCTATGGGAGCCGTCTTAACTGGTCCGACACATGTCGGTCCGACTTTGAAAATGCTCCCTGTACTACTTTGGTCCGACTTTGATCCGACTTCAGCCCATTGACTATCATTGAAGTCGGATCAAAGTCGGACCGCAGTCTTGCATGATCCGACTTTGACATGCGACTTGTACTCTGCTGCTCTTGAGGGGGAACTCCACGCCAAATTTTAAATAAAAAAACGGCATGGGTTCTCCCTCCAGGAGCATACCAGGCCCTTGGGTCTGGTCTGGATTTTAAGGGGAACCCCTACGCCGAAAAAACGGAGTGGGGGTCCCCCCAAAATCCAAACCAGACCCTTATCCGAGCATGCAACTTGGCAGGCTGCAGGGGAAGAGGGGGGGACGAGAGAGCGCCCCGCCCCTCCTGAACCGTACCAGGCAGCATGCCCTCAACATGGGGGGTTTGGTGCTCTGGGGCAGGGGGGCAACCTGCGGCCCCCCCACCCCAGAGCACCCTGCCCCCATGTTGATGAGGACAGGGCCTCTTCCCGACAACCCTGGCCGTTGGTTGTCGGGGTCTGCAGGCGGGGGGCTTATCGGGATCTGGGGGCCCCCCCTTGGTAAGGGGGCCCCCAGATCCCGGCCCCCCACCCTATGTGAATGAGTATGGTGTACATCGTACCCCTACCCATTCACCTGGTGGGAAAAAAATGTCAAGAAAAAACACAACATAGCTCTTTAAAATTATTTATTGCACAGCTCCGGGGGTCTTCTTCCGACTTCGGGGGTCTCCGCGCTCTCCGGTTCTTTCTTCTGCCGGGCCTCCGCTATCTTCTTCCAGCTCTTTTGCTAGCGGAGGCCCGGTCTTCCCATCGTCTCGTCCGGCTCTCCGTTGTCCTTCTGCCGGCCCCTCCACTACCTTCTTGTAGCTCTTTTGCTAGTGGAGGGGCCGGTCTTCCCGTCGCCGTCTTCTTCTCTCTTATCCTCCTCGATGTTGACGCGTCGCTTCCTTCCGCTGTACTACTGGCTGTTCGCTCCGCTCCCCATTAATATAGGCTTCTCATGACGTCACAGTCACATGCTCCGGTGGCCCCGGAGCATGTGACTGTGACGTCATGGGAGCATGTGACTGTGACGTCATGAGAAGCCTATATTAATGCGGAGCGAACAGCCAGTATTACAGCGGAAGGAAGCGACGCGTCAACATCGAGGAGGAGAAGAGAGAAGAAGATGGCGACGGGAAGACCGGCCCCTCCACTAGCAAAAGAGCTACAAGAAGGTAGTGGAGGGGCCGGCAGAAGGACAACGGAGAGCCGGACGAGACAACGGGAAGACCGGGCCTCCGCTAGCAAAAGAGCTGGAAGAAGATAGCGGAGGCCCGGCGGAAGAAAGAACCGGAGAGTGCGGAGACCCCCGAAGTCGGAAGAAGACCCCCGGAGCTGTGCAATAAATTAATTTAAAAAGCTGTGTTGTGTTTTTTCTTGACATTTTTTTCCCACCAGGTGAATGGGTAGGGGTACGATGTACCCCATACTCATTCACATAGGGTGGGGGGCCGGGATCTGGGGGCCCCGTTATCAAGGGGGGGGCCCCAGATCCCGATAAGCCCCCCGCCCGCAGACCCCGACAACCAACGGCCAGGGTTGTCGGGAAGAGGCCCTGTCCTCATCAACATGGGGGCAGGGTGCTCTGGGGTGGGGGGGCCGCAGGTCGCCCCCCTGCCCCAGAGCACCAAACCCCTCATGTTGAGGGCATGCGGCCTGGTACGTTTCAGGAGGGAGGGGGCGCTCTCTCGTCCCCCCCTCTTCCCCTGTGGCCTGCCAGGTTGCGTGCTCGGATAAGGGTCTGGTTTGGATTTTGGGGGGGACCCCCACGCCGTTTTTCGGCGTAGGGGTTCCCCTTCAAATCCAGACCAGACCCAAGGGCCTGGTATGCTCCTGGAGGGGGAACCCATGACGGTTTTTTATTTAAAATTTGGCGTGGAGTTCCCCCTCAAGATTCATACCAAACACAGTGCCTGCTATTGGCAGGGATCCAAGTCGGATCCCCGTTCATTGAAAGTAGGACATATGTCGGCTTCATGTCGCAGGGCAAAGTCGGATCCAAAGTAGGACAGCCTCAAGGACACACTCATCAGTAACAAGTACAAAATGACTTCACATGTGAAGCAATTACAAGCAGGTGAAATGACTTCCAGCTGGCCGGAGTCTTGACCTGAAACAAATTATATAACATATAGCGGAAGCCCCTTTTATTAGAACTACACGATCATCAATCCAATCAACAGAAACGTTGCTTCGCTATGCAGGCCAGACGACTCCAAAAGTCACTTGTTACATTATAGAGGGGAACTGAAAAGAGGCCTCTACTCAGAAGTCATATTTATTAATGCCTTACCAGAAGAAAATACTCCTATCTAAAGGGGTCCATTGACAACGAGATGGTAGTTGCATGTTAAAGGTCATTTCTGCATACAATTGGTATTTTAGAACTTCATGCTTTAGGCAAGTTGCTAAAATAAACGACTAGGTAAAAAGAAATTATGTAATGGCACGAAGCATTCAAGAATCGTATATTTAAAATTCTAAATGCCCCACCATACTTAGACATATTTAATTTCTTATGTTTAAAGCGGAGTTTCCCCATAAATAAAAATTATTAAAAGCCAGCAGCTACAAATACTGCAGCTGCTGACTTTTAATATTAGGACACTTACCTGTCCTGGAGCCCAGCGACGTTGGCAGCAGAAGATGAGCAATCGCTCGTAACTCTGCTGCCCCCACCGCCATCCTCGGTGAGGGAACCAGGAAGTGAAGCCTTGCGGCTTCACTGCCCGATTCCCCACGGCTACGGCGCATGCGCGAGTCGCGCTGCGCCGTTCTCACTGGTCCCCTTGTGTTCTGGGAGCCGAGTGTTTCCCAGAACACAACGGGTATTCTGCGGGAAGTGACGTACTCCCCGCAGAATACCCGCAGAGAGGACTCCCGAAAGTGGGTGTAAATATCTGTCTTAGACAGGTATCTGCACCCCCCTCCCGCCTGAATGGTGCCAAATGTGACACCGGAGGGGGGGAGGGTTCCAATGAGCGGAAGTTCCACTTTAGGGTGGAGCTCCGCTTTAAAATGATATTAAACAATATCCTTATTCTCCAAAAATAATCCATACACATCCACTACTTAATAGCCCTTCTAGATATTTTTCATGAAATAATTTCTTACTATGTTTTTTAGCCTCCTTGTAACATCCTCCATGAGCTTCTGAACCTCTATTTTTACCTTTGTTTGGAATGAGCAGTGCACATTAGTTGAGGTCGTGTGCGCTGCTCTATGTACACTACAAATCCCAGAGTTCATTGCTCATAGTCCATCTAGGGAGGAAGCAAAATAAGGTGGCTATGTTCCACTTTCCTACATGCAGGGGGACCATATAGACCAAACATAGCCACCCTCTAACAGGAAGTCTGAACACAGCAGCAAATAAGGAATGTGGCGATTTGAAAGCAATAGAAGGTACTTTTTGAGTCATTACTTTATACTTCAATGGAATTTCTTTAGTGACACTTCAAAGCAATAATAAAGCCTTGCTTTTTTTGTGTTTGTTTTTAAATAACAAACTTGTTATCTTACCTGCTCTGTGCAATAGTTTTGCACAGAGCAGCTCGGATCCCTCCTGCAGCTTGCTTTGGGGGCACCCAAGCAGGCGCACTCCTGAGCCATGGCTCTGTGTCGGCATTCATACACGGTACAGCAGATTGGCCCTGCTTCCTCTGTCTCCCGATTGGCTCCCACCGCTGACAAAAGTCAATCAGGAGTTAAGTCCCCAGAAAGGCAAGGCTCTCGTGGACATTGCTGGATTGAGAGGGGGCTCAGGTAAGTTTTGGGGGGCTTCTGCTGCAAAAAGAAGGTTTTTTACCTTCATGCATAGAACGCATGAATGCAAAAAAACATGAGCCTTAACAACAACTTTAAGCATACCTCCCAACTTTCTGAGATGGGAACGAGAGACACCCATTAGCAAGAGTATGTAAGCATAGGACACATTAATGCCATGTCTCCCTCCCTTAAAGGAGAATTGTACAAAACAAAAATGATTGGTTAAAGCCACAAATGCTTTTTTTTACCACTACTATTCCTTTACACTGGCTTTTGGACATTGTAAATGCAGCAACGTAGAAAATGGATGAACTGTATAGCACCGGAAAATATTTTTTGATAGATAAGTAGTGCATTTTATATACAACTATACAGATCAGACCAAAATGAGGGACAAATGAGGAGGAAAGAAGGACAGCAGGACTAGTGGATTGGGCCACACCCCGGCCGGATTTACAACACAGACAGTGCACACGTACAGGAGGAGAGGGCAGTGAGTCATCAAGAATCAAGTTATTATAAAAATAAACAAAGTCTGCGGTGGCGGCAAGATGTTCCGCATACGGACATTGGTGTCTGTGAGCCGTCCGCTCACAGACACCAATGTCCGTAAGCGGAACATCTTGCTGATCCCTGTCCATGCTGCATTTTACAGAAATTAAAAGAGAAGTAAGGGATTTTTATTTTTTTTGGCAGATTTATACTTACCTCGGTGGATGCAGCATCGACCTGATGCTGCATCTGTCCCCCAGCGCCTCTGCACTGAGAACCGAGACATCTAATACTGCCGATCGCTCGGTTTTCAGGTGCCTTGACTGACACCATCTCAGCCTCTCAGCGAGCCACTGAGAGCCTGAGCCAGCTGCCCCCGCCACAGCTCAGTGCTCCAGTGAGCGGGGAGGGAAGCGTGACTGGCAGAGAGCTGGAGACGGTCAGTAGAGCAGTGGACAGTGTAATTTTTATGTATTTTTTATTTACAATTTAATTTGCTTTCTTTTTCTTTCTTTTTTTTTTACAATGCTTTTTGGTGGGGAGGGGGTTGAGACTGTGGGCAGTGTCATTAGAGCGGGGTGTCATTTGTTTTAAAACATTTTTTTACCCAATTTTATTTTTTAGCATTTTTTTTACAATTTTATTTTGTAATATTTATTGCAATTTTTTTTTTATCAGCCCTGTTGGTGGGCTTTGGTGAGATATCAGTGGTCTAAACAGACCCCTGACATCTCCCCTTTGAGACAGAGAAAGAGACTGAGGACACAGATTCCCCAAATCTTTTCTCAGCAGCTTCAGCATTGAAAATGAATGGACAGGAGACAGAAGCTCGTGTTCATTCATAAACTGAAGCAGAGTGAACACAGTTTACTCAGCTCAGTTATTACAGGACACAGGAGCCATCACTCACTGTATCCAATTCAGAAAAGGAAGGAGCTGGTAAATGACATCCTTACACATTACCCCCGCAGCCAGCATGAGAGAAGAGGAGGGATCCGGCTGCGGGGGGGGGGACGGGGGGGGGGCAGAGGAGGAGCACACAGCAGGCCCGGAGGAAGAGGACACAGGGGTCCGGAGTACACGGGGGCTGGAGGAGGAGGAGGACGCGGCGGATATTGGGGGGATGATTGGCAGGGGAAAGTTGCAAGCACCGATCTCCCTGTATGGCATTTTAGCTGACAGCCCCGTGAGAGTGAGGAGGTGAGGCGTCTGTCTGAAAAGCCATGCAGGGAGATTGGTGCTTGCAACTGTCCCCCCAACGCACTGATCATCCCTTACTGTCAAGGGCCAATCCTGCATGCGTGAAGGGTGGGTCACAGGGGCCCCCCCTTTTGGGGGCCCCTGTGCAGTGAACACCCTGCACACATGGATGATACGCTGCCACTGACAGAGAAGGGAGGTGAAGGGCTTGTGCTGGGTGCAGGAGCACACACAGTTGTGAAGCACACAGCCGGCACTTTATCTGCGCCCCCCTCCCTCCAGCAAATTGTACCACCCAGGGCATACATTCCTTCCACCCCCCCCTCCCCCTCCATTGCACTGGCCCTGGTTGAACGATATGTAATTTTGTGTCAGCGAGCTGTGGGGCGGCTCCTGTGTCCTCCATGCTTCCCCCTTCTTCCATTCTGCTAGGCGTCCAATAGGGGCGCCTGTGCCTTCAGCCAATCAGGTGACGGGTATTAGACCCGTGCTTCATGATTGGTGGAGAGGCGGTTGCTTTTCTAACGGATCTGGGTGGACTCCGAGCGCAATGCTCTTCACTTCGAATCCACCTTTTTTGAAGCCTATTAAAAAAAACACCCCCACCGCTGTAATTCAGGCGCCCGGTGTCCAAAAAGGGGTCTGGATGCTGGAATAGGGGGTGGCAGCGGCAGCCATGGATAGATTCATGTAATGCATGAATCTTTCCATTAGTCATATAGGGGGGTGGCGTGATGGAGGGGGCGGCGCCCATGCGCCCTTAATGGACGGGCCATCCCTGCTGGTACTCCAAGGTTGCAAATAACGGGTTTCCTGCTGTACAGATCTAAATAGCAGGCACTCAAATTACGCACACAGCTGAACGATTTAGTGGAATCACACAGAGATGGACATGCCCCCTCCATGTTCTCAGTCCAGACCAAGTCATCTAGTTTTTCAGTCTGCAGATCCAGTCAACAAGTGCAGGGCTAGTCTGGGCTCTCATATTAGACAATCCAGCATGGACCCTGCATTAAATGTTTATCTGTGAAATAATGATTCAAACAAAAGTAATACATTATATAAAATTGCAGTTAATAAACAAATACTTTGAAAAACAAAACTGACACAAAACCACTACAGTTTCCCAAAAAGAGTTATTTGGTACTGGGATTGTTCTCTAGGAATGTATGATGATAGCGGTATAGAATGTATGGAGATTTAACACTTCTTACAATTGATGTTGCCAAAGAAAATGAGAGGAATACCAAGCACACATGTAGAAGCTCATAATTACAGTTTAGGCCTTATGCACACGTGGTGTTCAGATTTTGTTGTTTTCATGCGGGCTGAAGGCACAGGTGCACCAACCAGCCCTGCTGCCGGAAGCCTGTAAAACTCTATGTGAAGCTGATAGCATCTGTGGCTGGATAATGTACCAAGCAGTACTATTCATTAGAACAGTATAAACCCAGGGACAAATGCCTGGAACACAAGAAGTCTCTCTTATGCCGCGTACACACGGTCGGAATTTCCAATGAAAAAAGTCAAACTGATTTTTTTCATCGGATATTCTGACCGTGTGTGTGTGTGTGCCCCATCTGACTTTTTCCATCGGAAATTCCGACGGAGTTAGAAAGAGAACATGTTCTCTTTTTTCCCAACGAAAAAATAATTCTATCGGAAATTCCGTTCGTCTGTATGGAACTCCGACGGAGAAAAAAAACGCATGCTCAGAATCAAGTCGACGCATGCTTGGAAGCATTGAACTTCATTTTTCTCGGCTCGTTGTAGTGTTGTACATCACTGCATTCTTGCCGGTTGGAATTTGGTATGACAGTGTGTATGCAAGACAGCTTGAACGGAATTCTGTTGGAAAAATCCATCAGAGTTTATCCCGACGAAAAATCTGGTCGCGTGTGCAAGGCATTAGACTTTTACAGGCTGCCAGCAGTGGGGCTGGACAGTTTGCCTGTGCTTTCTGCCCCATGCGAAAGATACAGAGTCTCATGCAAAGGGGCTAAACGCCCAGTGTACAGATATGGACAAAAGTTTTGAGAACTTCACAAATATTAATTTTACACAAAGTCTGCTGCTTCAGTGTTTTTAGATATTTTTGTTGTATGTTACTATGGTATACTGAAGTATAATTACAAACATTTCATAAGTGTCAAAGGCTTTGATTGACAAGTTTATGCAAAAAGTCAATATTTGCAGTGTTGACCCTTCTGGCATGCTGTCAATCAACTTATGGGTCACATCCTAACTGATGGCAGCCCATTCTTACCTAATTAATGCTTGGAGTTTGTCAGAATTTGTTTTTTTGTTCACCCGCCTCTTATGGATTGACCACAAGTTCTCAATGGGTTTAAGGTCTGGAGAGTTTCCTGACCATGTGATGTTTTGTTCCCCAAGCCACTTATTTATCACTTTTGCCTTATGGCAAGGTGCTCCATCGTGCTGGAAAATAAATTGTTCCTCACCAAACTCTTCTTGGGTGGTTGGGAGAAGTTGCTCTCTGAGGATGTTTTTGTACCATTCTTTATTCGTTGCTGTGTTCTTAGGCAGAATTGTGAGTGAGCCCACTCCCTTGGCTGAGAAGCAACCCCACACCTGAATGGTCCCAGGATGCTTTACTGTTGGCATGACACTAGACTGATGGTAGCGCTCATCTTTTCTTCTCCGGGCAAGGTTTTTTCCAGATGCCCCAAACAATCGGAAAAGGGGATTCATCCGAGAAAATTACTTTACCCCAGTAGTCAGCAGTCTAATCCCTGTACCTTCTGCAGAATATCAGTCTCTGATGTTTTTCCTGGAGAGAAGTGGCTTCTTTTCTGCCCTTATTGACACCAGGCCATCCTCCAAAAGTCTTCACCTCATTGCACTGTGCATGCAGATACACTCACACCTGCCTGCTGCCATTCCTGAGCAAGCTCTGTACTGGTGGTGCCCCGTCCCACAGCTGAATCAACTGTAGCACTTGCTGGACTTTCTTGGGCCCCCTGAAGCCTTCTTCACAAATTAAATGGAAATGTTTTTTATGAGATTAGGGCTGGATTCACACCTATGCATTTTTAGTGCATTTTGCAGAATTGCGTTACAGAACGTGTTCCATAGGAATCCATGTTAAATGGACTGTAGTGCAAATCTGCAAAATGCACTAAAACTGCATAGGTGTGAATCCAGCCTTAAGAGGGACTTTTCAGTTAATTGCAATTCATCCTTTACATGGGTCCTTTACAGGGACCCGTGGAGACACCTCAGTGTCTCCATGGGTCCCTGGGTATGGGCAGTGTCAATTAGGCCCCTTTCACACGGGACGGATCAGTCATGATCCGCCCCATAAACCTCCGCTTGCTCAGCGGGGATCGCTCCGTTGATCCCCGCTGAGCCGGCGGATGACTGGACGGTCCCCGCACACTGTGCAGGGACCGCCCTGTCAGAGCACCGCTCTCCCCTATGGGGGATTGGATGACGACGGACCGTAGAGTCCGTTGTCATCCGATCCGCAGACGGGTGGAAAAATAGGGTTTTCCTCCATCACACTTTGGCGGATCGGAGCGGGTCGGATGTCAGCGGACATGTCACCGCTGACATCCGTGGCTCCATAGGGGTACATGGAGGATCCGTTCAGGTCCGCCTAAAAAACTGACAGGCGGACCTGAACGGACCGTCCGTGTGAAAGAGCCCCAAGTCTTTTTATGTTCACAGCCACATATAGTCCATCAGCAAGCCACTCCCATTTCCCTCTTCCTCCCTGCAAGTGCCTGAGCAGCCGATGCATGCGCTACCTGTAGTGTCCCTGTGAATCTGAAGCACCACAACTTGGAAGTTCAGGGAAGCTGAACCTGGAGCCAGCAGCGGTGTTCACAAAACATGTTAGGTGAGTTTGGGCAGACTGGAGCCACTGGGGCATGTAAAAGCACCTTAATGGTAAGAATGCATTAGGGTAACAAAATGCCTAGTCTTTAGTACTATTTAAATTTTTTCCAAAAAGTTTTTCCCACACTAGAATATGACTTTGCAAATTGCCTTTCTCATTCCCCTAAAGCATGTAGATCTTTCAGATAAAGCCTCTGGATGGGAAAAGTAAAATAGAGTTGCTACATCATAATGGTAATTCTAGCATAAGGAGAAAACTATTTAGTCTTAGGTAAAGCTGCACGATTAATCGTTAAGAATCGAAATCGCAATTCTTTTCCCTTCCCGATCTTCAAAACAGCATTTCACAATTCTTTCTAACAAGTGCAGAGAGTTCTCACATCTGGATAATGAAAAAAATCCAGGCAGCCTGCCAAATTTGATTACAACATCTCGGATAAGTATAAACAAAGTAACATTTCTTCTTAGATCAAAGGAATGAACTTCTGCCTGTAGATGAGGAAAGTTTAACCACAGGGAGCTGCAGTATTTTGCTTTAGTGTCCTTTGCACAGTGTGCACCAAAAGCTTACCTGAATACAATTGCTGGTGTTCTGATACAAATACAGGCAGGGAGCTGCAGTATTTTGCTTTAGTGTCCTTTGCACAGTGTGCACCAAAAGCTTACCTGAATACAATTGCTGGTGTTCTGATACAAATACAGGCAGGGAGCTGCAGTATTTTGCTTTAGTGTCCTTTGCACAGTGTGCACCTAAAGCTTACCTCAATTCAATTGCTGGTGTTCTGATACAAATACAGGCAGGGAGCTGCAGTATTTTGCTTTAGTGTCCTTTGCACAGTGTGCACCTAAAGCTTACCTCAATACAATTGCTGGTGTTCTGATACAAATACAGGCAGGGAGCTGCAGTATTTTGCTTTAGTGTCCTTTGCACAGTGTGCACCTAAAGCTTACCTCAATACAATTGCTGGTGTTCTGATACAAATACAGGCAAGGAGCTGCAGTATTTTGCTTTAGTGTCCTTTGCACTGTGTGCACCTAAAGCTTACCTCAATACAATTGCTGGTGTTCTGATACCAATACCACAGGCAGAGAGTTAAAAATTACAAACAGATTCTACGTAACAACAAACCTACAGTCCCTGTCTTGTTTGGGGCAATAACTTGCATATTAGCCTTTAAAATTAGCACTTTTGATTTCGAACGTTCGAGTCCCATAGGATTCTAAAGTTCGCGCAAACTTTCGGTCCGTTCGCAGGTTCTGGTGCGAACTGAACCGGGGGGTGTTTGGCTCATCCCTACTCCGAGTTAAAATCAACATTTATTGCTAGAAAATTACTCACAACCCCCAAACATTATATATTTTTAGCAGAGACCCTAGAGAATAAAATGGTGGTTGTTGCAATATTTTATGTCACAGTGTATTTGCGCAGCGGTCTTTCAAACGCAATTTTTTTTTTAAATACACTTTAATGAATTAAAAAAAGCGAATCAGTAAAGTTAGCCCAATTTTTTTGTATAATCTGAAAGATGATGTTACGCCATGAGAATCGTGATCTTTATTCTGAGCAAAACAATTGTGATTCTCATTTTAGCCAAAATCGTGCAGCTCTAGTCTTGGGTCATTTAAGAAGACATGTGGCCACTCAATGAAGTTAGATGAGAAGCAGTTTAACCTTCGACTGCGTAGGTGGCTCTTTATATGGTTAGAGCCGTAAGGATGTGGAACTCTCTTCCACAATAGGTGATGTCAGTGGGAAGTGTCGATAATTTCAAAAAACTTTTTAGATGGGTGTCTAAGTGAACACAATATACAGGGATATGGGAAGTGATAGAGACATAAATACATACACACACCCAGGTTGAACTGGATGGACCGGTGTCTTTTTTCAACCTTACCAACTATGTAACTATATATCGGGGACAAGATGTTTTCACTAATGATTTGCAATAGTAGATATGGTATTTCGGGGCATGCAGACAACAACATGATTATTAGTGTGCCTGGAGTTCAAATTTAAAGCAAAATTCCAGCCACAAATACCAAAATAAACATGAATACCCCGAAGATAAAACAGCAAAGCCAGTTTTCACTACATAATTCACTGTCAATCCAAAGGTTTCCCCAGCAGTACTTTTTAAATGTTTGTCACTATATGTCTTCAGTCTGATTTCCAACATTGTTCAACCAACTTCCTCTGAGGTTGTCTTGGACCCTCCCACAGCCTGTAAATGGACAGTGAAAGGACAGCAAAAGGAGAAGAAGCACAGTAATGAGGTAATCTCTTAGTCACTCTGCTTTCTCCTCCTATCAGTGTGTTTCTTGTCAGCACATGAACCGATTGGCTGCCTGTGCTGCTTCTTCCTCTCACACTACAGCCCTGCTGTACAGGGATTGCAAGAAGCTAACATCTGATCACATTCAGGTACTTACAGAGTTGCATTAAATTGGATTTAAATATCTGCTTAGAGTTCAGCTTTAACACCTTCACTTTACATAAGACTTCTGATGATCAGTGACACGTGATCAGGCAGACGTGTTGCAAACAAGTAGAATTGTTTCAGCAAGCGCAGGAAGTGCTTGTTTTCCTGGACTGGACCTTCTAAGGACAGGTGCTGTTCATTTTAAGTCACTTCCATAAACATGAAACACTGTATTGAAAGTTTAAGCGGCTTCATGTGGAGTTTCCTTCCTTGTACTGTTTTCAAGAAGCAGCAGGTAAGGTGCGAGTCATTGCTGTCTGACTTCTATTTATGGCTGCGCAGAATTCCTGAAGTCTGGGTTTGGTGGACAAGCAACTCTTTTTTTTTTTTTTTTTCCAGGTACATTATAGATATTTACAATATTTGAAGCAGATTTAAAAGTCTATGTTTTTTTACACTCACAGGCTACAAAAATTGAAATCCTGGTTTATTAGCTTTGCCACTGATATAAGGTGTCACATAGTGACAGTGATTAAACTAGGGTTCATTCTGTCTAAAGATGGATGAATGGCCCCATCAGTGTTGGCTCTGTTGGTAGGCAGTAGGTAAATCAATAGGAGAACAGGGTGACACGGGCTACCCCTGTCTATCAACAGCTAGGGCCATAGGTATGCATGGGTACATCAGAAAGGCTCCCGATGACTGTCATTCTTCGGGCTGTATGTTAGAGGGTATTATGCCCCTAACCACTTCAGCCCCGGAAGGTTTTACCCCCTTCATGAGCAAGCTATTTTTTGCAATATGACACTGCGTTACTTTAGCTGACAATTGCACGGTCATGCTACGTTGTAACCAAATAAAAAGAATGTACTATTTTCCCCACAAATAGAGCTTTTTTTTTGGTGGTATTTGATCACCTTTGCAGTTTTGCATTATGATGTAGCAACTCTATTTTACTTTTCCCATCCAGAGGCTTTATCTGAAAGATCTACATGCTTTAGGGGAATGAGAAAGGCAATTTGCAAAGTCACATTCTAGTGTGGGAAAAACTTTTTGGAAAAAATGTAAATAGTACTAAAGACTAGGCATTTTGTTACCCTAATGCATTCTTACCATTAAGGTGCTTTTACATGCCCCAGTGTCTCCATGAAAATGGCCATATTTTGCAAAGTAGACCATCCGTCATATTTAATTAGAGGCATGGGGATTCTTTTGAAGATCACAATGTATTATTATTTTTTTTTTTTTTTACACACAGTTGTCAACTAACAAGATATTTCCCACTCACAGCATGGCCATATTTAGAATTACACCTCAAAACACTCTCTGTTCTTCCTCTCAAGTATAGAGAAATCACATATTTGAGACTTTTTTTGTAGACAACCGCTTAGAGGGGCCCAAAATCCAAGAAGCACCTTCAAGCTTTCAAGGGGCCATCTCTATATATTATACCATTATGGTTAGAAAAAAAGAAAAACTAGACTTCTTGGCAATTAAAAAAAAAAAAAATCGTGGCTGCTTGTGCACATCATTGAAAATTTACAATTTAATCTTATATTATTTAGCAAAACAGTTTGTGCAGCAATTATAAATGTGGTTAAAAAAATAAAAATAAAAAAAGATATAGATAGAGAGAGATTATATATTTTATATATATATATATATATATATATATATATATATATATACACACACACATACATACACACACACACACTGTATATTAATTTATTTTTGTAACAAAAGTGGCATTTTTCTTTTACGTTCTACATCTGAATATTATAGATAGCAAAATCCAATAAATGGCATCCTTATAGTATTAACACCAGACATACACTCTCATGAGGATTTAATGAGAGGGGTGTTAAAACGATGCTTGTAATCTGCTGCACATCAATATGTGATTTATACATCAAACAGCCCTATAGGTGAATCAAGGCTGCAGAATTCCCTATACTCCAGTTTTCCCAAACCACGGGCCTATAATGTTTCCAACGTCTGCTTCACAGCTGGAGGAATACCCAAAGCTCTGGAGTTCGTACTCTCAACTCTGCTCAAATCTATGCTGACAAATCTAATTAGCAGACCCATATCGACTGCCCTTCTATATAATCCATTAAGTGGTGTATAATAAACAGGACATTTTACATTAATAGCATACAACTTTCATATGGCATTTTACCATAAAGGGAACATCAATATTGTGTCACACAGCTAATAACCATAAGCACGAAAACGTCAAAAACAAGCTTCATCTTGAAAGATGGTATTGTATGCCCCCTAGTGGCTATCAATTAGATGACAAGTAGAATAAAAGACTGCTACTTTAAAACTAGAAGACAAGACATAATATGGTCTATGAGTTGAACTCCAGGCAAACAGCTAAATCCATAAATCAAAGTATGGCTTTGCCCGCCACAGGATTAATATACAATATACAACATACAGTAGCTTTATTTAGCTGACCTTTATATGTTGTACTTTTGCTCTCACTTACAGGTCTCCTTCCCCATCCCACCCTGTGACTGGTTGATAAAAAGAGAAGCAGCATTCTGTTACTCTGCTCTCTCCTTCTGTCAGTATGCTCCAGCTGCTAGCTCTGCTGTACAGGGAATGCAAGAGAATGATACAACCTCAAATTCAGGTGCTTACACTGCATGCATGTAAACCTTTCAATGACAGTTTAATTCATGGAAAAAGAAAAGAAAACAATCGCGCTATCCCATAGACCTCTACAGTGGTGTTTAAACTTAAAAATTAAATATATAAATTATAACACCAGTGAGTAAACCAAAAATTTGATCAACTCTAAATACCTTAAATTAAATATTTACCACATGTGAAAACATACCATTGATGAACAGTGGTTAACATATAATGAAAAAAAACTTAAATTCAATAGTGAACAGCAAAACAGTGTTCAAAAAATAAAAAACAGCAATGAATGTCCGTAATTCAAAATTGTGATTAAAACACTGGTGCTCTGTGAAGAAATTGTCCATATAGTGACTGCATCCAAAATAAACGTGTAGATCCACCACCATTTAGTAGAAGTTGCCTCTTACCAGCTGGTGTTGATCCCCCATAACAGAGAATCAAAAACCGCATAGAACAGGTCCACTCTCCCCACTAATCAGCAGATACGTGATAATAGGTATGCCCAATCAACAGGTCATCAGCAGACATCCAATATGGAAGCGATATGAAACACTCCACATAGTGTATTAACGTTATAAAACCTTTATTAACCGCTTCAGCCCCGGAAGAATTTACCCCCTTCCTGACCAGAGCACTTTTTGCAATGCAGCACTGCGTCGCCTTAACTGACAATTGCGCGGTCGTGCGACGTTGAACCTAACCAAAATTGACGTCCTTTTTTCCCCACAAATAGAGCTTTCTTTTGGTGGTATTTGATCACCTCTGCGTTTTTTATTTTTTGCGCTATAAACAAAAGAAGAGCGACATATTTGAAAAAAAAAACTCAATATTTTTTACTTTTTGATTTAATAAATATCACAATTTTTTTTTTTCCTAAGTTTAGACCGATACGTATTCTTCTACATATTTTTGGAATTTTTTTTTTGCAATAAGCGTATATTGATTGGTTTGCGCAAAAGTTATAGCGTCTACATAATAGGGGATAGATTTATGGCATTTTTTTTTTTTTACTAGTAATGGCGGCGATCTGCGATTTTTATTGTGACCGTGACATTGCGGCGGACACATCAGACACTTTTGACACGTTTTTGGGACCATTCACATTTATACAGCGATTAGTGCTATAAAACTGCACTGATTACTGTGTAAATGTGACTGGCAGGGAAGGGGTTAACACTAGGGGGCGATCAAGGGGTTAATATGTTCCCTATTGAGTGATTCTAACTGTAGGGGGAGGGGACTCACAAGGTGAGGAGACCGATCTGTGTTCCTCTGTACTGGGAACACACATTGGTCTCCTCACCTCTGACAGGAGGTGGATCTGTGTGTTTACCCACACACACACACACAGATCCACACTCCTGCCGTGATCGCGGGCAATCGCGGGTGCCCGGCGGACATCGCGGCCGCCGCGCACCGGGTCACGAGCGGTGCCGCTGGTACGCTTGCGCACCGGCGGCAACGTGCGCGCACCGGCGGCGGCGCGCGTGCCCCATAGACGGCTGGGAAAAAAGGACGTCATATGACGCCTGCCCGGAGGGAGGGAGGGTTCCTGCCGGCGTCATAGGACTATGACCCGGTAGGAAGGGGTTAAAAATCTAACACATTGCACTTACAATTGTGTTGATAAAAGACAGCCTTTAAATCTGATGCGTCGGCCGGTGCACATACAGATACCCGTCCCTTTACAATCGTATGGAGCTCGAGCTGAATTATTTTGAGCCTTTTATATCTGCCTGGAGTTCAGATTTAAGATTTTTTTGCCCTTTATGAAATTATTAGTAGATTTACCCTGTCAAGTGTATTATATTCACATTTATATTTCTGCAGTGTGTGTGTGTCATTTTTGTAAATATTTTATTCTATCTTTTTTATGTGACAACACTGAAGAAATTACACTTTGCTACATTACCAGCTCTATGATAACCCGGTGGCACACTGCCAAATTGTGCGGGAAGCAACGATGGGCGGCGGGAGGGAAGGGGACGTTCCTGTCCCGCTGCCTGTAAAATCAATCCAGCAGCTAACTAGTAGCTAGGATGGCTTTATTACAAGGAATCGCTGGCTGAAAAAAAAAAAAAGGGGAGGATAGCAGGATGATGCCTGTAGCTACAGGCATCATCCCGGTACAACCACTAAAAGTCCAAGACGTCATATAACAGCCTACAGGTGGGATATGGTTAAGATCTGTGGATAATATTTTTAGACAGGAGCTGAAGGACACCTTAAAAAGGCTTAGGAGGAAGCTGCTCGAAGCTTGCAGAAAGTTTCAAAAAAGCTTGAAACCGGCCTTATGTTTGTATGAAAAGCCTCTATATCAGTGGTCATCAACCCTGTCCTCAGGGCCGACTAAAAGGCCAGGTTTGCAAGATAACTGAAATACATCACAGGTGATATCATTTGCTGCTCAGTGATTGCAGTATTCTAGTCTGCAACTCCCCAAGGTAATACATAAAACCTGACCAGTTTGTGGGTTGATGACCACTGCTCTATATGACAAGATGTACTGCATACCCAAAGAACCATTACAGCAGCAGGCAATGTACCATAACTGCAGCATCCGACAATGCGTTGTGGTGTGTGACATCAGGAAAAAAGCCCATAGTTTGCCTTATGCAACATGCATTAACGTTTGTATGGTCCCTAATGTTTTCTTCCACGACACAGAAGCATGCTGGAGGGTGTACTGGCTTCTACTAAAAACAGACCATGTGTCTCTCACTGTGGTAGAGATATTAGTCTGCAAAATGTATGGGCTACATAAATAAAGCAACAGCAATCATTATTTCCAGTACCAAATTTAATAAACAATGAATTACACTAACGGGTAGTGTTTAAGAGTGCGTATCCCCCGATGACATACATGCGCACGAAACGCATAGGGAGGAGCCTTACATGGTCTGGATTGGCGACCATTGTGGATTCTGTGCGAGGGGATATTGCGTTTTGGGAGGAGCAGCTGCATGATTGCTGGGAATTCTCCAAGGTTGATTTGATACAATGACATTTACCAATGGCATTTTGGTGAGTGCATATTGGTGAAGGAAAAGCACTGATGTCACTTTATATGTTTGTTATCACACGGGAACATACTATTATTGGATGATTCTCATTCACCTTTGGCACAGTCTGCACTTTTTTTGTGATTTAGGAGTTTGTGTGACAAAATATTTTTATGTTTATTTATGACATTTTGATGTTAGAGATTTTTAGAACTGCACTTTTTGTATATTATTGTTTGAGTCACTTTCACACAACAACATAAAAAGATCTCATACAGAAATAATTCCCATATTCTTTTTATTGGTTCTGGCTTGGTTATGACAATTCAACACCTGAAAAGCGTCTGTACAAAAGGATTTTTCATCCTGAACAGAAACAATATTGGCACTAAGGCACTAGTGTGGACATTATGAGTGTAGAAAAGACTACGGTGGTAAAAATGGCCAGTCAACAAGAAGCAACTGTCACAGTCACCATGGGCAAAGCGGAAAGGCTTATAAAAAAGGAAATCTGCAGAGTGGTATGCCGGTTATCTGTATTTATAAAAACCTTCTCCAGTCTTCTTTCCCAGCTTGTTCTCAGCAACCAGTTTATTAAGCAACTCACTGGGAGCAAAGAGAGGGTTTTCAGGTTCCATCTGGTGCCAACCTAAAAGGCAAGTGGAATATGTTAGCTGGACAGGGATTTACAAAATAAAAAAGACAGAATACATGTCAAGGTGTCACATGCAGTTCGACCATTTTTTCAAAAAGAAGCGTAGAGATAGGCAGACAACGTCTGCAGCCAAGTAGTACAACGGTCCATACAAGGGAGAAGCAAAAAATGGACAATCCTGGTGTCCAATGGCCTAGTAAAGTTAACCTTTAAAATGTAAAGTAATACCTCTGATTGCGAGTAATGCGGTTAACAAGCGTTTCGCAATACAAGCTACTATTTTTTTTTAAATCCTGACTCGGTTTTAGAGCGTTTTCTCGCAAAACAAGCAGGATTCAAGCCTCTGCGGTGTGCAGTACTGTATTTGACCAGAGGCGCGGGGGCACCAGTGACATTCGGAAACACTCCATTCCTGAGCATCTCCGAATGGCTCTGAGTGGTTTCCGAGTGTCTCCGTCGCCCCCCCCCCCCACCTCTGGCCACATGAGGTACTGCATACCATAGAAAATCACTGTGGAACGAATTATCCGAGTTTCCAATTACTTCTATGGGGAAGCTCGCTTTGATATGAGTGCTTTGGATTACAAGCATTCTTCTAGAACAAAATTATGCTCGTAATCCTAGGTTCCACTGTATCTAAAACCAAAAACAAAATGTAATATGTTGCAGTTTACCAGTCCTAGATGGTCACTATATTACAGTTTTTTCCAGGATTTTTCCCCCTTTATTTTCACCTGGTCATCATGCCAGTAACACACAGCCTGTCCTACAGTGACAACACTAACTTACTGAACTGTATGCATGGAAAAGCAGTGTTGTCATTTGTTGTCCAATCAACAAACATATTCAAACGGAAAAGGAAATGTCAGCCCACATCTTTCTTTTCAGACTGGTTTCCTTTATTCTACTCAAATGTAGATTTGTCTGTGTGTTTAAAGTCACTGATCGGCTGAAAGCTCCGTCCAACTTTCAATTCTCTTGCACTCTCTGCTCAGTAACTGGCCCCATCCATCTTGTCCTAAGTCCTCCTCAGTGTCTATTTCCTTGTTGACCAACAACATCCTCAAATGTAATGTTGGCGTCACCATGCTTCACAGTACCGTGTACACCTGATGAACTGGAGACAATAATAGCAATTATGGCACGGTTGCGATTGTTCTTGGTGGAAGGAGCAGCTGCTTTCACAGGGGTCTTGCAAATCTTCAGTGAGCCAGAGCATGTTACTTTGCAGAGAGACACTAAGTGGTGGCAGCTTTTCAATTCAGAATTACCACTTTCTTTTTTGGGGGAAATACAGACACAAGCTCTATTTCCCTGCTAAACAGGCTCAGATTTTTTTTTAATTGTTATGTTTTATCACTGTAAACAAGCCAGCTAAATTCTGTAATTCTGGAAATGCTTGTTATGTTTTTCTGAAGCTGTAAGTACAATAAAGCTAGTTGGTAAGCAGACAAACCTGAGAAGCAGTGTGAAATCTCACTACCTGTACTTGAGGCTGCATTTATTTTGGAATGGTAGGACACTTTAAATGAGAAGTTTGGCCATACTTCTCCTATAGATCAGACGTGCAGTTCGTTCTGCACTCCTGTGACAGGTTTTCAGCTGACAACGGGCTAAATTTTGCTGATGGCTGATGTCACTCAGCTGGTCCAGGCACTGAATCAATCCCAACTTTACAGTCGGGATCCACATGCAAGCCTAGACTGGCAGCTGGTTCAGCCTCTTAGTGAGCTGCTGGGAGACTGGGCCAGCCCCTCCCGCCCCCTGCACAGCCCAGAACTTCAATGAGCGCTAGAGGGGCAGAGTAGAGAGCCGGTGACTGACAGTCCCAGCTCTCTGCTCAGAGTGGAGGGAAGAACTGAGCGATCAGCGGTGTTTGATTGCTCAGTTCTCACTGCAGAGCAGGCAGGGGACAGATTGATGCTGCATCCAGAGAAGGCAGGGAACAGATTGATGCTGCATCCACCTAGGTGATCGAGTATAATTTTTTTTTTAAAACGTAAACTTCTTTTAACTAGACACCATTTAAAGCTGGGGGCATGTGTATTCTTTACTTGAATCTCTGTGCTTTGTGTATTTCCAGTGTAAAACTTTACCTCTCTCCCAGTGCAGGGTGACTGGTCTTGTAACCACCCCTTTTAGTTTTCTGCTGCCCCCCCCCCCAAAGCTCTGCTCTGGTTATGTACAGCTTAGTGATGTCGTCACCACTACATTATAAAGTAATATCTAGATTTTCATAGGCACTTCTGATGCAAACAATGTGAATTTACATTCCTTTGTGACTATGTTATATATTTAAATGAAAATTCCCAACTAAAATAATACAATTAAGAGTTTTGATTTTTTTTTTTTTTTTAACTACATTTAAAGAATTATGTAAATTTTATTCCTACCCCACAAACTGTGGCCTATTTTGTGTAGATAACCAACATAAAAGACTAGCTTAACCCATTTTAATGTCAGAGTATAACACAAGATATGTAGAGAATCCAATAACTTAGCTTCCATATCCTAGACCAGGTGTCTCAAACTGGCGGCCTTCCAGCTGTTGCGAAACTACAAGTCCCATCATGCCTCTGCCTGTGGGAGTCATGCTTGCAACGGTCAGCCTTGCAATGCCCCATGGGACTTGTAGTTTTGCAACAGCTGGAGGGCCGCCAGTTTGAGACCCCAGTCCTAGACAATGCAGCAACTGATGACCATGGCATAGAAGAAACGTGTAGCTGCATGGATCTGCACTTTATCAGCCACAGCAAACTCTATAACCAGCTACAAATCACCTTTGCAGTTGCTACAAAGTTTCCTGCATGATATGGCCAAATAAAGGGCATGATAAGGATGCTTTCAGGGATTTGTATCAGCTAACTAGAAAGGAGAGGACAGCATATTTAATCTAAATATGCACTTCGTGTGTGCTTCACCTAGACCTCCAATTTATAAAATGGCAACCATTTTGCACTTTGTCAAAGTATTTTCTCACCAGAACTAAACTGTAAATTTTCTTTGCTTTAATCAAGGAGGCAGGCATTAGAGATGTAAGCTTATAATAATATGAAACTGTGCAAAACCTTACTAGATATGTGTAAAGCAGGTTTGTGCGTCTCCCATAACCTGAAGCCAGCATGTTTGGTAACACCAAGGACTCAAACGTCTGTGATGCTTCAGTGTGCTGCCACCATAGCTTCAGATCATGTGACACACTGTTTACAGCCGAGTCTTATTCTGGCCTTCTGGCTGGATGGTGTAAGTGCTGTCCTTGTTGGCGATCCGGTTGGAGGAGCTGGCTAATCCCTGTTTCTGAGCGGGGTGCGGCCATGCAAATCCGCTGGGTTGATGGGAGTCTGGAAGGGCTAGTATCGGTGGAGGCTGTATGCAGGGGCAGCTCTCCCTGAGAAAACCTTGAAGGGCTCTCTATCAGCGGGACAGAGGGCTGCACTGACCAGTCGGGGGGTCGGATAGGAGCCGAAAAGCCCATGGTGCATGTGCCCTTGGAGTGGCAGTCCAAGGGTGCCAGACGATCACATGTGAGTGAGGGTCACATTGATATATGGCACCGCGGTCACTGCACCATGTCACACCTTTTTAGCACCTGCCTCCTGGGTCGGGCCTTTTGGCTAGGACCGGAGGAATTTTTTATTCCTGGCCGGAGGGCCTGGCCATTGTACAGCACAATGGCCACTTTTCACTCTCCCACCTTCCTTCTCCCCACTTTCTTTTTATTTATCCCCCGTGTGTGTCACTTTTTTGTATTTTTTTGTTTGGTGTCCCACGTTTGTCACAGTGTGTTTAGTAGGGTGTAGGTCCTCGGGCCTGCCCTGAAACGACTTGGGAGTAGGTGGACATGGTCTTCTGGCCTGGTTCACCTGCTCTCATGGGGTCTCCCTTCGGGGGAGCCCTACCTAGTACTTGGGTGGGTCTGTTTCGGCAGACCCTCCAGAGAAAGGGGTCCGTCTGGTTTCGGCCAGTCGGACCACGTGATGTACCTCAGTCCCCGTCAGGAGCCTAACGCCCCGGGGGATCAGGGTAAGGTCCTTCCTAGTGGAGGACTAGTGTTACACCCGTTGCACGTTTTGTGTTTCACTCTTTATGTGTGTGCACTTTTTTTGGCACCGGGTGGAGTTTTTGGGTGTGTTTCACACGCCATGGGCTTTTCAAAAAAAAAAACTGTTTACAGATGACAGTTAGGTTTTGCACCCTTCTAGCTTGACACTGTAATACCATCTGTGTGAACAAAGTGGGCCTAACTTTACGGTTTAGGTTTAAGTTAAACTAATTTATTTACATACCATCAATGATAAATTTGCTAGTGTCAAGACCAACATAATCCAAGAGTTCAAAAGGCCCCATTGGATATCCCGCTCCTAATTTCATTGCAATGTCTATGTCTTCTTTAGATGCATGTCCTAAATAAAATAAAAAAGAAGAAGGGATTAGGTAGGTTACAAAAAGGATCACATATACATAATGGCTGAATGATGTTTCTGGGGCCCTACCCTGTTTTTATCCGAGCCTGAGGCCAGAGGCTTCGGTAAAAAGGGTATCGGACCCTGAAAAAGCAACAGCCATTTTTAACACTAGCTGTTAACAGCCATTCTGTTGGATGCTAATGGTGGTCGCTGCTTGTCCATCCTTCCTTTAGATGTGGTTTGGTGATCATCTTGATATGACTTTTAATCTTTTACATTTGTGAGTTTTATTCACATTTCAAATTTCAATAAATAACGTTGCATATTTCAAAAGGCCAGTGCCCTCTGTGTCTTGTTTTTTTTTTTTTTTTTATGCATATTAAGAGGTTTCCCTATGTCACAAGAGCAGCGTACCATGATGTAAAGATCTTGAAGACATCTGCATACATCTATGAGATAAACAAGCTGGCCTCATTTTCTTGCGTCTGAGGCACTGTGTATTTAAAGCACTAATTATCTGTTTACCTGGGAGTTCTATTTTACTGTGCTCCAAGTTCAAAACAACCAAAACCATGTCATGAGCACTATCAAAATAAAATATATATTGTATACGCTACATTTTCTGCTCCAATTAATGCAAGAAAACACACACAGCATGATTGAACCTTGAGATATTTTCATCTTGAACGGGTGTCAAGACTTTCTCCTTTCTTATAACTACAGCTATTAATGTGGTAAGAGTACATTGGAAAGATGAGGTTTAACAACTCTACACTAGATGGCAGCAGAGCTCTAAAAAAAATAAAAAGGGACTGGGGAAGAATGTGTGACGGAGGAGTGTGGAAGTGGCGAGGTAGTTTGGTACATACTGAAACAGGGGAGTCCGTGGAATTGGGGACAGTACTGAGTGTAAACCTTCAAAAAAGAAGACCAACATTTTTTGAGTTGTTAGCAGGGACTGTGTCATTGACTCCAGGAATAGTGGAGTAGTACTGGGGATGTGGGAAATGGGGCAGGGTTTTGTTGTCAGGAATCATTTAGGCTGGAAATGGGAAAGTGGAGCAGAGATTCCCACTCAGTTGAGTCGAGAATGAAATTTAGCATGCTGCACTGAATAACTGAGGGATTATCCCATATATGGTGGAGAATGGGCGCTGAGGGGTTAACACACATGGCTGGGCACAATACGGTTACTACACATGTGCCGGGGACTGGCTGCTGGAGAGTAAATGCACATGCACTGGGGTACTGGCAGCAGAGAGATTAATGCATTAAAAGCAGAGGGTGCTGAAAAGTTAAATCACATACATTGGGTGCAGAGTGCTGTGGCGTGTACTTACCTGAGCCTGGTATAGAGTGCCAAGTGGGTTAAATACATGCCTGGGGGCCGACGCTGAGGAAATAGCACGTTCCTGGGGACTGAGGAGATAATGCACATGGGCTGAGGACTGTGTGTTCAGGAGTTATTATATATGTTCAGAGGAATATGCACTGAGCTCTTAAAGTGATATTAAAAGGCTTTCGTTTTATTTTTTTAAATAACAAATATGTTATACTCGCCTGCTCTGTGCAGCCCAGATTCTCCTCTTCACACTCATCTGCTCTGTGCAGCCCAGATCCACTTCCTCTTAGGTCCCCCGCCAGCGCTCCAGGCCCCGCCCTCCTGCTGAGTGCCCCAAGAGCAAGTAGCTTGTAATGGGGGCACCCAAGCAGGCTTGTTCTTGAGCCGTGGCTCTGCGTGTCCATACACACACACACACACACACACACAGAGCTGTGGCTTGGCCCCACCCCCTCCCTCTCTTCATTGGCTCACTGGTTGTATTTAACAGCAGAGGGAGCCAATGGCTCATGCTGCTGTCTCAGCCAATGAGGAGGGAGAGTCCCCGGAGAGCCGAGGCTTTTATGCTCATCGCTGGATCACAATGGGGTTCAGGTATTAGGGTGTACTGGGGGGAGGGCTGCCGCACAGAAGAGGTTATTTAGGTAGGTAAAAAACCTTGAGCCTTTAGAACAACTTTAATGCACCTAAGCTGAGGCTTGGTGCTTAGGAATGAATGCTAAATTCAGGGAGACAGGTCACTAAGGGGTTGATGCAGTTGAAGAAGATCATACTGACTAAAGACAGGTAACTAAGGGGTTAATGCATTGGTAGGAGCTGATAACTAAGAGGTTAATGCACATGCATTGCAGACTTCCAATGTTGGGTTATTGCACATACTCTGGTGGTGTAATACCAGATGGATAGATCTGTGTATTGGAGGGACATCTAAAGCTGGCCATACACTGATCGAAACTTGGCCAAATTAGGAAGGATAAGATGAATTTTCCACCCATGTGTAGCCATTCCTGTTCTACAGAAGTCGATCGGTAACATTGGAAAAATAGGATTTTTATAACAGCTTACCTGTAAAATCCTTTTCTTGGAGTACACCACGGGACACAGAGCTAGTCATTACATAATGGGTTAAGGGTCACCAGCGGTGATTGGACACTGGCACAACCAATGGAAGACAGTTCCCCTCCATATAACCCCTCCCATCAGGGAAGTACCTCAGTTTTGTAGCAAAGCAGTAAGGTTCCCATAAGAAGGGTGGGACCTCTGTGTCCCGTGGTGTACTCCAAGAAAAGGATTTTACAGGTAAGCTGTTATAAAAATCCTATTTTCTTTATCGTACACCACGGGACACAGAGCTAGTCATTACATAATGGGACGTCCCAGAGCAATGCTCATATGAAGGGGGGGAGACACAGATCAAACCGACCGCTTGCGGACCAGAAGCCCTATACTGCTGCCTGCAGCACACTTCGCCCGAAGGCGGAATCCTCATGTCCTTTCACATCTATTTGATAGAATTTGGAAAATGTATGGACTGAGGACCAAGTTGCAGCCTTACAGATCTGAGCCATCGAAGCCTGGTGGTGCACTGCCCATGAAGCACTTATCGCCCTGGTAGAGTGCGCCTTAACAGGAAAAGGAGGAGTCCTGTTCTTTAAACCATAAGCTTGAACAATTACTTGTCTAATCCACCTGGAAATGGTGGATTTTGATACCGCTTGGCCCTTCTTGGGACCATCTGGTAAAATAAACAAAACATCTGTTTTACGTATCTGAGCGGTTGCTTGCAGATACACCCTTACCGCTCTCACTAGATCTAGAGAGTGTAATAATTTTTCCCCCGCCGTCCGCGGGTTTGGAAAAAAGGAAGGCAGAACAATGTCTTGATTCAAGTGAAAAGCCGACACCACCTTAGGCAGAAAAGCCGGATGGGGTCGTAGTACGATCTTGTCCTTGTGACAAATTAGATAAGGCTCTTTACAAGAAAGAGCTGCTAGCTCTGATACTCTCCTAGCAGAAGCTATAGCAATCAGAAAGGCCAATTTCCTACTTAATATAATTAAAGGAATATGGCGAATAGGTTCAAAAGGTTGCTTTTGCAACACTGACAATACCAAATTCAAATCCCATGGACACAAGGGAGACCTGACTGGAGGATTTATCCTCAGTACCCCCTGAATGAATGTCCGAACTAGGGAGTGAGATGCCAATGGTCTCTGAAAGAAGACTGATAGAGCCGATATTTGCCCTTTGATGGTGCTAAGGGCTAATTTCATATCCACTCCTAACTGGCAAAAAGCAAGAATCCTACTTATTTCATATTTCAGAGGATTCCAACTTCTGGATTCACACCAGGAAACGTATGCTTTCCAGACTCTATGATAGATGAGTCTGGAGGCTGGCTTTCTAGCATTAATGAGCGTAGAAAGAACCAGGCCAGAGACCCCTCTCTTTTTCAAAATGTGGGTCTCAGCAGCCAGGCCGTCAAATTTAGCCTTTGTAAGGAAGGGTGGAATACTGGACCCTGTGACAACAGGTCGTGTCGAAGTGGAAGCTTCCAGGGCCTTCCTATCGCCATTTTTACGATCTCGGCATACCAAGGCCTCCTGGGCCAGTTTGGGGCCACTAGGATTACTGGTATTCCCTCCTCCTTGATCCTGCGAAGCAGTCTTTGTAGAAGAGGGATCGGAGGGAATGCATAGATCAGTGAGAACTGATTCCATGGAGTTATTAGAGCGTCTGTCCCGTAGGCTAGAGGATCTCTCGTTCTGGACACAAAGTTGTCCAATTTCTTGTTGAACCTGGAAGCTAGCAGGTCTACATCTGGGTTTCCCCATCTCAGACATATGGCCTGAAAGATCTCTGGGTGAAGAGACCACTCTCCTGGTAGCAGCTGCTGACGACTCAGGTAGTCTGCTTGCCAGTTTTCTATCCCTGGAATGAAGATTGCAGAGATGCAAGGTACATGCTCTTCTGCCCATGCCAAGATCCGGTTCACCTCTCTTTGGGCTGCCCGACTGTGGGTGCCTCCTTGGTGATTGATGTAAGCTACTGCCGTAGCATTGTCGGATTGAACCCGAACTGGGTAGCCCTGTAACCTGTATGTCCAGGTTTTGAGGGCTAGATATACCGCCCGGATCTCTAGCACATTGATGGGCAGGATCCCCTGAGTCTTGGCCCAGGTTCCCTGGGTAGAAGCCTCCTCGAATACTGCACCCCAGCCCGATAGACTGGCATCCGTAGATACCACCTTCCAGGCCACTGGGAGGAAGGACTTTCCCTTCCGTAAATTCCTGGCTTCTAGCCACCAATTGAAGCTGTGGCGTACTTGTGAGGACAGGCGCATGGGTATATCCAGAGCTTGGCTCTTCCTGTTCCAGGAGGCTAAAATATTGCCTTGAAGTAGTCTCGAATGAAACTGGGCGTAAGGGACCGCCTCGAAGGAGGCTACCATCTTTCCCAATAGTCTCATGCAAAGGCGAATAGACGGCCTCTTGTTTACTTTGACCTTGTGGATCAGGTCTTTCAGAGACTGTATCTTTGGCTCTGGCAGGTATACCCTGTTTTGGGCTGTATCTATGATCATGCCCAGGTACACTATCCTTCTTTGGGCCTGGAGAGAGGATTTTTGTAAGTTTATAATCCATCCTAAATGCTCCAGGTATCCTACTGTAGTGTCTACAGCGTGATCCAATCCCTCCTTTGACTGATCTATTAATAGTAGATCGTCTAGATAGGCTGTTACCGCAATGCCCCGTGTTCTTAGGTTTGCTAACAGAGGAGCTAGCACCTTTGTGAATACTCTGGGCGCGGTGGCTACACCAAATGGCAGGGCCACAAATTGAAAGTGGCGATCTTCTACCGCAAACCTTAGGAATCTTTGGTGAGCGGGGAGGATTGGTATGTGTAGATATGCGTCTTTGATATCTATGGACGCAATGAATTCTCCGCCTTTTAAAGTAGCGACCACGGATCGAATCGTTTCCATTCGAAAATGGCGAACGTTCAGAAACTGGTTTAGATTTTTTAGATCCAGGATGGGTCTGACTTCTCCGTTCGGTTTTGGAATCACAAAGAGGTTTGAGTAAAAACCTGAACCTTGCTCCTTTTGGGGTACCTCTGTAACCACACCTTGAGCTATTAAGTGATTCAAACCTTTGAAGAAGGATCCTCTTTTTTGTGGATCCTTGGAGAGTCTTGAACTTCGGAATTGAGAAGATGGGATCTCTCGAAATTCCAGTCTGTACCCTGAGGATATTGTGGATACCACCCATTTGTCCTGGGTTTCTGTCCGCCAAGTCGCTGAGAACTGACGAAGCCTTCCCCCCACTCGGCCGAGCGGGGGCGCCCCTTCAATGAGAGGTTTTGGGGGCTTGCTTATTAGCTCTTGAACCCCACGGCTTCTTGTTCTTCTGAGCCTTTTCTTTGGCTTTTTTGGGCGGCTGAAAAGGCCGTCGCCACTGGCTGGAGTCCGATTTCCCGGGAGCTGGGGAGAGAGTGTGTTTAAAACAAGGTCTCTTGTTTTTCTTTCTCTCAGGTAAAAGTGTCGTTTTACCACTTGATATCTTTTGGATATATCTTTCTAAATCTTCCCCAAAAAGGCGTTCGCCATGGAACGGGAAACTTGCCAACAACTTTTTGCATGGGGTTTCCGCTGACCAATGCTTAAGCCAAAGTACTCTGCACATCTGTACCAGCTGGAGTGTAAGGCGTGATGCCTGTATGATAGAATCTCTCATGGCATCCACTGTGAAGCATAAGGCTTTAGGTAAATTCTCCCAATTTTTAGCCTGCTCTGAAGGCAGCTCCTTCAGCCCCTGCTTTACCTGTTGGCTGACGACCTGACACATACCGACTGCTGCTACTGCAGGTTGGATAATTGAGCCGGCCAAAAGGAAGGAGGATTTCAGTAAGGATTCCAACTTCTTCTCAGAAGGATCTTTAAACACTTGTACATTATCCACTGGACATGTCAGGTTTTTATTTACACAAGAAATAGCCGCATCTACCGTAGGCAGGCTCCATTTCTTTAAAAAATTTTCCTCCATAGGATAAAGAATGTTAAACTTTTTTTGGAGGTGAAAAACGCTTATCTGGATGTTGCCAGTCTGCGTACAATAGATCCTCTAGTAACGGATGAACCGGGAAGGAGCATGCACCTTGCAGGGATCTTAATGATCCTAGGGAGGAGACAGGTGATTCTGTTACCTCCAAAGAGGGTAACCTAAATGCAGCTCGCACGGCTCCTGCATAGCATTGCACCTGTGACTTTAAAATCTGGGATACCGAAAAAGGCTCATCCGATATCCCTGATCCGTCTGACTCCTCATCCTCTGCTGATGTAGCCTCCTCCTCATCCTCCTCCTCCTCAGGTACTTCTGAAGGGAGGTCCAATACTGGAGGAGATCTGCTTCGCTTATTGTCCTTTTTAGAGGATTTAGCGATTAAAGTAGCAATTTTCTCCTCCAGATTATTTAGGGCAGCTGATAAAGTGTCCTCAGTGACATATGCAGGCCCAGGCTTCACTGGGGAAGCCGCCATACCTGACAGAGGTAATGGCTCATCCTGTACAGGTGCTTTTGGCAACACAGGAGAGGAAGGTACCGAGTCAGCACAGCTAGAGCCCCCTGTCTCAGGCGGCGGTGCTCTTTTATCTCTTTTTGTCCGCATTACTTCCCCTGGAAGACTTACTGTTTAGACAAAATACAAGGTACCTAAATGCATATACTACCGTGTTCAGTTTAGCAAATACATTAAGTATGCAACTTTTAACACATAACTATGCATAACATGGATGTCTTCTAGGAAGTACCCAATCCAACCACATGGAGTCTTACGTCCCTGTATAGCTGCTGTGTTTCTCTGCCAGGAACAAGAGAACTAACGAGCTTGCTTGCTGCTGCAGTGCTTTTTACACTGACAGTCTTTTAAATTTGGCGCCGTTTCTGTGCCTGCGCGCGCCACGTACCCGCGCACGCCTCGGCCCCCCCCCCCCTCCGATAAAGCGCGCTCCCGCGCGCGCGCGCGGCCTTTAGCGCTATGGTGGTGGCCATAGTGAGAGAGGACTCTCATCAGCCCCTGTCCCCACTTACCTGCATCTGCAGGTGTCTGTATCGGCCACCGGAAGGAGGAGCGGGGTGCTCAAGCAAGCTCAGCAGCGGAGGTGACGAGCAGTGTACTTCGCCGAAGCCGACACTGAACAGAGTGAGGTGAGTATATTCAGCTCTTTACTCCCCCCAGTGGTGGAAAAAAAGAAGACATCCACTTTTTGAAAAAGGTCCCAACCTAGTTATGGACCTTCTAATCTCACCTTATCCACGCCGCAGGTTTTTCTGCTGAAAGTTTTCAGACAGATACCAAACTTCACCCTTCACGGTGGGCTATGTGTGCCAACCTTCAGGGATATGGGTTCCTATTTAAAGGATACCTCTCCCCTGGGCCTTGTACAAGACTCTTACCAGGACTTTATAGCGAAATAGCGAAAGTGCTGGATCTTAGAGCCCAGTCCTCCGAAGAGAGACATTACAGGCGACGCCTCATGGATGAGGCCCGGATCCCATCCAGATTCAGCTCATTTGTAGGCGTCTTGGATGGATCCGAAAGCATAGCTCTTTTACCCCCAGAGGGTCTCTTTGGTAGAGCTTTCCTTTAGCACCTCCTAACGCGTCCAACACCTTTCGACACTGGCGAAAAAACTGAGGTACTTCCCTGATGGGAGGGGTTATATGGAGGGGAACTGTCTTCCATTGGTTGTGCCAGTGTCCAATCACCGCTGGTGACCCTTAACCCATTATGTAATGACTAGCTCTGTGTCCCGTGGTGTACGATAAAGAAACTTTTTTTGATCAGTGGCTGCAGATCTATGTATTCTGACAGCGATATCTGCTGTCAGGATACAAAGTCCCAGCAGGGGGGGGATTCCTCCATAGACCTCACCTGTGTATGGAGGAATCTTTTTTTTTTTTTTTCCCAGTTTAGCCCGCTGAATGGTCAATGACCAGCTTTACTGCTGGTTTAGATACTGGTAAGGTGTGTGTGCGCGCGCGTGCGTGCGTGCGTGCGCGCAGGATTAAATGGAAAGACCAAGGTGTGTACTAACAAACACAATTGTAGAATACATTACTAGTGTCTTATTAAAACCAAAATTACCTCGCTCATAAAGGCGGACCGATTCCATCAAGTACGGTACCAGAAGGCGGTTAACAATAAAGCCAGGAGTGTCCTGAATAGGAAGAAAGTATCAAATCACACATTGTTGAACATTTAGAGCCAACTTTAGGAGCACACTTCTCTATATTTTAAAAGTAGAATCAATCAGACATTACTGGAGGGCAAGAGTGAAAACACAAGTTGGCAGAAGGACAATAAACTGCCAAACTGTTAAATACAAAATTTGAATAAATATTTGAGAACACGTTTAGGCTGTATGCACATGGGGTGTATTTGTCCATGCAGTGTAAAGATAGAGTGCATTTTTTTGTTTGTCTGGATTTGCATACAGCCACTGCGGCTGGATGGGGTTCTATAGCAAATAAATGGCTGTGTATTGGCCAAGGATCTGCCCACTACCTGCTGTCAGAGAGCCAGGTGAGGTCTGGTTCTGAGCAGGTTCTGTCCACTCAGCTTCAAAACTCCTCTGCTGCTGCACTGGGGAAGGATAGAGAGTCCATCAGGACCCTCCATCTCAGTGCACCTCCACACATGGTGCTTGTCCCCAATTCATGTATCTATTTATGACAGGTGTATAAACCTGTTACCTACACAGACATTTAGTAAGACACTCTTCATGAATATCCTTACAATTGGTCAATGTCATATCTTGAGTTACACAAACATTATTTCATTTTATACAGACATTTGTAAACTTTTGGAATATGTACTTTGTTAGTTAGCCTGTTTTTTTTTTGGGGGGGGGGGGGGGCCCTTAAATGACCAAGGCTGGTCAAATACCAGTTCTTTTATGACAGGTACCTCTTTAGGGTAAACGTGGAAAAGCCTAGAGTTGATTACAGAACAAGTCACAATCTTACTGCCTTACCTTACACGACACGGGCATCTTTCCAAGTGCTTTGCTAAAATCGATGAGAGAGTCAAACGTTGTCTGGCTTGTCATAGGGGCCTTAATGACCTTAAAGAAAAGATAAGACCTGTAAACAACAAACAATTACTTCATTCAGCTAAAAATATTTTTTTATAAACTATTTTGGGGGTGGAGTGGCATAAATATACAAAGTACTAACAAGAAATAATAGGTAGAAAGATTTTTTGTGTTTATTACACATCTATGTTGGTTTTTTGTGAACCTTTTTATGTTTCTGCTATAGAAGATATGGATAAAAATATTGATAGTCACCAAACAACATTACAAACAACATTACAAAAACAAATGTCACTGCCCCCATCTAGGACTTGTCTTCACAGCAAGGAGCATGAAGTGGGCGAATCGCACGTAAACAAAAACACAAAAAGACATACCAACCAATCAGCAACCAACCAAATTCACCTGTCTAACAGTGCATTTAAAAACAGGGGTTTAGTTGCACGCATTTGCAAATACATGTGTAAGCTGCAGGCCTCATCAAGGCTCCCTGTCTGCTGCAGTCCTAACTGTCTTCTCAGTGGAAGCACATGCATGCTAAACAACATCACTGATTTTAAATCAACTACTTCCCAAGCGCGCTACGGCCAAAAGCGCGATCGTTAGGGGTGCGGAAATTAATCGCTGCATCGCGATTCGGGCGTCACCGATGCAGGGAAACCCAATAATCGGTTATCCCGGATGTCTAGCCCCGCCCCTCCCGGGAGAGCTGTTACCTCATTTGTCAGTTTTTTTCTATGACGCGCTCATGTGACTGCCCGGCCCGCCTCTCTCCTCTCTGCTTTCACGTCTCACGTCTCTCCTGGCGTCAGGAGAGATGTGAAAGCAGAGAGGAGAGGGGGCAGTCACATGGAGCGCGGCATATACACACACACTGTTCCCCCGGCTCTCGGCTTCTATCGGAACTCCGCCCCCCCAGCCCTGTACATTGCCGCTCCCTCCTACTGTTCCTCACTAATGCAAATGCTCCCAATACCGCCCAGCCTCTCCAGCCCTCTGCTTTGCCGCTCACGCCTACTGTTTTTTCACGAATGCTAATAAGCAGAGGGCTGGAGAGGCGGGGCGGTATTAGGAGCATTTGCATTAGTGAGGAACAGTAGGAGGGAGCGGCAGTGTACAGGGCTGGGGGGGCGGAGTTCAGATAGAAGCCGAGAGCCGGGGGAACAGAATCCGGCGGGGGGGGGGGAACAGAATCCGGCGGGGGGGGGGGGAACAGAATCCGGCGGGGGGGGGGGGAACAGAATCCGGCGGGGGGGGGGGGGGAACAGAATCCGGCGGGGGGGGGGGGGGAACAGAATCCGGCGGGGGGGGGGGGGGAACAGAATCCGGCAGGGGGGGGGAACAGAATCCGGCAGGGGGGGGGGGGGACAGAATCCGGCAGGGGGGGGGGGGGGGACAGAATCCGGCAGGGGGGGGGGGGGGACAGAATCCGGCAGGGGGGGGGGGGGGACAGAATCCGGCAGGGGGGGGGGGGACAGAATCCGGCGGGGGGGGGGGGGGGGGGGAACAGAATCCGGCAGGGGGGGGGGGGAACAGAATCCGGCAGGGGGGGGGGGGAACAGAATCCGGCGGGGGGGGGGGGGGGGAACAGAATCCGGCGGGGGGGGGGGGGGGGGGAACAGAATCCGGCGGGGGGGGGGGGGAACAGAATCCGGCGGGGGGGGGAACAGAATCCGGCGGGGGGGGGGGAACAGAATCAGGGGGGGGGGGGGGACAGAATCCGGCAGGGGGGGGGGGGACAGAATCCGGCAGGGGGGGGGGGGGACAGAATCCGGCAGGGGGGGGGGGGACAGAATCCGGCAGGGGGGGGGGGGAACAGAATCCGGCAGGGGGGGGGGGGGGGGGGACAGAATCCGGCAGGGGGGGGGGGGAACAGAATCCGGCAGGGGGGGGGGGGGGGGGAACAGAATCCGGCAGGGGGGGGGGGGGGAACAGAATCCGGCAGGGGGGGGGGGGGGGAACAGAATCCGGCAGGGGGGGGGGGGGGAACAGAATCCGGCAGGGGGGGGGGAACAGAATCCGGCAGGGGGGGGGGGGGGGAACAGAATCCGGCAGGGGGGGGGGAACAGAATCCGGCAGGGGGGGGAACAGAATCCGGCAGGGGGGGGGAACAGAATCCGGCAGGGGGGGGGGGGGGGGAACAGAATCCGGCAGGGGGGGGGGGGAACAGAATCCGGCAGGGGGGGGGGGGGAACAGAATCCGGCAGGGGGGGGGGGGGGGGGAACAGAATCCGGCAGGGGGGGGGGGGGAACAGAATCCGGCAGGGGGGGGGGGGGAACAGAATCCGGCGGGGGGGGGGGGGGGGAACAGAATCCGGCAGGGGGGGGGGGAACAGAATCCGGCAGGGGGGGGGGGGGAACAGAATCCGGCGGGGGGGGGGGGGAACAGAATCCGGCGGGGGGGGGGGAACAGAATCCGGCGGGGGGGGGGGGGGGAACAGAATCCGGCGGGGGGGGGTGGGAACAGAATCTGGCATAACAGGTATGTTTTTGCTTGAAAGTAAAACAGATATTATTATTATCGGTGGTGCATCCCTCTGACCTTTGGACACAACTTATTACAGATTGTGGTAAGGGGCCAATCACAGCAGCCCTTTACCATGTGATCAGCTGTGTCCAATCACAGCTGATCACACGTAACCAAACGTGCCGATTATTGTCATTCCTTTCCTCACGTGCTGTCACAGCGTCAGGAAAAATGAGTGCCGGTAACCGACAATTCTGACGGGGCACATTTACACTAATATTTAGGGAACTGATAGTCAGCACAGCCTCATCAGCGCCCCTCAGTGAAGGAGAAATTTTTTTTTTGCAAAAACCTTTTTTAAACAGAAACAAAAAAAATAGGTTTTCTTTTTTTTTTTCTACATTTTCAGTCTTTTTATATTTTTTTGCAAAAAATAAACAACCCAGAAGTGATTAAATACCACCAAAAGAAAGCTCTATCTGTCTCAAAAAAAAGTTATAAAAATGTCATATGGTTACTGTGTTGCATGACCGCACAATTGTCATTCAAAATGCGACAGCACTGAAAGCTGAAAATTGGCCTGGGCAGGAAGGGGGTGAAAGTGTCCAGTATTGAAATCGTTAATGGGTAATCTTGATTCACACCATGGATGAATCCATGGGTAAGCGCAGCCTGTTGCATTAGGGTGTGCACCCCAAAGCTCAAAAACACACATAACCTTCTCTGCAGTCTCAGCTGCACTGGACAGTGAATGAACATGATAGTGCTCTGTACTGAGGGAATTCCTGTTCATTCACAAACTGAAGCATAGTAAACACAGTTTCAGTTTACTATACTTCAGTTATAAATGAACACATTGAGTTAGTGTGTTCACCGGGTTCATTTAGAAAAGAAAGGGGCCAGTAAATGACACCTTTACTAGCCCCTTCCCCCCCTCCCCATTCTGAAACCTCCCTCGCAGCAGCCAGGGGGAGAAGAGAAAAGGGAAAACAGCAACGCTGCAGGGGGGCCCAACACGAGAGGAAGCCCAGGCAATAGGGGGTATCAGCAACCCACACAGTGAATAGGGTGTGCCCAGGCACCCCTGGCAAACCCCCTGCACACGCCTATAGGTAGATTCTATCATAAAAGCTGAACTCCAGGCAAATGCTGTTATTTTCTATTTTATTTTAAAAATTGCAATATTAATTCAGTTAATACGTGCTATGACGGAAGCTCAGACACTTTCTGTCTGAACAAACTGTACACATTTTTTTACAATTGTTTATGATAAATAGTGTAGGAGCATCAGCAGCAAATGGATGATATCATCCTTCTGCTTACAATGTTCTCTTCTCCTGCACTGCAGCACACTGGATTGTTTTCTAGTACTTCCCCACCTTCTTCTAGTCTTTGTGCTGCTGTACAGGAGATAACAGGAGGCAGACATCAAGTCAAGTTCAGGTACCAGCTGGGGTTGCATTCAAAAATACATGTAATGATTCAGGAATATGAACACATAACTGCATTAACTGTTGTTTCTTATGCGCCTAAAGTTCAGCTTTAACCCCTCCCGGCCCTTTTAAGAGCTTCTAGGAGGCAGAGACGGGCATTCAGGTCATGTGACCGATGTGATTGGCTGTCACAGTGGTCACATGATCAGAAAGCAAGTATGCATCGGGAGCTTTCCAGTCCCTGCCGGTGACTGTGCTGGGAGCGCGCAGGGCACATTCTCTCTGTTGTGTTTACATAGGGTCTCATATACGCAGCCACTCTGCAAGAAGAAGTTAAAGGGGTTGTAAAGGGGTTGCATTCTATGCATTAAGGTGAAAAAACATCTGATGTTTGCCGCCCCCCCCATTTACTTACCTGAGCCCTCGAAAGTCCTGCGTGGTGAACGAGCAGGCTTCTCAACCGGGCTTTTCGGCTCTTCTCGGCTCATTCATTGGATGATTGATAGCAGCGCAGCCATTGGCGCGGAGGGCGGGGCCGAGTGATACAGTCGGCAGCTATTGCCGCCGGCTGTATCACGGGAGCGAGCCCACAAGCTAACCTCCTTGGTAGATCGCTTCCCATGAAGGGGGTTAGCTGATGCAGGGAGGAGCCGAGACAGCCGCAGAGGGACCCCAGAAGACCAGGATCGTGGCCACTCTGTGCAAAACGAGCTGCACAGTGGAGGCAAGTAAAACATGTTATTTAAAAAATAAAAAAAAATTGGATTCTTTACAACCCCTTTAAAGTGCATTTTCACTTTTGCAGTCAAATTGAGAGATCACCTACTTTATATCTGTTACTATTTTCCATTAACATAGCATAACTTAACAAAAAATCCTTACATGATCTCCCCGTTCTGTAATGTTTAGGAGGGGTCTGTGGAGTAATGCTCAACATATTTAAAAAGTGGTTCTAAAGCCTATACATTTTTTACCTTAACGCATTCTTTGTATTAAAAAGGGGTTGTAAAGCTTTGTGTTTTTTCACCCTAATGCATCCTTGAAAAAACACCTTGCACTCTCGGGCCCCCCAGCCCCCCCCCCCCCCGTTTTACTTACCTAAGCCACGAATGAGCTCGTTCCCGCGATGGTTTCCCCCTGCTTGAGGCGGCTTGTCATTGGAGAATAATAGCAGCGCAGCCATTGGCTCGCGCTGCTGTCAATCACATCCAACGACGCGGCGCGCCGGGGCCGAGTGATACAGTCGGCGGCTATAGCCACCGGATGTATCACGGGAGCACGCCCGCACGCTAACCCCCTTGGGAGAGTGCTTCCCATGAAGGGGGTTAGCGCTTGCGGGGAGGAGCCGAGACAGCTGCCGAGGGACCCCAGAAGACCAGTATCGGGGCCACTCTGTGCAAAACTAACTGCACAGTGGAGGTAAGTATAACATGTTTGTTATTTATTTTTTTAAACCGAAGCCATACAACCCCTTTAAGGTAAAAAGATGTTTAGGTATCAGTAGACATGGTGAGACTCCAGAAGTTCCTAGAAATCAGCCATTACACATTATCCTTAGAAACATCTGAAAGGTAGGAAATACCTTTTATTTTTTACTTTATTTTTATGCATGCTGTGTGAATAGAAACACAACATGAGTGAGGTTCTCAAATTTGACTGCAAAAGTGGAAATACGCTGTAAAGAACGTTCATGGATTGCTGCCAGATTTTCTAAAATAAAGAAAGGAGACTATTACAATATCAAATCCGACAGCCATCCAGCTTTCCAGGTCTCTAATAAAGTGACTTGGCACTTCAGTGTGGAACAAAGTGATAATCTTAAAATACACCTCCACTCTCATGGTATCTCATTTCCAACACTGATTTCTAATGCCAAAATACATGCCTATTTATAGTGCAGGGATTCTTGCAGACTCATGCTAAGCCCAAGAAGTATGGCCAAGCTGTAAGATTTGAAAAGTGGACTAAACTGTGGTCACTGCATACAAGTACAACATACAGGTTTATGGTGGCGAAGAAAAGGATCTGCCCTTCTATAAACTGAGTAGAGCTGGGAAAAAAAAAATTGATTTTAATCTTGAATCGAGTTTTGAGTTCAAATCGATTCAGATTTGAAGAAAATCGATTTTTTTAGATTTAAAAAAAAAAAAATTATTACTTTTTTTTTTCCTTCAAAGTTTCCGTAGCAGGGCTGCAGGGGGCGTATCCGGAATGGCACTGGGCGGCGTTACCCCAATTACATCTACTCACCGCAGCCGCCGCGAGTAGATGTAATGAAACACTAACTAACCGCAAGCCGCCGTCTGCCTACCTGATCAGCGTTTCATGCAGACAGACGGCGGCCATTGCAGTGTTCAAAAGCCGCGCCTCCCGAGTCCTCGTCTGTGATAGGCGGAACACTCAATTTCACAGCAGGCAGTGTTCAGCCTATCACGGTCATCCTCTCATCCTCGTCAGTGTTATCCTATCACAGGAGGAGGAGGCGCGGCTTTTGAATACTGGAATGGCCGCCGGTGTAGCAGTAAAATCCGTATCCCATGAAAATCTGCATCAGGTACGGGCACAGTGATTGAAGCACAGGCACAGTTCAATTCAACTAAGAGTAACCTCAGGATTTTTTGTTGTTTTATTAGCTAAATCCAAATACAGTATTAATAATTTGGATGTTTAACAATCTTTGTTGCACACTGACTTTGCAGTTAGAGAAAGGGTTTGCCTTTGCAATTTTGTTTGTTGATGCACTTCAATTAATATAATAATAAAAAAATAAAAAAATCGAATCATAAAGCGAGTTTTTTTTATTAAAAAAAAAATGCATTTTTTTTTTGGGGAAAAAAAAAAAAAAAAAATCGCCCAGCCCTAAAACTGAGGACTTTAGTAAAAATTCAAACAAAAAATATTCTCAACACTGAGCTGCACATGGGGATAGCTGAAGACCCTGGACCCAGAGGAAGTTGTCAGCACCGGAAAGAGAGCTTGCAGGTGTCGCTGGAGGGGAGGCGAGTATTGGGGAGATTAGCCTTGTTTTCTGGTACAAATATTTTATTCATGTTTTAAGAAAATAACAATGAAGCACCCAATCAAACCAGGCAGGGGTTTGGAATGACAACAGAATACAAAAGTGAGCATCATGTATTGACAAACAAAAAGGGGACAATAGCAATGTTCAAGGAGCACAAACAGTTGAATAACAAGGTACAAGAAGATCCGTAAGGATATCACTGGTCAAACCTGGACAGGCTAATTCCCTGAGAGTGATGCAGTATAGGTTACACTCTCAAAAAGCATACAAAAAGGATCAAGTTGAACCGAAGAAGAGGTGACAAAATCCCAGGAGGAGAAAAGACAAAAAAAAAAAGAAAAAAAAAAGAAGGGGGAGTGGGAGAGAGGGGAAGCCAGTAGAAGTACACCCAAAAATGCAGCTAAAACGCTGTAACAAACTTTTAGCCGCTTTTGGCATTTATTAGACGTTTTTACATTGTAGGGGAGTGTTTTTACTGTAAAATTGCCCAAGAATTTTAACGCCAAAAACGTACATAAATGCCCATGAACGCTAGTCAAAAAGGAGGAGTCTAAATGCACGTTATTTTCAACAGTTTTTTTTTTTTGGGTGTTTATTAAACACCCTGCGTACAACTGTGTACTTGATACAATTTAATCTGAGAAATATGTAGTGACACAGACAAAATCAAGTTTACAGGACCATGTACAATATCCTCTACTAACAGGTAATTATAAAGCTCAGACATCAGATCTAAATAGATTACACAAAGCAGTCCCACCTGTTGGCAGCTCCTTTTTTTACAGACGTTACACAACTTATCACACAAGAGCACAAAGGTCCGGATAGTACAGCTTACCTCCACCAGCTTCATCATTGGGACAGGATTGAAGAAATGTAAGCCTCCAAACCGGTCCTGTCTGGTTGTGCAATTGGCTATGTCAGTTATTGGCAAGGATGAAGTGTTGCTGGCAAATATGGTGTGTCTGTGGAAGATTGAAGGGAACATGGTCAAGAACATGTACTGTATTTACAGAGTATGTATATGAAAAGCTATAGCATGGTTTCATGGCAGTTTTTCTTATGCAAACTGCACAAGCTCTCCTTATACTCAGTTTGTCCGACAACAACAAAAGCCACATTTGTGAACTGCTGAGATTGCAGGATAGGCCCCAAAATACAACATTATTTTCCACCAGTCTAGGATACATATCTGAAAGGAATAATAATAATGAACCTAACCATTGTGTTCCATTACAAAGCCAGAAGCTGGGTCTGACTTGTACATACTAGGGCTGGGAAAAAAAATTATTTGATTAAAAAAAAAAAAAATCGAGTTTTTAGGTCAAATCGATTCATATTCTCCAAAAATCTATTTTTTTTTTTTCCCCCCAGGACCGGTGCTAAGAAGGGCCGCGAGGCTGGCCATCGCAGACTAGGCCGAAGCCGCAACCTCGCCTAAGAAGTCCTGCCCGCAGCTCCTCAGGACCGGTGCTAGGCCGTCGCCGCAGACTAGGCCGAAGCCGCGGCCTCACTTAAAGGAGTAGTAAAGTTACATGTTTTTTCACCTTAATGCATCCTATGCATTAAGGTGAAAAAACATTTGACAATACCGCCCCCCCCCCCCCCCGAGCCTGGCCCCTCGAAAGTCCCATGCTCGTCCCCGTCATCCTCTTCGTTTTTCAGCCTGGCCGCCGATTGGCTACACTGGATGGACTGAAAGCAGCGCAGCCATTGGCTGGCGCTGCTGTCAATCACATCCAATGACGCGGCACGCCGGGGGCCGGGGCCGAGTGATACAGTTGGCGGCTATGGCCGCCGCTGTATCACGGGAGCGCGCCCGCAATCACTCCACACCATGCGAGCTCACTCGCATTAAGGTGTGGAGTCCTTGCGGGGAGGAGCCAAGACAGCCGCCTGAGGGACCCCAGAAGACCAGGATCGGGGCCACTGTGTGCAAAACGAGCTGCACAGTGGAGGTAAGTATAACATGTTTGTTATTTTTAAGCAAAAAAAAAAAAAAGCTTTAGTGCTCCTTTAATAAATATATTTGTTGCTTTCAGGACTCCAGCCAGATCTTAGTAGAAACCTACACTGGCTGCCATTTTTGACCTTATACCTAGAAATTTAAGAGCCATCATGGAGGATCTGCTTGGTGGCCAGGCACACTATAGGTAATAAGTGGTGCCAGAGGATGCCCGTTATCCAGCTGTAGGGTTACTTTGCTAACTAAATCCCATCCCCAGTTTACACCATAAGTGGCTTTAAAGTCCAACTCCATTCCAGGCTGGGTACTTTTCCATTCAATGTTGCCTTACCATCTTTGGCACTCCCCTCCTGTCACCTCATTATAAAAAAAAAAAAAAAATAAGTAAATAATTTTGTATTCAAATTTTTTTTAAACATTTTTTTTTTCATTTTTACATACTTTTTTTTTTTTTATTACACTGATTGCTGTTACAGTGATGAACACTAACAGCAATTAATGGGTTTCCACTCATGACCGCTTGCTTTCTTGTTGACATGCTGTGGTCGGCTACAGCTAATCACATGGTACAGGGTGCTGTAACTGGCCCAGGTACCATGGGCCAATCACAACACCTCTAGAGAAAGCACAGCTGTAATGAATGAAACTTATTCTTAACAGTTGTGTACACATTGTGATTATGTGATCGCATAGCGATCACGTGATTCCCTGGCCACTCAAAGCGGCTGGGTACTAAGAAGAGTCATCCGCGTTGTGTGCGGACACAGGTGTTATGGTAGCGGTGTGCTGCGCATGCAAGAAGCAACAAATTTATACTTTACTGAGGCTGCTCATGCCGCCTGCCCACGGGAAAAGTAAATGTGGGTGGTCTTAATGTGGTAAATTAAAAGTGTGCAAAATATATATTTATTCTCTCTCTCACACACACACACACACACACACACAATATTCTGATACTGCTGCTCCCGTAGCTGTCTGAACACCTGAAATGTGTCTCCGTTTATTCAAAAATATTTTAAACCTGTATCTTAACAATGCCATATTAGGCATCTGGTGACTTACTCTGGGGCAAATTTATCCAGTCTCTTGAAGAGTTCATGTTTGACATCCAAGTTTTCTACAATTGCCTCTACGACAAGATCAGTGCTGTGTACTACTGCTGCAGCGTCTGTGCTTGTGCTTAGGTTTGATAATGTTTTTTGAAGGAACTGAGATGATGCCTGCAAAACAAAGACCAGGGGAAGAAAAAAAAAACACCTGGTTACAAAGATCACAGATTTTTAAAAGATAACTATACTTACAATAAGACATTAAAGTCATTATATGGCATCTGCTAACAGGTTTAAATGCACTGATCCGCTAACTAGTATTAGCTTCTCTGAAGAAACCTTTCCTGTATCCTCTACATGCCATGTCAAGTAGGGATGAGCTTCGAGTTCGAGTCGAACTCATGTTCGACTCGAACATTGCCTGTTCGCCCGTTCGCCGAACAGCGAACAAATTGGGGTGTTCGCGGGAAATTCGAAAAATCTATGGGAGAAATCTAAAGTGCTAATTATAAAGGCTTATATGCAAGTTATTGTCCTAAAAAGTGTTTGGGGACCCGGGTCCTGCCCCAGGGGACATGTATCAATGCAAAAAGAAGTTTTAAAAACGGCCGTTTTTTCGGGAGCAGTGATTTTAATAATGCTTAAAATGAAAAAATAAAAGTGAAATTTTCCTTTAAATTTCGTACCTGGGGGGTGTGTATGATATGCATGTAAAGTGGCGCATGTTTCCCGTGCTTAGAACTGTCCCTGCAAAAAGTGTCATTTTTGAAAGAAAAAAATGCATTTAAAACTGACTCGCGGCTATTAATGAATTGTCGGCTCCCGGCAATACATACAAAAGTCATTGATAAAAAAAAAAAAAAAAAAAAAGCGTGGGGGTTCCCCAGAATTCAATTACCAGGCCCTTCAGGTCTGGAATGGATATTAAGGGGAACCCCGCCGCAAATAAAAAAAAAATTGACGTGGGGTTCCCCCAAATATCCATTCCAGGCCCTTCAGATCTGGCATGGATTTTAAGGGGAACTCCACCCCAAATTAAAAAAAAAATGGCGTGGAGTCCCCCTAAAAATCCATACCAGACCCCTTATCCGAGCACGCAACCTGGCCGGCCGCAGGGGAAAAGGGGGGGACGAGAGAGCGCCCCCCCCTCCCTCCTGAACCGTACCAAGCCACATGCCCTCAACATGGGGAGGATGTCCCCATGTTGATGGGGACAAGGGCCTCATCCCCACAACCCTTGCCCGGTGGTTGTGGGGGTCTGCGGGCGGGGGGCTTATCGGAATCTGGAAGACCCCTTTAACAAAGAGGACCCCCAGATCCCGGCCCCCCCCCCTATGTGAATTGGTAAGGGGTACATTGTACCCCTACCATTTCACGAAGAAAGCGTAAAAAAATGTTTAAAAAAACACACAAACACCTTGAAAAAGAAATTTAAAATTTAAATTTACATAGTGAAGGAAGTTCCCCGCTCAAGCCAATGACGTAGGCGGGTCTGACATACCGAAGGGGCGGACCTGATGGGGAACTGCTCTCACTTTGGTAATACATGTATAGACCCGCCCCTTCTCATGTTCCGCATCTCGTCCGCTGAGCGGACCTGATGGGGAACTTTAGAAGGGGCGGGTCTATACATTTAAAATACTGAGAGGGAGTTCCCCATCAGGTCCGCTCAGGCACAACCAATGAAGGACAGCGCTGGACATCGGGATCGCCGCGGGACACTGGATTTCACCGCTGGAATGTTTATTTTTATTTTTTTTTAAATAAAGGACTTTTTCAAGGTGTTTGTGTGTTTTTTTAAACATTTTTTTTACGCTTTCTTCGTGAAATGGTAGGGGTACAATGTACCCGTTACCAATTCACATAGGGGGGGGGGGCGGGATCTGGGGGTCCCCTTTGTTAAAGGGGTCTTCCAGATTCCGATAAGCCCCCCGCCCGCAGACCCCCACAACCACCGGGCAAGGGTTGTGGGGATGAGGCCCTTGTCCCCATCAACATGGGGACATCCTCCCCATGTTGAGGGCATGTGGCTTGGTACGGTTCAGGAGGGAGGGGGGGCCGCTCTCTCGTCCCCCCCTTTTCCCCTGCGGCCGGCCAGGTTGCGTGCTCGGATAAGGGGTCTGGTATGGATTTTTAGGGGGACTCCACGCCATTTTTTTTTTAAACTTGGGGTGGAGTTCCCCTTAAAATCCATGCCAGATCTGAAGGGCCTGGTAATTGAATTCTGGGGAACCCCCACGCTTTTTTTTTTTTTTTTCTCAATGACTTTTGTATGTATTGCCGGGAGCCGACAATTCATTAATAGCCGCGAGTCAGTTTTAAATGCATTTTTTTTCTTTCAAAAATGACATTTTTTGCAGGGACAGTTCTAAGCACGGGAAACATGCGCCACTTCACATGCATATCATACACACCCCCCAGGTACGAAATTTAAAGGAATATTTCACTTTTATTTTTTCATTTTAAGCATTATTAAAATCACTGCTCCCGAAAAAACGGCCGTTTTTAAAACTTCTTTTTGCATTGATACATGTCCCCTGGGGCAGGACCCAGGTCCCCAAACACTTTTTAGGACAATAACTTGCATATTAGCCTTTATAATTAACACTTTAGATTTCGAACGTTCGAGTCCATTGTATTTAATAGGGTTCTAAAGTTTACACGAACATTTTGTCTGTTCGCAGGTTCTGGTGCGAACCGAACAGGGGGGTGTTCGGCTCATCCCTGATGTCAAGTAGTTCAGATGCACTAAAATACCAGAATGTCACCTCAGGCTTGTCTGCAAACATCTTCTTGGCAATCCTCTTCAAGCTCTCCTCTATATTTTTGGAGGACTTTTTCAAGATTTCATCAGTCTGGTCTACTAATACTACGGTGTGTCCTGTTGCTGCAGCCACCTGTAGAAAAAAAAAGCAAAAAATACATTGAGGGATATGGCCAGGTAGCTAAAATAAAAATATAAATTGTGTAAATAACCAATACTCACTCTTACACATTAAAAGGGCTTCCCCCCCCCCTTTTTTTATTTATTAACACCGATGCATTATAGCCCCTTAATTGGTGCAATTATGTCATTTTTAGACCTGCCCCATTGGTTTCCATATGGGTATTGATTGGAAGGAAAGCTGTATATATGCAGTCTTTGTACAACCGCCTCTACACATAGTCCAGAAATTTCACCTTGATGCTGCATCTTTAAATTTGAAAGATTTCACCATATACATGCAGGGCAAATCTTTTAAGATTAGGATGTCTGTCCCTGGACAAAAGTGGTCCAGTGGACCTGATCATTTAGTGGATTGCTTAACCACTTCTCCACCGGGCCTATTCTGGCACTTCTCTCCTTCATGTAAAAATCATCATTTTTTTTCTAGAAAATTAATCAGAACCCCCAAACATTATATATTTTTTTTTTTTGCAGACACCCTAGGGAAAAAAATGGCGGTCATTGCAACTTTTTATCTTGCACGGTATTTGCGCAATAATTTTTCAAACGCCTTTTTTTGGGAAAAAAAAAAAAAACGGTTTCACAAATTAAAAAAAAGCAAAACAATAAAGTTAGCCCAATTTTTTTTGTATAATGTGAAATATGCTGTTACGCCGAGTAAATAGATACTCAACATGTCACGCTTTAAAATTGCGCACACTCATGGAATGGCGCCAAACTTCGGTACTTAAAAATCTCCATAGGCGACGCTTTAAATATTTTTACAGGTTACTATTTTCGAGTTACAGAGGTCTAGTGCTAGAATTGTTGCTCGCACTCGGCGATACATCACATGTGGGGTTTGAATGAAGTTTACATATGTGACTTACATGCGTGTTCGCATCTGAGTGCGAGCTACCGGGGACAGGGGCGTTTTAGTTTTTTTTTACTGAATTTTTTTTATTTTGACACTTTTTTTTTTGATCACTTTTATGTAAACATCCATTGTAATAGGAATGGTGTGTGACAGGTCCTCTTTATGGAGAGATGCAGGGTCAATAAGACCCCACATCTCTACTCCAGGCTGGAAAGCATGAGATCGGTGAAAAAAAAAAAAAAAATCACCGATCTCATGCTGACAGCCGCAATTGCGGCTTTGTTTACTTCCGGGTACCGGGCGTGACGTCACAACGTCGCGCCCAGGACTCAGACGGTCATAGAGATGACTGGTGACTATCTGGCCACCAGTCATCTCTATTGTCGTGAGCCGGCACCGGCCGTTTCGTTCTCCGGGCCCCCAATGGCACGGGAGAGCCCAGAGAAGCACCGGGAGGGGGGGGGGTGTGTCCCCTCCCACCGCCTATAAGAACGATTAAGCGGAACTGCCGCTATGATCATTCTTATGGTGCGCAGAATTGCCAGAAGAACAGAATGATATCTGAATGATGCCTGTAGCTGCAGGCATCATTCAGATATCCCCCTTTAAAGTCAAGGACCTCATATGACGTCCTTGGTGGAGAAGTGGTTAACCACTTCCATACTGGGCACTTATACACCTTCCTGCCCAGACCAATTTTCAGCTTTCTGCGCTGTTGCACTTTGAATGACAATTGCGCGGTCATGCTACACTGTACCCAAACGAAATTTTTATAATTTTGTTCCCACAAATAGAGCTTTCTTTTGGTGGTATTTGATCACCTCTGCGATTTTTATTTTCTGCAAAAAATAAATAAAAAAAGACCGAAAATGTTGAAAAAAAAAAGTTTTTCAGTTACAAAACTTTGTAAATAAGTAAGTTTTCTCCTTCACTGATGGGCACTGATGGGGCTGCACTGACGGGCACTGATAAAGCGGCACGGGTGGGCACCGATAGGCGGCACTGTACTGTAATGTGTTGTAATAATGGATGCCAATCAGTGCCAAACCATAATGCCTGCCAATCAGTGGTGCCCATTGTGGGCACTGATTGGCATCCATTAGCCATTTCTAATTTGCATCCCTGGTGGTCTAGGGTGGCATATCTTTAAGCTGGGCATCTCTGGTGGTCCAGGGTGGGCATCCTCGGGGGGGCTGCGATGATAATGGATCAGCACAAACCCCCCCTGTCAGAGGAGCAGCCGATCGGCTCTCCTCTACTCGCGTCTGACAGACGCGAGTGAGGAAAAGCCGATGACCGGCTTTTCCTGTTTACATCGTGATCAGCCGTGATTGGACACGGCTGATCACGTGGTAAAGAGTCTCCATCGGAGACTCTTTACCTAGATCGGTGTTGCGGGGTGTCAGACTGACACCCCGCAACAATGATCGCCGCGATGCGCGCCCCCGGGGGCGTGCAGCGGCTGAATATCCTGCTGGACGTCATATGATGTCCAGTCAGGATATTGAAGCCACTTTGCCGCCGTCAATCTGCTATAGGGCGGGCGGCAAGTGGTTAAAGGAGAAGTCCAGCCTGAGCTTGTTTGGCTGGGCTTTTCATGTGGATCACAGGAGTGCAATTCGTTTTGCACTCCTGTGACCCGTTTTCAGCAGAGCGGGCTAACACCAATCCCAGCAAGCCGCTGAGAGCCTGATATGGCCGCTCTGCCCCCTCCACAGCTCAGCGCTCCAATGAGCACGGAGGGAGATGAGCAAAGAGCTGTGACTGACAGTCTGCAGCTCTCTGCTTACCGAGGTCTGAAAACAGAGCGATCGACGGTGTTCGATTGCTCAGTTCTCAGTGCAGAGGCCCTGGGGGACAATGGGGGGAGAAAAAAAAAAAAGATACTTCTCTTTTAAATCTGAAATCCAGGCAAACCTCCAAATACACAAGTGAAATACATAAAAGCCGTTTTACCTGCTAAAGAATGAAAAATTTCTGTCAACCCAGTTCTTACTTTTTCACACCACACAGTTCCTGTCTGGCAGCGGAAGAAACCAGATTTTTCACTGGTGCAGTTGAGTCAAGAGGAGGAAAGCTCACTTGTAGACACTTGTCTCTGGCTTATCAGGAGAAAAACAAAAATCAGCCGGATAAGTTTCCCATCATATCTAAAGCTGGCCATAGACAGAGCGATTTTCTAAGAAAATCGCTTGATTCCCCCATCAACACAGTTAATGTTGGTGGGGGAATCCCTCTCACAGAGCCATTGTGTTCTCCTGGTAGGGAAAGCCATCCCCGCCAGGAGAACACAGTGATTTATTGCTAGCGGCTGGTATGGCTGCTAGCAATAATCGCATATAAAATCCGACAGGATGGTTGAACCCAAATTGATCATTCGATCAACTTGGGTACATTCAGCCTTCCCATATACTTGGTTCAAATCTCGGCCACTCCATCTCCAGAACAAGCTTTAAAGAGGACGTTAACCCTGATGGGTTTTACTTCCTCTTTTGCTCCCTGCAAATTAAAAGCATAATGGGCTAGTATGCATTGCATACTAGCCCATTAAGTGACACTTACCTGCAAACGAAGCCCGCACTGTCCCCTGTGCAGGCCGCGTCAATCTTCGCCCCTCTTCCTTCCGGGCCCGCGGACTCCGGCTCTGACTGGCCGGAGCCGCGTGATGTCACTCCCACACATGCGGGAGCTGTCAGTAACGGCACGGAGGTCCGTTTCTTCACCGCGCATGCACCGATTACATCATCGGCGCACTACAAGGGAAATATCTTCAAAAGACGTTGCAGGTTTTGGAGATATTTCTACTACCTATAGGTAAAACTTAGGGCTGGGAAAAAAATCGATTTTAATCTTGAATCGAGTTTTGAGCTCAAATCGATTCAGTTTTGAAGAAAATCGAATTTTTTAGATTTTTTTTTTTTTTTTTTTTGAAAAAAAAAAAAAAAACAATAATTTTTTTTTTTTCCTTCAAAGTTTCCGTAGCAGGACTGCAGGGGGCGTATCCGGAATGGCACTGGGCAGCGTTACCCCAATTACATCTACTCGCTGCAGCTGCCGTCTGCCTACCTGATCAGCGTGTCATGCAGACAGACGGCAGCCATTGCAGTGTTCAAAAGCCGCGCCTCCCGAGTCGTCGTCGTCTGTGATAGGCGGAACACTCAATTTCACAGCAGGCAGTATTCAGCCTATCACGGACATCCTCTCATCCTCGTCTGTGTTATGAGGATGACCATGATAGGCGGAACATTGAATGCTGGGAAATTGAGTGTTCCGCCTATCACAGACAAGGAGGAGGTGCGGCTTTTGAATACTGGAATGGCCACCGGTGTAGCAGTAAAATCCATATACCATGAAAATCTGCATTAGGTACGGGCACAGTGATTGAAGCATGGGCACAGTGAGACACGGGCACAGTGAGACACGGGTACAGTGAGGCATGGACACAGTTCAATTCAACTAAGAGTAACCTCAGGATTTTTTGTTGTTTTATTAGCTAAATCCAAATACAGTATTAATAATTTGGATGTTTAACAATCTTTGTTGCACACTGCAAAAAACAACAAAAGGTCACAAGCGCTAAATTGGTGGATAAAGAAAAAAATATAATGGATGATAATAATAAGAAAAAAATCCCAAATATTTTGGGAAGTACAAAGTATCCAAAAGGGGGAAAAAACAGGATCCAGCGCAGCAAGAAAAAATCCGTACCCAGAAGTACAAAATACACAACATGCACACAATATAATCCAGCGCTCATGGAACATACATTATTAACTATTGAAAACTCTTGAAGAATTGATAAAAAAGCTTAGTCCATTTATTAATCACAATAAAGAGAGGGATCCAATCCCAAATGTGCAGAGGGCAAATGAATCTTAACTCTCCAGTTGCCAGTGGTGACAAACTTGTTAAACTTGCAGTGACATCCGTGGAGCAAGGAGGGGTTAAAAAAGTCAAAACAAAGCCTGTGGCATGATCTCTGTGTGAGCACAGTACCTTGAATGATGGACAACAGGCAGACCAGCGTGTGGAGGGCCCTCCAACCCAAAAGGATGCAGAGCCAGGATCGCAGCAAGGCTGGGACAGAAGGAATCACACACAGAGTTTCAAGAGTTTTCAATAGTTAATAATGTATGTTCCATGAGCGCTGGAATATATTGTGTGTTTGTTGCACACTGACTTTGCAGTTAGAGAAAGGGTTTGCCTTTGCAATTTTGTTTGTTGATGCACTTTAATTAATATAATAAAAAAAAAAAAATCGAATCGTAAATCGAGTTTTTTATAAAAAAATCGCAGATTTTTTTTTGGGGGGAAATCGCCCAGCCCTAGTAAAACTCACACAAAAGGGTTTACAACCACTTTAAATCAAATCTGAACAGGTCTCAAATTAGGCCCCTTTTAGACGGAGCTCCACAGAACAATGGGTGGTCCGATCGGGTCCATTCGAAAAAACGGTCAGGCGGACCCAATCAGTCTGCTGGTGTGAAAGGGGCCTTACAGACATTATTATTATTATTATTCAGGATTTATATAGCGCCAACAGTTTGTGCAGCGCTTTACAAAATCAGGGAGGACAGTACAGTCACAATACAATTCAATACAAAGGGATCAGAGGGCCCTGCTCGTTAGAGCTTAGACATCAAATAAATACAAACTTCAAGTGGGATTCCACCCGCGATTTTTATTTTATTTTACAAGTCAGCAGCTACAAACACTGTAGCTGCTGACTTTTAATAAGGACACATACCTGTCCTACCCGCCCGCAATGGTGGGCCCCCCCCCCCCCGATGCCAATCCGGATCATTTCAGCTCCCGGCGCCGCCATCCTCAGTAAGGGAAACAGGCAGTGAAGCTTGCGGCTTCACTGCCCGTTTCCTACTGCGCATGCGCGAGGCTCGTGCCGCTTTGTGAATGGGCGGCTGCTCTCTGGGATACACACAGTTCCCAGAAGGCAGTGCACCCCATTCACAAGAAGGAGGATGTGGAAGAAGACCAGCCGCGGACTAGGAAGAGGCAGCTTAGGAACATCCGCATAGCAACAGGTATTTCAGGTGAGTAAAACATTTTTTTTTTTGCAGCATTTTCATGTAATTTTTTTTTTTCAGGGGGGAACTCCACTTTTATATGAAAAATAGTACCATTCTTGTTGGCCATACAATGCAAAATTAACATGCATTTCACCCCATATACAGGAGTGTTAGGAGCATAGGCCAAAAACAACCCATTGTACTGCAACAGTGAGCACACATATGGGTACCAAGATTCAATTATTTAATGGTGCACTAAAACGGTTTTAAAACTTTCTATGTGAATGTTTTCTTACTTAATAAGAGTGAGATCTTCTAACATAGTAACAATATACAGTAAAACAGACTAACCACCACCATTATCAGCAATGAATGCAGTCCAAAGGTTCACCACAAGGACAAACTTATGAAGCAAAATTCAAGGTTAGCACAGACTGCACTAAACATTAACCTCTGTATGGTCAGAGGACTTTCATTTGTCTTTTAGCCATTCTCCATTTTAACGTTATTCCAGTGAATGTTGGAAGCACACTTACCTACAATTAAAACATCTAATAAACCTTACAAATACATGGGCGTTTGTCAGAAGCACATTTTACTTAGGATTATGAAAAGGGGAGCCAAGCTCTATTACTAAGGCCCCTTTCACACTGAGGCGTTTTTCAGGCATTTTAGCGCTAAAAATAGCGCTGTAAAAACGCCTGAAATAATCCTGCCCCGGCATTCTCAATGTGAAAGCCCTGAGGGCTTTCACACTGAGGCGTTGTGCTGGCTGTGCGTTGGGAAAAATCCTGTAAACAGCTTTTTTGGAGCATCTTTGGGGCGCATAAAATAGCGCTGTAAAAACGCATAGGCGTTTTTCTATCCCCATTGAAATGAATGAGTACCGCGGTAAAAACGCATAGGCGTTAGCGCTATTTTTAACGCTATTGCAACAAAATCGCAAAGTCTTAGTGTGAAAGGGGCCTCTCTGCCATCTTATTTGGTAATGGGCTGCTTGTCTTTGGATAAAACCCTGCCTGCACGCCGTTTTGTACAGCGCAACTTCAGTTGCGCTTTAAAATTAGGGATCTTTTAAATCGAAAAATGTGTGTCTTAGTTATTTTATATAAAACATGGTATCAGCACTTTTTGTGATTGGGTAAAACAGACGACCATTTAAAGATGTGATTATATCTCATGCACACGTATGTAATCAGGGTTTGTAAAAAGCATTCTGGGTATTCTAAGGTACAGTGGATGTCGCCCTACACACAAATCTTAGCACATGCAATTGTTTTTCTGCACAGAGCTACAGCTCTAAGCTTGTTCTAATATATCCAACAAGCAGAGGACACTAGGGGAAAGGTAAGGGGAGGTCCCGTGTCACATACAGTATATTATAGTGAGCAATATATAGCGCAGATGTTACTCCCAGCAAGTGACCAGTGAGAATACACCTTTAAAGCCCTGTACACACGATCGGATTTCCGATGGATTTTTCCATCGGATTTCCGATGAAGCCGACTTCCAAACGCCATGACGTAAAACACTCAGACGAGCCGAGAAAAATTAAGTTCAATGCTTCTGAGCATGCGTCGACTTGATTCTGAGCATGCGTGGGTTTTTTCTCCGATGGAGTTCCACACAGACGATCGGAATTTGCTATGGTTTTTTTTTCCCCCATTGGATAAATTTAAAACATGTTCTATTTTTAATCACCGATGGAAAAAAGACCGATGGGTCCCATACACGATCGGTTTGTCCGATGAAAAAAATCCATCGGACTGTTTTCATCGGTAAAACCGATCGTGTGTACAGGGTTTAATTGTCTGAACTGGTGCATTATACACTTCTGATAAAGGTAAAATGTCTACAGTACATTCCAGCTGATTTTCAGCACATAAAAAAAAAGTATGGAGACAAATAATGAACATGAATTCTTCATGCTATGCAATATGATATATAGCTAAAAATCCTTTGAGTGTTCTCTCCTCATACCTAGCCTGGCTCACTACCTCTCATACGGGTTATGCGTGTGTACACATAGAGCCCATTTACTAAACTTCTCTCTCAATGCATGTTAAAGTGGTTGTAAACCCACTTAGACAACTTGCACCTACAGGTAAAGCCTCGTACACACGGCCGAGATTCTCGTCGGAAAAAACATGTCGTTTTTTTCAACGAGATTCTTGGACAAGAAACTTGTCCCGGCCGAGTGTACACACGCTCGATTTAAAGAACCCGCGGTTCTTTGAATGGAGCGTACGCGGTGACGTCATCGACTACGACGAGCATGCGCTCGTCACATTCGATGCCGTCGCCGCCATCTTGGTATACCCTACCTATGCCTAGGAAGCTACCGCGCATGCGTCGAATTCATTTCGAACATGCGCGGGTTTCCGGGAGGACAGGTAAGTGTACACACACTCACTTTTCTCGTCGAGAAACATGCCGACGAGAATCTCGACGAGAAAATAGAGAAACCATACACACGAACGAATTTCTCGGCAAGACATCTCTGCCAGCAAGTTTCTTGCTGGTTCTTGCCGAGAAACTCGGTCGTGTGTACGAGGCCTGAGCCTAGATTAAGGCTTACCTGTAGGTGCATGAAATATCTCCTAAACCTACACAGTTTAGGGAGATATTTGCAAAAAAAAAAAGAAAAAAGACATGCACCGATGTCTACGGCGCATGCACGCCGTAGACAACGGTGCATTCACAGGGTTAATCCACATTCACAAATCCGGCTTTGCCGGATTTGACGGCACCCGTGCGCAAGCGCGGAGTGACGTCTTCACCGCTCCGGCCAATCGCAGCGCCGGAGCGGCAATAACCGGATGTAACCTTCCGGGTATCTGTGGAGTGATGGCTGCGGCTGGAGGGGGAGACGAGGACGGCTTCGGGGGCCCCGATCTAAGGTAAGTGATGCATAATGAGCTAGTATGCTAGTCATACTAGCTCATTATGGCTTTGTCTTGCAGGTGTTTTTTTTTTTTTTTCCGGGTTTACAACCACTTTAACAGGTTACATACGTTGGTTGGCATATTGCACCATTAGGCCCCTTTCACATGAGGCAAATCAATTTGATGGACTTTGATGGACGACAGGTTTATCTCCGCTCACTGTGCAGAGCGGAGATGGACAGAGTCCCACTCTTCTCTACAGTGAAATCAGATGAAAACAGACTGCCTGTCAGTTTTCATTGGATCCCATCTGTCAGACGGATGGAAAATAGGACCACCACCTGTCTGGATTTGGTGGACAGGATCGGATCGCAGCGGACATATCACTGCTGACATCCACCACTCCATAGGGGTGAATGGAGGGTCTGATCAGGTGCGCCTGAAAAAAACGACAGGCAGACCATTTGAATGCATCCCAACTTGGCTCCAACGTACATGCATTGCAGTGCACCACAATACACGGTGACTACTGTTGTTCTGGTGTGCAGAGTTGGTAAAAAATGTGCGTGTATCAAAAAAATTAGAAATAGTAAACCAAGTTCAATATATCTCCCTCAGTGCATGCCCATTTTTTCGTCGTTTTGGTGTTGCCAGGCTATTAATTTAAGGTGAAAAAACATGAGGGTTTACAACCCCCTTTAAAAAAGGTAATGCTAACGGAAATTGAATAAGAAAATTGTATAATGTATGGTAAGCTTTATGTCGCGTACACACGATCGGAAATTCCGTCAGCAAAAGTCCGATGTGAGCTTTTGGTCGGAAATTCGGACGGTGTGTAGGCTCCATCGGACTTTTCCTGTCGGAATTTCCACCAGAAAAAGATTGAGAGCAGGTTCTCTATTTTTCTGACGGAAAAAGTTCTTGTCGGAAATTCCGACGCGCAAAAAAAACACGCATGCTCAGAATCAAGCAGAGCCAAACTGCCTATTGAACTTCATTGATCTCGGCTCGTCGTACGTCTTGTACGTCACCACGTTCTTGGCGGTCAAAAGTTCAGAGAACTTTTGTGTGACCGTGTGTGTGCGCGCAAGCCAAGCTTGAGTGGAATTCCATCAGAAAAACCATCCAAGGTTTTTCCGGCGGAAATTCCGATCGTGTGTACGCAGCATTAGTCCATGGGAGAGTAAAATGCATCAGTGGGGTGTGTCTTGGGAGGAGACAAGATAAAGCCGATCCTCCATACACAAAAGGGGTTGATTTACTAAAACTGGAGAGTGGAAAATCTGGTGCAGCTGTGCATGGTAGCCAATCAGCTTCTAGCTTCAGCTTGTTCAATTAAGCTTTAACAAAAAATAAATAAAAAAATGGGAAGCCGATTGGTTTCTATGCAGAGCTGCACCCGATTTTGCACTCTCCAGTTTTAGTAAATCTTCACTGTGACTAGACTGTTTGTTGGCATGCAGCTCCCTACTTCCTTTGACAGCTAGTTCTATCAGGCTGGGCGGCCCCTATTGCTTGCTGGAAACACTCTAGCACTGGAGCCACTGGTCTGACACATATCGGGACTTGGAGGAGCCCTTTTTGTTTTATGGGGTCACAAAAAGACCTTTGCATAGAATACCATCATATTTAAGGATTTTTTAAAAAAAAACTGTTGAGTTATAGGATGCACTCATTGTTATTTATTTTTATTTGGAAGTGTGGAACATGTACATGAATTTTTATATTAATATGATGTAGATTGTATGCCGTTCTACGGTAGTGGTAAGGAATCACCTTGCTTTTTATACTTAATCTACGATTTTCATCTATTGTGCAATCATAATTTTTTTTACGCAAATGTTATGCCTCATTTAAAGTTCCATGGGGAAAAAAGTTTTTTGTTTTGTGTATGTAATGCTAGGGGATGAAGGCATGGCATCACTAGCCACCAGATGACAATTTTATTATTTCTGACAGCTCAGACAAGCTTTATAAATTTGGGGCTTCGACTGGTTGTAGAGAGAAGAAAACCTCAGATAAACTGGTACAACTTATGTAGGAAAATTTTTCTCATCTCTGCGTATCACCTGACAATCACTTCATTAGGTATATCCAATAGTGGTGCAACGGATCGGTGGTGATCCCTGATCCGAACGGGTCACCCTGTTCGGATCGGATCACCACGCGATCCGCGGAGCGCTCCGGAGCCTCGGCCGTAGGAAAGGCCACGGCTTCGGCCTAGCTCCAGAGCGGTGGCCATCTTGGTACACCCGGCGGCGGCTGCTGTAGTGACGTTTCGCCGCCATCTTGCTCCACCCCACACTCCTGCACAGTAATGATAGAGAAGGGGCCAAGCGGACATCTTGTTACACCCAACGGAGTTTTAGATTTCAGTTCATTTCAACACAAAACTGAGCTTATAAGCTTTAATACATTATTTGGAAATCCATCGGACTGTTTACATTTTAAAAGCAGCAGCAAACCTTCCATGATTGCTAATGTGACGGAACACCTCTGATTTTCACATTTAACATTTAGTTAAATGTGAAAATCAGGAGGTGTTCTGTCACATTAGCAACCATGTAAGGTCAGCAAGGTTTGCTGCTGATTTTAAAATTTAACATCTAAACAGTCCGTTGGATTTACATATACTGTATTTAAGCAGATAAGCTCCGTTTTGTGTTGAAAATAATTGTGAAATCGAAAACTCCGGTGGGTGTAACATTTTTCATTTTTTTTTGCCGATCCGAAAATGATCCGATCCGTGGCTCTGATCCGAGGATTGATCCGATCCGTGAGTTTTTGGATCCGTTGCACCCCTAATATCCAAAGGCTTAATGGCTTATTCACCCCAGAAGGCGTGGGTTATGCCCTGTATAGGGAGTGCAATTCATTGTTACAATGTATCACATGAGCTAACTTTTTTTTTTCATATTCTAAACCTTACTGAACAGATATTGACATGAATGCCTAGCTAGCATTATTGTCTATGTTTATTGAAGTGTGTGTGGCCAACATAAAACAATCAATTTATTTTCTGATCGGAATAATTTATCTATAGTTCACAACCAACCGATTGATATTCCACACACAGAGAGGGGGGATTTTAATAAGTAAAATATAATTGTACCTCTGTAAACTCAAAATTCTGATAAGGTATCACAGTGTGACCGATTGATGCAAAACGATTAGAGATGGGCTCGGGCGTGTTCGGGATCTAAGTCCCAACTAAGGATGAGCTCCGGCGTGTTCGCACACCCCACGTGCAGAGCCTGCCAGGAAGTCGGCACTGCGCTAATCACAGGCAGTGAGACATTTTCCCGATGCGCGGCTGCATAGATCAGGAAATGTCTCACTGCCTGTGATTAGCGCAGCGCCGACTTCCTGGCGGGCTCTGCACGTGGACTTTGCGAACACGCCAGAGCTCATCCTTAGTCCCAACCCACCTGCCTGATCCCACTAGAAAGTCAACACTGCACACGGCCAATCACAGACAGTGAGATATTTCCTGATCTGTGCAGCTGCGGACTTGGAAATGTCTCACTGCCTGTGATCAGCGGTGTGCAGTGTCAGCTTCCTGGCAGGATCGGGCGTGTGGGGTGGGACTAAGATCCGAACACACCTGCGTCTGTCCCGCCCGCTGTGACGGTGAGCGGCTCCTCCCCTTGCCCTGGTGCATTCTGGTTTCCGCAGTCCTCGGCGTGTTTTGTGTCCTACGGGCTGACGTCATGCGCTCTTAGCCCGCATTGCGGTCGGTGATGTCAGACGCTGACCGCAATGGCGGACAGTATATAACCTGCTCACACGCTGGTCGCAGCAGTGTAGGCTGGTGGAGCCCAAGCTGATGTCTTGGACATCGATAGGTAAGGTTCAGCCAAATTCTGTTTTTTTTGGTTTTCTCCATATACTCCCTTTTTGTTTAGTACCTACCTCTTAGTCTGCACTACTAATAGGGGATCATACCAAATATATATGATGTTTTCTATTTGGTTAGAGTGGGCTTTTGTCCCACTTTATTTTGGACTGTTGGATCTGTAATTAATTAATTATTTATTGTTTTCATTTTTATTATTGACTTTGCTATATATATATATATATATATATATATATATATATATAGAGACTATTGTCCACGATGTTTTATTTCGTTTCCTTTGGAATAACTTTAAATATTTAAATATCTATTTATAATAATATTGCTTTAATGCAATACACGTCCTGCAGTACATCCAGTCCGTTAATCTCTCTTAATGAATTATATTTTTTGATTTTGTGTGCTTATTTTTGGAGGATATAGGCACGCCATGCTATTCATATCTATAAACTAAACCTATTGTGGTTTCTTCTAGTGGCTTCCACAACAAAAATCGGTCTTTTTCCAAGTAGACAGCCTCACAGTGAACATACTTTTGTTCACTTGACTATATGTAAGTTAACCTTATTTATTGCATTCTGAACTCATAGTAGACGGATTTTTCCGTCCTCTGTGGTTTGCTCATTGGTTTACCAATTCTACTGCAATTTTATTCCCTTTTCTTTTCTCTTTCTTTCTTTTTACTCCTGTCCTTGTCTTTGACTTATAGCTGGTCCCCTATCTACTGTTCGCTGTGGTCACACAACCGCACCTGTCGTTATAAGGGTTGATCGTAGTTCTTGATCCTGTGTTTCTTGGTGGTGCTCTGCAGATGGTACGGGTGGCTTGGTAAGTGACAGAGGGAGGGACTTGACCCTGCAGTCTAATCCTGTTTGTATTTAATTTGCCCAAATATGGCTGTTTAGTTATTCAAAAGGTATAATTTTGTATTTCTTTTTTCTTTTTTGTATAGTCATACTTAACAAACGTTGATGGTCTTCGCATACCCCTGAGGAAGCTTTTTTAAGCGAAACATGTTGGGTTTCTATGCGAGTTCTTATATTCCATCCTAAACGTTATGTATTATAACCATCATCTCTGTATGACATACCATGTATTGAATATACTTAGGATCTGTGTTTTTATATTTCTTGTAATAATTTGTACCAAATAAAAAATTATATATTTTTAGAAAAACTCTCTTTCATTGATTAATATCTATGCACCACAAAAATCCCTTTTGTTCTACCTTCCCTTTACTATAAATTGCTTGGGATGAGGTGCCTATTTTGATGAGTGTTTCACCAATGAATGGACAATTCAAACATGATATGACACCTGAGCCCATTCCTATTAGAGATGCACTGAAATTTCAGTGGCTGACACATATCAGGTGAAAGTGTTTTTTTTCTGCATTTTGCAGATAGAGGAAAAGGTGCCGATAATGCACGTGATTTTACTGTGCTTATGGTGCGTTTTTTTATAGGTCATGTGACCTAAAAACCGCATAGAAAAACCTAACACGGGTGCGTTACTGATGCGTTCTTGCAGCATTTTCAATGCATTTCAACAGGGAGGTGCGTTTTTTTAACTGACCAAAAAAGCAGCAAGCAAGATTTTTAACACCACAACGGAAGTGCAACAGACCACTGTGAAAGAAAGGCTAACATAGAATTTAAAGGAATGCATTTTTCAGGAGCTTTTCTTGTGCTAAAAGGTGCCAATAATGGCGGGCAATAAATTTGTATTCATTTAAATTCATGATACTAAATAAAAAGTTGAATAACATACATACATACACATATATATATATATATATATATATATATATATATATATATATATTTTTTTCCCCTTTTCAAACTGTCATTTTCGGCCAAGTGCATCCTGAATTCTCGGCAACAAAATTTCCATTCGGTGCACCTCTAAAAACGATCGATAATTATTCGCCCTGGTGGACTGACTCAGTTTTACTCCAGTCCAAGCTAAATTGATCATAAGGGAAGTTATAGCTTTTAATTTTTTTGCAGATTTATTGATTTTGATCAAATGACACAGCGATCGGACAATAAAATGATGACATGTATGGCCACCATTAATCAATGGAGGAGAGAAAGATAAGAAGCGCGCCCAGCACTGGCGTTATGCTGTAAAGCGCTGTGCAAACAGTTGGCGCTATCTAAATCCTGTATAATAATAATAATAATTTGGGGCCCACAACAGCAATGGGAAGGATGAATTGCTCACAGTGCAGTCAGCACCCCACAGACATGAGAAGATCACTCCATCGCCCACATCAGACAGATGCTGTAATGAGGACATCTTCTTCACAATGATCTGTTCCTAAAAACAACTTGCTGCCACTCCTTATCTGCAATGTATTCAGCTCTCCCCAGCAATGCTTATCCCTCCATAGGCTGCCAGTCTGCACACAGTGCCACCTATGCCAGCTGGGCGATCTCACCTGTGCAATCCCGGAGCCCATCAGGCCGCCCCCGATCACAGTGACATGCTTGATGGCCAGCTTCTTGGCGGCAGTGCTGCTGGACATACAGGCGACGAGCTGCCGGCTAGCGGAGGCCATGTCTGCTAAGAAGTGTGTGGGTGAAGGACACTGCGAGTGACAGCTCGTGACGTCAATACTCAGCGCCGAAGAGAGAAGACAGGAGGGGCGGGAACATCGGCGGACCGGGGAGAACAGTCAGGCTAGAGCGTGTTTATTATTATTATTACAGAATACAATATAAGAACTTTTAGAACTTCTTTATTGTAAACCTTTTACATGTAACCCTTTTTCTGGCATAGATGTAAGGATAATGGTGGAACGAAACCCGTAGTTGCCGACATTGTAACAAACATTTATAGGGACACTTTTTTGCATGTAGGCGGAGTCGTATTATAATTAGGGGTGGGGCATTTGTTTGTAGGCGTGGCATAGCGAGAGAAGAAACATGCGGCAGTTTATTGGGCGTGCCTCAAAGGGGGTGTGGTTAGAGTCTGAGATAAACGAGGGATGGAGGGAGAAAGAGGGAGGGGGAGAGAGAAAGAAAGATTCCCAGGGAGGGAAGGAAAGAAAGAAAGAGGGATGGAAGGACAGCAGGCCCAGATCCTACACCACAATAGAAATATGTGTATTCCAGAAAGTTTAACAATCAGCAGATAAAGATACTCCAATCACCTGGTGTTAGCGCTTCAATCATCTCGGCACCATGGTTGTTATGGTGTCAGGATGACTGAAGCGCATTTTTTCTATTATTACATTGTAATATAGAATGAAATCATTTAACTCACCATAATGCCGAATTAGTGGGAGCCCTGAGCGTGTCGTCTGCCACCAAATGCCATCAGGTGCCCCCAGCAGAGTCCGTCCTTACATCAGGTGCCCCCAGCAGAGCCCCTCCTTAAATCAGGTGCCCCCAGCGGAGTCCCACCTTACGTCAGGTGCCCCCAGCAGAGCCCCTCCTTACATCAGGTGCCCCCAGCGGAGTCCCACCTTACATCAGGTGCCCCCAGCGGACCCCCTCCTTACATCAGTGTCCCCAGCGGAGCCCCTCCTTACATCAGGTGCCCCCAGCGGAGTCCCACCTTACATCAGGTGCCCCCAGCGGACCCCCTCCTTACATCAGTGTCCCCAGCGGAGCCCCTCCTTACATCAGGTGCCCCCAGCGGAGCCCCTCCTTACATCAGTGTCCAAAGCAGCAGCGCCCTTCCTTACATCAGTGTCCCCAGCAGCGGACCCCCTCCCTACATCAGTGTCCCCAGCGGAGCCCCTCCTTACATCAGGTGTCCCTAGCGGAACCCCTCCTTACATCAGTGTCCCAAGCAGTGGAGTCCGTCCATACTGGGGACACTGATGTAAGGAGGAGCTCCACTGCTTGGGACACTGATGTAAGGAGGGGCTCCACTGGGGACACTGATGTAAGGAGGGGCACTGCTGCTTGGGACACTGATGTTAGGAGGGACTCCGCTGGGGACACTGATGTAAGGAGGGGCTCCGCTGGGGACACTGTAAGGACGCTGCGGAGGCCCTCCTTACACCAGTGTCCCAAGCAGCGGTGCCCCTCCTTACAACAGTGTCCCCAGCGGAGCCCCTCCTTACATCAGGTGTCCCCAGCGGAGCCCCACCTTACATCAGTGTCCCAAGCAGCGGTGCCCCTCCTTACAACAGTGTCCCCAGCGGAGCCCCTCCTTACATCAGGTGTCCCCAGCGGAGCCCCACCTTACATCAGTGTCCCCATCAGCGAAGCCCCTCCTTATATCAGTGTCCCCATCAGCGGAGCCCCTCCTTACATCAGTGTCTGTCCCCTCTCGTCCGACATAGGGCAGAGGGTTGGTGGAAGCTACAGTTCCTGGCTTTCTCCTTGTGTTCAGTGGAGAGGGGAGGGGCCTCCGATCCGTGCAACCAATCAGCTTCAGTGTACAAGAGAATTGTCTACTTGTACACTGAAGAGAGAAGCCGATTGGACTGCCCCTCCCCTCTCCAGTGAACACACAGGGAAATAGTCCTCACGGTGGGGGCCATGTTTTTGTAGCCCACCGGCCGTTTTTGCCAAAAACATTCCCTATTTCCCAGGACAAAGGCAAAATCCTGGGAATTTAATCGGGACGAGCTCTGATCGGGACAAGGGTCCCAAAATCGGGATTGTCCTGTGAAAATCGGGACTGTTGGCAAGTATGAAAACCACCTGCGGCTGGCCATCTCCGTAACAAATGTCAGCTGTGTTCCCCTCCAATATAACTTCATGGTGCTTCAGTGACCACGTTAGGGCCACAAGAAGGACAAAGGGGCCCCATGGGGTTACAAACTCCCGAACCCCTTTTAGTTAAAGTGAACTTTCACAAAGCCGGATCGGCTTCCAGAGGCTAATGACTGGCGGGGAGGAAGCAATGCGACGCCTCCTCACCACCTGTTTTAACCCCATTTTTGCCAACAATCTCGCTGCAGGGCTCAACCATGCTTGACGCCCCCCCAAACCACAAGTCTTAACAGGGCCTGACTTTGAATGCTGAAGTGCCTTAAAGCGGTAGTAAACCGCTGAAAGACAATGGCATAATAAAGAAAAACCCTGCAAGACAATGGCATAATGTGCTAGTATGCATTATATACTAGCACAGTATGAAATACTTACCTTAGAACGAAGCTCCTGCAGTGCACCTGGTCACCGCTGAGGGGGCTGACATGTTCCCTTGATTCTTCCAGGTTCGCAGGCTCCGGCGCTGTGAGTGGCTGGGGCCGCGATGACGATCACGATCCGCCGGACCTTCAGAGCACATGTGTCGCTGACGTCACCGGCTGAATGCAGGATGAATATCCTAAACAGTGTAGGTTTAGGAGATATTCATTTTACCTACAGGTAAGCCTTGTTATATTATAGTAAAAATTACCAAGCGGGGTATACAACTGCTTTAACAGCTCATTCTTCACCTCTCCAGGTTAGGCATACACATAAGTGTCTGCCGGGCCTGGGCTCCACTGCAGCACACCTCAGACCTAGATGTGTATAAAACCCCACCACTCATGTGGTGCAACCGCCTGTCAGAGTGAGCCCCTTTCTCTGAGTTCAGTGCAAGTAGCAACTTACAGGCCATCCCTGCTTTTCACAGGGTCCGGGTATAACGCTCTACGGATAGCAAGATCCAGGGACCGATACAGATAACTGCAGCTGCTCTTCAGCACTGGGGCTCAGCACCCCTTAGCATACAATGTATCGAAGGAGAATACTTTACTTTCTCAGTAGAGGGAGACATGTCTATCACCTACAGACACTAACAAATGTTTGGAGTGGGTGGGGTTATGCAGGACTGAGTTAAAGGGACACTAAAGGTTCCCTTTTTTTCTTATAAAATAACAAACATGTTATACGTACCTCCTCTGTGCAGTTGGTTTTGCACAGAGTGGCCTCGATCCTCCTCTTCTGGGGTCCCTCCACAGCACACCTGGCTCCTCCCCGCATCGAGTGACCGGTTGGAGAAGCGCTCTCCTTTGGGGCACCCGTGCGGGCGTGCTCTTGCGTCCATAGACACAGACAGCAGGACTCCGCACCGTACCCCCGGCGCCCACGTCATTGAATTTGATTGACAGCAGCAGGAGCCAATGGCTGCGCTGCTATCAATTTATCCAATCAAGAGCCGAGACACCGGCCAGAGAGGGTGTGTGCGTCTCCGGTGTGGGAACGAACGGGCTCAGGTGAGTAAAACAGGGGGGGGGGTTTGGGGGATGGTGCACTACAATAGGTTTTTCACCTCGATGCATGTCCAATCACGCGGAGGTGGGGAATAACCCTATGGTTTAACCACTTCCCTACCCGCCCATAGTCAAATGACGTCCACAGATGGGATCTCCCATCCTGGGTGGACGTCATATGACGTCCTCAGCTTTAAGGGGGGATATCTGAATGATGCCTGCAGCTAGAGGCGTCGCCTATGGAGATTTTTAAGTACCGAAGTTTGGCGCCATTCCATGAATGTGCACAATTTTAAAGCGTGACATGTTAGTTATTTACTCGGCGTAACATAATCTTTCATATTTTCCCCAAAAATTGGGCCAACTTTACTGTTTTGTTATTTTTTAATTCATGAAACCATTTTTTCCCCAAAAAAAGGCGTTTGAAAAATTATTGCGCAAATACCGTGCAAGAAAAAAAGTTGCAATGACCATCATTTTATTCCCTAGGGTGTCTGCTAAAAAAACATATATAATGTTTGGGGGTTCTGAGTAATTTTCTAGCAAAAAGAATGATGATTTGTACATGTAGGAGAGAAGTGCCAAAATAGGCCCGGTATTGATGTGGTAAAAAAAGCCCGGTGTTGAAGTGGTTAACGCGATATTAAACCCAAACCAAAACTGCAATATATTGCACTGCTTACCAATCATTAGATGTGTTGGCTGCATTAGTCTTCTTTTTTTAGATTTTTTACCCTTTGTTTTCACCTAGTGATCTGGCACACATCCTGTATGGATCAGGTGGAGAAGCACAGGGTCACCTTTGGACAGTAATGTAGTGATGTAGTAACAGATTTACTGTAGATACACTAAAAAATTGAAGCCAAACCTCAGCTCACACTGCAGTTACACACATTATATTAGTATATACAGTACTGGCCATGTAAAGTTTACAATCGTATTTTCCCAAATTCCTGATCTATAGTTACTCCATAGGAGGTTGTTTTGTTTTTCTCACCAAAGCCGAAGTCCGTTAGACCCTATTCACACAGGGGCGACTCGTCAGACGACTCAGCCGCCTGACAAGTCACGTCCCGTTCTGTTCAATGGAACCATTCTAATAGGAGCGACTCAAGTCGCTCCGACTTAGAAAAAGGTTCCTGTACTACTTCAAGACGACTTCAGGGCGACTTCCATTGACTTCAATACAGAAGTCATTTTGCAAGTCACCTTTGAAGTCATCTTCAGATCGCCCGGCAGAGTCGCGGGACAAGTCGTGCCGCCCCTGTGTGAATGGGCTCTTAAGGACTGTTGATTCATCTTGCTTTTTTGTTTCATCTTGTGTTGTTTATATAAAACTTTTTCTACCTTTATACTCTTCCCATTTACTTTTTCATCAAGTTTGCATATACTGCTCTTATATCCTACTATATTTTGAATAACTTTGTATTATAGCAACCATTATCTCAAGTGTACATTTTTTTTTCTATTATTAGATAGCTGTGTTGGTAAAGCACAAACTTTGAATTCAATTTTAGATGACCTAGGAGAGGGCTAAAATCCCTGTTTGTCTGTTTATTGCTACTTTTGTCCCTACTACTCAGTTCCTGCCTTGGAGATGCATCTTGAGCAAATATCTCGAAAATGAACTTAATTCCCCATGACTGCTGAGGCGCAATGAGCCCAGGTACCATTAACTGTAACATAGCTGTATATAAAACCTTCCCCCTTGCCCCCTCACCCTATTAAATAAACACGCTTACAACCATTAGGTTGGAAAGGGCAAGGCCACAGCTTTATTAAATCCAACATAACATATGAACATTATTTTTTTAACAAGTTCCAGTCACAGTTGTACTGTGAGTACCCAATTCCAAAGGGGGGGGGAGGGGCCTGTCCTTACCATAAGTGCTGGACAGGCCACCTACTTCCGATATCCATCAAGGGCAGGGCCCATTACAGCCATTTTATGCTGGCAAGGTCAAGAAAACCGCAGCAAGCTGTGACATACCACAGAAAAAAGAGGGCGGGAGGGTGGGCAGCTCTTCCCAGCACGTTTTCCGAAAGGACCCAGAATTCCCTGGGGCGATCCTTTACCCGAGCTCAGGCCCATCCCATCCCCCAAATTGACCAATCCTTGGGTGACCACTACCTTGTCCTGTACCTGCCTATGCCCCCATCAGTCAAGGCTCTCTTTCCCTAAGGGGCTCAAGAGGCCTTCATGACTGCTGAGGAGCAATGAGCCCAGGTACCATTAACTGTAACATAGCTGTATATAAAACCTTCCCCCTTGCCCCCTCACCCTATTAAATAAACACGCTTACAACCATTAGGTTGGAAAGGGCAAGGCCACAGCTTTATTAAATCCAACATAACATATGAACATTATTTTTTTAACAAGTGCCAGTCACAGTTTTACTGTGAGCACCCAATTCCAAAGGGGGAGGGGGGCCTGTCCTTACCATAAGTGCTGGACAGGCCACCTACTTCCGATATCCATCAAGGGCATGGCCCATTACAGCCATTTTATGCTGGCAAGGTCAAGAAAACCGCCACCGCCTGTCAGTGGCTAACTGACGGGCGCCCCACCGCAGCCAGAGCCTGTTCCACACCACGTTGAAGGCCAAGGTTAAAGATATCCAAGCCAATGTCATAAAGGTGAACACCGTCCGATCTCAGCAGATCACCATTAGCACCTTCCAATTCCTTGTGCCGAATCACAAACCCCCCGATCTGTCTAACAAACCTGGCGACCTGGGAGTTAACTTTTCGACGGAAGCGTTCCAGGCATAGGGCCGGGGATATCCCGAGCCCAAAGCAAGCGAGGCACGATTTCCGACCAGACGAGTATTAAATTGGTAAAGGCAACATAACACTGGGCGATGTCGCGCTTGATCGCGGAAATTAAGTCCACGGAACGGGAATAACCAACATCATTTCCACCTGCATGGATAACCAAGATGATGGGGCCAGAAACATGCGCCCGAAGGCGCAAGCATTCCGGAAAGACCGGTGGCCAGCGTAACCCGCGGAGCCCAAGCCATCGGATCCTGGCAAGATCATAGTCGAAACCCAAATTCTTCCCGTATTTGCGAACAGCTGACCGACGAGAGGCCCAGTAGATGAAGGAATCTCCCAATATCCACACTAGCGCCGGGGAACGACCTGAAATTAAAACAAAAGGTGAGGGCGGACGTACAAAGTAAACCGGGACGATTCCCACCTACCCAGACGCTGGAGTTCCGTATCGGAATAACCCATGCCAGAAGCAGCGGTGGCAGCACCGATGCGAAACGAGTGGGTCGCGAAATCGCACGAGGGAAGGCCCATTATCTCAAGACAATGACAGAAAACCCGCAGAAACTGAAACCTGCTCAGGGATGAGGAATCCGCATGGACGAAGAAGGCGGGGGAAGGGGGGCGCGCGGCGACGAAAGTCGAGGCTATTGACACAGGGCAAAAGGGGCCGCCGCAAGGGTACAGCACAACCCTTCTACTCTTGCCAAAACCGTCGGTCTTCGAGGTGCGCAACAGCACCGTCACGCAGCGCTCAGAGAACGACACATCCTCCGCCAGGATGCCGCCCACCGAGGACGCAGATTTTGACACCAGTTCGCCAATGCGAAAGGCACCAAAAAATGCCCAAGAGAAGGCCACTCGGAAAAGAAGTGTCTCAAACGAAGAGGAGCACACGGACAGCAACAGGGAAAGAATACCGGAGAGAATCTGGAGGGAAACTGGTCGCCGCGAATCGGGAGCATGGGTGACGCGTCTCTAACCCCGCAGTACCCGGCGGACAGAAAAAGATTTAGTAAGGTCTTCCCACCCCAGGAGTTGAAACCAAAAGGACAATGCCGACATGTTAGACGAAACCGTGGAACCCGAAGCACCTTTTTGCTGCAAATAAACCAGGTAAGTGAACAAGGCCATGCGTCTGTCAAGTGGGGAAGAAAACGAAAACCCACCGTCCGACGCTTGGACCCATTCACGCCATACCCGACAGTACGACGCCCACGTCCGTGGGGACAGCGACGCCCAGAGGAGGTCTAGCAAACATCGGAAACGAGGTTCCACAAGTAGGCCGGACAGGGGAGGCCCTCCAGGGAAGCCAACGGAGCCAGAGAGCGAAAACGGTCGAACTGTAAACGGGAGAGAGCATCGGCGATATCGTTAGCAGTCCCGGGAACGTGCCTGGCCCTAAAACAAATGTTAAACTGCAAGCATTTCAAAAACAAAAAACGTAGTAGCGATACAACTGGAGGGGATCTAGCTGACAGTTGGTTAACCACCTGCACCACACTCATGTTGTGGGACCAGAAAACGACTTGGCGGTCGCGCAACCGGTCACCCCACAGCTCAATAGCGACAATGATCGGGAAGAGCTCCAGCAGGGTGAGATTGCGCAACAAGTCCATGCGGGCCCATGGGGCCGGCCAACACTCGGCAGACCACTCCCCTTGGAAGAAGGCACCGAAACCGCAGGAGCCCGCCGCGTCTGTGTACAGCTCCAGCTGCGAGTTCGGTACCTCCTCCCGTAGCCAACAAGACTGGCCATTGTAAGTCTGGAGAAAGGACAGCCATACCCCCAAGTCGTCTCTCATGGGCTTGGTGATACGAACATAGTGGTGGCGGGCAGCCACCCCTTTCATGGCCCATGCCAGGAGTCTGCAGAAAGCCCGCCCCATGCGGATTACCCTACAGGCAAAGACCAAGTGACCCAGCAACGACTGAAGTTGTTTCAATTGCAGTTTTTTGGCCCCTTTTGCCAAGCGGACCAGGGAGAGGAGCCTGGCCAGCTTGTCGCCGGGCAGCCGAAAAACCATTGCCACCGTGTCTATTTCTATGCCCAAAAAGGCAAAAACCATCACGGGACCCTCAGTCTTGTCAGCGGACAGTGGAACGGTGAACCTTTCGCAAATACCCTGAAAAACAGAGAGGAGATGCTGACAGCGACCACTGTCCGCTGGGCCAACAAAGAGGAAGTCATCCAAGTAATGTAGCGTGGACTGAAACCCAGCCTCCTGGGCGACAACCCATTCAAGGAAACTACTGAAGAGCTCAAAGAAGTAACACGAAACGGCACAGCCCATGGGCAGCCACATGTCAAAAAAGTAGCTTCCCTGAAAGTAGCAGCCCAGGAGGTGGAAGCAGTCCGGGTGGACCGGGAGGAGGCGGAAGGCGGATTCAATATCCGCCTTCACCAACAACGCCGACTGACCGGCAGCCCTAACCAAGTGAAGCGCCCTGTCAAAAGAGGCATAGTGGACCCTGGATTCCTCCTTATCAATGCCATCGTTGACCGAGGAGCCGGAAGGGTAGGACAGGTGGTGGATAAGGCGAAATTGACCCTCCGCCTTTTTGGGGACCACACCAAGAGGGGACACCCTTAGGTTGTAAAAAGGGGGGAAATCAAATGGGCCCGCCATACGCCAAAGTTCCAGCTCCATCCGGAGCTTATCGGCCACGACGGACTCAAATTCGATCGCGGATTTCAAATTAGGTGCCATGGTAGGCACGTCCGAAGGAGGGAAGGGTATCCAGAAACCACGGTCCAGTCCGTCTCTCAAAATCAAGGCCTCCCTAAGAAGGGGGTACCGGTCCAGCCAAGGAAGCATCTCTGCCACGTTCACCGGCGACCTCCGGTTTAGAAAGGTCAGGCTTGGCTCCCGGCCTGGCAAGGGGTTGCTTTCCCTTCCGGAAGCACCGGCTGGCGGGGTGAGCACCGCCGCAACTGGAGCACTCGTGCTTAAAACGGCACGCGGTGTACCATTTGCAGTGGATCTCATTGAACAGCCAGCAGATACCTTTTTCGGGGGCAGCCGACACTCCAGAGGGAGCGCCGGCCGGGGACTGAAAGGACGAAGGCCTGTGGGGGCACATAAGTAACAACCACAGGCTACCGTCTTGGCAATCAAAACGAAACTCCTTACGAGCCGCCATTTTTTGGCGAAACTGAGTGTCGTAGTGAAACCAGCACTGGCCCCCATAGACCTTGTAGGCACCCCAAATAAGGTCTAAATAGCAAAAGAGGGATGCGGCCAACTCCGGGAACCGCTCACAAAGCACTCCGGCGTAAGCGCAGAACCCTTGCAGCCAGTTCCCGAACGTTCGAGGAAGCTGTTTTGACTTGTCGCCCTGCGCTGCGACATCAACACGGCGCGATTTGTCGATTGTCTCCCTGTCGGGAGGGACGAGCGTGAGAAAATCAAGAAATTTGTGACGCCAGATTTTATTCTTAACCTCCTCCGTCAGGTGCGTGCCCGTAGGTGAAACTGCCCACAAAGCGCCGCCGGAGACGGAGTTCAAACTAGCCACCGGACCCGAAACTCCCATCTGTGACAGGACCGATTTGACGACCGTAGCTATGCGTTCGTCTGGTGGGCCGGATACGGGAGCGTCAGTGGATCTACCCCAAATTACATCACAATCATACTCACTTATATGCGGAGGCAGAGCTGACGAAGGACGACCAGCAGCAGGTCCCGGCGGAGCTTCCGGAGCAGGATCGACCATGGCAGCTGAACGGAAGGAGAGGTCCAGGGGCGGGGGTCCGACCACCGACACTGAGGAGCCTGGGTGGCTAAGGACGTCAGCCGAGCAGCGTCATGAGCAACCGTGGACACCAGGACCCGTGGAAGGAGCAGATGACATCCCAGGACCGGCGTAGGAGTCTCCCGCCCTACCGGGCGCAGGGAGACGAGGCTGGGTTGCGGTGGCAGGCAGCCCGCGGGAACCTCCCGCCCGGCCGGGCGCAAGGAGGTACGGGTATATAGGAACCTGCGGCAAGGGGAGGGCGGCCGTAGCCGATCGACCATCCCCCGCCCAGCTGGGCACAGGGGGATGCTGGAGCACAGTAGGCATCTGTAAGGGGTGGGCGGCAGCTGTGGGGGGGGTGTCTCCCGCCCTGCCGGGCGCAGGGAGATGTTGGTGCACAGTAGTTAGCCGGAAGGGGTTGGCGGCCGGTGTGGAGTGGCCGTCTCCCGCCCTGCCGGGCGCAGGGAGACCATGACAGCCAGGAGACAAAAGAGCTGGGTGGGCGACCTGGGCAACATACTGATCTCCCACCCAGCCGGGAGCAGGGAGATCCTGTGCAGACATCACAGGCTGGGCAGAGTACAGGGACACATTTAAATCTCCCGCCCTGCAGGGCGCAGGGAGAGAAGGAGCCACTGGGGGCAGCAGCGCTGACGCTGGAAGATCCGCGGAACCCCCAGCAGGGAGATGGGAGCGGGCACCTGGAGGGGACACAGCCGAGACTCCCTGGCGGTGTACACTCACCCCAGACCTGGCAGAGGGCACTCGGGCAGAACGGCGTGGAACCCTGCCAGCCGCCATCCCCCCGCGCGCCGTCGGAGCGGGGGCGGGAACAGGTATGGCAGCATCGCACACACCCAGGCATGGGATAGGGCCGGGGAACGCCACGGCTTCCGCCCGCGATGCTGAAGGGGGGCAGCTAGGGGAAGAGGCAGCAGGAGGTATCCGGGAGGACCGCCTTGCGGCTCTAGGGCTCCGCGAGCGAGCCGCGGCAGACACAGGCGAGGGGGAAGCCCGCCGGGCGGGTCCCCGGGGGTGACTAGCTGATGGACCGGGCCTCCTATGAGGGGAAGAGACTGGGCCAGCGTTAGCAGTGGCACTGGGGGAGCGGGGAGGGCAGGAGGACATGTAGGTGGCCCTGGACGGACAGGGGCTTAAACGGGAAGGAGGGCGGGCTCGCCTCCGGGCCCTGGGAGCCGGGAATCCCACAGGGTCCACAGGTGGAGGAGGAGGGGGAGAGGGGGCCATCTCAGGAGAGAGGATAGCGAAGATCCAGTCAGCCTGACCTTGAAGAGCCAGTTCGCGGACCCTGGACAACAGGAGGTCGGTGTCCATGGCTTGAGGTACAGGGTCGGTAGGGTCGGTCAAGCTCTTCCCAGCACGTTTTCTGAAAGGACCCAGAATTCCCTGGGGCGATCCTTTACCCGAGCTCAGGCCCATCCCATCCCCCCCAAATTAACCAATCCTTGGGTGACTACCACCTTGTCCTGTACCTGGCCATGCCCCCATCAGTCAAGGCTCTCTTTCCCTAAGGGGCTCAAGAGGCCTTCATTTGGAGAGTTGTCAAAGGAACAGGTGTCTCATTTGGAGGATTTTCCCTTACCTATTGTTCTGGTGCCAACTCTAAAATGTTGGATTACTCATCACTTTCTCTCAGTGATAATGCTTCCTATGACAAACATAATGGTGTTTCTCCTTTGCAAGAACACTGGCGACAACAAAAACCTGACGGGTTCAAAACCTTCCCCTCTATCCACAGCTATTCCATTTTTGCTATTAATGGTGAAAAAAATGTTGAGTTCGCTACAGTGATGTCTGTCATACAAAGGTTAGCTTGTTTAGTTCTGAAAATGCATGCCAGCGTTCCCCTTTTTGCAATTTTATACAGTTATGAAATCGTGTAATGGAAGCAAATGTAGGATTGTGGGACTGTCAAAGGGATACTGCCACATGATCCATCATTCTCCTCACATATCACTAACTTACTATCAGATATATCAGTCTGGATGTCACACCACTTCCTCAAACTCAATCTATCCAAAACCGAACTTATAATTTTTCCTCCCCCACGTGCCTCCTCCCCCGATCTCTCTGTCAAAATCGATGGCACAACTATCAGGCCATCCCTACATGCCAAGGTCCTAGGAGTAGTTCTGGATTCTGAACTCTACTTTAAGCCTCATGTCCAATCACTGTCCAAATCTTGCCGCCTCAACCTCCGCAACATCTCCAAAATACGCCCCTTTCTAACCAATGACACAATAAAGCTCCTAATTCACTCCTTGGTCATCTCTCACCTCGATTACTGCAACACCCCCCTCATTGGCTTACCTCTGAATACTCTATCCCCCCTTAAGTCCATCATGAATGCTGCTGCCAGACTCATCCACCTTACCAACTGCTCTGTCTCTGCTACGCCTCTCTGTCAGTCCCTCCACTGGCTTCCGCTCACCCAACGAATCAAATTCAAAATACTAACAACTACCTACAAAGCCATCCACAACTGTGCCCCCAGCTACATCACTGACCTAGTCTCTAAATACCAACCTAATCGTTCTCTTCGTTCTTCTCAAGAACTCCTGCTCTCTAGCTCTCTCATCACCCGCTCCCATGCTTGTCTCCAGGACTTTTCCAGAGCCTCTCCAAGCCTATGGAACTCCCTACCCCAATCTGTCCGTCTATCTCCTTCTCTATTAGCTTTTAGAGGATCCCTGAAAACCCTCCTCTTCAGAGAAGCCTATCCTACCCACACCTAACAACTGTATTTTAATTTTTTTCCATCTGATCATCCCCCCACAGCTACTACCCTTTGTTCCACGTGACCCTCCCTTCTAGACTGTAAGCTCTAACAAGCAGGGCCCTCTGATCCCTCCTGTATTGAATTGTATTGTGACTGTACTGTCTTCCCTGATGTAAAGCGTTGCGCAAACTGTTGGCGCTATATAAATCCTGTTTCTTTCTCGTACATCACGGGACACAGAGCGACATAGTCATTACTAATGGGTTATATAGATACCGTCAGGTGCTGGCACTGGCAACTTCCAAAACCGGAAGTACCCTCCCCTATATAAGCCCCTCCCATCCGGGAGCACCTCAGTTTTTTTGCCAGTGTCTAAGGTGTTGGCCAAGAAGAAACATGTGTTTTTCACTGAGCTTGCGTACAGGTTCTTTTGGGCCTCAGTAAGCTATTCCGGATCCGACCAAAAAAGCTTCATAGCTAAACGGTCGGTACCCGGGCCTTGCAGAGAAGAGCAAGGTTTTGCCTGTAATGCTTCTCTTAGGAGAGCTGGACCCTGGGATCCAGAGCTCTGGTCATACCCACGACCAAGATGTTTTCTGTGCAGGGTGCTATACAGGTCCAGGGGAGTGGAATCCTTGGGAACCCGGTCCCTGAAGGTTTGATTACAATGCCTGCCGTGATAGGTGAAGTTTGGGCTTTTGTGGACCAAACAAAGTCCTGCGGCGGGGAACAGGTAAGTGGGGGCCCCCAGGAACTTGGTTCTATTGGGGGACCCCCAAGCCTAATTTGTCTTTCTGTCTGTTACCTAATGGTATTCCCGCAAAATTCTGTGCATGCCTGTAACTACTAAAAAAATGTAATAATTTTTAATGGTGGTCAAGAAAAAAAAAAAAAAAAAAAATGTTTTTTATATATATATATATTTAATATATTAGACTGCGGTACCTGTGTTTGTCCACTAGAGGCCGCTGTGGAATGTTTTCTTGTCATGTGGACTAGCTTCTTCTCAGCAGAGCAAAGTCCAGGCAGATGGTGAGTTCTCTTATAGGAAACTGCTTCCTCTGCCATGTTGCAGTGCTCGTCCATCCCCCGGCCTGCGGCAAAGAGGGGCCCTGGCTCCTGTCCCTTGTTACCATATTTGAAATTAGCGCCGAAGGCGCACGTGCCCGCGCGCGTGCGCGTGCACGCGCCTCTATATATAGAGGTGAGCCGGGAAAGGGGGCGGAGCCTGGGGGATGACGCTCTGTGCGCGCCGCAGCGCTTCTGCGCATGTGCGGGCGTCCCAGCAGTTTAAAAAAATCACAATATTGTAGTGAGCTGGCTATGAAGTACAGAGACAGAGCTGGCAACATTTAAAGGCATACAGCAAGCGGTTGATACAGGCATCCCCTAGAAAGGCACATTAGTAGACACCAACTGTGATATGGCAGCAATTGTGCTAGACTATTCTCAGTAAAAGTGGTGTATTACGGCTGGAATACCTCAGCTTTAGGCTTAGGAATATGCCGTCCAGAAGCTCCGGAACTGAATCTTCCAGGAAGCGAAGGGGGTCTCATCGGGCTCGGAGGATCTTGGGCATACTCCTGCTGCACCAGTCTCCCCTGAAGTTCAGAGGTAAGTGACCGTAGAGACCCCGCAGGGGTACTTGGTACTGTGGCTGTCCTCAGTCACCTGCTCCTGTGTATGTAACAGAGGAGGTTTTTTCCTCAGCTCTGGGAGGATTAGAGAGAGATTGTCAACATTTATCGCTGCCTCCCTGTCAGGGAAAGCACGCCCGATCTCCGTCTCCTCCTTCAGAATGCCTGTTAGCAGAGCAACAGTCCCATACAGGGATCGACCTGCCTGAAGGGGATCAGGATAAGGTTGATTCTGTTATAGAGGAATCAACAGTGGGGGAACCTTTTCTCAGCATCTCAAGCTGAAAGATTATGGGTTCAGTCTCTGACTAACATGGTCCGATCAGCATTTAAAAATGCACCTTGCGGAACCATCAACCACTACTGTATCCTCGTTGGGGTCGCTAGAAGCCCCCAGACTGTTTGTTCTTTTCCACTTCACCCTTTACTGAAAGGGCTCATTTACCAGGATTGGGAACGTCCTGAGAAAATATTTATTCCCCCAAGAGATTTCCGGTGGTCTATCCCATGGAGGATAAGTTCATCAAAAAAAAAAAAAAAAAAAAAAAAAATGGAAGGTCCCTACAATGGACGCAGCCATCTCTTGTATGTATAAATCACTGACATGTCCAGTGGATAATGTCCAAATGTTCAAGAACCCAATAGATAAAAGATTGGAGTCCTTATGAAAATCTGCTTGGTGATACAACCAGCAGTAGCAGCTATTGGGGTCTGCTAAGCAGTGAAGGATCAGTTGAAACAGGTCTTGAGGGACTTGACAGATCAGCAGGCTTTGCCCTAGCTGATCTACCTAGAGCCTTAGGCTTTGCGGTTGACGCCATAGAGGATTCAGTCCATCAGGCCTCCCGCCTTACGCTGTCTATAGTACATATGCGTAGGCTCCTATGGCTCAAAAACTGGTCTGCTGAAGCTCCCTGTAAAGAATGGCTGGTTAGCGTCCCATTTCATGGTGAACGCTTATTCAGGGAAAACCTGGACAAATATATCCAGAAAATTTCCAGCGGTAAAAATACGCTCTTGCCGGTTAAAAGCAGAGTTAGAGGTCCCTCTTTAAGAGGCCTGCTTCTCCAGTCCCTGGGGCATCGGCTGTGTAACAGTTCCGACGGCCTCCTCGGTCAAATCCCGGGGGTAAAAAACAGGGACAGTAGCAGGGTAATGAGAAACCCTGGGTCAGGGGAGGTACAAAACCTCCCCCAAAGTTAAATTCATGAAGCCCCCACTCAGTCGGGTGGGGGGAGGACTCCAGTTGTTCGCAAGAGACCTGGCGGGACACGATCAAGACAGATAGGTGCTCTCCGCAGTAGGTTTGGGATACAGTTTGGAGTTAAAAGACTCTCCTCCTTCCCATTTTTGAGGTCAAACGTGCCAAGGGATCCCCGGAAGAGAGAGTCCCTCCTGTTGGCACTAGAACAACTATTGCTCCAAGGAGTAATTATGGAGGTTCCCCTGGAAGAATGAGGGTTCGGGTTTTACTCAAACCTCTTTACAGTCCCGAAGCAAACGCGGACGGGAGGCCCATATTAATTCTAAAAGGGCTAAACAAATTCCTGTATATCAGGACTTTCCGATGGAGTCGATCCGATCGGTGGCCACTGCCCTACAAGGGGAGGATTGGTTAGCCACGATCGACATCAAAGATGCTTATTTGCACATTCCCATCTTTCCAGTCCACCAAAAATTTCTACGCTTTGCAGTAGAAGGGCGCCATTTTCAGTTCAGAGCCTTACCCTTCGGTTTGGCCACAGCACCACGAGTGTTTACAAAAATTCTGGCCCTTTATTGGCCAATCTAAGAACACAAGGTGTAATGATAATGGCATATCTGGATGACTTGTTGCTGATAGACCACTCAGTGAAAAAACTAGACGTGGTCGTTCACAAGACGATCAAGTATCTGGAATCTCACGGTTGGATTATCAACCGAGACAAGTCAGCCCTAAAGACCAGTCAAAAGTCTGGAATACTTGGGGCTAAGGTTGGATTCAGGCCAGAGAAAAATATTCTTGCCTCGAGGAAAGGTGTTGTCTTTGAAAGATTTGATCCACTTAGTGGGTACAAAAAAGACAGCCGTCCATACGCCTGTATATGAGGCTGCTGGGAAAAATGGTGGCATCATTCGAAGCAGTACCCTACGGTCAATTCCATTCAAGGAATTTGCAAGGGGCCATACTGTCAGCCTGGAACAAAAAAGTTCAGGCCCTAGACTTACAATGTCCTTGTCCCCTTCCGTTCGCAAGAGCCTCCGTTGGTGGTTGGTTCCCCAGAATCTGGAAAAAAGGAAATCCTTCAGTCCGATTTCTTGGAAGGTGGTCACTACAGATGCCAGCCTTATAGGCTGGGGAGCAGTACTGGAGCAATAGTCTCTCCAGGGCAGATGGTCGGATGCAGAAAAGGCCCTGCCCATCAATCTCTTAGAGATACGAGCAGCCCGGTATGCCCTAGTAGCATGGACATCCAAACTCCAAGGGTCCCCTGTCAGAATGCAATCAGACAATGCCACAGCAGTGGCATATATCAATCATCAGGGGGGCACCAGGAGTCGTGCAGCCCAGAGGGAAGTAAATTACATCCTGAAATGGGCAGAAAAATATGTCCCAGCCATATCTGCGGTATTCATTCCAGGAGTGGAGAATTGGAAGGCGGACTTTCTAAGTCGCCAGCAATTAGGCCCAGAGGAAGGGTCCCTTCACCCCGAGGTTTTCTGGACAATATGTCAGCGGTGGGGAACATCGGATGTAGATCTTCTAGCATCCAGATTCAACGCAAAGGGGGACAGGTTTGTCTCTCGGACAAGGGATCCCCTAGCTTGCGGCTCGGATGCCCTAGTGTTCCCTTGGGATCAGTTCAAGCTGATATATGCATTCATACCGCCACAATGGTTACCTCGATTACTCCGCAGAATCAGGGTAGAAAAGAAGCCGGTGATTCCGGTGGCTCCAGCGTGGCCCCGAAGAGCGTGGTACGCGGAGATTGTAAAATTTCAGTGGGGAGTCCTTGGACTCTCCCACGTCGTCCGGCTTTCGCAAGGACCGATATACCACCCTTCCTTACCAGCCCTAGGTTTGACGGCCTGGCTATTGAAGCCCACTTTCTAAAAAAGAGAGGGCTCTCTAATGCTGTGGTATCTACCATGATCAATGCCAGGAAGCCGGTATCCAGGCAGATCTACTATAGAATCTGGAAGGCGTACATCGCGTGGTGTGAGGCCAAGAAATGGCATCCACATAAGTACGTAATAGGTAGGATTCTGGACTTCCTACAGTGGGCTGTAGATAGGAAGCTTGCCTTGAGTACTATCAAGGGTCAGATTTCGGCCTTGTCAATATTTTTTCAAAGGCCCTTGGCTTCGCATTCACTAGTCAAAGCCTTTATACAAGGAGTGATGCGTATTAGTCCTCCGGTTAATATTCCCATATGTCCATGGGATCTAAACTTGGTTCTGTCGGTTCTACAGAAACAACCATTTGAACCATTACAGCATATTTCCTTGGTGCTTCTCACCAGGAAATTGATTTTTCTAGTAGCCATTTGTTCGGCTAAAAGAGTATCGGAATTAGCAGCTATGTCCTGTAAGGAGCCATATCTGGTTATCCATAAGGACAGAGTAGTGTTACGTCCTCATCCAGCTTTTCTTCCTAAGGTGGTATCGAGGTTTCATTTGAACCAAGATGTGGTTCTTCCTTCTTTTTTGCCCAAACCTACTTCGGTAGAGGAAAAGTTATTGCATTCTTTGGATGTAGTAAGAGCAGTTAAAGCTTATCTAAAAGCCACTGCTCAGATTCGCAGAACGGATACTTTGTTTATTCTGCCGGAAGGCCCCAGAAAGGGTCAGGCAGCGTCAAAATCTACTTTAGCCAAGTGGATTCGACAGGTCATTATGCAAGCTTATGGCTTGAGAAGGAGACCGCCTCCGTTCAAAGTTAGAGCGCACTCCACGAGAGCAGTTGGAACTTCATGGGCAGTGCATCACCAGGCCTCCCTGGCTCAAATCTGTAAGGCCGCAACGTGGTCTTCAGTTCACACGTTTACTAGGTTCTACCAGGTGGACGTTAGAAGTCAGGAGGATGTCGCCTTTGGGCGCAGTGTGTTGCAGGCCGCAAAAGATCCTCATGTCTGATAGCGCTCAGCTTATATATGGTGTATCCCCCCCCTCATTGGGCATTGCTTTAGGACATCCCATTAGTAATGACTATGTCGCTCTGTGTCCCGTGATGTACGAGAAAGAAAATAGGATTTTTATAACAGCTTACCTGTAAAATCCTTTTCTTGGGAGTACATCACGGGACACAGAGCTCCCGCCCCTCTTTGGGGACACTTATTGCTTTGCTACAAAACTGAGGTGCTCCCGGATGGGAGGGGCTTATATAGGGGAGGGTACTTCCGGTTTTGGAAGTTGCCAGTGCCAGCACCTGACGGTATCTATATAACCCATTAGTAATGACTATGTCGCTCTGTGTCCCGTGATGTACTCCCAAGAAAAGGATTTTACAGGTAAGCTGTTATAAAAATCCTATTATTATAATAATAATAATAATAATAATAATGATCGGGAGCCTGTCTACCAGTTACGGCTCTTGAAGCCTCCTTAAAGTTTAAGGAGGCTTCAAGAGCCATAACTGGTAGACAGGCTCCCGCAGATCATGTGATCATATGATCAATGTGATGAGCTGTCACAGTGGTCACATGATCAAGGGCCTACCCATTTCTGGTTTTTGATTGCAAATATTAACAAGAAGTTGTCGGTGACAACTCGGTCATTGTGGTGGGGGATGCTGAATGTATGTATTCACAACACAGAAAAGCTGTGCCAGCTGTACACATATATGTCCCATACTATATAGGTAATATGGCTGACAGCAACATGTAAAGACATAAATTCCTTTTTTCTTGTTTGATGTTGGATAAAGTAAGGAAAGGGTTAGAACTTCGGCTGGATTTTGACCCTGTTGTAAACATTATCCCTCCTTTCCTGTCCTAAAGACTGTGAAAAAAAAATTGAGGGAACCTCCCCCAGTACTATGAAGTCAGCAAAGGTTCTAACCTTTCCTCACTGCTATGTCCCTATCTGAAAGATTTTTCCTCAGTTAGTGTCTTGGTTATAGCGGTGGTGCGTCCATAAGGGTGCACAAGCACTGCCCCCTCTCTCCTGCAACCCCCTCTCACCAATAGATAGACTCATGCATTACATGAATCTATCTATGGCTGCCGCTGCCACCCCCTATTCATGTGCCCGGCCCCTTTTCGGGCGCCTGAATTACAGCAGCGGGGGGGTGTTTTTGAAGCACCTGATTAGAGCCATAGGCTCTAATAGGCGTCAAAAAGGTAAACAGCGAGCGCCATGCTTGGCGCTCAAAGTTCACCCAGCTGTGTTAGAAAAGCGAATGAATATTCGCTTTCCTAACACTGAACTGCCTCTCCGCCAATTGGGTGCCTGGGTCTGTTACCTGTCACCTGATTGGCTGAAATGACAGGCGCCACTATTGGACGCCTATCAGGAGGAGAGGACGGGAGATGAGGATGGCAGGAGATGCATGAAGGAGCCCGCTCGTCGCCGTCACCCGCTGCCCCACCAAGACAGGGTAAGTGCTGGGCAGACGGCGAGCGGGCGGGGGTCACACTGGCAGCATTCAAGGGCACACTGGCAGCATTTCATGGGCACACTGGCAGTATTTGATGGCACAGTGGCAGAATATGATGGGCACACTGGCAGCATTTGATGGGCACACTGGCAGCATTTCATGGGCACACTGGCAGCATTTAATGTGAACACTGGCAGCATATGATGGGCACACTGGCAGCGTTTGATGGCACAGTGGCAGTGTTTGGCACAGTGGCTGCGTTTGATGGGCACAGTGGCAGCATTTGATGGCACAGTGGCAGCGCTTGATGGGCACAGTGGCTGCATTTGAAGGCACAGTGGCAGCATTTGATGGCACAGTGGCAGCGTTTGATGGGCACAGTGGCAGTGTTTGATGGGCACAGTGGCAGTGTTTGATGGGCACAGTGGCAGTGTCTGATGAGCACAGTGGCAGCGTTTGATGGGCACAGTGGCTGCATTTGATGGGCACAGTGGCTGCATTTGATGGCACAGTTGCAGCGTTTAATGGCACAGTGGCTGCAATTGATGTTTTTTTTCTCAAAATGTTTTCAGTTTGTTTGTGCCCCCCCAAAAAAAAATTGAGCACCAGCCGCCACTCGCTGCTTGATTACCATCCTAGGAAGTAAAACTGACCATACACTATACAAAAATCACTTCATGGGTGGCCCTGTTGCCACCATCCCGCTCTACACTAAAAATCGAACAAAGCCGTGTATAAAATTGATGGGGGAACAGCAGCTGCATTCAATCAGATGCAGCTGCTGTTCGGGTATTCTGATACCTGCTGGTACTTGCTGTCGCAATACAATAGCAGCGGCAGGAGATCTGTACATCTGTGCTGAATCTGTTTAATAATTGGCACACCGATAGCAACAAAAACCCTTCCCGACTGTATTTAAAAGTCCGGACTAAAGGTCAACTTTAATATATAGGAAATTAGCTTTTATATTTCCCTATATAATACATACCGTATCTAAATACTCGAGTATAAGCCGACCCGAATATAAGCCGAGGCACCTAATTTTACCACAAAAAAATGGGAAAACTTATTGACTCGAGTATAAGCCTAGGGTGTCCATCTGCATGCCTCACTGTGTCTCACTTTGCCTCACTGTGTCCATGTGCATGCCTCACTGTGCCCATGCCTCACTGTTCCTCACTTTACCTCACTTTGCCTCACTGTGTCTGTGTCCATGTCCATGCCTCACTGTGTCCATGCCTCAATGTGCCCATGACTAGACTGACGTTTAACACGGGAGTATATGGAAGGGGTGCCCGGCTTTGAAAAATCGGTGCTCCTCGGCCGTAGGTCCCCCAGACAGCAAACTTTGTACACTTGTAGAGGAGATCTGGGGCTACATGTGTGCCAAGTTTCGGGTCCAGGAGACCTACGGTACCGGGTCCCCAAAGTTACCAGAGAAATTACCGTTTAACATGGGAGTCTATGGAAGGAGTGCCCGGCTTTGAAAAATCGGTGCTCCCCGGCCGTAGGTCCCCCGGACAACAAAATTTGCATGCTTGTAGAGAAAGAGTGGGGCTATATGTGTGCCGGTACGGGGTCCCCAAAGTCCGGGAGATCAGGCGCAAAAAGGTGACTCGAGTATAAGCCGAGGGGGGCATTTTCTGCACAAAAAAAATGTGCAGAAAAACTCGGCTTATACTCAAGTATATACGGTAAGTGACAAACACAAATATATGTATTTTAATAGTTTTTATTTTAATTACCACAGTTTTTTACAAGTATACAAACACATACATATTATTTTAGAAAATAGATCCCCAAACCTGTTAATGGTTTACAAGCAGTTACCACATATTAAGGCACACATATATTTTGGTTATCATTTGCATTGGTATGTGCATTTAATTTTTTTTATTTAGTAATATTTTTTTTGTAGAAGTAGCCAACTTCATCAAGCCATGAAACTATATTTTGAGTACAAATCTGATATCCCTGGCTTGTACATCAGACACTGGACCATTTCTGCAGCAGCAACAAAGGCAGCTCATAGATGTTAGATGACACAATATCAAGTCTATGGTGGCAGACAGATGTTCAGAACCCTTGGGAGGACCTTTCATTTGGTGGGTTCCACAGCCTGCTCAGATTGCTATTTCTCTCCCTCAAGCTGAGCGGTGCTAGCAGTGTCTGCCTGTGCTGCTTTGTATTGAGACAGAATTGCCAGGGGGAGCATGCCCATGCCATGGGGGGAACTTCCTTTTTGCTCATTACTCCTGCACTGTAATCCAGTTTTATTATCCCTTTTCTCTGAATTCTATGCTAGCCACACATGGCTATGCCTTTGGCCAAGTCCTGCTAAACTACCCAGCTCAACAAACTTTGATTGAAAAATTGAAGGAACTGGGTGGAAAGTTATTGGCCAAACAATGACTGCATCCTATCAGATACTGTCACTCTTTATGTATCATGCCAGTGTCAGTGGCTGGCAGAACATAATTGCTGGCAGAGAGAGTCCTCCTTCCAGGCTGTTTAGCATGGATGGTGGACTCTATTGATTATTTTTGACAGGGGAAGCCCTCCTGCCGAGACATTGTATTCTCCCTGGGGATAGGGGAAGATGTCCCCGCCGGGAGAAGACGTGATTATTGGTAGCGGCTATACCAGCCGCTAGCGATAATCACAATCTGACAGGCTGGTTGTACCCAACTTGATTGATCGGTCAAATTAGTACATTCAGCCTGCCCAAACACAGATCGAATCTCGGCCAGTTTCTGCCGATCCTACCGAGATTTAAACTATCTATGGCTGGCCAATATCTATCTGTCTGCTCAGACTGATTAGAAATAATAGAGTGTCCTCTGCATCTGTTCTGCAGGGGTGCTGAATACACTGCCTGCTATACAGATAGATCCTAAAAGGAGAATCTACATATCTGTGTCTAAAATACAATCATGAACATATGATCAGCAAGCATGTAAAAATGTTTAAGTCCCATCAAAATTATGTTTAGCATAATGCAGCAACAAAAATAATGCAACATGCTTTCTTACTGAAGAGAAGACATACTCTAGATTTAGTTTATAGTAACCGTGTGTTGTCACCATAGGCAACAAAGTAACAGTGCAGTGGTACAGCAGGCACCCTAATATGCCTGTGCCTACCTATACATATCCCTGCTGCCCACCTCCCTGTGTTGCAGTGTACTACTTGTTGTAAGTATGTAAGTTATTATTCTCCTTTGGAAAATGCACTGCCCCTGCGATAAAAGTTACAGTATTGTTTACTCCAGTTGTAAGACCCTTATATTATGTGACAAATGCCTCCATGTATTTGGTGTCTGATTCAGACTTCTTTTTTCCGAAGTGTTGTACTGTGTTTTACATGCAGCTGCTGCTGGGTCGCAAGCACAGACAGCTCCCTTTTCCATTAGCATTTGGTCAAATTCGGTTAAGTAGAATTTTATTAAATTTTTTTATGAAAAGCTCATTAGTATACTATGTACAGTAAAACCTTGGTTTGAGAGTAACTTGGTTTGAGAGCGCTCTGCAAGACAAGCAAACATTTTTAATAAATTTTGACTTGATATACAAGCAATGTCTTGATATACAAGTAGTGTCATGTCACAACTGAGTGTAAAAGAGAAGTGAGGCACCTCTAAGTGTAGCAATATGGTTACATTTAATGAAGATATAACATTTAGCAACATATTGCTGCACTTATGCCTTGTACACACGATCGGATTTTCCGTCTGGATAAACTCTGGTGGATTTTTCAGACGGAATTCCGTTCAAGCTGTCTTGCATACACACGGTCACACCAAATTCTGACCGTCAAGAACGCAGTGACGTACAACACTACGACGAGCTGAGAAAAATTAAGTTCAATGCTTCCGAGCATGCGTCGACTTGATTCTGAGCATGCGTGTTTTTTTCTCCGTCGGAGTTCCCTACAGACGAACGGAATTATTCTCTTTCTAAATTCCGACGGAAAAAAGTCAGATGGGGCACACACATGGTCGGAATATCCGATGAAAAAATTCCGTCTGACTTTTTCCATCGGAAATTCCGATCGTGTGTACAAGGCATTAGAGGCGCCTCTCTTCTTGTTTATACTCTGTAGCTCCTGCTGGATTTTGCTTCTAATCCCCTTGTGGAGGCTTCCATTTGTGGATGGACATTTTATGGTTACACAACTTACCACATTGCTATAATCTTTTTATATGGACTATAAACTGAAGAACCTATGAATAAATGGTTGTGGAACGAATCATTTGAGTTTCCATTATTTCTTAAGGAGAAATTTGCTTTGATATACAAGTGCTTTCGATTACAAGCATGTCTCTGGAACGAATTATGCTCGCAATCCAAGGTTTTACTTTAAATTGTATTTTAATCTTTTATTTTTTTGCAAAACTAGCTTAGGCTGGACTGATTATCCTGATACTTAATGGCCCCTATAAAGATCAGATTAAGAGACTAAAAGCAGTACTAATGAGAATAAATACCAATAACCTCAAAAGATTTATAAACACAAAATTCAGCAGTGCTATCACCATAAAATGTTCTGTTACCGAGTTTAAAGCTGAACTCTAAGCTCACGTTTTTCACTCTAATGCCCCATAAACACGATCGTTTTTCTTGCCATTTTTTTTCTTGCCGTTTTTCACGTCGTTTTTTTTCATGTTTCCTCTCAAGCCTGTCTTGCGTACACACGATCATTTAAAAAAACGATCAAGCAAAGCGCAGTGACGTACAACATGTACGACGGCACTATAAAGGGGAAGTTCCGTTCGAATGGCGCCACCCTTCATGTTAGTAAAGTTTGTTGAGCGACGATTCGCTCTTTTCAGTCTCGTGCTTTTCAGTCCGTGACTGCGTGACGAATGTGCTATCTCCATTACGAACGCTAGTTTTACCAGAACGAGCGCTCCTGTCTCATACTTGATTCTGAGCATGCGCGTTTTTTTTCACGTCGTTAAAGCATACACACTATCGTTTTTCACGTCGTTAAAAAAAACGACATGAAAAACGACGTGAAAAAAGAGAGCATGTTCGAAATTTTTAATGGCCGTTTTTCACGTCGTTAAAAATGCTCTGGAGCCTACACACGATCATTTTTAATGGCCATTTTTTTTAATGGCATTTTTAACGGCATGAAAAACGATCGTGTGTATGGGGCATAAGGCCTCATTCCCATCTAGCAATTTGGGATCCCAGGCAGAATTTGCAGCGATTCTGCCCGCAATTCCAAATTGCACTGCAATAGTGGCAAAATGAACCACGCGTGTTTGGGTGCCAATAATCTTTAATAGTACCTCAAACGCAGTGCCGTTTTGCCACATTTGTCACGTTTGAGGTGCCATTAGAAATTAATGGCACCCAAACTCGCGTGGTGCACTTTGCCACTATTGCAGTGCGATTTTGTTTTTCTAGTTAAAGAATAAAAGAAAAACAGTTGAGTTGAACAGGACAAAAGGGATAATCCCCTGCCAACTGTTAAATGGGGATTTTTTTTTCCACATTGGAAAGATAACCTCTCACTTCCTGTTGAGCTTACAGAACAGGATGTAAAGGTAAATCTCCCTAATGTGACACAAAGAAAACTGACAGTGGGTTTTACCCTTCCCTACTCTATCCAAAATTAAAAGAAATGTAGGCTTAAACCCTTTTGGTATCTGAAATATGTTATGATATACAGTCAGTAACTGTGCAATGTCTTTATCAAAGACTCTAATGTGAAAGTCTAATGCTTTTCTTAACTTGATAATGGACATTAGGTCTGATTCAGTTGCATTGAACTATGCTCCATGATTGCAATAAAGCATTCACCTAGAGCTACTAATGTGATAGTTCACAAAATAATAACAATATCATTCTACTCCACATATCAGTAAAATATGACACAGTACTAAAAAAGTAATACATTTTTGTCTCGCTGCTGTATTTTTACTCCTGGTCCAATAAAAAAAAAAAAAAACTTGAAATCTGTGGACACTTGAATGACAACATATATTCATCTTTGGTAGCAAACGCTTGATTTATAAAATTGGTTATCTTTTTTGTATCTTTATGTCAAATGGGAAAGGAGCAAGTGTCAGGCCAAACCGTCCTTCCAACAAAGGCTTAAACGTGTCATCAGCGAATGAAAAACTGAAAAACTGCAGGAGATTGACAAACATAAGAAAGAGCTCCATCTTGGCCAGTTGTTCCCCCATGCAGACCCTTCGACCTGGTTACAGAAAAGGTATATCATTATTATTTTCATCCTTTGTCAGAATAATAATCACAAATGATCAAAACGCCTACATTTTATAATATATACTGTGCTTCCAGCAGTCAGAATACCTGAACAGTGGCTGCATCTGATTGGATGGAGCCGCTTTTTAGTCAACAATTTTCCACCCGGCTCCTTCAAATTTCAGATCAAAGGATGTTGAGTGGGAGATTGCAGACATGGCCACCAAAGATTCAAATTTTGGCCAATTCAACAGGATCCAGCAAAAATTTGCTTTGTGTATGGCCAATATCACATGCAATGGACAAGTAGGTTAAAACATGAATGTATACTCTAATGTAATGACCTATAATTTGCTACAAAATGGTGCCTCATAACAATTCCCATTTTATTTTTAATAATATATGTTTTTTATTTACTTTTAATCCATTGTTGCATCTTAGTGCTGTTGAAGCCACTTTCTGTCTACATGCATGGCTACTTGTATTCTCTAAAGTAGCCCATGTGACAGCATGACAGGAACAAAGCGTGGTGGGATTACCAAGTATTATTTTAATAAAAGAGGCATGTAAGTAGTAGGAACTTGGTGCTGAGTCCCAGCGTAGGGAAACAGAATTATATTGTAACTGAAGTTCTGTACTACAGAACAAGCCTGATGGGAAGGCAAACTGACCTGTTGAACTCAACGAATACAATAGCAGTGTGTCAGTATAATTAGGCATTAGGTGTGCTGACGGCATCTGTCTCAAGGGGTGAAATGAAGCCTGGCCAGTCCATACCCAAGTGGGAAGGCTTCCAGAAGTGTGGCATATCCCAGCTCTTTCCCTACTCCTCCAGAACCTCTTCCTGACGCTAAGCACTTTCCCTGCTAGATGGGTAACTGGTCCCTACTCTAGCATGAAATGCGCACCAAACCCAGGAGCCGGTTCTTAAATAGACTCTGCCTGACCCAAGATGGCCACCAAAGTCACAGGGGGTGCTAGGATCCAATCGAATGCTCCCTCTCTGTGACCGAGGAAACCATAGAGGAACTGGGTTCCCCTCGGCTTCCTCCTCCACCTGCATTGCCGCTGCAGATGAGTGTAACCTGCAGTGGAGAAAATAGCACTGCCTACAGACTAGGGTTGCCTCCTCATCCCTTTAAAACCGAACACATAATAATCACACAGGTTTTGTGGCTGATTAAGGTGGTAATTAAACTCACTTGTTGCCTTATCTGCATTAAATTAGCCTCAGAACCTGTGTAAATCATATGTGTTCGGGTTTAAAGGGATGAGGTGGCAACCCTACTACAGACAGATTTAGAAATATTGGAACAAATTGTTGTTAAAGATCATGATATGAGAGTTTAGTGACTGGGTTTGCAAGAATAACAAGAGTTATTACCAATGCCAAAAGGAATAAAGGCTTCCTTCTTAAGAATCTGTCCATGCTCATCTAGAAATCTGCTTGGGTTGAAATCATTTGGCTTCTCCCAGACCTGCGGATCTCGGTGTACAGCCCAGAGATTAGCCAGAACCACGCTGCCTTTTGGAATGGTGTAGCCTTGGAACACTGCAAACAAAAAACACACAAATTTAATTTGGTAAAATCAAATTAGATAGAACAATTTGTATAAACATGTGATGTTCAAATGTACTACAGATACCATCTTATGAATTGAATCATCTAAATAAAATTGTCTTTATTCATTTTTTTAATAATGAAGATCCTTATTCAATTTGATGCATGGTTGAAACTACTGCAATTAACATAAAAAAAGGCTTGCCGAGTTTTCTCAAAAGTATATCAAGAAGGATTTTTAAAATCCATTTTCATAAGAGGGATTCCCATTTAACAAGTAGAATGATACTTCCCCTCCTATAGCAGTCACTTGAATTAACCCCATTACATTCTTGCTAAATTGTTGATATACAGCTGCTGTAACACCTGAAGCCACGATGCAATTTCTAACATGGTAATTCAGAATTAAAAAATCATGTTCGCCATTTATATTATGTAGAACCCTGATGTTTAGGCAAGGTTGCTAGTAAATTTACCTACCAAGTAAAGTTGCCTTGACCAAATACAGTTGCAAAAAAAAGTATGTGAACCCTTTTGGAATGATATGGATTTCTGCACAAATTGGTCATAAAATGTGATCTGATCTGGATTTGCTGCACTTCTCTCTTCTGTCACTAGATGGCAGAGTATCTGGTGGCATTAGATAAGACAAGGGCATTGCTAGGATAGATTAGGAATAGATGGGATGTCTCAGCCAATGGGCAGGGATCTTCTTGGGTCCCTTGGCCTGCTGGGAGAGCCTATTTATTTGGGTGAGGTCAGGTGATCGGGGTTCTGTGAGAAAAACAAAAAAGCAGCGCCTTCTGAGCGTAGCAATCAATTAAAATGTATTGAAACATAAAATCAATAACAGGTAATCCACTCACAAGAGGAGAATATAAGTGAGCTTATCTGTATGAAGACTGGGATAGTTGGACTCATCCGCTCATCCCGGGCATGTGAAGCTGTGTATCCAGAGGTGGAGGGGAGATGGTGTCTCTGGACCTCCTCTCAAGAGTCGCCGATTATGCCGTAGAGTGGAACTACTCACTCGCAATGGAGGAACGGAGGACGACTTTGCTGGAACACAACGACAGAGTACATCCGGGTCGTGGGGTCAGCGGGGAGGATGCGCGCGTTCGAAGCATCCGTGCTTCTTCATCAGGCTTGGTAGGGGCCATCTTTGGTTCCGGCTATAAATACTAGGTAAAGATTGGCTGATAGGACAGTCTATATCACCATGGAAACCAAACACAAAGTACAGGCAGCAAACGCTAACTTGGCGCTGACCCATATATAAAGAAAAACAATAAATGCATAAAGATACTGATATGACATCAGGGATTAATAGGAGAAAAAACTAACTAATACATAAAGGAATCAATAAATAATCGGTAAAAGTATGGGAATAAAGAAATATGTATGTAAAAAATATAAATGACAATAAAAATTGTCTAATGAGTTGCCATAGGGAACGGGATTAATAGCACATGTAAATATATATAAAAAAATATATAAATATATATAAAAAATATATAAATATATATAAAAAATACATAAGAACGAAAGATATAATACATTTCTAAAAAATCTCTAGAAGGAAGAAAACTTTACCCATATATGCACAAATACATATACAAATGTATCATAGCAATCTGGACTATAAAGGAGATATACACCCACAAAGGAATATCCCCACTATTGTAATATACCTGGATGACATGATATGTGCATACCGATATGCACATATACATACATACATACGTGGGCAAACACACATAGCAAAGAGGTGAATATTAGAAAAGGAGGGACCAATGTTGGCATAAAACATGCACATAGTAATAACAACATAGAAGATGGTATCTTTAGAGGAGAATATTGATTTCGATACCTTCATTCAAGCCCCCGGGCGCAAGACTATCGAGGGTGAATATCCAATAGTTTTCACGCTCACATAGTTTTTTATAGCGCTCGGCTAAAGGGAGGTGTTTAGGGATAGCTTCTATAACCCAGACACGTAGACCCACAGATGATTGGTGGTGAAATTCTTTGAAGTGTCTAGCTACACTATATTTTTCTCGACCCTTCTCGACAAAGTTTCGATGTTCTCCGAACCTTTTTCGGAGGGTACGGATAGTGCGGCCTACATAGAATAGGCCGCACGGACAGGTCAAGCAGTACACCACATACTCAGAGGAGCATGTATAAAAATCAGGTAAGATGTACTGCTTGCCTTTACAGGTAAACTCTTTCTGTCTGTGGTTGACATGCTTACACGTAAGGCATAGTGCCTTCTTACACTGATACATACCCTTCAAATTAAAGAATGTCAGGGATGCACTGGTAGAGGGCCCTGATGTTTTAATTTTGCTCGGGGCTATCAGGGCCTTGATGTTTTTGGCCTTTCTATAACTAACTACAGGGCGCTCTGTAAGTGTAGTTTTAAGTAAGGGTCCTCCTTCAATATGGACCAATGTTTGACCAAGATCCTTTCCATTCTCCTGAATTGGCTATGGAATTGGGTGACAAAGCGGACTGGTTGAGTGTTGTCGTCTGTGCTCTTAGCTCTTTTTTCTCTCACGTCAGCATTGAGATAATGTCGATAGGCACCCTCTACTAACTCGTCGGGGTAACCTTTCTCAAGAAATTTTATTTTAAGCTTTGAGCCATGGGAAATATAGTCCTGTGGCCGAGTACAATTATGTCTCAGTCTACAGAACTGGCTCTTGGGTATGTTGTTCACCCATCGTGGATGGTGACAACTCCCATAATGCAGGAAAGAGTTACCTGCAGTGGGCTTGGTGTAGTTCTGTGCACAGACCGCATGGTCTTCATGAAAGAGCTCAAGGTCCAAGAAGGCCAATGTATTCTCATCTGTCACATAAGTAAAAGAAAGACCCATATTATTGGAATTGCAGTGTTGTAGGAACCCTGGGATTAGTGTATCAGGCCCATCCCAGATGATGACCACGTCATCTATATAACGACCATAAAATACTAGGTGGGAGGCATATGGGTTATTTTGCCAAATGTTATGGTGTTCCCAATACCCCATAGTGAGGTTAGCATAACTGGGGGCAAAATTAGCCCCCATAGCTGTCCCCTGAATTTGGATATAGAATTGGCCATTAGCCTCAAAGTAATTATGGTTGAGGCAATAATCCAACATTTCAAGTAAGAAATTGGTCTGTCTATTATTGAGGAGTGGATCCTCATTGAGGAAATATTGTGTGGCATGTAGGCCTACTTTATGGGGAATGGACGTATAGAGAGACACTACATCCAACGATAGCCAACGGTAAGACGGTTCCCATCTATATTGCTGTAGCATTTGAAGTAATGTTATGCCATCTTTAATGTATGAAGGGAGATTATTAACTAGGGGCTGTAGGAAATGGTCAATATATATGGAAAAATAGCTGGTTACACTTTCCATAGCCGCTACAATAGGTCTCCCTGGGGGATTGGCAAGACTTTTATGGACCTTGGGAAGATGGTAGAAATAAGGTCTCTTATAAAAGTCATGCAGAAGAAAGGCGACCTCTATATTGGTCACTAATCCCTCGGCTTTGGCTTTGTTGACCAAATCATGTGCTTCCGTGGAGAATACTGGTAAAGGGTCACAGGCAAGCCTTAAATAAATTGTATCATCAGAGAGTAACCGAGCACTCTCTGATTGATAGTCTACACGGTTTTGGACGACTATCCCTCCCCCTTTATCAGCTGATCTAATTATAAGTTCTTTGTTGTTTATAAGACTTTTCAAAGCAATATTTTCGGCTATCGACAAGTTGGTGGAAAATTTATGTATGGAACATTGTTGGCACATCCGCAAAGTCTCTGCATAGACTACTTGATAGAAACTCTGGATATAGGGTCCTTTGGCGAACGTGGGATAAAAGATGGACTTGGGTCTAAATTTTGTCTTCTGGACAGGTGGAGAAGTGGACAGATGTTGAGTGAGCAACTCAGCAAGGTCATCTGGGTCATCCGTATGAAGGAGACCCAGGTGATCAGAGGCCGTGCAGTCCGGCAAGTAACAATCTAAGGAATGATCCACAGCAAAACATGCGTCAATAGGGGTGTCTAGGACATCCTCATCAGCAGGGGAATCTTTATCAACCTTCATATTGAAAAATCGTTTTACTGTAATGTTTCTAATGAATCTATTAAGGTCTAAAAATAGAGTAAATGGGTTGGGAGATGCTGTAGGGGCAAATGTAAGACCTCGAGCAAGGAGCAGCTCTTCGGATTTCGACAATGTATGACTGGAGAGATTGAATATCCTCACAGTCTTCGAAATTTCCCATGGCTCAAAGCTTAAAATAAAATTTCTTGAGAAAGGTTACCCCGACGAGTTAGTAGAGGGTGCCTATCGACATTATCTCAATGCTGACGTGAGAGAAAAAAGAGCTAAGAGCACAGACGACAACACTCAACCAGTCCGCTTTGTCACCCAATTCCATAGCCAATTCAGGAGAATGGAAAGGATCTTGGTCAAACATTGGTCCATATTGAAGGAGGACCCTTACTTAAAACTACACTTACAGAGCGCCCTGTAGTTAGTTATAGAAAGGCCAAAAACATCAAGGCCCTGATAGCCCCGAGCAAAATTAAAACATCAGGGCCCTCTACCAGTGCATCCCTGACATTCTTTAATTTGAAGGGTATGTATCAGTGTAAGAAGGCACTATGCCTTACGTGTAAGCATGTCAACCACAGACAGAAAGAGTTTACCTGTAAAGGCAAGCAGTACATCTTACCTGATTTTTATACATGCTCCTCTGAGTATGTGGTGTACTGCTTGACCTGTCCGTGCGGCCTATTCTATGTAGGCCGCACTATCCGTACCCTCCGAAAAAGGTTCGGAGAACATCGAAACTTTGTCGAGAAGGGTCGAGAAAAATATAGTGTAGCTAGACACTTCAAAGAATTTCACCACCAATCATCTGTGGGTCTACGTGTCTGGGTTATAGAAGCTATCCCTAAACACCTCCCTTTAGCCGAGCGCTATAAAAAACTATGTGAGCGTGAAAACTATTGGATATTCACCCTCGATAGTCTTGCGCCCGGGGGCTTGAATGAAGGTATCGAAATCAATATTCTCCTCTAAAGATACCATCTTCTATGTTGTTATTACTATGTGCATGTTTTATGCCAACATTGGTCCCTCCTTTTCTAATATTCACCTCTTTGCTATGTGTGTTTGCCCACGTATGTATGTATGTATATGTGCATATCGGTATGCACATATCATGTCATCCAGGTATATTACAATAGTGGGGATATTCCTTTGTGGGTGTATATCTCCTTTATAGTCCAGATTGCTATGATACATTTGTATATGTATTTGTGCATATATGGGTAAAGTTTTCTTCCTTCTAGAGATTTTTTAGAAATGTATTATATCTTTCGTTCTTATGTATTTTTTATATATATTTATATATTTTTTATATATATTTATATATTTTTTTATATATATTTACATGTGCTATTAATCCCGTTCCCTATGGCAACTCATTAGACAATTTTTATTGTCATTTATATTTTTTACATACATATTTCTTTATTCCCATACTTTTACCGATTATTTATTGATTCCTTTATGTATTAGTTAGTTTTTTCTCCTATTAATCCCTGATGTCATATCAGTATCTTTATGCATTTATTGTTTTTCTTTATATATGGGTCAGCGCCAAGTTAGCGTTTGCTGCCTGTACTTTGTGTTTGGTTTCCATGGTGATATAGACTGTCCTATCAGCCAATCTTTACCTAGTATTTATAGCCGGAACCAAAGATGGCCCCTACCAAGCCTGATGAAGAAGCACGGATGCTTCGAACGCGCGCATCCTCCCCGCTGACCCCACGACCCGGATGTACTCTGTCGTTGTGTTCCAGCAAAGTCGTCCTCCGTTCCTCCATTGCGAGTGAGTAGTTCCACTCTACGGCATAATCGGCGACTCTTGAGAGGAGGTCCAGAGACACCATCTCCCCTCCACCTCTGGATACACAGCTTCACATGCCTGGGATGAGCGGATGAGTCCAACTATCCCAGTCTTCATACAGATAAGCTCACTTATATTCTCCTCTTGTGAGTGGATTACCTGTTATTGATTTTATGTTTCAATAAATTGTAATTGATTGCTACGCTCAGAAGGCGCTGCTTTTTTGTTTTTCTTGTACTATTTCAGATCCCTTCTATCTGTCAGCCGGCAGCCTTCTTTGTGGACTAGTCATTTTTATAAGTATGGACTAATATGACATTGATCTTATGAGTTTATTCCTCCTAATCATTTTACCGCTGTTCCCATATTAGTTTTGTACACACACCCTTATCCCGAGTGCGCTTGATTAACCCCTTGTGTTGATCGGGGTTCTGTGCCACCTGGATGGCTGTCTGGGTGTAGATGTGTGTTATACTGCCCGGGCTGCTAGGCCAGAGCCTGAGGCCTATCCCGGGACATCTGGCTGCTAGGCTGTCTGAGGGCCTATCCAGAAGCATAAGAGCAGCGATGGGTTGGGACTGCGGCTTGCAGTCCAACCAAAGTGACGGTTCTGCCAGCCGGAGAACCTATCGTGGTCGGAGATAGAGGGGAAGCTGTTGCCACTTAGGGACCACCCACCTTGTTACCAGAGACCGTGAGTAGCTGAAGCAAGTACCAGTACAAGTACCAGAGCAGTATTCTCACCAACCAGGTACGATGAAGAATTGGGAAACTTCAGCAGGTGTCAAGCCAGGGACCCAGCGAGCAGAGGTGACGCTAGCAGAGCAGTTATGTGTGCCAAGCCAGAGACCGAGCAGGCCAGTGGGGTGATGCTTTAGGAGTATCTGTAACTTCAGCAGGTGTCAAGCCAGGGACTAAAACCAGCGGAGGTGATGCTTGCAGAGCAGTCTTGTGTGCCAAGCCAGCGACTGAGCAGGCCAGCGGTGTGACGCTTGTGGATAATCTGTGAGTGCCAAGCTAGGGACCCAGCAGGGATGCGGGGGTGGCGCTTGAGGAAGATACTCAGTGAGTAGATTGGAGAGCTCAGGAGATCCTGTGGCAGTGGATCAGTGGGTCTAAGTGATAGACTGGGAGCTCAGTTGAGTGAAGATCTAAAAAGGAGATTGTGGAAGAAGTGAATGTTCGGAGTCTGCTAATTGACATTGCAGCTACTAAAGGGTGTCCTGGCCCTAACCCTCTCTCCCACAATTCTGCTTAAGAGAAAATAAATCTCTTTGCATTCAAGAAGTGTCTGGCGCCCATTAATCTACCTTGCATTGCACCCACCATGCCTCGTAGCCCACTCTACACAGAAGTATGTCAGCTGTCCCTAACTCTGGAGGCCACCATTAGGCCTGGAGAGGCTTGGGACTTGGCTACATTTACATGAAAGAAAATGCTGGTGCTCATGTAACCACCAAGGTAAATCTTTCAAAATAAAGAATGAATCTCGAACTGAAAGCTTTTTTTGTTGTAAAATAGAGTGGGAAAGAACATCTACCAGGTTTTTACCAATCTCAATCACTGCTTGGGAGTTTCACCCTCACATTCTGTTGTGTCACCAAAAAAGAATTCTCCCCAAATGGATACAGAAATACCAAAAAAAAAAACTGGCAAAGACAGTGATTAAGGCCCTAATGCCGCGTACACACGATCATTATTCACGGCGGTTAAAAAACCGCCGTGAATAATGTCATTTAAAACGGGGGAACAGCTTGTTCCCCACACACGATCGTTTTTCACGTCGTTTTTTCTCTTGTCGAGAAAAACGACCGTCTGTGGGCTCCGCGGCAGTGTTTCCCTATGGGAAACACTGCCGCGGGAAAAATGTAGGAAAAAACGACGAGAAAAATTAGAACATGTTCTAATTTTTCTCGTCGTTTTTAATGCCGTTTTTCTCGTCGAGAAACACGACAAAATGCCCACAGACGATAATTTTTCTCGTCAAATGGGAAAAATTTAGTTTTTCCCGACGAGAAAAACGGCCGTGTGTACGCGGCATAAGGCTTTTCATTGCTGTTTGTATCACTGTTGGAGAGGTTTCTTCCTGTAAAAGTGTAATAACCATGAGGGCAAATCTACCCAATGTTTTGAATCAAGAGCAACAATAAAACCAGCTAGAGGTTCTAGGCCTTCCTCATTCTATCCAGCACACAAACACACACACAATTATGATTGGATATGCACTTCAAAGTAATTCTAAGGCTCCATGTACACGGGATGCTTTTACAACTGCTCCTAAATGATTAAACTTGACAGCTAGTAACCCACGTTTAAAACGTCCGTTTTGCCACGTTTACATGCCACGTTTAGCGGTGTCTAGCAGCGTTTGGCATCTGAAACGTGGAAATATTTTGCATCTGAACCCATTCTTTTGCTTTCAAAGAAACCCTGTTAAACGCAACTGCCTAAAAACGGCAATAAACGAGACTGTGTACATGGTCACATAGGATAACATTAAATGAGTTCAGGGGCAGTTGAAAAAAGCGTCCAACTGCCTCTGAATGTACGTTTAGCAGCGTCCCGTGTACATGGGGCCTAAAGGTTACAATAAAAAAAATAAAAAACATGTGATACTCACCTGCTCTGTGCAATGGTTTTGCACAAAGCAGCCCCGTTCCTCCCCCTTTTGGGTCCCATGATGGTGGTCCTCCCCCCCCCCTGCCAAGTGCCCCCAATATGAAGCCTCTTGCTATAGGGGCACTCGAGCAGGCTCGCTCCCGAGCCACGTTACTGTGAATGGACATTGTCTATTCACACACAGAGCATGGCTCCCCCCCGCTCTCTTCTCATTGGCTGTGATAAACAGCAGCAGGAGCCAATGGTTCCCACTGCTGTGTGAGCCAATGAAGAGTGAGAGACCCGGGAGAGCTACTGCTCTCATGCACATTGCTGGGTCGAGATGGGTGGGGCTCAGTTAGGTATGAGGGAGACTGGGGGAAAGCTGCACCCAGAAGGTTTTTTACCTTAATGCATAGAAAAATCAACCTCAATGGACCTTGCTTGTCATGTTTGAACAGGAAGGGGACATCCCCAAACTGTTCCCACAAAGTTCAGAGCATGAAATTGTTCAAAATGTCTTGGTATCCTGACGCCTTAAGAGTTCCCTACACTGGAAATAGGGGGAAAAGCCCAACCCCTGAAAAACAATCCCACACCATAATCCCCCCTCCGCCAAATGATTTAGACCAGTGCACAAAGCAAGGTCAATGAAGACATTTATGAGTGAGTTTGGGGTTGAGGATTTTGATTGGCCTGCACAGAGTCCTGACCTCAACCCAATAGAACACCTTTGGGATGAATGCGAGCCAGGTCTTCTCATCCAACATCAGTGCCTGACCTGACAAATGCGCTTCTGGAAGGATGGTCAAACGTTCCCATAGACACACTCTTAAACCTCGTGGACAGCCTTCCCAGAAGAGTTGAAGCTGTTATAGCTACAAAGGGTGGGCCAACTCAGTATTGAACCCCTACAGACTTAAGCCTCGTACACACGGCCGAGAATCTCGTCAAGAAAAAACACGTCGTTTTTCTTGACGAGATTCTTGGACAAGAAACTTGTCCCGGCCGAGTGTACAGACACTCCTTTCAAAGAACCCGCGGTTCTTTGAATGGAGCGAACGCGGTGACGTAATCGACTACGACAAGCATGTGCTCGTCACATTCTATGCCGTCGCCGCCATCGAGCTACACCCTACCTATGCCTAGGAAGCTACCGCGCATGCGTCAAAGTCATTTCGAGCATGCGCGGGTTTCCACGGCGAAAGGTAAGTGTACACACACACACTTTTCTCGTTGAGAAACATGCTGACAAGAATCTCGACGGGAAAATAGAGAGCAGGTTCTCTATTTTTCTCGTCGAGATTCTTGTCGGTTTTCTTGAGGAGAAACCTGATAGCCGCGTACACACGACCGATTTATTCGGCAAGAAAGCTCTGCCAGCAAGTTTCTTGTCGTTTTTCGACGAGAAACTCGGTTGTGTGTACGAGGCTTAAGACTGGGATGCCATTAAAGTTCATGTGTGTAAAGGCAGGTGTCCCAATACTTTTGACAATATAGTGTAGCTTTGCAGATATTTACCATAAAAACAACTGATCCAAACTGTGTTTTATTGACACTGCTAATGATTTACCTGTACTTTCAGAAGCCATGTGTGGTACAGACAAAGGGACAACCACAGTCATCCTTTGTACTTCCATAATGGTGGCTTCTGTGAAAGGCATTGAAATCTTGTCTGTAAGTGATGGAGGTCGATCGCGTCCTATGACTGCATCAATTTCAGCTTGGACTTTTTCTGTAAAGATAAATGAAAAAGAAAACAAGATTATTAAGGCTTGGGTCAAAGTGCAAATGCAGCTTGCTTTCAGGTCCATTCAGCTTGCATTTGAGATCAGTTTGGGAAGCTTATGATGTGACCTGCACCTGAGCACCATCAACCTGCATCGTGCTGCTTTTGCACCCCTATTGACTTGTATGGAAAAATTATTCTGATGTGAACAAAAGCCTATCGACAAATACCCTTGACGTGTAAGGAATCTTTCAATAAGCATTTTTTAAAGTTTCCTTCGTCCCACCCCCCACTATGCTATTCTAGTCCCTTGTACACACGATCGGAATTTCCGATGGAAAAAGTCAGACGGACTTTTTTAATCGGAAATTCCTACCGTGTGTAGCCCCATCTGAGTTTTTTCATTGAAAATTCAGAGGAATTCCATCGGAGTTTAGATATAGAACATGTTCTATTTTTCTCCGATGGAATTCCGTCGGAATTCCGATGTGATTTGGCCGGGCAAAAGCCTGATCGTGTGTATGGGGCATAAGCCACCCTCCTCATCGGAATTTCTGCCAGTGGATCCTCTGGGGTTCCACTGCAATGTTTACATGTGTGCGTCCCATTCTCTACTTCTGCTGTCTGCATGTGGACATTAGATCTAGATTCACTTCTATAGGGCAAGGAAACTGGATTTATCTCTCTGCACCATACTGCGCATTGGGCAGGCAGCAGAAGAACAGGATGACTGGCTGCATGTATACATAGAGGTGGAACCCCAGAGGACCCAATAGCAGAACTTGCTAAGTATTCAGCTGAGGAGAGAGAGGGTAAATAAGATTAACACAGTGGGAGGGATTTTTATGATAAGGAAACTTTAAAAAAATACTTATTTAAAGTGTCCTTACACTTTAATGTAAACAGTATTTGCATAGCTAAAATTATTTGGGACACACAGGGCCAGACTGGCCTACTGGGATAGCGGGAATTTTCCCAGTAGGCCGCCTGCCCTGGGGAAGATTTGAAGGGGTGATCCTGGGCAGGTGCACACAGATCTGAGGCGGGGTGGGGCACCCAGGACTGGCCCTACCATGAGTCCAAGATAAGTGCCGTATTACACAGAGCAGTGATATCCCGCTTACCCAGCGGGCGCTGACATACGAAGTCCAGCCTCCTGGACTGGCTTCTATGATGGACGCCACACTGGTCCAATGCCGGGACATGTGATGTCCATTATAGGAGCTGGTCCAAGAGGCTGGACATGGTATGACAGTGGCCGCCGGGTAAGCGGACGATCCCTGCTCTGTGTAATCTAGCGGCTCTCCACTCTCCCCATGCACAGGTAAGGCTGTGCTGATGGACACTGGTGAGGCTGAGCTGATAGGCACTGGTCAGGCTGAATTGGATGGCCACTGGTGAGGCTGTATTGATGGGCACTGATCGGGCTGCACTGATGGACACTGGTGAGGCTGCATTGATGGGCATTGATCAGGCTGCATTAATGGACACTGGTGAAGCTGCACTGATTGGCACTGATCGGGCTGCACTAATGGGTACTGGTAAGGCTGCATTGATGGGCACTGATGAGGCTGAGCTAATGGGCACTGGTGAGGCTGTACTGATGTGCGCTGGTGATGCTGCATTGATGGGCACTGATCAGGCTGCACTGATGAATAGTGATCAGGCTGCTCAGATGGGCACTAGTGACGCTGCATTGATGAGCATTGATCAGGCTGCATTGATAGGCACTGATCAGGCTGCACTGATGGGCAATGATGAGGCTAAGCTGATGGGCACTGATGAGGCTGCATTGATGGGCACTGATGAGGCTGAGCTGATGGGCACTGGTGAGGCTGCAATAATGGGCACTGGTGAGGCTGCACTGATGGGCACTAATCAGGCTGCATTGATGGGCACTGGTGACACTGCATTGATGAGCACTGATCAGGCTGCATTGATGGACGCTGATGAGGCTGAGCTGGTGGGCACGGATGAGGCTGCATTGATGAGCACTGGTGAGACTGCATTGATGGGCACTAATGAGGCTAAGCTGATGGACACTGGTGATGCTGCATTGATGGGCACTGATCAGGCTGAGCTGATGGGCACCAGTGAGGCTGCATTGATGGGCACGGGCGAGGCTGCACTGATTGGCACTGAACTGATCAGGCTGCACTGATGGGCACTGATCAGGCTGCACTGATGAGCACTGATCAGGCTGCATTGATGGGCACTTGTGAGGCTGCATTGATGGGCACTTGTGAGGCTGCATTGATGGGCACTTGTGAGGCTGTATTAATGGGCACTGATGAGGCTGAGCTGATGGGCACTGATGAGGCTGAGCTGATGGGCACTGATGGGGCTGCATTGATGGACACTGATCAGGCTGCATTGATGGACACTGATCAGGCTGCATTGATGGGCACTGGTGAGGCTGCATTGATGGGCACTGGTGAGGTTGCGTTGATGCACACTGGTGAGGCTGCAATGATGGGCACTGTTTAGGCTGCATCGATGGGCACTGGTGAGCCTGCATTGATGGGCACTGATCAGGCTGCATTGATGGACACTGGTAAAACTGCATTGACGGGTACTGGTAACGCTGCATTGATGGGCACTGATCAGGCTGCATTGATGGGCACTGATCAGGCTGCTTTGATGGGCACTTGTGAGGCTGCATTGATGGGCACTGGTGAGGCTGTATTAATGGGCACTGATGAGGCTGAGCTGATGTGCACTGATGAGGCTGCATTGATGGGCACTGGTGAGGCTGCATTGATGGACATTGGTGAGGCTGCATTGATGCACACTGGTGAGGCTGCAATGATGGGCACTGTTTAGGCTGCATCGATGGGCACTGGTGAGCCTGCATTGATGGGCACTGATCAGGCTGCATTGATGGGCACTGATCAGGTTGCACTGAAGGGGCACTAGTGACGCTGCATTGATGGACACTGATCATGCTTCATTGATGGGCACTGATGAGGCTGAGCTGATGGACAGTGATGAGGCTGCATTGATGGGCAGTAAGGAGGCTGCATTGATGGGCACTGATGAGGCTGAGCTGAAGGGCACTGGTGAGGTTGCATTGATGGGCACTGATCAGGTTGCATTGATGGACACTGGTAACACTGCATTGATGGGTACTGGTGACGCTGCATTGATGGGCACTGATCAGGCTGCATTAATGGGCACTGGTGAGGCTGCATTAATGGGCGCTGATGAGGCTGAGCTGATGGGCACTGATGAGGCTGAGCTGATGGGCACTGATGAGGCTGAGCTGATGGGCACTGATGAGGCTGAGCTGATGGACACTGATGAGGCTGCGCTGATAGGCACTGATGAGGCTGCGCTGATGGGTACTGATGAGGCTGCACTGATGGGTACTGATGAGGCTGCGCTGATGGGCACTGGTGAGTATAATACACTCTTCAAATGTGCTTTAAAATGCATGGCTTTCCTTTTTATGAACAAGTAAATATTGCTGTTATGCTGTTGGGATGGTATATTAATGCTATGGGGCTAGTATGAAATTGTTTCCAGGGCTGGTTTTTATTCCCAGTCCAGCCCTGAGAACACATATTCACCTAAAGAGCTCTTTCACAAGTTTTCAAGATGGATCTCATCATATATCCAGTGCTGCTTACTGATAGACCAGTTTGAACTTGATCTACTAATCATGGCAAATAAAGGATCAGCGTTCTAAGTTCGAATTTGTCCTTGACAGGTTCCATCACCATCATTAAATTCATGATGTCTGGTGATTAAATCTGCCCCAAGATCCTCTGCCAGGTCCTTGCTGGGATTACGTTTTTATTTAATGAGGCACAAACAATCAAAATGATTTATCCTGACATCATTGGTAAAGTAACAAAAAATTACTTTATTTATAAAAAGGTTAACTCAGTTCTGAGAAATCACAGTCCAGATATTGTAAACCATTCAGAACTGCAACTTGTGATTACCCCATGAGCACTGATTGCTATCACGGTGTGTTTTTACTGCTGCTCTTCACTTTTTTCCAAGGATGTTCAAATTACTACACTTTGCTCCCGACGGTATTTATATTGATTTTATATATCAGGTAAACAACATTATCTATTTGACCTGTTTACTTGGGTCAAAAAATAAGCTTTTTTAGGAAAGCATAATGAGTACTTTGTGCCTGTACCAAGCACTTATATGACATGAACAAATGCTGAGTGCTGGAAATATTATTTCATATAATTATTATTAAGTATTTTCCACATTTTACATGTTACAAAAAAATGGTACTTTAGCCAACACATTCTATGGGATAAGCAATGCTGTAAAATGTAACCTGTAAAGTGAACCATGCCATTCCTCTTGGCATCCCGGGTATCAATACCTGTTTATAAAGGCTGTTAGAAGCTTTTTTCTTCTCTAAGACTGCATTCACACCTGAGCGTAGCGATTCAAGCAGTTTTACCGTTGTTTTTACCGTAGTTTTGTCACGCTAATTTGCGCCCGTCGAAACGCTCGTTGTCGCGCTAAACGCTTGAATCGGGCGTTTCCATTACATTCTATGACTCCTAAAATGCCCAAATCTGCCCGATTCGCGCGACAAAAAAGGGTCCGGAACTTGTTTGAGCTTCAGGCGTTCGGCTTCAGGCGTTTTGGAGTGGAGATGTGAACCATCTCCATAGAGAATAATGTATTTTTTCCCCTCTAGCGTTTTGTAGCTTCAGGCTTAGGGCTACAAAACGCTCAGGTGTGAATGCAGCCTTATTCTCATGTCACTGCTGCTCACTAGCTAGCATCTTTGAAAAACTAGAATTCATCTGCATTCACACCTGAGCGTTTTGTAGCCTGAAGCCTGAAGCTACAAAACGCTAGAGGGGGAAATAAACATTATTCTCTATGGAGATGGTTCACATCTCCACTCCAAAACGCCTGAAGCCGAACGCCTGAAGCTCAAACAAGTTCCGGACCCTTTTTTGTCGCGCGAATCGGGCAGATTTGGGCATTTTAGGAGTCATAGAATGTAATGGAAACACTCGATTCAAGCGTTTAGCGCGACAACGAGCGGTTCGACGGGCGCAAATTTGCGCGACAAAATGCCGGTAAAAACGTCTGTAAAAATGCTCGAAGCGCTACGCTCAGGTGTGAATGCAGGTAATGTTGGTTGTTACACAGGCTGTCTGAATGCAATAACACTATCCCTCCTTTTCTACAACCCCAATTCAAAAAAGTTGGGACACTGTGTAAAATCTACCTAAAAACAGAATGCAATGATTTGCAAATCTCATAAATCCATAGTATGAATATGAGTAGATTGTAAGCTCCTTGAGGGCAGGGACTGATGTGAGTGTATAATATATATGTAAAGTGCTGCGTACATTGATGGTGCTATATAGCTACCTGTAATAAAAATATACATTTTATTCATAATAGAAAATAGAAAACATAACAAATGTTTAAGTGATTGTAAAGTCTGTTATTTTTATATAAAAAAAAAAAAAACACAAAACATGTTATACTTACCTGCTCTGTGTAGTGGTTTTCCCCAAACAGCTCAGATCCTCATCTTCTTGGGTCCCTCTTCTGTGCTCCTGGCCCCTCCCTTCTGTTGAGTGCCCCCACAGCAAGCAGCTTGCTATGGGGGCACCCAAGCAGAACTGCAGCTCTGTATATCCATTTAGACACTGAGCTGTGATTTGACCCAGACCCCTTTCTCTCCTGATTGGCTAACTGACTATGATTGACAGCATTGGGAGCGAATGGCACCTCTGCTGTGTCTCAGCCAATTAGGAGGGAGAGTCCCAGACAGCCGAGACACTCGTGGACATCGCTGGACAGAGATGGGGCTCAGGTAAGTATTAGGGGAAGGCTGGGGGGCTGCTGAACACAGAAGGCTTTTTATCTTAATGCATAGAATGCATTAGGTTAAAAAACCTTCTGACTTTACAACCCCTTTAAATTTACCATTTTAAGAAAGAAATAAAGGGATGAGGTCAACCAATATAAAAAAAAATAAAAAAAAAGAGGGATGAAAGAAGCTAAAGTAGAATAAGTAAGGAGGGTTTTCACAGCTGCTATCTATGGATTGCTCGAGAGCAGTACAGTTTATATATAAGGGCCTGACGACACTGAGACACTTACAGACATCTCAGACATCTTGTGTTTGAGGTTATGATTACTTAGTTCACTAAAATCCTCAGGTTTCCCTAACACTGCAATTACAGATATTAGCATTCTCATCTACTTCTAACCTCTGGGTTGCAACCCTAACCACATGGTATAATCATATGGAATATACCTCTGGATTCCTGAAGAATCGCAACTGCAAAAAGCGTTGAACTGAGCCAGTCTCAATGCATGGTTCCAAGACAACCCAATCATGTATATGGATGTAGTATGGTTTTGTCACATGGTTCAGTTGTGGCGACACGATATAATATATTACTTTCTGATATAAAACATATCTAATAAAATCATTTAAAAAATTACAATTCTTCATAAATTGTGGCACAAATGTATTCTGCTACATGTCTTTGGTAAAAAAAAAAATCCCAATAAGTGTTTGCATGAAAGTTATAGCATCTACAAACTATCGTATATATACTTGCATTTTTAATACTACTAATGGTGGTGATCAGCAACTTATAATAGGACTGCAATAGTGTGGCAAGCAATCTGACAATAACTGACTAACTGTTACTGACATCACCAGTGATAGTGATAAGTGATGATACTATACACTGTCACTGTACTAATGACTGGGAAGGGGTTAACAACTCGGGTAATTAACCGGTTCCCAACCGACTCCTGTAGATTTACGTCGGCAGAATGGCACACCTGGGCAAAGTAACGTATATTTACGTCACTTTGAAATTACCGCATACGCGCCCCTGCCGCGAGCTCCGTGACCGTGCCCGCGGGACCCGCAGACTCGATGTCCGCCGGTGTCCCGAATTGGGTCACAGAGCTGCAGAACGGGGAGAAGTGTAAACATGCCTCTCCCCGTTCTGCCTAGTGACACGATCACTGATCGTCTGTGATCGGGAACAGCGATCAGTGATGTGTCACTCGTAGCCACGCCCCCTAACAGTAAGAATCACTCCCTAGGACACAAAATGTGTCAAAAGTGTCCGATGTGTCCGCCATAATGTCGCAGTCACGATAAAAATCGCTGATCGCCGCCATTACTAGTAAAAAAAATAATAATAAAAATGCCATAAAACTATCCCCTATTTTGTAGACGCTATAACTTTTGTGCAAACCAATCAATAAACGCTTATTGCGTTTTTTTTTTTATATGTAGAAGAATACGTATCGGCCTAAACTGAGCAAAAAAAAAAATTTATATATATTTTTTGGGGATATTTATTAAAGTAAAAAAAATTGCTTTTTTTTTAAAATTGCCGCTATATTTTTGTTTATAGCGCAAAAAAGAAAAAACGTAGAGGTGATCAAATACCACCAAAAGAAAGCTCTATTTGTGGGAAAAAGAGGCCGTCAATCTTGTTTGGGAGCCACGTTGCACGACCACGCAATTGTCAGTTAAAGCGATGCAGTGCTGAATCGCACAAAATGGGTCTTTGGCCAGCGAAATCGTCCGGGGCTGAAGTGGTTAAGGGGTTAAATGTGTGCCTAACAAGTGTTACCTTGAGTAATGTTTGCTGCTTTTTACTAAAGATCTTTGTTTTTAAGAAACAGAGAGATTGTTCACTCTGCACAGAGCCCTGTGTTGATTGTCAACACAGGGCTCTGGGCTGTGATTGGACACAGCTGATCAGCAGGTCCTGACCATGAATCATTGGCTGGGAGTTCCAGGACCTGCTGACACTGACAAATTCACAGTAGCTGTCGGCAGGGAGAGGCGTTATACATGGCGATCAGAGGCCTTACCGTAAGGAGACAGATGTTGAGGATCTGGGGTAGGGCTGCTGCTCCTCACTCCAGCTTCCCTAGGAGAAGAGCCGGGGCTTCTCCTCTCAGGCCAAACAGGCATTGCTTTTCCTCCCGCCCGAACAGGAAGACTCCCCGGCCAATCAGGCCTCAGGACCCACTTCCTGTTAGGCTTGGAGGAGAATCAGGAAGACAATAGTGAATATTAACTTGCTATTGTCACACAACTGGGTGCCCTTTTTGAAGCCAATTAGAGCCCTAGGCTCTAATTGTGTGCTTCAAAAAAAAAACATTGAAATCCATGCGTCCGGTGCCCCTGCACCCCTTATGAAAGGGCTGCCCTAAACCCAGAAACAGGCAGCGATGTACCGGTACATCACTTTGTTTGTATGGGCCGCCCGTCTGCAGTATATTGCGGGCAGTCTTTTTGGAAGTACCGTAGTTAAGCTGGAACAATGTAACTTTGCAAAAATAGTCATACCTGAAATTCAGCATAGTGCACATATCTTGCATAGATTCACTAAGCTAAGTAAACATTCACATTGATAAGTGCTGCTGCTCCTCTCTGCCAATCCCTTCACTGGCTTCCCCTACCCCACCGTGTAAAATTCAAAATGCTAACCATAACATACAAGGCCATTCACAACATTGCCCCCATCTACATCACCAATCTCATCTGCAGATATCGACCAAATTGTCCCTTCTGCTCCTCCCAGGGCCTCCTGCTCTCTAGCTCCCTTGTTACCTCCTCCCATGCTCGCCTTCAGGACTTCTGCAGAGCCTCTCCCATCCTCTGGAACTCCCTGCCCTGGTATGTCCGATCAGCCCCTACCCTGTCCACCTTTAGGAGATCCCTGAAAACTCATTTATTCAGGGAAGCCTATGCCACACCCACCTAACAACTGTCCCTGAGCCACCCCCATCAAATCATTCTCTGCAGCTATTACCTTTTGTACCACTCCCCCCTCCCTTTAGAATGTAAGCTCTATGAGCAGGGCCCTCCTGTCCCTTCTGTATTGAACTGTACTGTAATTGTGCTGTCCCCCCTATACATTGTAAAGCGCTGCTTAAACTGTTGGCGCTATATAAATCGTGTATAATAATAATAATAATAATAAGTGCACATTCTTTAATTCTGTATTCAATTAATTACCAAGGAATTTGGGGATTTTAATGATGTTGCCCATCAAAAATAGCAAAACTGTGTGTGTGTGTATATATATATATATGTGTGTAGCGACCTCACCCCTTCTCATTCACGGCTTGTTTGTCTTGTCTAGGGGTTAGTACTGGGGGGAGGGATGAGATACACCACGGCCCATGTCCTCCAATGTGTAGAGGTGAAGGCCAGAACTATCGGGCTTTGTGTGTATGTCCCAGAGTCAAATCCTTTACTGAATGACCCCCCTTTGCTTCCAGTAACTGAAGTTCCACACACTGAAAACGGTCCAACTCGTATTTATTTTTCTCAATAAATAGTCATTCAGCACAGACAGGTTGGAACCCAACGAACAGTTCAGTATTTGTGGGGAGTAGGTCGAGGCACAATCCTTTTAGATAGAGCTAACCACTGTGGTGTCACCAATGGCGAATAGTCACTGCCACTGACTATATTGAACAGAACATGGATTACCTTCGCTAACGTAGCCCCTATCAGGGGGAAGACATCCGTCCAAGACAGTTACCGGAGGCCTCTCCGTCACCAGCAATGCTGCGCTGGACTCTCCGGAGAAGTTCCGCTCACCGGCCTCCTCGTCTCAGACACGGGCACCCAAGAAGTTAGGGCCCCCTCGGATTCCTCCACCCTCGCGGAACTCAGTCGAAGGTACTGAGCTCCAGGCTTCCGCCATAGTAGCTCACCCTAGGCTAAAGGTGCCTGAGATGGACTCCATCTCCCGCTCCGGCCAGGTCGAGGGCACCTGGGCCCGGAACTCCAGCACCCAGGCTGAGGGTGCCTGGGTGCGGCCACGTCCTCAGACTCCGAACTCTGAACCCCATGGTAAGGGCGTCCGTCCCTTTTATCTCCTCTCCCTTTGCGTCACAGCGGGTTCCCCGCCCCGCCGTACCAGCGCCAGGAAAGGACAAAAAGGCACAGTCTTGTGGTGTGGATTCAACCCCGTCCCAGGGCGACAGTGCCACCTGTAGGCCACAGGGAACCTCACACCACCAGAGTCCTCCAGACTGTAAATAGTTCCTAATTCTCTAGCAATCAGGGTGCATTGGATCATACTACCACCCATGCACTTCTCCCTATATTTTAGACCCCCGCTACATATATATATTAAAAATAATCTTATCATTATTATACACAAATCAATAAAACACTAGTTACATCATAAAATAGGATGATGCCACCTGATTGCAGTATGCAAACACATGCATTATGTACTGTGCTGCCCAGACTTGTGGAGAGGTGAAAGGGGCACAGGAGGAGGACACAGCACACTGATAATTTCGAGAAGTAATATGGTGGACAGAGCACATCAGTCTTTGTCCCCTGCATGGCACGGCTTTAGGCTCCCAGTAATGTCCAGGACTCCAGGCTCTCACTCGCTGTCCCCTTGTATCCCCCCCAGTTTCACTCACCTCGAGTCCGTCCTCCTCACCCCTGTCAGTGCTCCGCTCGCTCCTCCACCTATGATGAGTGCATCGCATGCACTCACTGCAGGAGTCGCGCCAGCCGATGTGGTCTATTCAAAAATGGTGCCAGCGGCGCCATCACGTTACTGCGCGTGCATGAACAAGTTTCCCTGAGCTCGGCCAGCTTCGGAACGGCAAATGCGCAGTTGTATGGCCGGCTCATGGCCATCTTTTTTACGGGCCCCGGTGCCCATAACGGACTTTAACGGACACCCCGAAAAATGGGTTGAATTAACGGGCTGTCCGTAAATATACGTACGGTAGGCAACACTGCTCCAATGTGAAAGCCCCGAGGACTTTCACACTGGAGCGGTGCGCTAGCAGGACGGTAAAAAAAAGTCCTGCTAGCAGCATCTTTGGAGCGGTGAAGGAGCGGTGTGTATACCGCTCCAAAGTGCCTCTGCAGAGACGCTTTGCGGTGGTTTTAACCCTTTCTCGGCCGCTAGTGCGGGGGGGTAAAAGTGCCCCGCTAGTGGCTGAATAGCGCAGCAAAATTGACAGTAAATCTGCGCTAAAAATAGCAGCGCTTTACCGCCCACACCACCCCCGCCCCAGTGTGAAAGGGGCCTTAGTGGCGACAGCTTCCCCCTCTACCTCCGACCCCAGCTGGTTCCCCGTCCAGCTGAAACTCTACTTCTGGTTGGGCTGCAAGCCAGCAGTCCTAACCCTACGCTGCTCTCCTGCTTTTGGATAGGCCTCAGACAGCCTAGCAGCCAGATGTTCCCGGGATAGGCCTCAGGCTTCCGGCCTAGCAGCACGGGGCAGTACAACACACGTCCACCCAGACAGCCATCCAGGTGGCACAGAACCCCGATCAACTGACTCCACCCAAATAAATAGGCTTTCCCAGCAGACCAAGGGACCAAAGAACATCCCTGCCCATTGGCTGAGACACCCCATGCATTCATGTCTGAGCTTGCAAAGCCCCTGTCTTATCTAATGTCACTAGCATAGCGCCACCCAGTGACAGAAGAGAAAAGAGTGCAACAAGTCCAGATTTAGAGAGGACTCAATTGATCTCCTAACAATTGGCCAAGGCAACTATCACCTGGCAACTAAATTTGATAGCAACCCTGCCTAAAAATCAGGGTGCTACATTATTTTTTGAGCTATATAAGCTGATTATTAAAAAGGACTTGCACTGTGGAAGTAGTGCAAGTGCTACTTACAGGCTATCAGCAGCTAATGTTTCCCTGTTGCTGAATAACCAAGCCTTCTTCCATACTGTGTTTCTATGTGAAGGCAGTTGGCTTGATAAATGCAAGACTTTGCTCCCCTCATGTTAGAGCTGCCATGATCACTGTTGATCTAATAATTGAAGTTTTAAGAAGATGGGGAGAGGGAGGTATAGAAAGCATTTATTGTAGTATAGCTCATCAGTTACAGGTTTCTCTCCAACAAGGAGAACATTGAACAGCACGGTAGTGACATCACCAAATCTTGTGACACTTAGATGCATACTGCTATAAGGTTCAATACACAGGAAGCACATCTTTCCATTCCATCTTGACATTCAAGATGAATGGTAAACATTCAGAGTATTGCTTATGTAAACTTAGAGGAACTAAAGTCTGCTGTACTTTCCTTCCCTCCAGCAAAGCAATCTCTGCAAGTTCCCTCTCACTGATGTCTTCTCCCAAACTTTTTTTCCCAAACTCTTCATCCATCTTCACTAGTGGGCGCAAGCTGATGTAACTCCCACACATGCATCAATGCACATTTAGGAGAAACCTTGCAGAATTTCTTCTGAATTTAAACTTAAAGAGGAGGTCCACCAGATTTTTTTTTAAAAGCCAGCAGCTACAAATACTGCAGCTGCTGACTTTTAAAAAATGGACACTTACCTGTCCAGCACGCCCGCGATGTCGGCAGACGAGGCTGAGCAATCGCTTGGTCCTCGGAGGCTCCCACCGCCATCCTCGGTGAGAGAATCAGGAAGTGAAGCCTTGCGACTTCACTGCCCGGTTCCCTAATGTGCATGCATGAGTAGTGCGGCGCGCTGTCACTGGTTCCCGCTCTCTCCTGGGAACAGTGTGTTTCCCAGGAGACAGCGGGGGGTGACGCGAAGGGGCGTGACTCCCGTGGGAGTCAATATCCGGAAGTGGTGCAAATACCTGTTTTATACAGGTATCTGCACCCCCCTCCCCCTGAAAGGTGCCAAATGTGTCACTGGAGGGGTGGAGGGTTCCGTAAAGCGGAAGTTCCATTTTTGGGTGGAACTCTGCTTTAAGTGCCAGCAATTTTTTTTGTAAGGCTAAAGTTTCACTTTAACATTTTTTGAATGTTCCCCCATAACATGGCAAATCTTCACTTTTTAAGTTCATGTCCACTTTAAAGAGAAAAATCCAGAAAAGCCAGAAAATCTAAATTTTCCCATAAAATTATTCTTGCATTTAACAATTTATGTTTGTACATTCAAAATCACATTGCACGTGAAAAACAGTTTTATGGAAAAGAAAAAGATCGTAAGTAAGCATTTATTTATTTTTAGCTTTTACCTTTACTTCTTTAGGTTGCTGACTTGGTCTCTTTAAAAAGGGGAGTTCCAGACTTTTTTTTATGTTTATTAAAAGTCAGCAGCTACAAAAAGTGTAGCTGCTGGCTTTTAATAAACTGACACTTACCTGCTCCACTGTCCAGCGACGCGGCCGCCCGGAGCTTCGCTCCTCTCCCCCCCCTCTCCGCCTGCGCCTCCATTCTAACTGTGGGCACCTGGCCGAGACAGCTTTCGGCTTCATGGCTGGGTACTCAATGTGCATGCGCGAGCGGCGCTGGGCTCCCTGAGTGGACAGGTGATCGCCTGGGACCGGTCACGTGTCCCAGGTGATCGCCTACAGGGAGGGGCCGCCTAAGGCGATATGACGAGTCGCCTAAGCGGTCCCTGGGCGGAAGGAGGAAGTGGGACAGGAAGTCCCACTCCTAACGAAGCCCCCCTTACCCCCCCCCCAAAAAAATGACATCCCAAATGTGGCATGTAAGGGGGCGAGGAGTGGTTTAAGCGGAAGTTCCACTTTTGGGTGGAACTCAGCTTTAAGTTCAAGGTGATAACATTTTATTTTATTTTTTTTATGGTTGAACTGGATGGACTTGTGTCTTTTTTCAACCTGACTAACTATGTAACTATTGTGCAAAGACAAAAAGTATTTACAGGATGAATCTATTTTTCTGTACAATTGTCTCATAAACATATAAAAGTTGTTTGTCTTTTGCAACTATCCCAACCATCCATTACATCATAATACACATAAACCAAAGACTTGTGAAAATCTAAATGTTGTGTTTCATCTCATACTCACTGATATTCCACATCCCTGTTTTACTGTATTCTTGAGTTATCGGTTCGGAATATTTTGACTTTCTTCATCATCCCTTAGTGGTTGCTAAGTTTAATGTAATTTTCCAATCTCTAAAGCCCTGTACACACGATCGGATTTCCTATGGTTAAACCGATGGATTTTTCCATCGGAAAACCGATGAAGCTGACTTCCATCAGTCTTGCCTAGTGATATAATGAATAGACGTAAATAATATCAAAAAATCCTAGAAATTGTTGATATTATATCTATATCGACAAATAATGTGATGAAGCAGTGATATCCTAAGGGAAGCGAACAACAATAGAGTCTGTGTATCTTAGAGTGCACAAAAACAGAAAACGATCAAAATAAATACTCTGATCATGACCCAAAAAAATTTGCATAGAGGCCAATATAAATATATAAATGAGTGAAAAACCAGTGCTTGTGAGACTTCACAGGTGAGTATCAAGTCCTAAGCAGACATAAATAATACATAAAGTTCATAGGCGATATCCAACATGGAGCTTGCATCAATAATGGATAGGGATAAGCTCGGTGTTCGAGTCGAACATAGGTTCGACTCGAACATCGGCTGTTCGCAGCGTTCGGCGAACAACGAACGATTTGGGCTGTTCGCGCCAAATTCGAGTGACGCGAACGGCCCACAATACACTGCGCCATCGCAGTGTAATCCCGGTGCTGTGATTGGCCAAGCATGCACTGTGACCCTGCATGCTTGGCCAATCACAGCGCCGGCAGCGAGGAGAGCAATGATTGGCCACAGGCAGGATGCCTGTGGCCAATTAGCTGAGGGGGTTTAGTACACGCCCCACACTATAAAAGGCCGCCAGCGCGGCGGCCTTGTGTAGTGTGTTCCGGAGCAGGGAAAGTGAAGGATAGGCAGGGACAGTGTCAAATCTTGTCAAATCTATTCTTTGCTAAACCTTGTGTGTAGGGAGAGAGAAGGATAGGCAGGGAGAGTGTAAGTGTCATATACTTTGATAAACCTTGTGTGCAGGGAGAGAGAAGGATAGGCAGGGGACAGTGTCAGTGTCATATTCTTTGCTAAACCTTGTGTGCAGGGAGAGAGAAGGATAGGCAGGGAGAGTGTCAGTGTCATATACTTTGATAAACCTTGTGTGCAGGGAGAGAGAAGGATAGGCAGGGGACAGTGTCAGTGTCATTGTTGCTAAGCCTCCTGCACATTATACACCTGAAGTTAGCCCGTATTGCTGCTTTTTCCTGGTGTGTTACACCAACAGGATTTTGCGGCACTTACAGCGGGCGGAGTGTGCCTCCTGACCATATTACACCTTAACTTAGCCTGTATTGCTGCTTTTTCCTGGTGTGTTACACCAACAGGATTTTGCGGCACTTACAGCGGGCGGAGTGTGCCTCCTGACCATATTACACCTTAACTTAGCCTGTATTGCTGCTTTTCCCATTTCCCTGCAGGCCATTAGAATGTCTGGAAGGCAAACAAGGAGAGGCAGACAGTCAGGAGCCAATAAAAGAGGGCAAGCAGGCTCTGTGTCTAGAGACAGCAGTGCTGGTCGTGGACGCGGTGCATTGTCATCAGCACATGGCCATGGGACACGCTTGTCCTTCTTTTCGGCAGCTGGACGTGTTGAGCCGCATCATGCCGAAGACTTGGTAGAGTGGATGACCAAGCCCTCCTCATCCTCCTCATCCTCTCTCACCCAGGCTCAGGGTACTGGCAAAGCAGCTGCCAAAGCGTCCTCTTCCCTGGTATCAATGTCATCATCAGTCACTCCTTCCCTAGACCAACCATGTCCTCCTGAGGAGTCCCCCGAACTGTTTGAGCACAGTGTTGGGTACATGCTCCAGGAGGATGCCCAGCGTTTCGAAGGGTCTGATGATGATACCCAGCTAGAGGAAGGCAGTAGCGTGAGAGCAGAGAGAGGGGATGCTCAAGAAGGACACCAATCTGGCAGTCATGTTCCAGCAGCTGCAGCATACTGCCAGATTGCCTCCAGTGATGAGGAGGGAGGGGATGATGAGGTCACTGACTCCACATGGGTGCCTAATAGGAGAGAGGAGGAGGAGGAGAAGGATGAGGAGGAGGCACATCTCCAACGAGGCAGGATGCCCTCGGGGGGCCAGCGTAAGGGCAGCACACCGACGGAATCACACCGCAGAGCTCCACCTGTGCAGGGCGCTGCCTCTGCCCGTTATTCAAAAAGTTCTTTGGTGTGGGCCTTTTTTGAGTCGAGTGCATCAGATCGCACAGCTGCTGTTTGCAACATATGTCTCAAGCGTATATCGCGTGGCCAAAACATCACCCGCTTGGGCACCACATGCTTGACCAGACATATGTTGACCTGCCATGCAGCTCGTTGGCAAGCCTACCTTAAAGACCCACACCAAAGAACAAAGCTGACCTCTTCTTGCACCACATCAGCTGGGATCTCCAACCCCACTATACCTTCAGTCCTCTCTGAAACCTGCTCTGAGAGGAATGAAGGTGTAGAATTAGGTGTGTCACAGCCAAGTAAATTCTTCGGATCAAGGAGAGGGACCATTACTGGCTGGCCACTCTCCTTGATCCACGGTACAAGGGTAAGGTTGCGGACCTTATCTTACTGTCGCAGAGGAGGAGACAACTCCGGGAGGCCTTGCAGAAAGGTCTGTGCAACGCATTCCCAGAGACTGGGAGGTTACAAACTCCTGGTCCTGGACAACGAGTTGCTGAGGCTTCGGTCAGTCAAAGAAGGAGCGGTGGGGAAGGTGGCCGTCTGACCGATGCGTTCAGACAATTCTTTAGTCCGCAGCCCCAAGGTATGATCGGTTCCAGCAACCATATCGCCAGCGTCTGATATACATGGTGCAGGAATACCTAGGGGCAAGGTCAGACTTGGACACCTTCCCCACCGAAAATCCTCTGGCTTACTGGGTCTTGAGGATGGATCACTGGCCAGAGCTTGCACAGTATGCAATTAAGCTACTGGCCTGTCCTGCATCCAGCGTTCTTTCAGAACGCACATTCAGTGCTGCTGGAGGATTTGTCACGGATCACAGTGTTGTGGCAACACCAACATGTAAGGGGCAAATTTCAGCTGAGTATATACGGCAGGCCCCTACTTTCAAACATCCAACTTACAAACGACTCCTCCTTGCTAGGGATGAGCTCGGTGTTCGAGTCGAACATACGTTCGACTCGAACATCGGCTGTTCGATCGTTCGCCGAACAACGAACGATTTGGGCCGTTCGCGCCTAATTCGCGGCCCACAATGCACTACGCCATCGCAGTGTCATCCAGGCGCTGTGATTGGCCAAGTATGCACTGTGACCCCGCATGCTTGGCCAATCACAGCGCCGACAGCGAGGAGAGCAATGATTGGCCACAGGCAGGATGCCTGTGGCCAATTATTGCTGAGGGTTTTTAGTACACGCCCCACACTATAAAAGGCCGCCAGCACGGCGGCCTAGTGTAGTGTGTTCCGGAGCAGGGAAAGAGAAGCATAGGCAGGGACAGTGACATTTTTTTTTCTTGCTTAACCTGGATTCCTTTAGTTTAGGGAAAGAGAAGGATAGGGAGAGTGTCAGTCTGTTTTACTGTGCTAAACCTTGTTTGTAGGGACAGGGAAGGACAGTGAGGGAAATTCTCATTGTGCTATACTGTGCTAAAGCATTCATCATCAACCATCTTTAAAAAAAAATTTTTTGTAGGGACAGAAAACTATAGGTAGGGAGAGTGTCAGTGTGTTTTACTGTGCTAAACCTTGTTTGTAGGGACAGGGAAGGACAGTGAGGGAAATTCTCATTGTGCTATACTGTGCTAAAGCATTCATCATCAACCATCTTTAAAAAAAAAAATGTATAGGGACAGAAAACTATAGGTAGGGAGAGTGTCAGTGTGTTTTACTGTGCTAAACCTTGTTTGTAGGGACAGGGAAGGACAGTGAGGGAAATTCTCATTGTGCTATACTGTGCTAAAGCATTCATCATCAACCATCTTTAAAAAAAAAATTTTATAGGGACAGAAAACTATAGGTAGGGAGAGTGTCAGTGTGTTTTACTGTGCTAAACCTTGTTTGTAGGGACAGGGAAGGACAGTGAGGGAAATTCTCATTGTGCTATACTGTGCTAAAGCATTCATCATCAACCATCTTTAAAAAAACATTTTTTATAGGGACAGAAAACTATAGGTAGGGAGAGTGTCAGTGTGTTTTACTGTGCTAAACCTTGTTTGTAGGGACAGGGAAGGACAGTGAGGGAAATTCTCATTGTGCTATACTGTGCTAAAGCATTCATCATCAACCATCTTTAAAAAAAAAATTTTATAGGGACAGAAAACTATAGGTAGGGAGAGTGTCAGTGTGTTTTACTGTGCTAAACCTTGTTTGTAGGGACAGGGAAGGACAGTGAGGGAAATTCTCATTGTGCTATACTGTGCTAAAGCATTCATCATCAACCATCTTTAAAAAAAAAAAATTTATAGGGACAGAAAACTATAGGTAGGGAGAGTGTCAGTGTGTTTTACTGTGCTAAACCTTGTTTGTAGGGACAGGGAAGGACAGTGAGGGAAATTCTCATTGTGCTATACTGTGCTAAAGCATTCATCATCAACCATCTTTAAAAAAAAAAAATTATAGGGACAGAAAACTATAGGTAGGGAGAGTGTCAGTGTGTTTTACTGTGCTAAACCTTGTTTGTAGGGACAGGGAAGGACAGTGAGGGAAATTCTCATTGTGCTATACTGTGCTAAAGCATTCATCATCAACCATCTTTAAAAAAACATTTTTTATAGGGACAGAAAACTATAGGTAGGGAGAGTGTCAGTGTGTTTTACTGTGCTAAACCTTGTAGGGACAGGGAAGGACAGTGAGGGAAATTCTCATTGTGCTATACTGTGCTAAAGCATTCATCATCAACCATCTTTAAAAAAACATTTTTTATAGGGACAGAAAACTATAGGTAGGGAGAGTGTCAGTGTGTTTTACTGTGCTAAACCTTGTTTGTAGGGACAGGGAAGGACAGTGAGGGAAATTCTCATTGTGCTATACTGTGCTAAAGCATTCATCATCAACCATCTTTAAAAAAAAAATTTTATAGGGACATAAAACTATAGGTAGGGAGAGTGTCAGTGTGTTTTACTGTGCTAAACCTTGTTTGTAGGGACAGGGAAGGACAGTGAGGGAAATTCTCATTGTGCTATACTGTGCTAAAGCATTCATCATCAACCATCTTTAAAAAAACATTTTTTATAGGGACAGAAAACTATAGGTAGGGAGAGTGTCAGTGTGTTTTACTGTGCTAAACCTTGTTTGTAGGGACAGGGAAGGACAGTGAGGGAAATTCTCATTGTGCTATACTGTGCTAAAGCATTCATCATCAACCATCTTTAAAAAAAAAAAATTATAGGGACAGAAAACTATAGGTAGGGAGAGTGTCAGTGTGTTTTACTGTGCTAAACCTTGTTTGTAGGGACAGGGAAGGACAGTGAGGGAAATTCTCATTGTGCTATACTGTGCTAAAGCATTCATCATCAACTATCTTTAAAAAAACATTTTTTATAGGGACAGAAAACTATAGGTAGGGAGAGTGTCAGTGTGTTTTACTGTGCTAAACCTTGTTTGTAGGGACAGGGAAGGACAGTGAGGGAAATTCTCATTGTGCTATACTGTGCTAAAGCATTCATCATCAACCATCTTTAAAAAAAACATTTTTTATAGGGACAGAAAACTATAGGTAGGGAGAGTGTCAGTGTGTTTTACTGTGCTAAACCTTGTTTGTAGGGACAGGGAAGGACAGTGAGGGAAATTCTCATTGTGCTATACTGTGCTAAAGCATTCATCATCAACCATCTTTAAAAAAAACATTTTTTATAGGGACAGAAAACTATAGGTAGGGAGAGTGTCAGTGTGTTTTACTGTGCTAAACCTTGTTTGTAGGGACAGGGAAGGACAGTGAGGGAAATTCTCATTGTGCTATACTGTGCTAAAGCATTCATCATCAACCATCTTTGAAATCCTTGTTTTTTGGACAGTCAGGGAAATTGTCATTGTGCTATTCTGTGCGAAAGCAATCATCCTCAACCATATTTAAAAATCCTTAAGTAAAGGGACAGAGAAGGACACCTGAAGGTAGCCCTTATTGCTTTTTTCCCCATCTCCCTGCAGGCCATCCATTAGAATGTCTGGAAGGCAAACAAGGAGAGGCAGACAGTCAGGAGGCAATAAAAGAGGGCAAGCAGGCTCTGTGTCTGGGGGCAACAGTGCTGGTCGTGGACGCGGTGCATTGTCATCAGCACATGGCCATGGGACACGCTTGTCCTTCTTTTCGGCAGCTGGACATGTTGAGCCACATCATGCCGAAGACTTGGTAGAGTGGATGACCAAGCCCTCCTCCTCCTCCTCATCCTCTCTCACCCAGGCTCAGGGTACTGGCAAAGCAGCTGCCAAAGCGTCCTCTTCCCTGGTATCAATGTCAGACTCATCATCAGTCACTCCTTCCCTAGACCCACCATGTCCTCCTCCTGAGGAGTCCCCCGAACTGTTTGAGCACAGTGTTGGGTACATGCTCCAGGAGGATGCCCAGCGTTTCGAAGGGTCTGATGATGAAACCCAGCTAGAGGAAGGCAGTAGCGTGAGAGCAGACAGAGGGGATGCTCAAGAAGGACACCAATCTGGCAGTCATGTTCCAGCAGCTGCAGCATACTGCCAGATTGGCTCCAGTGATGAGGAGGGAGGGGATGATGAGGTCACTGACTCCACGTGGGTGCCTAATAGGAGAGAGGAGGAGGATGAGGAGGAGGCACATCTCCAACGAGGCAGGATGCCCTTTGGTGGCCAGCGTAAGGGCAGTACACCGACGGAATCACACCGCAGAGCTCCGCCTGTGCAGGGCGCTGCCTCTGCCCGTCATTCAAAAAGTTCTTTGGTGTGGGCCTTTTTTGAGGCTAGTGCATCAGATCGCACAGCTGCTGTTTGCAACATATGTCTCAAGCGTATATCGCGTGGCCAAAACATCAGCCGCTTGGGTACCACATGCCTGACCAGACATATGTTGACCTGCCATGCAGCTCGTTGGCAAGCCTACCTCAAAGACCCACACCAAAGAACAAAGCGGACCTCTCCTTGCACCGCATCAGCTGGGATCTCCAACCCCACTATAACTTCAGTCCTCTCTGAAACATGCACTGAGAGGAATGAAGGTGTAGAATTAGGTGTGTCACAGCCAAGTACTTGCGGCCACTCTGCTAGCAGTACACCGACGTCCGATTCTAGCAGGCAAATTTCCCTGCCCCAGCTGCTGGACCGTCGAAAGAAGTTCACTCCCAGCCATCCACATGCCCAGCGGTTGAATGCTAGCTTGGCTAAATTGCTAGCGCTTCAACTGCTGCCTTTTCAGTTGGTAGACTCGGCCCCCTTCCGTGAGTTTGTGCAATGTGCGGTTCCTCAGTGGCAGGTTCCCAAACGCCACTTTTTCTCACGGAAGGCGATTCCGGCTCTCTACCGGCATGTGGAAGGCAATGTCTTGGCCTCGCTGGACAGGGCGGTCAGCGGTAAGGTGCATATTACCGCTGACTCATGGTCCAGCAGGCATGGACAGGGACGTTACCTTTCTTTCACGGCCCATTGGGTCACTCTTTTGGCAGCTGGGAAGGATGCAGGACAAGGTGCAGTAGTGTTGGAGGTTGTTCCACCGCCACGCCTCCAAAATGCTACTACTGGTTGTGACACACCTCTCTCCTCCACCCCCTCCTCTTCTTCTTCCTCCATGGCCTCTTCCTGTGCTTTGTCCTCTGAACCAGCGGTGCTCCGTAGCCGTTCAAGGGGCTACGCAAGTACGCAGGCAAAAAGATGCCATGCCGTGCTTGCGCTGGTGTGTTTGGGGGACAGAAGCCACACTGGGGCAGAGGTCCTGTCTGCTCTGCAGGGCCAGGCCGAGAGGTGGTTGACGCCACGCCAGCTTAAGCCAGGAATGGTGGTTTGCGACAATGGCACCAACCTCCTCTCCGCCCTCCGACAGGGACAACTGACCCATGTGCCCTGTGTGGCTCACGTCCTTAACCTGGTGGTGCAGCGGTTCTTGGGCAGGTACCCGGGCTTACAGGATGTCCTGAGGCAGGCCAGGAAAGTCTGTGTGCATTTCCGCAGATCTTATAATGCCAGTGCTCGCCTGGCTGAGCTGCAAAAGGAGTTGAACCTGCCCAAGAACCGCCTAATATGTGACATGCCCACCAGGTGGAACTCAACGTTGGCCATGCTGCAGCTGCTGCACACGCAGCAGAGGGCCATCAATGAGTACCTGTGCGACTACGGCACCAGGACAGGGTCAGGGGAGCTTGGTTTTTTTTCTCCACGCCAGTGGGGCATGATCAGGGATGCATGCACTGTCCTGGCACCATTTGAGGAGGCCACGAGGATGGTGAGCAGTGACAGTGCATGCATCAGTGACACTGTACCTCTTGTCCACCTGTTGGAGCACACGCTGCGTGGAATAATGGACAGGGCACTTGAGGCAGAACAGAGGCAGGAAGAGGAGGACTTCCTTGCCCCTCAAGGCCCCCTTTACCCAGACAGTGTTCCTTCTGTCCCACCCATCGCACAGGAAGAGGAGGAGGAGGAGGAGGAGGATTGTGTCAGCATGGAGGTGGAGGCTGGCACTCAGCATCATCAGCAGCAGTCTTTTAGGGATGATTTACAGTCCCAAGAAACCAGTGGACTTGTACATGGCTGGGAGGAGGTGGCTGCGGATCATGTCGTCCTTAGTGACCCAGAGGACTCCGGACCGAATGCCTCAGCTAACCTACGCTGCATGGCCTCCCTGATCCTGCAAAGTCTGCGGAAGGATCCTCGTATTCTTCGGATCAAGGAGAGGGACCATTACTGGCTGGCCACTCTCCTTGATCCACGGTACAAGGGTAAGGTTGCGGACCTTATGTTACCGTCGCAGAGGGAGCAGAGGATGAGACAACTCCGGGAGGCCTTGCAGAAAGGTCTGTGCAACGCGTTCCCAGAGACTGGGAGGTTACAAACTCCTGGTCCTGGACAACGAGTTGCTGAGGCTTCGGCCAGTCAAAGAAGGAGCAGTGGGGAAGGTGGCCGTCTGACCGATGCGTTCAGACAATTCTTTAGTCCGCAGCCCCAAAGTATGATCGGTTCCAGCAACCATCGCCAGCGTCTGATAAACATGGTGCAGGAATATCTAGGGGCAAGGTCAGACTTGGACACCTTCCCCACCGAAAATCCTCTGGCTTACTGGGTCTTGAGGATGGATCACTGGCCAGAGCTTGCACAGTATGCAATTGAGCTACTGGCCTGTCCTGCATCCAGCGTTCTTTCGGAATGCACATTCAGTGCTGCTGGAGGATTTGTCACGGATCACAGGGTGTGCCTGTCCACCGACTCGGTTGATCGACTGACTTTCATCAAGATGAACCAGTCTTGGATCACCACCAGCTACCACACACCTGATGCTGATATAACAGACTAATTGATTTTAACATGTCACATCCCTTCAAGACTGATGCTGATGCTGAGTGCCTGTGCTGTTATGTTGACTGGCTATCCTCCTCCTCCGAGTCCTCAATGATACGATTGATGATGATAGCTTGGAAGATCATTTTTGTTTATGGGTGCCACCACCAGTGCCTAACGCCCAATTTTTCAGCCCCTGTTTAACAGGGGCGTGTAATTACAATTTTTGAAGCAATACTTTGCAACAGGGCTCATTGCTGTGCTCCAAGTACAGTATCTGTGAGGGGTTGCAGTGTTGTGCCACCAGTGCCTAAGGCCCAATTTTTCAGCCCCTGTTTAACAGGGGCGTGTAATTACAATTTTTGAAGCAATACTTTGCAACAGGGCTCATTGCTGTGCTCCAAGTACAGTATCTGTGAGGGGTTGCAGTGTTGTGCCACCAGTGCCTAAGGCCCAATTTTTCAGCCCCTGTTCAACAGGGGCATGTAATTACAATTCTTGATCTAATAATTCACAGCAGGGCCCATTGCTGCACCCACCAAGAGTAACTCTGAGGGCTTACAGTGTTGTGGCAACGCCACCACCACCACGAAAGGCCCAATTTTTCAGCCCCTGTTCAAAAGGGGCATGTAATTACAATTCTTGATCTAATAATTCACAGCAGGGCCCATTCCTGCACCCACCAAGAGTAACTCTGAGGGCTTACAGTGTTGTGGCAACACCACCACCACCACCACCACGAAAGGCCCAATTTTTCAGCCCCTGTTCAACAGGGGCATGTAATTACAATTCTTGATCTAATAATTCACAGCAGGGCCCATTGCTGCACCCACCAAGAGTAACTGTCAGGGCTTACAGTGTTGTGGCACCAGCATCACCATCAAAGGCCCAATTTTTACTACCACTGTTCAACAATTATATGTAATTACAATTCCTGATATAATAGTTGACAGCAGGGCGTTCCAGCACCAACCAAGAGTAACTGTGAGTGCTTACAGTGTTGTGCCAACACCAACAACTAAGGGGCCTATTTCTGCAGAGTATATACGGCAGGTCCCTACTTTCAAACATCCAACTTACAAACGACTCCTACTTGCAAACGCAAGAAGACAACAGGAAGTGAGAGGAAATCTACCCCTAGGAAGGAAAATTCTCTCCTGTAAGAATTAATATGGGAGAAAGGTGTCTCCTCTGTACTGATGCTTTATCACCAATCCTTGTTTCAAGAAAAACACCACATTTCAAAAACAGTTGTCATTGGGACGGAAAGTGAGGTGAAATGTTCTGAACAGGGGCACAGACAGCAAAACAAATGTTACAGGGGTGATAACCCTTACCTATGTTTTCCAAAAAGTTTAAAAATAGATTTTTGGGCTGGAGCTACACTTAAACAATGTACCTGTTCAAAATTACAAACAGATTCTACATAAGAACAAACCTACAGTCCCTGTCTTGTATGCACCGCCTGTATACGGCTGTTCAGAGTATATAGGGCCTTTTTTATTTTATGTGCGGGGTTCCCCTTAATATCCATACAAGACCCAAAGGGGCTGGTAATGGGCTGGGGTAGGGGGGGGGGGTGATGGGGTAGCTATGCCATTTTTCTTAAAGATTTTCATCCATATTACCGGGACCAGACATTACATTAAAGCCGCAAGCAGTTTTAAATGGCTTTTTTTTCCTTTAGAAGTGTCATTTTGTGCAGGGACAGTTCTAAACACGGGAAACACGTGGCACTTCACAGGCATACTTTTAGACACCCCCCCAGGTACGATATTTAAAGGAATATTTGACTTTTTTTTTTTCACTTTATGCATCATTAAAATGACTGCTCCCGAAAAACGACCGTTTTTAAAACTTCTTTTTGCATTGATACATGTCCCCTGGTGCAGAACCCGGGTTCCCAAACCCTTTTTAGGACAATAACATGTATAATAGTCGTTATAATTAGCACTTTAGAATTCGAACGTTCGCATCCATTGTATTTAATAGGGTTCTAATGTTCGTACGAACTTTCGGTCCGTTCGCGGGTTCTGGTGCGAACCGAACCCGGGGGTGTTCGGCTCATCACTACTCCTTGCAAACGGAAGGATACAACAGGAAGTGAGAGGAAATCTACCCCTAGGAAGGCAAATTCTCTCCTGTAAGAGTTAATATGGGAAAAAAGTGTCTCCTCTCCACTGATGCTTTATCACCAATTCTTGTTTCAATAAAAAAAAACAAATTTTCAAAAAACATTTGTCATTAGGACGGAAAGTGAGGTGAACTGTTCTGAACAGGTGCACACTGCACAGACAGCAAAACAAATGTTACAGGGGTGATAACCCTTCCCTATGTTTTCCAAAAAGCTTAAAAATAGATTTTTTGCCTGGAGCTACACTTAAACAATGTACCTGTTCAAAATTACAAACAGATTCTACATAAGAACAAACCTACAGTCCCAGTCTTGTATGCACCGCCTGTATACGGCTGTTCAGAGTATATAGGGCCTTTTTTATTTTGTGTGCGGGGTTCCCCTTAATATCCATACAAGACCCAAAGGGGCTGGTAATGGGCTGGGGTGGGGGGGGGGGGGGTGTGTGATGGGGTAGCTATGCCATTTTTCTTAAAGATTTTCATCCATATTACCGGGACCAGACATTACATTAAAGCCGCAAGCAGTTTTAAATGGCTTTTTTTCCTTTAGAAATGTAATTTTGTGCAGGGACAGTTCTAAACACGGGAAACACGTGGCACTTCACAGGCATACTTTAGACACCCCCCAGGTACGATATTTAAAGGAATATTTGACTTTTTTTTTTTCTCACTTTATGAATCATTAAAATGACTGCTCCAGAAAAACGGCCGTTTTTAAAACTTGTTTTTGCATTGATACATGTCCCCTGGTGCAGAACCCGGGTTCCCAAACCCTTTTTAGGACAATAACATGCATAATAGTCGTTATAATTAGCACTTTAGATTTCGAATGTTCGCATCCATTGTATTTAATAGGGTTCTAAAGTTCGTGCGAACTTTCGGTCCGTTCGCGGGTTCTGGTGCGAACCGAACCCGGGGGTGTTCGGCTCATCACTAATAATGGATAAACACAGGAAGGTGGATGTGTCTGATGGTCTGTGCAGATATGTGAGATATATAACATCACCCGGGAGTGCCTTCACCTTGGGCCAATGGGGGAGAAATTAATACTCTTACCTCCACTCTTGTGCTGACAGCACCGCTCATCCGTGTATCGAAGCCCAGGGAAAAGGGATCCTGATATCCAGAGATGACCCCAGATATGGCGGACCCCTATTACAGATATCAAACTCACTGTAGGAGTGTATTCGCCTGTCTGGATATCACCCACTTGGTTGTCCTGCTTCCATACAACTCTGAGGCCTCGTACACACGACCGATTTTCTCGGCAAGAACCAGCAAGAAACTTGCTGGCAGAGATGTCTTGCCGAGTAAATTGGTCGTGTGTACGCGGCTATCGGGTTTCTCGTCGAGAAAACCGACAAGTAACCTCGACGAGAAAATAGAGAACCTGCTCTCTATTTTCTCGTCGAGATTCTCGTCAGCTTGTTTCTCGACGAGAAAAGTGAGTGTGTGTACACTTACCTGTCCGCCGGGAAGCCTGCGCATGTTCGAAATGAATTCGACGCATGCGCGGTAGCTTCCTAGGCATAGATAGGGTATACCAAGATGGCGGCGACGGCATCGAATGTGACGAGCGCATGCTCATCGTAGTCGATGATGTCACCGCGTACGCTCCATTCAAAGAACCGCGGGTTCTTTGAATCGAGCGTGTGTACACTCGGCCGGGACAATTTTCTTGTCCAAGAATCTCGTCGAAAAAAACGACATGTTTTTTTCGACGAGAATCTCGGCCGTGTGTACGAAGCCTGAGTTGCACTTTCCACTTCTTTCACAGCGCCACACTGTATTTATTTATGTGCATTTTATATCCTGTCTGATTTTGTGTTTGGCTGCGCCTTTTTCACTACACAGTGTTGGCGCAGTTTTTTTAATATTTTTTAGTGCTGTATGTATTACATTAGACATGTGCTTCCAACATTTATACAATTTGTTTAGCGTTCATTATTGGGGAAAGGTAATGTCACAATATTAAAAAAAATCTGTATGATTTGCACTAGATACATTATTCATTAGCTGACTTACCTTGTATATCTGGATGATGACACATATATAAGATAGACCACAGTAAGGTATTTGTGGTGGTATCTGTTCCAGCAATGAAAAGGTCACCAACAATGTAAAACAAGTATTCTGCGTTGAAGCTGGTCTCAATCTGAGTCCTCTTTTCTTCATCTACATGAAGAAGGTACATGTCAATGAAATCCCGGGGATTCTCAGGATCCAAGGAAACCTTATGTTCTTCAATTATCCTTTTCAGAAAGGCTGTGATATCAATCACAATTTGTCTAAGTTCCCTGAAGGGTCCAAAAGGAAGGTAGTACATCCAAGAGCACACATTAGTCAAGACAGCTTCACTGTTTAAACTGATTTCAAGGCCTCGTGACATGAAGTTCAACATGGTCTTAAACTCTTTATCCTCATAGTTGAAACGTTTACCAAGACTGATAGAACAGATAACATTAGAAACAGCATTATTGATAATCTGAAATGGGCTAAAGCCTTTATCACCGAATTTCAACAATTCTTCCTTCACATATTTGAACTCTTCAATGATTATGGGTTCCAGACTTAGTTTTCCCAGCCCAAAGTGCCTCAAAGTTGAATGAGAAAATCGTCTTTGCTGTCTCCATATGGGACCATAAGGCGCAAACACAATACCTAAAAATTAAAAGAAATAGAATACTTACTAAATTGGTTGTATAATGAAGGTTAGCAAACTGGAGGTACAAATTAAAAGGTCACATGCAGTCAAATCCATTAGTAAACATTTTGGAATTACACTACTGTGAAAAAGTTTTTAGGCAGAATTGAAACAATGCTATAAATTAAGAATGCTTTCAGAAAAAGAAGTGTTCATAGTTAATTTTTATCAATTAACAAAATGGAAAGTAAAATGAACAGAAGAGATACAAATCAAATCAATATTTGGTGTGACCACTCTTTGCCTTCAAAACAGTATCAATTCTTCTAGGTACACTTGAACACAGTTTTTGAAGAAACTCTGCAGGTAGGTTGTTCCAAACATCTTGGAGAACTAACCACAGATCTTCTGTGGATGTAGACTGCCTCAGAGCCTTCTCTTTCATGTAATCCCAGACAGACTCGATGATGTTGAGATCAGGGCTTTGTGGGGGCCAAACTATCCCTTCCAGGACTCCTTGTTCTCCTTTAGGCAGAAGATAGTTCTTAATGACATTGCCTGTATGCTTGGGGTCATTGTCCTGCTGCAGAATAACTTTGGGGGCAATCACACGCCTCCTTGATAGTGTGGCATGATGGATAAATATCTGTACAATGTCTGTATTTCTCAGCATCGAGGACACCATGTATCCCTTTTGTAAAGCACTGGGCAACCTGTTGGCACTATGTAAATCCTGTCTAATAATAAGTATAATAATTTATCCTGATCAAATCCCCAACTCCGTTTGCCAAAATGCAGTCCCAAACAATGCAAGGAACCTCCACCATGCTTCACTCTTGCCTGTAGACACTCATTATTGTATTGCTTTCCAGCCCTTCGGTGAACAAACTGCCTCCTGCTACAGCCAAATATTTTAAATGTTGACCCATTAGTCCAGAGCATGTGCTGCCATTTTCTGCGCCCTAGTTCCTGTGTTTTCATGCATAGTTGAGTCACATAGCCTTGTTTCCACGTCGGAGGTATGGCTTTTTGGCTAGAATTCTTCTATAAAGACCACTTCTGGCCAGACATCTCTGGGTGTACCTGGGTCCCACTGATTTCCGCCAGTTCTGTGCTGATGGCACTGCTGGACACCTTCCGATGTCGAATGGAAGCAAGCATGATGTGTCTTTCATCTATAGCATTAAGTTTCCTTGGTCAACTACTGTATCAACAATCCTCAACGTTGCTTGTTTTTTGTGCTTCTTCTTTTCCTGGGAGAGACCTTGCTGATGCATAACTACCTTGTGTCTTGTTACTGTGCTCAGTCTTGCCATGGTGTATGACCTGTGACATGAAACTGTCTTCCACAACCACACCCTAGTAGCAGAGTTTGGCTGTTCCTCGCCTAGTTTTAAGCCTCCTACACAGCTGTTTCTGTTTCCATTAATGACTATTTCAACCTACATATGAAATTGATGATCATTAGCACCCGCTTGGTATAATTGGTTAATCATACACCTGACTCTAATCCTAAAAAATCCTGGCATGCAAGTGTAAGAATTGATGCTAGTTTGAAACCGAAGGGGGTAGTCACACCAAATATTGATTTGATTTATATTTTTCTTCTGTTCGCTCAATTTGCATTTTGTGAAAAAAAAATATGTATTCCTCATGTAAAGGGTAATTGTGTATGTGGCTGAAAGTGAAAGAACTTTAGTGCTGAAATTATGGAAATAAATGCTTACTTTTTGTAAATACAGTTTATTTAATTATGATTGTGTAAAGGAAAGTGGAACTCTTCTTTTTCAACTGTCATCTGATTACCCACTAAACTCTAAATCTGCTGTATGACAATATAGACTTATTGGCCAGTAAAGCATGGAAGTGACACAGGAATGTACAAATTTAAACCAGGAAACAATATTGCTAATAAGCAGGAGGCATTGTGTGAATCACAAGACTGACTAAACAGATTTATTTATGTGTTTCAACTGAATATTAAGCAATTTGTTGCATTGATAAGTACGGTATGTGGAAGTTTTTGCTTAAATTATGCTCTGCCTTACAAAGCCTTAATAAAAAAGTTACACTGTTTACTAATTCTATATGAAATAGCCACATACAGTAGCAAACTACCATTATAATTTTAGACAACAATATACCGGTAATCCTTTCTACTTTTAAGGGGGACCTATGACTGTAAACGACAGAATCATATGCAACAGATTTCATTTTTTCATACAATTTGTTCTATAAAGAACTATATGTCAGTTGGAATTATAAGTAAAATTCACAATGTATCGTATAACAGATTTTAAAGTGGTTGTAAAGGCATAAAGTTTTTTATCCTAATGCATTCGATGCATTAAGATAAAAGAAAACTTCTGTATTTAGCAGCCCTACTCAGCCCCCCTAATACTTACCTAAGGTTTTTTTTCTTTAAAAATAACAAAACTGTTATTCTTGCCCCCTCTATGCAGTTGGTTTTGCACAGAGCTGCTCAGATCCTCCTCTTCTCGGGTCCCTCTTCTGCGCTCCTGGCCCCTCCCTCCTGCCACATGCCACCACAGCAAGCAGATTGCTATGGCCGCAGCTCTGTGTTCAGACATGGAGCCGCAGTTCGGCCCACCCCCTCTCTCTCCTGATTGGCTAACTGACTTTGATAGCAGTGGGACCCAATGGCGCCACTGCTGTGTCTCAGCCAATCAGGAGGGAGAGTCCCAGACTGCCTAGGCACTTGTGCACATCTCTGGATAGAGATGGGCTCAGGTAAGTATTAGGGGGGCTGAGGGAGATGTTACACATGGAAGGTTTTTTATCTTAATGCATAGAATGGATTAAGAAAAAAACCTTCTGCCTTTACAACCACTTTAAGGCCTGGTTGACACCTATGCAGGTTGCAGTTTGCATATTCCAGGTGCATGCGGAGCCTTCCGCTTAGCATGATGCTATGCGGAAGGCTCCGGCCGAAACATGTTAGCACTTTAGATGTTGCACTGCTGTTAGTGCTCAATAAAGTTTTAAAAAGAAGCAATTGAGTTGCCGGCATTTTTTGCTATTTTGATCTTTAATGTATGATACCTGTTGTAAGGGGGTTAGCTCAGCAGCGGGTGTGTGTGACCCCCTGGATGGGTTCACCACACAAAACAGGCACAGCAGACAGGGTTTATAGTTGCAAAAACGAAAGGTGCAGTTTATTTCAAACTATTTACAAGGGAAAAACAGCAAAACAAAAGAAACAGGAAAAGAAATCCTGGTCAACTTGACCGCTCACTACACACGTTGGTGTCCCTGACTAACAACTGGGTACAGCCTTGTGCTGTCCCAGTCCCTAGCTCCCTGCTTTTTGAAGTTATTACAGTAACCACACAGGCTTTGGCTCACCGCACAGAGATCACACTCCCCAGACTATCCACACAGATCTGATTCCAGGTTGGAGCATCTCCCTTAGCATGCTGGGAGTTCTTGTAGAGGCCTTAATGAGCCTACCTACTTCAACTGGGCTCATTAACTCTTCCCCTGCAAGACTCCCAGCACTCCCCCTAGTGGTATAAATCGGCATAAAGCCTGAATCTAGGACATATATACCTCCCATCCTGGATGCAACCCGGCGACTTTGCCTTCCTGCTGTCACACTGTGTACACATTTTCATTGGCTGATTATCATCATGTATGGTTATATTTGCACTCTCTGTTACTGAAGACCACTAATATAATCCTGATGATAGAAATGGTCATCCTTTTTTAATCCAATGTTGTGATATCCCTTTTGAGGACTTTGTATGTCATCCACTTTTCTATGTTGTGTGCTGTATCTAAGATATGATGTTATGATGGGATCTTTTATCTGTAAGTTTACTGTTAAAAATGTACATAGCAGTATGTTTACACCTAACACTAAAGGCCCGTACACATGATCCAATTTTATGGCCATAATTGTGTATTCTCCATCAGACAATTATTGGCTGAATTAACGACAACAAAAGTTGGCTGTTTATGCTCACCAACTGTTGGGCAATAAATCTGTTACGTCGGTTTATCCGATCGTGTGTACGCAAGTCCGTCCAACTAAAATCCAAAGTACAAACACGCATGCTCGGAACCAATGCTAAACATCAGACAACAATAGCAGAAGTTGCCCAAAGGGTGGTGGTAAAGAGCTAAAAAAAACACGTGGTTTGGTGAATGGCTGAAAATGTTGGCCGTGAACTTGTTCTGCATACACACGGCACAACGCCCATCGGACCAAAATCCACGGAAAAGTCGTATGGAAGTCCGATCGTGTGTACGAGGCTTAATTTACTACATGTCACACAGGGGTTGATTTACTTAAACTGAAGAGTGCAAAATCTGGTGCAGCTCTGCATAGAAACCAGTCAGATTCCAGTTTTTTTTTTTGTCAAAGCTTAACTGAACAAGCTGAAGTTGGAAGCTGATTGGCTACCATGCACAGCTGCACCAGATTTTGCACTCTTCGGTTTTAGTAAGAGTCTTATTTTTTTTTTCCAAACTGTAATAAGAGGTAGAGTCAATAGGTTTTCATACAGAAATTCATGCTGTTCAGTATGCAAGATTTGCAAACAGTGTAGGTGGGGCAGTTCAAGTCTAAAGGACACACATAGTGAAAAACATGAACCTTATGGTTCTTAATATCGCTTTCATCTAATCTACATGATAACTGACTCTTGTCTTCAAGCACTAAAATACACGCAGTTGTTCTGGACTCTTTCCAGCATCTGACCTTTGCAAAAAACAAACAAACAGGTCCATACTAAATTTTGTACCTGTGCATTTATTAGACTTTTCAAAGCATTAACATCAAATTTGAAGTCTTTCACAGCAAAGACTATTAAAGATTTGGTTATATTATTATTATTATTATTATACATGATTTATATAGCGCCAACAGTTTGCGCAGCGCTTTACAACATCAGGGAATAGCCACATATCTGAACAGGGGGGCACTTCTTCAATTTGATAAGGTCTGTGGGGGGGGGGGGGGGGGTTGGGTGGCTTTACCTCTCACTGTAAAGCCCTGTACACACGATCGGATTTCCTATGGATTCTAATCCGATGGAATTCCGATGAAGCTGACTTCCATCAGTCTTGCCTACACACCAGCAGTCAAAAATCCGACCGTCCCAAACGCAAAAACGCTCCGACAAGCCGAGAATAATGAAGTTCAATGCTTCTGAGCATGCGTCGACTTGATTCTGAGCATGCGTGGGTTTGTTATCCGATGGGGTTCCACACAGACGATCGGAATTTTCTATCGTTTTTTTTTTCCATCGGATAAATTTAAAACATGTTCTATTTTTTCTCACCGATGGAAAAAAGACAGATGGGGCCCATACACGATCGGTTTGTCCGAGGAGAAAAGTCCATTGGACTGTTTTTAACGGTAAAACCGATCGTGTGTACACGGCATTACAGATTGATTTTCACCCTTGTTTGCAGTTTTCTTTTATGTCCTATGAGCGGTTACGATTTGCATCCCATGGCCTTTAACGGAGTGGGTGAAAAGGCCTTCTGTGCTAAATGTAAGGTGGGTTTTGTATCTCATATCTCCTATGGGTGTTTTTTTACATGGATCCTGTCTATTGGTTAAATATGTAGTAGGGGGGTTGAGGGAGTGGTGTGGGTTGGGTTGGCAAGCTTCACAGGCAGTGTTCATACTTATGTCTTAATGCAATGCACCTATTCTTGTTGTGTATCACTTTTTTGTTTCTTTATTTATTGGGACGGCTTACAGTATTGTGGTGGGCGGTCCTTACTGTTGGTTTATATACTATGTGTTTTTTTAAAACAATAAAAAAAAAAAAAAAGATTTAGTTACATTGTGGTGCTTTATGGACATTGAAAAGTCTTGTAAAGCCTAGTACACACGGCCGAGAATCTCATCAGGAAAAAACCTGTTGTTTTTCCTGACCAGATTCTTAACAAGAATCTTGTCCCGGCCGAGTGTACACACGTACGATTCAAAAGAACCGCCATTCTTTTGAATGGCACGAACGTGGTGATGTCATTGACTACGACGAGCATACGCTCGTCACATTCGATGCCGTCGCCGCCATCTTGCTTCCCCCTACCTTTGCTTTGGAAGCTACCGCGCATGCATCAAAATCATTTCGAGCATGGCCGGGTTTCCATGGAGGCAAGTAAGTATACACGCGCTCGGGTTTCTCGTCAGGAAACAGGCCGACAAGACTCCCGACGAGAAAATAGAGAGCAAGTTCTCTATTTTTCTCGTGGAGATTCTGGGCAGATTTCCCGACGAGAAACCTGAAAGCCTCGTACACACGCACGGTTTTCTCGGCAAGAAAGCTCTGCCAGCAGTTTTCTTGTCGTTTCTTGCCGAGAAAACCGGTCGTGTGTACGAGGCCTTAGAGTCTATACTGAGCCTTTTTTTTTTTTTGTCTACAAACATTTTTTTATTAGAAAAAGTTTACATAGAAACACTGGATGATGAAAGTCTGCATCGCTTCCCCACTTTCGCTAAGCTAAGTAGAAGTTCCCTAAAGTGAACAGTCTTTGCCTTTCGAAAATAAATTCCATGGTGTCTTAATCACAGCACTATAGCATGAATAGTTCCAGTTATAAGCAATGCAGTAGCTCACATCCAACAATGGATGTAGAATGTAGATTCAAGCATTGCTGCATGCATGCTTGAATCTATTTGTAAAGTATACAGGCCTTAAAATGAACCTGTGGCCAGGCCACAAACAGTGGGGCCCCGTTCACACCTATGTGAATTGGTTGCGGCTTAAACCGCATCCAATTCGCATAACATTATAAAATACATTGATTTTAATGAGGCTGGTTCACATATGTGCGATGCATTCGCACTGCGCATTGCCCAAAAAACGTGCGGCTCAGGTGTGAATTCAGGGCCATTATCTTCTATGGGCACGCATCTGATTCGCAGATGTGTTTAGTTCTCATCAGGATTTCTCTCCTTCTCCTCACTACACTTCCCCCCTCCCCCTCCCCTCTCCCAGGTCTCCAAATTTGCAGCTAAAACTGAGATGATCTGCTGAACAGCTCTCTTGCAGAGATAAGAGAGCTGGAATTCGCACCGCACAAGTGTGAACCCAGCCTTAAAGTTTCACATAATTTTAGCAGGGAGTTTTAGCACCTATGTTAACCACTTGCTTACTGGGCACTTGGTCCTGCCCAGACCAATTTTCAGCTTTCAGCGCTCTCACTCTTTGAATAACAATTGCGCGGTCATACAACGCTGTACACAAATGAAATTTTTGTCATTTTTTCCCACAAATAGAGCTTTCTTTTGGTGGTATTTGATCATGTCTGCGGTTTTTATTTTTTTGTAAAAAAAAAAAACAAAAAAAAACGTTTTATATTTTGTTATAAAATTTTGCAAACGGGTAATTTTCCTCCTTCATTGATGTACGCTGATGGGCTGCACTGATGGGCACCAATGGGCTGCACGGATAGGCGGCACCGGTGGGCACTGATAGGTGGCACTGGTGGGCACTGAGAAGTGGCATTGGTGGGCACTGAGAGGTGACACTGAGAGGTGGTACTGATGGGTGGCACTGAAGGGCATTGATAGGTGGCACTGGTTTGCACTGAGAATTGGCACTAATAGGTGGCATTGATAAGTGGCACTGATAGGTGGCAGTGATGGGCACTGATGGGTGGCAATGATGGGCACTGATCAGCACTGGTAGGTGACATTGATAGGCAGCACTGCTAGGTGGCACTGATGAGGCACTGACTGGCACCACTGGTGGGCATTGCTAGGTGGCAGTGATGGGCATTGATAGGTGGTACTGATTGGCACTGACAGGTGGCACTGGTGGTCACTGTGGGCACTGGTAGGTGGCACTAGCAGGGGGTACTTGATTCCACTAATGAGGCAGAATTGCCTCTTCCACTGGGGACCGATGTCCCTCACTCACTAGCCGGTGATCGGCTTTTTTTTCTCCTCACGCTGCTAGCGTAAGGAGAAAAAAAAAACAGATTACCGAGCTTTGTTTTGATCACGTGATCAGCTGTCACTGGATGACAGCTGATCATGTGGTAAGGGCCCGGGACCGGCCCCTTACTCGGATCCGTGATCACCCGAGTCTCAGTGACTTGGTGATCACAGTGCGCGGGTGGAGCGTGCAAAGGGGAGGCTGTCTATTGACGGCCTCCTGGATTTTCAGGTCCACGCTGAAGCCGTCATTTGGCTATAGCGCGGGCCTCAAGTAGTTAAGAGGCTTTGGACTAGTGTTGATGACATCAGTTTGAGATGCCTCTGGGATCATACAGAATTCCTTGATGGGTGCATTTGACTTGAATGTGACCTCCTTCTGATCTGCTTTAGGTGGGATTTGCATTCCCATAGGCTTGTAAAGAGATGCAAGTGCAGATAAGCCCTCTGATACAGTCTCTAACAGAGTTTGTAAAGTCAAATATTGCAAACCGTGATTCAGCTTCCACATACACTCACCGGCCACTTATTAGGCTCAATTGCTTGGTGACACAAATTGCTAATTAGCCAATCACAGGGCAGCAACTCAATGCAGTTAGGCATCTTGATGTGGTGAAGACGACTTGCTGAAGTTCAAGCTGAGCATCAGAATGGGGAAGAAAGGGTATTTCAAGGACTTTGAACATGGCATGGTTGTTGGTGCCAGACTGCTGGTTTGAGTATTTCAAAAACTGCTCATCTACTGGGATTCTGGATCAACAACCATAGGGTTTACAAAGAATGGTCCGAAAAAGAGAAAATATCCAGTGAGCGGCCTTTGTGTGGACGAAAATGCCTTGTTCATGTCAGAGGGGAATGAGCAGACTGGTTCGAGATGATAGAAAGGTAACAGTAACTCAAATAACCACTCATTACAACCAAAGTATGCAGAATACCACCTTTAAATGCACAGCACATCGAACCTTGTAGCAGATGGGCTACAGCAGCAGAAGACCACACTGGGTGCCACTCCTGTCAGCTGAGAGCAGGAAACTGAGGCTACAATTTGCACAGGCTCACCAGAATTTGGACAATAGAATTTTTTTTTAAATGTTGCTGTCTGATGAGTCTCGATGAGAGCTGCGACATTAAGATGGTAGGGTCAGAATTTGACATAAACAACATGAAAGCATGGATCCATCCTGCCTTGTATCAACGGTTCAGGCTGGTGTGGAGGATATTTTCTTGGCACACTGTGGGCCCCTTAGTACCAACTGAGCATCGTTTAAACGCATCGTTTAAATGCCACGGCCTACCTGAGTATTGTTGCTGATCATGTCCATCCCTTTATGACTACAGTGTACCCATCTTCTAATGGCTACTTCAAGCAGGATAATGCACCATGTCACAAAGGTCAAATCATCTTACCACTTCTTGAACATGACAATGAGTTCCCTGTACTCCAATGGCCTCCACAGTCACCAGATCTCAATCCAATAGAGCACCTTTTGGATGTGGTGGAACAGGAGATTCGCATTATGGATGTGCAGTTGACAAATCTGCAGCAATTGTGTGATGCTATCATGTCAATATGGTCCAAAATCTCTGAGGAATGTTTCCAACACCTTGTTGAATTTATACCACGTATAATTAAAGCAGTTCCGAAGGCAAAAGGGGTCCAACCCAGTACTAGCAAGGTGTACCTAAGAAAGTGTCTGGTGAGTGTAGTAGTACTATGTATCCCCTGCAGGCCTTGTGTTCCCCAGTAGACGGAATTCCTGCAGCCTGCTCTTCTGCAGAGTACTTTTTGTTTTTTTGTTGTCATGCTGTCCTGTGCACTCCCTCATTCATTGTACAGGATACGGCATTGATACACTGTGTCCGGTACACTGATGTAGTTGTGTGAAACACTCCTGGCCAGTAGTGGCAAGCAGACGTGGCCCCCCACACTCGCACATCAATCGATCAAAACGGGGCGATCCACTGGCACTACACAAACCCCCCCTGGCTGCGATACTATCGCACTAGTGCCACTCCCCCGCGCGATCGATGGCCATACCTTATTGCGGTAGAGGTGCGAGGAGGAGGATGAGGTGGCGATGCTCTGCTGCATCCTGGGTAGGAAAAAGAGATTGCTGCTCCCGGGGCATTGCTTCTCCTCCTGGCTGAACAAGAGGGAGGTCCAGAGACCCGGCCTAAGACTTCCGAATATTAATTTGCTAATGTCACACAAGTGGGTGGGCTCGGGGCGCAATGCTCTGTGCCCTGAGCCCACCCTTTTTGAAGCCAATTAGAGCCACTGGCTCTAATCACGTGTTTTAAAAAAAAAAACATTGAACTCTATGCCCTGAATGGAGATTAGGGGCCGGGCGCATGGTTTAGACGGGCGGCACCTGCGCCCTTAATAGAGGGGCCGCCACTGCTCCTGGCACACCCATTGGTTTGTCTGCACAGCAACTCTTGGGACCTGTGACATCTACAGAAGCTGCTGGATGTCATTTACATTCTCCTACCTCCCAACCCCCGGATATAGGGGGAAAAGAGGGTACCTGGTGGGCAGGTAAAACAATAGAAATAAGTGCTTGTTTCTGCATTTTACCAAAAATGCATGTTTAAAGAAGGTGTAAGATGCTTCAAAACAAGTCCTCAATGACTTCTGTATGTGTAGGCAACACGGAGCAATTCATCCTCAAATTTCATATTAGAAGCACAGAATAAACCAGCTCTGCTCACCCATTTTACCCTCCTAAGCAGATCAGTAGTCTTTATGCCAGCTTCGGGAGAATGAATTGTTTTACAGTGCATGCTGCTACAGTGGTCAATGAGGCATTGTTCTATTGCTTGTAAATAATATGGAAATCCTTAAATTTTCATAATCTGTCTACAAGTTCCAAAAAATGTCTACAAGTTCGTTTTAAACCTGAAGGTGACTTTGGGGAATCCATAAAGCTTTACAAAAAGTAACAGATCTGATGACTAAATTCAACATAATCATGATCAGAATGACCTACATTCTTTGAATTTCAGTAAAATAATTTGTTATCATCAAGTACAGTAATACCTCGGATTGCGAGTAAAGCGGTTTATGAGCGTTTCGCAATACGAGCTATTATGTTTTTTAAATCCTGACTCGGTTTGCAAGATGAGTAGGATTCAGGCCTCTGGGGTGTGTAGTACCGTCTTTGGCCAGAGGTGCCGGTGACACTCAGAGCCACTTGGAGACACTCGGAAACACTCTGTCCCCGAGTGTCTCCGAGCCTCTCTGAGTGTCTCCGAGTGCATCCGAGTGGCTCCGGCGCCCCCCACCTCTGGCCACAAACGGAACTGCATACAATAGCCGTCACTGTGGAACAAATTATTTGAGTTTCCATTGACTCCTATGGGGAAACTCGCTTTGATATACGAGTGCTTTGGATTACAAGCATTCTTCTGGAACTAATTATTCTCGTAATCCAAGGTACCACTGTACTGCATCTTAAAGCAGAACTCCGGGCAAAAAATGTTTTATTTTCTGTAGTGGGCGGAGGGGGTCTCACAGCCCCCGGTCTGTGCCGCCCATGGAGGAAGTGTCCTCCTTCTCCTCTCTCCTCCTCCTCCTCCTCCACTGGTCCCTGCCAGTCACTGCCCCCCCCGTCCACTCCGCTGCCGCTCACAATCTCTGTGCAGAGCGGGATCACAAATGACCGGGATGACACAGCGGGGATCTCGGGCTGTGACAGCTATTGTATTGTATGTGAAATACCAATCTCTGTAGTGTCCCGCCTCCTGCCGACATTGTCACTGACAGCGTACTGTTCCAATGCAGGCGGGAGGCGGGACATTACAGAGATCGGTATTTAACATACAATACCTGTCACAGCGGGATATCGCACAACGGGATATCGCCCCGCTATGTCATCCCAATAATTTTGCGATTTCAAACCCCAATGCTGCACTGGTGGTCCCTGACATGGGGCACTGATGGTCCCTTATATGCAGCACTGCATTTTTTTGAATCTCAGAGCTGACTTCCTGAAAATGAAATCAGACATTTCTCTTAAACTGTAAGAAATTTCATGAATGTAATAACTGTTTAGTGTTTTGTGTGGGGGGGGGGTGTACTAATGGGGGATTTTTTGAATATCCCGGAGTTCTGCTTTAAATAACGCTTGTTCAAAGGAATGCTAAACATTTGTTGTTTCATTTACATTGTCCCTTCCATTTTTGTATATGTATGATGGCACTGTAATTATTTTAATAAAAAAAAAAAATATAAGTACCTTTTTCCTAATCAATATACAGCTGTCACAATTACCCAGATCTTTCCCAGCGTGTCTGCTGAAAAAATAAGCAGGAGGAGCTTCTAATCCTCTGCTGCTGGTCACATGTTCAAAATAAAAAAATAAAACACAGCCTTTGGATTGCAGAGTAAAAATAAATAAATAAATATCAATAAACTGTTTTAAATTGTTATACAAATATATATTTGGATACAATTTTTATTATTTTTTGGAAATAACATGGTGTCACAGGCTGTGTCACACCGCTCCAGCCTATGTCTTAAAAATAAGAGGGAAGCGAAGCCACAATTAACCTACATGTAATATCCCGTCCCCATTATGTTTAGCTTTTCAGTGGGAATGGAGGTGGAAGGAGGGAGTGGGCTGTCTTTTACTACTGTGTATACGCCCACATGTGTGACTCTATAGTCACATGGGCTACTCAGATATGATAGGGAGGAAATGCTCAGCATAGAAACTTACTGAAAACTGAGCATGTGCAGAGTTGCTACCACAGCTGCAAAATCCCTAGCTGAATTGGGGACACAAATCTAATAGTGACCGAGTGAGTGACAGCATGTAATACACCATTTATCGATAGTTTTAATGATGTGGGTTTAGTGACACTTTAAGTAAAAATTGTTACTGATCATTTTTATCTTCTGTAATGTGCAGTTATTGAAGGACTGATCAAGGGAGAAGACCCAGCAAGTCATATATTGCATTATGTGGAAGAAATTTTCCTCTTTATTAATGGAGTCATATTTTGGGTAGATATACATACAAACTTGGATCAAACATAAAATACTATTCCAGTTTATATAAAATCCACATGTTAATAGGAAATGTAAAGACTGTTATGACTTGCTCTATAAAAATAAGTTATAGTTTATAGAGGTATAGTAAAAAATAATTTCTTGAGATAAAATAACTAAATAATTAACTTGTAACAAGCCAGGAATTTGATAAAGAACAAAATAGATAACACTACTGAAGGCTGCAACATGTGAAGTTAATGTAGGGATATAAAACGGAAAATTTATTACCAAATACTTACTATAATTTTCCTTTCCTGATAGACTCCATGGCAGACTACGTGTGGGTTAACCCCGCCTCCTCTCCATAGCTATAGGACCCCTTACCCATAAATTTGAGATCAATTCCACAGACAGGTGTTCCGTAACTAGCCGACTCAAGTTTCAGCTCTCATATTTTATTCATGGGTGGGAACTCCGTCTGCCATGGAGTCTATCAGGAAAGGAAAATTACGGTAAGTATTTGGTAATAAATTTTCTGTTTTCCTGACAGACTCCATGGCAGACTACATGTGGGAAATAACTAGCCAATCCACACGGGAGGGTATGCTTGAGCAAAAAATATTTAATCTTTCCCATCGACTGATAGGATTTTTCGACCAAAATTTACAGAGGAAAGGGAAGCAGGCTCAATACAATAATGAGTCATAAAAGTATTAAATGGAAGACCACGAAGCTGCCTTGCAAATCACTTCAGGAGCCACGTGTCGAGCTGCTGCCCATGAGGCTGCCATGCCTCTGGTGGAATGAGCCGTCACCACCTCTGGAGGGGCCAAGCCCTTTGCCCTGTAGGCCTGTTGAATAGACTGAACTATCCAGGCTGCTATCGTTCTGGAGGAAGCTCTCTTCCCTTTGTTGCTGCCAGAATGTAATAAGAACAGGTAGTTCGAGTTTCTAAAAGATGAAGTGACTCTCAGATACTCTTTCAGAGTCTCGCCAACATCCAGGGGATGAGCATCTGCTGATTCTGGAAAATTGAAGGTAGGAAGGACTATTTCCTGGTTTTCGTGAAAAACTGACGTGACTTTGGGTTTAGACCCAAGCATGGGAATAAGGACCACGCGGTCCGGGAGGAAAGTCAGAAAGGGTTCTTGATAACCCAGGAAGCTTATTTCTGAAACCCTTTTGGCTGAAGTAATGGCCACTAGAAAGGCCAGTTTGATTGATAAGTCTTTAACAGAAAGATCCTTGTTGTTGAGCGCTGAAAGAGCATCAAGGATGAGCGGAAGATCCCATTTGGGGAATCTGGGTTTCCTCTGAGGCCTGATTCTCGAAGCCCCCCGAAAGAACTGTTGAACCAGGGGAGTTGCCCATGATGTTCCTGAAAATGCCGATAAGGCTGAAACTTGTACCCTGAGGGAACTGATTGACAAAGGAAGATCCAAGCCTGATTGGAGAAAACTCAGGACGTCTTGAACTCCAGGATTTATGAAGGATTTTCCAGCAGAAGTCATGAAGCTGACGAATCTTGTCCAGATTCTGTTATAGGTTTTGTTTGTGTTAGCCTTTCTGGAGCTCATAAGGGTAGAGATTACCCTTGAGGCACACCCAAGAGACTCTAGCCTATCCCTCTCAAAAACCAAACCATCAGTCTCAGTATCGCTGGACAAGGGTGCAGGGTCGCCCCTGAGAAAGAAGGTCCGGCCTGAGAGGAAGAGGCAGCAGGTCCCTGAAGCTCATCAGGTTCAGGAGAGGAAACCATGGCCTGCTCAGCCAGTATGGTGCTATTGTTATTACTTCGACTTTCTCCAACTGGAACCGCTGCAGGAATTTCAGCATGATCGGAGGTGGAGGGAAGGCGTATGCCTTGTTGTATCTCCATTGGCTTGTTAATGCATCTACTCCGAAGGCTTGACTGCACCGACCTCGAGTGAAGTATCTGTCTACTTTGTGATTGCAGGGGGATGCAAACAGATCCACTTCTGGATCGATTCCCAACGATAGGATCCACTTGAATGTTTGTGGATGCAGTGACCATTCGTTGTTGTCTAGGTTGCTGCGTGACAGAAAGTCCGCTTGAATGTTCTGCTCCCCTGGAATGAAGACTGCTGTTAAGTTGAGCAGATTCCTCTGAGCCCAGGTCATGATAGGTTCGACCTCTTGGAGAAGGGTGGAGCTCCGAGTGCCCCCTTGTCTCTTCACATATGCCACAGCGGTGGTATTGTCCATTTTGAGTAGGACGGACTTCCCTTTCAGAAGGTGGGAGAATGCTTGAAGGGCGCACCATGCCACGCGCAGTTCCAGAACGTTTGACCCTGGAATGTGGAGACGGGCATCCCATTTGCCCTGAGCCAATTCTGCCCCACAATGTGCCCCCCAGCCCGCATTGCTGGCATCGGATGTAACAGTCATCCATTGGATGGGAGCAAGAGAGTGGCATGTTAACAAATTTTTGTGTTGAAGCCACCAGGGGAGACTGTTCCTCATTGACTAAGTAATCCTGATCAGCTGATTGAGATCATCTGTCTTCCACTGCTGGAGGAATCCTGATTGGAAAGGACAAAGCGTCCACATTGCCCATTTGACCATGGGGGATGTGGCCACCATCGTGCCGGTTATCTTCAGGCACTGTGACGCCCTTAGGTGAGGGTAGTGTAGGGCTAAGGATATTCTTTCCCGGATGACCGGAATTTTTCCTTCGGGAAGAGAGATGGTATTCTCTGCGGTGTCGAATTGTGCTCCTAGATAGGTTAGACGTTGGGTCAGCTCTAGCTGACTTTTCTCCCGGTTTAGGAGCCATCCGAACTCTATTAATGTAGAGATCACTTGGTCTTTGTGGATCAACAGCTGCTGCTTGTCTTGGGACAGTAGTAGCAGATCGTCTAGATAATGATACAGACGCACACCCTGTATTCTGATAAGAGACACAATCGCCAACAGTACCCTGGAAAAGACTCTTGGAGAGGTCGTTAGTCCGAATGGAAGACAAATAAATTGTAAGTGCACTCGTTCGACCTGAAATCAAAGGTATTAGTGGAATTCTTTTGCCACGGGAACATGAAAATACGCGTCCTTTAGATCTATTGAGATCAACCAGTCACCTGGTTGTATGACTTTTTGGATGGTTGAGAGTGATTCCATCTTGAATTTCTCGTGTTTTATGTACCCGTTTAGGAAAGTGAGAACTATAACTGGTCGCAGGAGCCATTCTTCTTTTGTACTAGGAAGAGGGGGGAGTATACCCCTTGGAATTCCTCGTCCTTTGGGATGGGCACCACTGCTCCTTGAACTTTCAGGGCATTCACATAAGAAAGAAGAACTTGTTGTTTTTCTTCTGAATGAGGCATAGAAGTTTGCATTGGTCTGCATGGAGGGACCTTGGTGAAGGACCATGTGTGACCTATTGAGACCGTTTTGATGGTCCAATGGTCTGAGATCGAGGCCACCCAAACGTGCCGGAAGAGACGTAGGCGAGCCCCTACCCGACACGCTTGGGCGGGCCCAATCTCAAAAGGACTTGGTTGGCTCGTGCCCACCGGGCGTTTGTTTCTTGCCAGTTTTCTGGAAAGATGTCTGCCTGTTCCAGTTCCAACTTCTCCTAAAATCCCGTCCGGGCCTATAGGAGAGTGCCTCTCTTGAACGCTCTGTACTGCGTCTCTGCTGAGGTTTTCTTTGGTTAAACGGACGTCTGTCCTGAGGGAGGAACCCCGACTTTCCGCCTGTAGCCTTTGAAATGGCGTTGTCTAGTTTGTTCCCAAACAGGGAAGTTCCTTCAAAAGGAATTTTGCACCATGCCTGCTTTGAGGCTGGATCAGCAAGCCAGGGGCGCAACCATAGTGCTCGTTTGGCTGTGACCGAGGATAGCATGGATTTAGCCATCAAGCAGATGAGATCAATTGATGCTTCTCCCAAAAAGGCAACAGCTATTTTAAGTTCCTGTACTGCTGAACTTTGTGCTAGTTCCTCCGAGACACCTTTCAGAACAGAGTCTACGTTTTCCACCCAGGCCTCCATTGCTTTGGAGGTGACTGCAAGGGCTAGGGCTGGTTTGCAAGCCATACCGTTCAAGTTATATATCCTCCTAAGATCTTGGTCAATCTTTCGATCCAGACCATCTTTAAAAGCCACGGTGTCATCTAGTGGGAGGGTGACATGCTTCGCTAGGCGCATTACTGCTGCATCCACGAGGGGAGCATTTTCCAAATGCTTAACTTCCTCCGATTTAAAGGCATATAGTCTAGAGGTTTTGTTTAGCATAGAAACCTTCTTATCTCCCTTGCTCCATTCTTCCTTAAACACTCCTTTCAGCTCGGAGGGAAATGGGAAATTGGAGCGTTCCTTCCCCAGTTGTTTAAACAGTTTTCTTTGTTTTTCTGCGGGGGCAGTGGCATCCTCCAGCTTTAAGGTTTCCCTCACTGACTTGATCAGTGGAGCGACTAAAGTGTAGTCGAATCCCACTACATAATCATCTCCCTCCATCTTGTCTTGCGAGTGTAGCGCTACCCCCAGTTAAGAGAGCCGCTGGTTTGATTTCGGGCCCTGCATACAGCACCGCAAGCCCCCGGCAATCTTACTCGACCCACTCTGGCACAGTTAGTCTAGGGTTAAACTTATATCACTTTCAGTAATATTGCAAAGGGGCAATCTCTTTTAGCAGTAAGACAACACACTGAGGCGAGAGATCAAATGCAACGGCTTTACTTTATATCAAAAGCATAGGCAGAACAGAACACATGCAACTTACTTACAGAGCCCTGTAGCAATAGGTATAGCACACAACAATGGCCCAGCGCGGTAACACACCGCGCGCAGCTATTATAGTGTGCGCGCCCTGTGGCGCACTAAACAATATTCTATCTCCCCCCTAGTCAGGCCTGACATAGAATAAATCTCAGTCTTTTCACTCTATGATTTCTTCGCATGCAAACTTTCGGTGGTGCACATGATGAGATGATATTTGTAATCCACAAATAGGCAGTCTCAAGGAACACTAAACTGGAGACTCTTCAACTCTGTCCTGCTACGGGTCTCCTAATGGAACAACAAACAATGATAGGTGGGCCAAGGCAGTCTATAGGCCTAAACACGGTACAGTCTATTGGTTTGAGCAAGTGCTCGCTCACCACTCCGGACGCGATCCCAGTCCGGGACTTCCACCTGCTGTGTCTCCGCACACAGCGTCTGCAATGATCGGGTCCCCAATCAAAGTGATGTCCTCACTCGACAAGTCCGGTGCCACCCAGGCTCCGCAGTGGGGTGGAATGCTCTTTGGAAGTTGCGCAAGGCCCAGGCTTCAGGCCTTGCACTGCAGCAGATCCGCACAGGAAGAAACTCTTGCTTGCAGCGCGGTGTCTAAAGAGGCCGAGCTCCGCCTCGCCTCCTCCTTAAATAACCCCTCCCATGAGTCTCTGCGATGGCTAACTGCACCCTGGGTGCCGAACGGGGTTCTGGATAACGTAGTCCCGGGGCCTTAAAGGAGACCCCGCTACACAAGGAAACATGGGAGGCATCATGGGGCTGGAATTGGCCGGGATCCTCCTGGGCCTCGTCAGCCAAGGAGCCAGACAACGTGGTGGACTGGCTCCTTGTGTGGGGGGCATCTATTTCCATTATAGACTGCTGTACCACACGTTTGACAAGAGACTCAAGATTTGGTTTTTCAGTCTCTTTCTCAACGACCGCTCGGGCATAGCATGACTCACACAGCGATTTGCCCTCTGGGATGCTAGGTTTACATCCCCAACAGGCTCTGTGGTCAGAGCAACTATCGCGGTGGTGGTGGTGGTGACTAGAGGAGGAATGGGAACGTCTCCTATGTCTAGAGGGGGAATGTGAGCGTCCCCTATGATGGTGGGTCCTAGACGGAGTATCACGTCTGGACCTAGAAGATGATTGGTGATGATGATGATGATGATGTTGTGGCCCACCAAGGTCCCTATCCTGTGACCGATGAGATGATGTAGTCGGGCTGTAAGAGATAATACAGACAGACAGAGGGAGGGGGAAGGTGGGCAGGTTGTAATCGTTAGCAACCACCAGCATAATGACACCAAGACACCAACCCCCTACCCACTCCGCACATACCTTGTGCGGGAGGGCTGGCCACACGGCGGTGAAGATGAGTCCATGACGAGGAAGATACACAATGATCCGTGACTACTCTACCTAAACTAAGGATAAGCAGATCAATGCAAGAACAGCACAAAAAAAAAAAGTTTTTTTTTTTTAAACTGTCCCTTTAAGAGACACTAAGCATTAAGCATTACATGCATTACATTGTCAAGAAGTGCTTACCCCGTCCTGGTAGTATTGAGGCTCCAGGAGGCTGCCGCTATATGCCCACAGGTTGTCCCACCTGTATAGGGCTCTTCAGCGGTTTAAATAACCCGCCGGAAAGACGTCACGGCCGGTCCCGCTGCGCGCCGAAGGTACCGAACCTACTGCGCCTGCGCGGCCCCTGACCCCTCTGCCACACTGCGCACGTGCGAGAACCAAGCCTCGGTTTTACCGCAGCTTCGCGCGTGCGCAGACGCGCGGTGGACCGGTGAATCAGGAAGTGAAGTGGCGTCCTGGAATGCAGAAGCGTTCCACACACGGCGCGGTATAGGGAAAACAAACAATGCACAAGGCAAGAGGGAATACAGACAAACAACACACATAAACGGTCTGCCATGGGAATACATGAAAAAGTCTTCAGACCTTGCCAGCCAGTCCTATGTCCGTCCTGGTACACTGGGCCACATCCCTTCCACCGAAGGGGTATTAACTGCCCGAAATCCACTCGCCCGCTCATAGCTGGGCCCTGGGTGCACCGCATAACTGGTACCTGATCCGACGGACATCCTGGACATGCACTGAATCACATGATGAAGGGTCTATATGAGGAGGACAAAAACACCTGACTGTGGAGGTGAGCTCAAATTTATGGGTAAGGGGTCCTATAGCTATGGAGAGGAGGTGGGGTTAACCCACACGTAGTCTGCCATGGAGTCTGTCAGGAAATGCTTATTAAGTTGACTGATATCGTATTATCTACAAAATAACATAGTACTGCTATATGCTCTTTAAACACGGTCACCTTAATTCACCCACTTTAAATGCTGTGTCTGTCATAGGATATACAGTGGGCCAAAAAAGTATTTAGTCAGCCACCAATTGTGCAAGTTCTCCCACCTAAAACCATGAGAGAGGCCTGTAATTGTCATCATAGGTATACCTCAACTATGAGAGACAAAATGTGGAAACAAATCCAGACAATCACATTGTCTGATTTGGAAAGATTTTTTTTTGCAAATTATGGTGGAAAATAAGTATTTGGTCACCTACAAACAAGCAATATTTCTGGTTCTCACAGGCCTGTATCTTCTTCTTTAAGAGGCTCATCTGTCTTCCACTCATTACCTGTATTAATGGCACCTGTTTGAACTTGTTATCAGTATAAAAGACACCTGTCTACAACCTCAAACAGTCACACTCCAAACTCCACTATGGTGAAGACCAAAGAGCTGTCGAAGGACACCAGAAACAAAATTGTAGACCTGCACCAGGCTGGAAAGACTGAATCTGCAATAGGCAAGCAGCTTGGTGTGAAGAAATCAACTGTGGGAGCAATAATTAGAAAATGGAAGACATACAAGACCACTGATAATCTCCCTCGATCTGGGGCTCCACGCAAGATCTCACCCCGTGGGGTCAAAATGATCACAAGAACGGTGAGCAAAAATCCCAGAACCACACGGGGGGGACCTGGTGAATGACCTGCAGAGAGCTGGGACCAACGTAACAAAGGCTACCATCAGTAACACACTACGCCGCCAGGGACTCAGATCCTGCAGTGTCAGACGTGTCCCCCTGCTTAAGCCAGTACATGTCTGGGCCCGTCTGAGGTTTGCTAGAGAGCATTTGGATGATCCAGAAGAGGATTGGGAGAATGTCATATGGTCAGATGAAACCAAAGTAGAACTGTTTGGTAGAAACACAACTCGTCGTGTTTGGAGGAGAGAGAATGCTGAGTTGCAACCAAAGAACACCATACCTACTGTGAAGCATAGGGGTGGTAACATCATGCTTTTCAGGCTGTTTCTCTGCAAAGGGAACAGGCCGACTGATCCGTGGGGTACATGAAAGAATGAATGGGGCCATGTATCGTGAGATTTTGAGTGCAAACCTCCTCCCATCAGCAAGGGCATTGAAGATGAAACGTGGCTGGGTCTTTCAGCATGACAATGATCCCAAACACACCGCCCGGGCAACAAAGGAGTGGCTTCGTAAGAAGCATTTAAAGGTCCTGGAGTGGCCTAGCCAGTCTCCAGATCTCAACCCCATAGAAAACCTTTGGAGGGAGTTGAAAGTCCATGTTGCCCAGCGACAGCCCCAAAACATCACTGCTCTAGAGGAGATCTGCATGGAGGAATGGGACAACATACCAGCAACAGTGTGTGACAACCTTGTGAAGACTTACAGAAAACGTTTGACCTCTGTCATTGCCAACAAAGGATATATAACAACGTATTGAGATGAACTTTTGATACTGACCAAATACTTATTTTCCACCATAATTTGCAAATAAATTCTTTCCAAATCAGACAATGTGTCTGTCTGGATTTGTTTCCACATTTTGTCTCTCATAGTTGAGGTATACCTATGATGACAATTACAGGCCTCTCTCATCTTTTTAAGTGGGAGAACTTGTGCAATTGGTGGCTGAATAAATACTTTTTTGCCCCACTGTAAGTCTTACAGTTGGTCATATTTATTTATTTTTTGCCTGCATCAACAATATTAAAGTAAATTTACAATGGTTATCAGATAGATATACAGTAAAACCTTGGATTGAGAGTAATTTGGTCTGAGAGTGTTTTGCAAGACAAGTAAGATTTTTTTATAAATTTTGATTTGATAAACACGCGATGTCTTGATATACAAGTAGCATCATGTCACAACTGAGTATAAAAGAGAAGAGAGGCCCCTCTAAGTGTAGCAATATGGTTACATTTAATGAAGGAACAATATTTAGCAACTCACATTGTTGATAATTAAAACAGGCACATCTAAGCATGCAGACATCTGGGGTAAAGCTGTCCACATAGACCGTCCTCCGCACCGCCATCAATGTCATCCCTTCCACGCTGCGCTCCACGAGCTGTTCAAGCCTCTCTTTCAGATCGCTCTACTGCAGGGTAGTCTTCCCGGTCACGATTGCAGACTGATAGCGGTGAGAGCCGGCGTTGCGGAGGACGGTCTATGTGGACAGCTTTATCCCGGATGCTTGCATATTTAGATGTGCCAGTTTTATTTATCAACCATGTGAGTTGCTAAATGTTGTACCTTCATTAAATGTAACCATATTGCTACACTTAGAGGCGCCTCTCTTATACTCTGTAGCTCCTGCTGGATTTTGCTTCTAATCCCCTTATGGAGGCTTCCAATTGTGGATGGACATGTTATGGTTACACAACATATCACATTGCTATAATCTTTTTATATGGACTATAAACTGAAGGACCTATGAATAAATGGTTGTGGAACAAATCATCTGAGTTTCCATTATTTCTTATGTGGAAAGAAATTTGCTTTGATATACAAGTTCTTTGGATTACAAGCACGTTTATGGAACGAATTATGCTCGCAATCCAAGGTTTTACTGTATTTTATTAGCTTTTTTAAATGTATGTTAAATCTATTTTTTTTCCAGTTTTGATAATATAGGAACATAGAAGGGATAGAACCTCTGTCTATCTTGTCCCTGCTGGTTAGATTGACAACTGAGGTACCGGTATTTCCTATGACTTTGTAGAGATTGCCAGACACTTGTGTCTCCATGCCAGGAAGTGTAGACAAATCTTCCCAACAGGACAGAGACAGCAAACATTAACTGACAAGGGTTGGAAACCATCACCGCTCTGTCAAAAACTAAAGCAAAAAGTTTTGGCTACCGTATATACTCGAGTATAATCCGAGATTTTCAGCCCTTTTTCTTGGGCTGAAAGTGCCCCCCTCGGCTTAAACTCGAGTCAGTGTACCTGAAAATATTGAGAGGCTGCGGACGTCCATCGTTTAAATCTCGCGGTCTCCTCCTGGTCCCAGGTCCCATCCGTGATAGGCAGAACTGTGTCTGCTGAGAATCGCCTATGACGAACGTTCTCTCATCCTCACCCATCCCAACAGACACTGTGTTCAGTGTTCCGCCAATCACGGACGCCTTTTCATCCTCGGACAAGAGGACGTCCGTGATTGACGGAACACTGAACACAGTGTCTGCTGGGAAACTGAGGATGAGAGAACGTTCGTGATAGGCGGAACTGTGTCTGCTTAGAAACGCCTATCACGGAAGGGACCAGGAATAGGCTGCGAGTTTTAAACAGTGAATGGACGCCCGCAGCCTCTCAATTTCAGGTACACTGACAATGGCACAGTGAGGATTGGCACAGTGACGATGGGCACAGTGAGGATTGGCACAGTAAGGTGGCAATGGGCAGAGTGAGGTTGGGCACAGTGACAATTGGCTTAGTGAGGTTGCAATGGGCACAGTGAGGCATGCAAATGGGCATTGTTGACCCTCTTCCACTTACAGGACTGCTGCATTCTCACCCTCCGCTTATACCCGAGTCAGTAAGTTTTCCCAGTTTTTTGTGGTAAAATTAGGTACCTCGGCTTATACTCTGGTCGGCTTATACTCGAGTATATACGGTATACACTACTGTATATCATACCTCACAACTTTTGAGATGGGAACGAGGGACACCTACTAGCAAAAGTAGATATGTGCAATTCCTTTAGTTCCAAATTAGTTTTTTAACAAATTTTGACAAATTAGTTAATTCCGAAATTTCCGAATTTTTCCATTTCCGAATTTTCTGATTTTCTGATTTCAGAAATTTCGAATTTCGTAAATTCGGAATTTCAGAAATTCGGATTTTCGAATTTCCGAATTTTGGAAATTCTGAATTTCGAAAATTGGAAATTTTGAAAATTTGATAATCGAAAATTCGAGATTCGAAAATTCGAAATTGCAAGATTCGAAAATCTAAAATTCTAAAATGGGAAATTTGGAAAGTTGAATTTCAGAATTTTCAGAATTTCCGAAAAAAGCAAAAAGACGAATGAAACGGAAAAAAAAAGGAATTTTTCGGCAGTGCACATGTCTAAGCAAAAGTATGGAGGCATAGGTCACACCCCCTGATTAGTTAAACCCACAAGCACTTTTTTTTTTACCACTACTATTCCTTTATATTGGCTTTTGAAATATACAAAAACAGAAATTTAGAAATCGGATGAAAGGTTTAGCACTGGGAAGCACTTTTTGAAAGCTAAAAAGTAAATTTTATATACAACTATATAGATCAGAACAAAATGAGGGACAAGTGAGGAGGAAAGAGGGACAGATGGACTTTGTTTCAAATCAGGGACAGTCCCTCGAAATCAGGGACAGTTGGGAGCTATGTGTAAATGTTTTGTTTTTTTATCTCTTTTTATTAAAACACACAATCATAGTTTTGCCACAGCATTGGTCACATCATTATACCACCACTTCTGGACCGGAGTACATTTGTGTACTTTTTTTTTTACCTGGAATGATATCATATAGCCTAAGGGGGATATTTATAAAGCAGTGAATGGGCCATTCACAAAATAATCACTGCAAAAGTATTCTTCTGGTGCATATGTTAAAGCATACCTCCCAACTTTTTGAGATGGAAATGAGGGACACCTATTAGTAAAGTATGAAGCCATGGGACACACCCCCTGCCACACCTCTTTAAAGGAGAGTTATACAAAAAAATTATTGGTCAAACCCACAAGTGCTTTTTTTCCCCCCACTACTATTCCTTTATACTGGATTTTGGAATTTACAAATGCAGTAATTTAGAAATTGTATGAAAGGTTTAGCACTGGGAAACACTTTTTGATAGATAAATAGTGCATTTTATATTCAACTATATAGATCAGACCAAAATGAGGGACAAATGAGGAGGAAAGAGGTTAGGGACTTTGTTCCAAATCAGGGACAGTCCCTCGAAATCAGGGACAGTCCCTCGAAATCAGGGACAGACCCTCGAAATCAGGGACAGACCCTCGAAATCAGGGACAGTTGGAAGCTATGGTTAAATTACAGTGATTGATCCACCTGTAGTGAATGTTTGGCGAATGTCACATTCACTGCATTAAAAAGGCTGTTTTGGTGATAGTTTTTTTGAATGAAGGCACCTTTACATACCTATAGAACGGTTAGATGAGTATTTACATGCTGTAACTATAGAGTTTTTTTTTTAAAGTGAAACTTCACTTTTTCAATCAACATTGAGTATTCTGAATCCTCATGCTGCTAGCATTAGTAAATAGATGGGAAGGTATGTTATATTTACATGTTTTAACCCTTTTGCCGCCAGGTCCCTACGTTGTACGGACCTAACGGCGGGGGGTATTACACACAATCCGGTGGCTGCAGACACTGGGATTGTGTGTGAAACAAACAGTCAGGTGAGAGTGTTTGGTTGGCTCCGCTGCCACCCGATTGCTCGCACACACCCCCAGTACCAGTGCTCCCCCCTGCCGCTGCACCCCGCCATGCTTACTGGACTCCGCTTGCCCATCAGTGGGCCCGGGATGTCCATGGAAGGTGCCGGCGGGTAGAGGGGAAGGAGAAGAGCGGACACACGTCCGCTCTCCTCCCCTTCTTCTTGTGACCCGGAAAGCAACGTCTCTGACGTCACTTCCTGGTCAAGCTCTCGGCGTCCCCGGCTCGCTTTGCCGGTGTAGGATGTTTTGCAATGCGATCTGTATTGCAAAACATTCAGTGGAATACTGTTTGTCCCCTATGTGATGAAAAAAAAAAAGTTAAGTAAAAGAATTGTTGTTTTTTTTGCAAAAAAAAAAAAAGTACACCTAAGCACATAAAATCACCCCCTCCAAATTTTTTGAGTACCCTCACATACACACACGCACGAACGTAAACGCATTCGTCGGGGCGCCTACGTGTGAAAACGTTGATTGCGATACACATGTTACATATCGCCGTGTACGCCGGAGTGAGAGCAATAATTCTAGCACCAGACCTCCTCCGTAACACTAAACTGATACCTATAGGGGGCTTTTGAAGCGTTGCCTATAGAAAATATAGGGTACTGAAGTTTGACGCCATTTCACAGGCGCACAAAAATTTAGGGTTTGGTCTTGTGGGGAAACTCTTTACTCAGCACAACCTCATCTTTTATATTTTACCAAAAATTTGGGTAATTTATTGCGTTTGTTTGCCTTAAAATTCACATTAGTGTGTTTTTCATACTGAAATTTTGCGTTTCCTATACCAGTAATATCGTGTGACATAAAAAATTGGAAATACCACTATTTTATTCTTTATGTGGCCCGCGGAGCCCTCTGATGTGGCCTGTGACTGCCTGTTCTGGGATGGAATAGAATAGAATACTGTAATTAAAGGTCAGTTTTATTACTAAAATCACAGTGTATATATGGTTAGATCTGTTCTGCAGTGGTTACTACTGGGCTGCTTTCAAACTGATCTGCAGGTGCAGAGCAGTACACCTGCGGGTTACCTACACTGAGACATAGACTTCTGTTATTACCTGCGAGTTTGGTGTGCTTTCTGAAAGTGCACCAAACCTGCACAACATAATAGAAGTCTATTGCAAAGTGCAGGAAAGCCAAAGGTACTCTGCGTTGCACCAGCGGTGTGGGTAAACTGCAACGCATCTGTGTGAAAGCAGCCTTGGGGCCCCTTTCACACGGCCAGTCCGACCCAATTGGACCCTCCATTCACCTCAAGAAGTGGCAGATGTAAACCGACTTGTGTCCTACCTCCAATCCAATCCGCAAAAAAATAAAAAAGTATAGTGGGCTGTGTCCGTGTCTGCATATACAGAGCAGTCACGGACCTGCCATCCGCCCGCTGCGCTCATTGTGGCCCGCGACCGGTTACCAAGTCACTTAGGTGGCCCTCGCTCTTCAAAAGTTTGGGCACCCCTGCTCTAGGGTAGCTGCTTTTAGAAATATGTATAATATTTGTGGGTTTTGTGTAATCTTCAGGCCTAAAATGATTTTTTAAACACATGCAAAAAAACGCACACGGGTTCTAAGTAAGCAAAATAAAGCATGGAAACATGGTTGGATTGGAGAGTTTGTTTAAATAATAGAAATTAACTAAATAGCGCTTTTGGTTTGTGGAGCTCGGTAGAGTGCTTTATTCTCTAAATGTTTTTAAATTTTCTCCATACATGTTACTTGAAAAAGTAAAGAGGTAAGAAAAACAGTATTCTTTATTTTTTTCATCAGATATGTACATTTTTCTGGACAACAGCTAATAGCAACCAGTGAGTTATATGTTTGACAAACATATAAGAAGAGATTTACTAAAACTGGAGCACAGAAAATCTGGGGCAGCTGTGCATAGTAACCATTTAGTTACTAGATGTTATTGTCAAAGCTTCATTGAACAAGCTGAATTTAGAAGCTGATTGGTTACTAGTAACAGCTGCACCAGATTCTCTGGGCGCCAGTTTTAGTAAATCTCCCCCATATTTTTGTATGTGTTCATTTTGTTGTGTAGAGGAACAGTCATCTTATATCTATAAACATTCAATTCCATCTGCGGGTTCCTGTTCATTTGAAGTCTGCCAGTCACTCTGTGGGTTCGACTGTGAGTTTAAAGGGGGATTCCACCCACGATTTATTTTATTTTTTTAAAGTTAGCAGCTACAAACACTGTAGCTGCTGGCTTTTAATTAGGGACACTTACCTGTCCTACTCGCCCGCGATGTCAGCCCCCCGGAGGCCGATCCCTCGATGCTGGCAGCTCCCGGCGCCGCCATCCTCAGTAAGGGAAACAGGCAGTGAAGCCGTGCAGCTTCACTGCCTGTTTCCTACTGCGCATGCGCGAGCCGTGCGGCTCTTTGTGAATGGGCCGGCTGCTCTCTGGGATACACACAGTTCCCAGAAGGCAGCGCGCCCCATTCACAGGAAGAAACCGAAGGAGGACGGAGGACGTAGACCCACCGCAGACGATGAAGAGGCAGATTAAGGACTTCCGCATAGCAACCGCTATTTCTGGTGAGTATACCTTGGCTGTATTTGTCCATGGCTCCTCCATGGCTCCCTCTGAATTCCATGTTTTTCCCGGGGGGGGGGGGGGGGCGAGACAGCTTCTTCAGAGCCACTGTCCCTATACATGTTGGGCAACTGCTGGGTTATCTATGTATACATGGGATCTACCATAGGTAACGTATAAGATCTCAGTTCCCTCTTATAGTGTTTATGGTATACCCAATAAGATCCGATCCATCTATTTACTTATTTTTCTATCTTACCTTATAGCCTAAATCTATGCATCCCTACTCCTGATGAGTGGCTGATAATGCCACGAAACACGTCAAGTCTTGACTCTAGGATGCCAGGCCAAGCTTGTTTACATATCATGAATTTTTATTGAGTATTTATATTTATTATGATGATTATAATTTATTGGACCTGTATATGTATCAAATTCATTCATTAATTGCTTTTGCCTGTACTAATTATGTATATCAAAGAAATTAAATATGTTATAATTTTATTATTGATTATATTAATTTTTGTGGAAATCATGTAACGTATATTATTTATACAATACAATTTATAGCATATTATGTAGTGTTTATATTGGTTGCATTATATTGATTGGTTCTATTAATTTTTACTTATTATTCCATGGCTACTACTCCAGAGGGATTTATGACATGTAGCCCATGTACAACTAGATACTCGTCCTTTTTATGCACATATACATGCCTCATGTAAAGTCCCAAACCCTTCCCTTCCTTTTTCAGATTTACACCGTGATCAGTTGTGATTCGACACAGCTGATCACGTGGTAAAGAGCCTCCATCAGACTCTCTTTACCCAGACCGTGTTGTGGTGTGTCAGACTGACACACCGCACCACCGATCGCCACGCTGTGTGCCTCCACGGGCGAGCACCGACTCGTTAACCTGAAAGACGTCATATGGCGTCCAGTCAGGACAAGGGAACCACCACTTGGCCGTCATTTTGCTATAGGCCAGGCAGGAAGTGGTTAAGGTTTGATTTACCTTCTATTATGAAGGGGTTAAAGACAACTAGTACTTGACTGTTATATTTTTTGGCTGAAAAGAGAAGTTCAGGATTTATTAAAAACAAATATTTATACTCACTTAGGTGGATGAAGCAGCGATCCGATGCTGCATCTGTCCTCCATTGGCTCTGCAGCCTCTGACACCACTCATTGCTCATTTCCCCCCTCTGCTCTGAGCACAGAGAGTCGGGACTGTCAGTTAGCGTCTCTCTGCTCTCCCCTCCAGCACTCACTGGAGCGCTGGGCTGTGGAAAGGGCAGGTGGGGCTGGCTCAGGCTCTCAGCGGGTCATACATATGGACCATATGGTCGGGACCTTTCCTGAGCCTGGATTGGCTCCAGTAACTTTAGCCCACTGTAGGCTGAAAACAGGTCATTTATAGGAGAACTATGGCCAATATAGCTTGGCAAAACTTCTCCTTTAATGAATAAGCCCACTATTTCATAGTATATGCCATTTTAAAGGCATCACAGCCTTCAAACATTTACAATGTGGATTTTGTAAGGCTTGTAGGAGCTAAACTAAACAAGCAGCCGGAGAATAAATTCCTCTACCTCTTCATCAAAATGATAATGTTGTTAGAAAAATGTCTGTTGGCACACAGTATCCTGCTGTTACCATGAACCTTGCTATGCAAACAAAGCCTCTCTTCAAAATAAAACTCAGACACAGAATAGCCAGCTACATGATCCAAGTCTTGTGATGCAAAATCAAAACAGGAAACAAAATGATTACAAATTAGCAGTAACACAAGGTTACAACTCAAGCTTTGCTTCATTTTCCTTGAATCTCAAATACATTTTTAGAAATAAAAAACACAACTAAATCCCTCTGATGATACCATTTCCCGTGTGATTGACACACTGGTCTTTTTGATCCTTGCACATGACTGTAGTTCTTCCTAAAGTGGCACTGCAGCAAAAATAGGATTTTTATAACAGCTTACCTGTAAAATCCTTTTCTTGGAGTACACCACGGGACACAGAGCCAGTCATTACATAATGGGTTAAGGGTCACCAGCGGTGATTGGACACTGGCACAACCAATGGAAGACAGTTCCCCTCCATATAACCCCTCCCATCAGGGAAGTACCTCAGTTTTGTAGCAAAGCAGTAAGGTTCCCATAAGAAGGGTGGGACCTCTGTGTCCCGTGGTGTACTCCAAGAAAAGGATTTTACAGGTAAGCTGTTATAAAAATCCTATTTTCTTTATCGTACACCACGGGACACAGAGCCAGTCATTACATAATGGGACGTCCCAGAGCAATGCTCATATGAAGGGGGGGAGACACAGATCAAACCGACCGCTTGCGGACCAGAAGCCCTATACTGCTGCCTGCAGCACACTTCGCCCGAAGGCGGAATCCTCATGTCCTTTCACATCTATTTGATAGAATTTGGAAAATGTATGGACTGAGGACCAAGTTGCAGCCTTACAGATCTGAGCCATCGAAGCCTGGTGGTGCACTGCCCATGAAGCACTTATCGCCCTGGTAGAGTGCGCCTTAACAGGAAAAGGAGGAGTCCTGTTCTTTAAACCATAAGCTTGAACAATTACTTGTCTAATCCACCTGGAAATGGTGGATTTTGATACCGCTTGGCCCTTCTTGGGACCATCTGGTAAAATAAACAAAACATCTGTTTTACGTATCTGAGCGGTTGCTTGCAGATACACCCTTACCGCTCTCACTAGATCTAGAGAGTGTAATAATTTTTCCCCCGCCGTCCGCGGGTTTGGAAAAAAGGAAGGCAGAACAATGTCTTGATTCAAGTGAAAAGCCGACACCACCTTAGGCAGAAAAGCCGGATGGGGTCGTAGTACGATCTTGTCCTTGTGACAAATTAGATAAGGCTCTTTACAAGAAAGAGCTGCTAGCTCTGATACTCTCCTAGCAGAAGCTATAGCAATCAGAAAGGCCAATTTCCTACTTAATATAATTAAAGGAATATGGCGAATAGGTTCAAAAGGTTGCTTTTGCAACACTGACAATACCAAATTCAAATCCCATGGATACAAGGGAGACCTGACTGGAGGATTTATCCTCAGTACCCCCTGAATGAATGTCCGAACTAGGGAGTGAGATGCCAATGGTCTCTGAAAGAAGACTGATAGAGCCGATATTTGCCCTTTGATGGTGCTAAGGGCTAATTTCATATCCACTCCTAACTGGCAAAAAGCAAGAATCCTACTTATTTCATATTTCAGAGGATTCCAACTTCTGGATTCACACCAGGAAACGTATGCTTTCCAGACTCTATGATAGATGAGTCTGGAGGCTGGCTTTCTAGCATTAATGAGCGTAGAAAGAGCCAGGCCAGAGACCCCTCTCTTTTTCAAAATGTGGGTCTCAGCAGCCAGGCCGTCAAATTTAGCCTTTGTAAGGAAGGGTGGAATACTGGACCCTGTGACAACAGGTCGTGTCGAAGTGGAAGCTTCCAGGGCCTTCCTATCGCTATTTTTACAATCTCGGCATACCAAGGCCTCCTGGGCCAGTTTGGGGCCACTAGGATTACTGGTATTCCCTCCTCCTTGATCCTGCGAAGCAGTCTTTGTAGAAGAGGGATCGGAGGGAATGCATAGATCAGTGAGAACTGATTCCATGGAGTTATTAGAGCGTCTGTCCCGTAGGCTAGAGGATCTCTCGTTCTGGACACAAAGTTGTCCAATTTCTTGTTGAACCTGGAAGCTAGCAGGTCTACATCTGGGTTTCCCCATCTCAGACATATGGCCTGAAAGATCTCTGGGTGAAGAGACCACTCTCCTGGTAGCAGCTGCTGACGACTCAGGTAGTCTGCTTGCCAGTTTTCTATCCCTGGAATGAAGATTGCAGAGATGCAAGGTACATGCTCTTCTGCCCATGCCAAGATCCGGTTCACCTCTCTTTGGGCTGCCCGACTGTGGGTGCCTCCTTGGTGATTGATGTAAGCTACTGCCGTAGCATTGTCGGATTGAACCCGAACTGGGTAGCCCTGTAACCTGTATGTCCAGGTTTTGAGGGCTAGATATACCGCCCGGATCTCTAGCACATTGATGGGCAGGATCCCCTGAGTCTTGGCCCAGGTTCCCTGGGTAGAAGCCTCCTCGAATACTGCACCCCAGCCCGATAGGCTGGCATCCGTAGATACCACCTTCCAGGCCACTGGGAGGAAGGACTTTCCCTTCCGTAAATTCCTGGCTTCTAGCCACCAATTGAAGCTGTGGCGTACTTGTGAGGACAGGCGCATGGGTATATCCAGAGCTTGGCTCTTTCTGTTCCAGGAGGCTAAAATATTGCCTTGAAGTAGTCTCGAATGAAACTGGGCGTAAGGGACCGCCTCGAAAGAGGCTACCATCTTTCCCAATAGTCTCATGCAAAGGCGAATAGACGGCCTCTTGTTTGCTTTGACCTTGTGGATCAGGTCTTTCAGAGACTGTATCTTTGGCTCTGGCAAGTATACCCTGTTTTGGGCTGTATCTATGATCATGCCCAGGTACACTATCCTTCTTTGGGCCTGGAGAGAGGATTTTTGTAAGTTTATAATCCATCCTAAATGCTCCAGGTATCCTACTGTAGTGTCTACAGCGTGATCCAATCCCTCCTTTGACTGATCTATTAATAGTAGATCGTCTAGATAGGCTGTTACCGCAATGCCCCGTGTTCTTAGGTTTGCTAACAGAGGAGCTAGCACCTTTGTGAATACTCTGGGCGCGGTGGCTACACCAAATGGCAGGGCCACAAATTGAAAGTGGCGATCTTCTACCGCAAACCTTAGGAATCTTTGGTGAGCGGGGAGGATTGGTATGTGTAGATATGCGTCTTTGATATCTATGGACGCAATGAATTCTCCGCCTTTTAAAGTAGCGACCACGGATCGAATCGTTTCCATTCGAAAATGGCGAACGTTCAGAAACTGGTTTAGATTTTTTAGATCCAGGATGGGTCTGACTTCTCCGTTCGGTTTTGGAATCACAAAGAGGTTTGAGTAAAAACCTGAACCCTGCTCCTTTTGGGGTACCTCTGTAACCACACCTTGAGCTATTAAGTGATTCAAACCTTTGAAGAAGGATCCTCTTTTTTGTGGATCCTTGGAGAGTCTTGAACTTCGGAATTGAGAAGATGGGATCTCTCGAAATTCCAGTCTGTACCCTGAGGATATTGTGGATACCACCCATTTGTCCTGGGTTTCTGTCCGCCAAGTCGCTGAGAACTGACGAAGCCTTCCCCCCACTCGGCCGAGCGGGGGCGCCCCTTCAATGAGAGGTTTTGGGGGCTTGCTTATTAGCTCTTGAACCCCACGGCTTCTTGTTCTTCTGAGCCTGTTCTTTGGCTTTTTTGGGCGGCTGAAAAGGCCGTCGCCACTGGCTGGAGTCAGATTTCCCGGGAGCTGGGGAGAGAGTGTGTTTAAAACAAGGTCTCTTGTTTTTCTTTCTCTCAGGTAAAAGTGTCGTTTTACCACTTGATATCTTTTGGATATATCTTTCTAAATCTTCCCCAAAAAGGCGTTCGCCATGGAACGGGAAACTTGCCAACAACTTTTTGCATGGGGCTTCCGCTGACCAATGCTTAAGCCAAAGTACTCTGCGCATCTGTACCAGCTGGAGTGTAAGGCGTGATGCCTGTATGATAGAATCTCTCATGGCATCCACTGTGAAGCATAAGGCTTTAGGCAAATTCTCCCAATTTTTAGCCTGCTCTGAAGGCAGCTCCTTCAGCCCCTGCTTTACCTGTTGGCTGACGACCTGACACATACCGACTGCTGCTACTGCAGGTTGGATAATTGAGCCGGCCAAAAGGAAGGAGGATTTCAGTAAGGATTCCAACTTCTTCTCAGAAGGATCTTTAAACACTTGTACATTATCCACTGGATATGTCAGGTTTTTATTTACACAAGAAATAGCCGCATCTACCGTAGGCAGGCTCCATTTCTTTAAAAAATTTTCCTCCATAGGATAAAGAATGTTAAACTTTTTTGGAGGTGAAAAACGCTTATCTGGATGTTGCCAGTCTGCGTACAATAGATCCTCTAGTAACGGATGAACCGGGAAGGAGCATGCACCTTGCAGGGATCTTAATGATCCTAGGGAGGAGACAGGTGATTCTGTTACCTCCAAAGAGGGTAACCTAAATGCAGCTCGCACGGCTCCTGCATAGCATTGCACCTGTGACTTTAAAATCTGGGATACCGAAAAAGGCTCATCCGATATCCCTGATCCGTCTGACTCCTCATCCTCTGCTGATGTAGCCTCCTCCTCATCCTCCTCCTCCTCAGGTACTTCTGAAGGGAGGTCCAATACTGGAGGAGATCTGCTTCGCTTATTGTCCTTTTTAGAGGATTTAGCGATTAAAGTAGCAATTTTCTCCTCCAGATTATTTAGGGCAGCTGATAAAGTGTCCTCAGTGACATATGCAGGCCCAGGCTTCACTGGGGAAGCCGCCATACCTGACAGAGGTAATGGCTCATCCTGTACAGGTGCTTTTGGCAACACAGGAGAGGAAGGTACCGAGTCAGCACAGCTAGAGCCCCCTGTCTCAGGCGGCGGTGCTCTTTTATCTCTTTTTGTCCGCATTACTTCCCCTGGAAGACTTACTGTTTAGACAAAATACAAGGTACCTAAATGCATATACTACCGTGTTCAGTTTAGCAAATACATTAAGTATGCAACTTTTAACACATAACTATGCATAACATGGATGTCTTCTAGGAAGTACCCAATCCAACCACATGGAGTCTTACGTCCCTGTATAGCTGCTGTGTTTCTCTGCCAGGAACAAGAGAACTAACGAGCTTGCTTGCTGCTGCAGTGCTTTTTACACTGACAGTCTTTTAAATTTGGCGCCGTTTCTGTGCCTGCGCGCGCCACGTGCCCGCGCACGCCTTCGGCCCCCCCCCTCCGATAAAGCGCGCTCCCGCGCGCGCGCGGCCTTTAGCGCTATGGTGGTGGCCATAGTGAGAGAGGACTCTCATCAGCCCCTGTCCCCACTTACCTGCATCTGCAGGTGTCTGTATCGGCCACCGGAAGGAGGAGCGGGGAGCTCAAGCAAGCTCAGCAGCGGAGGTGACGAGCAGTGTACTTCGCCGAAGCCGACACTGAACAGAGTGAGGTGAGTATATTCAGCTCTTTACTCCCCCCAGTGGTGGAAAAAAAGAAGACATCCACTTTTTTGAAAAAGGTCCCAACCTAGTTATGGACCTTCTAATCTCACCTTATCCACGCCGCAGGTTTTTCTGCTGAAAGTTTTCAGACAGATACCAAACTTCACCCTTCACGGTGGGCTATGTGTGCCAACCTTCAGGGATATGGGTTCCTATTTAAAGGATACCTCTCCCCTGGGCTATGTACAAGACTCTTACCAGGACTTTATAGCGAAATAGCGAAAGTGCTGGATCTTAGAGCCCAGTCCTCCGAAGAGAGACATTACAGGCGATGCCTCATGGATGAGGCCCGGATCCCATCCAGATTCAGCTCATTTGTAGGCGTCTTGGATGGATCCGAAAGCATAGCTCTTTTACCCCCAGAGGGTCTCTTTGGTAGAGCTTTCCTTTAGCACCTCCTAACGCGTCCAACACCTTTCGACACTGGCGAAAAAACTGAGGTACTTCCCTGATGGGAGGGGTTATATGGAGGGGAACTGTCTTCCATTGGTTGTGCCAGTGTCCAATCACCGCTGGTGACCCTTAACCCATTATGTAATGACTGGCTCTGTGTCCCGTGGTGTACGATAAAGAAATGTGTTTTGTTTTTCTTTTGTTTTTAGTTTTGTATGGCATGGGGAAGAGTTATGTTGGCCACACTATACGAAAAATTGTCCGAACGAACTTTCGAAAAACGTTCGGTCGTGAGCGCAAACGATAGTGCCATCATGTAATGACCGATACATCGTTCAGTGGACTTAAATAAAAAAAAATTTTTTCATTGCAGAAAGTTCGGACAGGAAACACATTAACCTTTCAATTTATCGTTCATTCGCGAGAAAATTTCCAAACTTGTCCTTCGTTTTTTCGGCTCAAAAACATCCCAATGATTATCGATTCTGTGCCCATTAACAGTTCGAAAAATGAACGAACTGTCTGAATGACCGATTTTCGGCCAATTTTTCGTATAGTGTATGCCCAGCATTAGAACCTCAGCCAGGGTTTAATTGATGTTTGTGCCCCCAACAGGGACTTTTCCCCCTTACCTTCTACACAATGGCAGGTGTCTTCAGAACAGAAATAGAGTACATTCTACTGTCGACATTTGCCAACACTAAAGGAAGGGGCAATCTCTACTGAAAAGTTAAGTAAGTTAAGTATACAATTAAAATAAAAAATAAACCAATTTCTTCCCGGAATAAGTGCCACTTGTAGTTCTCACATTCCTTTGTGTGACCTCCTTGTACTGTACCTGTACTGCATAGGCATGAAAGTCATGCTGATCCAATGTCTTGGCTCTGACCTGAAACAAGTATGTGATCAGATGTTCTGACTTCACTCTGACATTCTAATATGCACATCGGTCAAGGTCAGTGACTCAAAGAACTGAAAGCAGAGACAGCCTGGCAAAGAGGTCAGTGATGGTAGACCCATATTTATCTCAGTACAGCTTCTGTGAAGTGACAATTACAGCTAATACTGCTCCATTTACTAACATTTGATGTATCTACTAGATGGTGATTTCACCATTATCCATGGCAGCATACAACTGTTGGTGTACTGTATACCAATAAAATCTGCCAGGGCCCAATCACATTTAAATGTTCTGTTACAGTGTATTAAATTAATGCACACATGATAACACATGTGATAACACATATTATGGCATGCATCATTATGATTGGGCTGCCAATGCACCACAATGAGAGAATGTACATGACCCTTTTTTAGCACTAAAATGGAAGGCGTGTGTTGTGGTGTGCCACATTGTACAATGCATTGGGGTGCCATTCACAATGAATGGCACTGCAATGCACCCCACATAAAACAGCTGTGTTGCCACGTGTTTCAGAAATGAGAATTCATTTAGCATAAAATTCTGCAATGCCCAAGTGTGAATGGGCCCTCAGAGGTAGCTACCAGTCCAAAGTTTTATTGGGGTACAGCAATTAATACAATTTCAGAATATAAATTAGAAAAGGTATAACAATATGTTTATACGCAAATCTCTAAATAATCTAAAGCTAAAAAACTTAAGTTAAAAAAAGTTAAATTAGTTTTTCCTAAAGCTGGCCATGGATAGGTAGTGTTTTTATTGTTCAGCCAGTGGACTGAATCACCCACCCAAACGAAAAAGTAGGATTTTTAAAACAGCTTACCTGTAAAATCCTTTTCTTGGAGTACATCACGGGACACAGAGCAGCATAGTCATTACTATGTGGGTTATATAGAATTACCTTCAGGTGCTGGCACTGGCAACTTCCAAAACAGGAAGTACCCTCCCCTATATAAGCCCCTCCCATCCGGGAGTACCTCAGTTTTGTAGCAAAGCAATACGTGTCCCCAAAAGAGGGGTGGGAGCTCTGTGTCCCGTGATGTACTCCAAGAAAAGGATTTTACAGGTAAGCTGTTTTAAAAATCCTACTTTCTTGTTCATACATCACGGGACACAGAGCAGCATAGTCATTACTATGTGGGACGTCCCAAAGCAATGCCACATGAGGGGGGGGTACACCATACATAAGCTGGGCGCCATCAGGCATGAGGATCTTTTGCGGCCTGCAACACACTGCGCCCAAAGGCGACATCCTCCTGACTTCTCACGTCCACCTGGTAGAACCTAGTAAACGTGTGTACTGAAGACCATGTTGCGGCCTTACAAATTTGCGCCAGGGAGGCCTGGTGATGCACTGCCCATGAAGTTCCAATTGCTCTCGTGGAGTGCGCCCTAACTTTGAACGGAGGCGGTCTACTTTTCAAGCCATAGGCTTGTATTATGACCTGTCGAATCCACTTGGCTAAAGTAGATTTTGATGCTGCCTGACCCTTTCTGGGGCCTTCCGGCAGAACAAACAGAGAATCCGTTCTACGAATCTGAGCAGTGGCTTTTAGATAAGCTTTAACTGCTCTTACTACATCCAAAGAATGCAATAACTTTTCCTCTACCGAGCTTGGTTTGGGGAAAAAAGAAGGAAGAACCACATCCTGGTTCAAGTGAAACCTCGATACCACCTTAGGAAGAAAGGCTGGGTGAGGACGTAATACTACTCTGTCCTTATGGATAACCAGATATGGCTCTTTACAGGACATGGCGGCTAATTCCGACACTCTTCTAGCCGAGCATATGGCTACTAAAAATATCAATTTCCTGGTGAGTAGAACCAAGGAAATGTGCCACAAAGGTTCAAATGGCTGCTTCTGCAGAACCGACAGAACCAAATTTAGATCCCATGGGCATATGGGAGCCTTAATCGGTGGAATAATACGAGTCACACCTTGCATAAAGGATTTGACAAGTGAATGCATAGCCAGGGGCCTTTGAAATAGTATTGACAAGGCCGAAACCTGGCCCTTGATAGTACTTAAGGCAAACTTCCTGTCTACAGCCCACTGCAGGAAGTCCAGAATTCTGCCTATAACGTACTTACGTGGATGCCATTTTCTGGCCTCGCACCAAGTGATGTACGCCTTCCAAACTCTATAGTAGATCTGCCTGGATACAGGCTTCCTGGCATTGATTATAGTTGATACCACAGAGTTAGAGAGACCTCTCTTCTTTAGGATGTGGGACTCAATAGCCAGGCCGTTAAACTTAGAGTTAGTAAGGAAGGGTGAGACCGCAACGAACAAGACTTCCGCAGGAGGGGACCGGAGAATGGTGCAGGTTGATGTGGACAATCCTATCTATATCAAGAGCAATCCGGGTAAAGAAGTGCTGTTGCTGAAATGATGTCACTTGAGAGGATCAATACCTACTTGAAGTTACCAGCGAATAGTTTTCCACTAACTTTTCTGAATTTTCTTTTTTTTCGCTGACCTGAGTTTATGGGTGAAGTGTGTCTCTGCACCCCCCCTATGTACCGTTTGCTGTTATGGTGGACATGGCTTATGTTTTTGTGCCCTGTTGGCACTGGAAATGCCAGTGTTGCTATTACTCAACACCGGTGGGGAGTCCCCAGTGACGCCCAGTTGGCAGTCCAGGAGCCACCGGCAGATGCAGATAAGTTTTACTGTTCTTGTTTTTCTTATGCTTACTACTTCTATTTTTACTGTATCGACACCACAGCGCCGATGCGCAGGAATTTCTGCCACAGTTTCTGCAAGATTTTTTTTTCTTTCCCAAGGGACTGTACTGATCTTACTGATGCACCACAGTCAAAGCTGTTTGAACCACAGGGCTGTTTTTTGATAGCTGGATGGGGGGATACAGGACTGTTGCTCTCTTCTGGGTACTCCTCCCACTCAGACAGAACTCTTAGTATACAATCGCCATGTCTTCTACACCCATAGTGTCGTGGAATGTCAGAGGGGTAAATGATCCTCTGAAAAGGACCATGATATCCACTGTATTGCGTAAATTTCACCCGGCCATAATTGGCTTACAGGAGACCCATCTATTGAAAGATACGACTAGTTTCTTGGGATATGCGTGGGTGGGGCAGGCCTATCACTCCACTCACTCCGCCTATTCACGCGGAGTGAGTGTATTGATCCACAAGGCTCTGGTATACCAGGAGTTAGATTCGCTTATTGATGTATCTGGGAGATTTGTATTTCTTTATTGCAAACTGTTTACCGTTACTATGATTCTGGCGTTTGTATATGTGCCTCCACCTTTCTCTAGAGAGGTGCTGCAGTTGCTGCTGTCTTACCTGGCAAACAAGCCTGACGTCCCACTACTGTTGCTAGGGGACTTTAATTGCTACCTAGACCCTAAATTGGACAGACACCCCCCGGTGATGCCCCCTAAGGGCAACCGGGGTACGGCTCTTGGACGCCTGATGGAGGAGGTGGGGTGGGTTGACATTTGGCGGGTTAGGAACCCCAAGTGTAAACAATTCTCCTGTTTCTCCAAGTCACATGGTTCCCTCTCCCGTATAGACCTGTGTCTGGGCACTCCCAACATGGTTAATTGCACCTCTAAGGTGGAGTATTTCCCACGGGGGGTATCAGACCACTCCCCGCTAGTACTTTGGTTGGTAACTCAACCGTCTAGCTCCCTACCTAGAGCCCCATGGAAACTGAATGCTTATTGGCTCAAACTGTTTACATCCCCAGAACGTATTGAAACCAAGATTGAAGTCTTTCTCCGGGCCCATGAGCACTACCTAGACCCACTGCTAAAATGGGAAACTTTGAAAGCCTATCTTAGAGGGGTATTTATCGAGGAAATACAAATTGTCAGGAACAACTCCTCTGCCTTGGTGGAGCGGGTGGGTGACCAGGTGAGGCAGCTGGAACTCGCTTATGTGACTAGCCCCACTGACTTGGCCAGGGAGGCTTGGATGTCGGCCCAGGACTCTCTGGACCGTCTGCGATCCTCACAGGCAGAGCGGAAGAGGTTCTTTACCAAACTTGCATTCTATGAGGAAGGGGAACAAACTGGACGATTACTGGCCAAGATAGCGAGGTCTCAAACACAATCCCCGGCCATCGGTGCTATACGCGCCTCTACGGGTAAGGTGGTTAATACCCCTGAAACCATTATATCCGAGCTGGCGTCCTTCTATGAAGGCCTTTATGGATCGAGGGATGCCTACTCGGATGCGGACCTTGGAACATACATGGCTAGTATTGATCTGCCTGCTCTCTCCACATCTGCCAGAGAACAGTTAGATGCACCAATTACTCTGGGCGAGCTGCAATTAGCGGCAAGCTCTTTTCCTACATGTAAAGCCCCCGGAGAGGATGGCCTGCCCATAGAAGTGTACACTCAATTTGGGGAGCACTTGTTACCTGAACTATTGAAGGTCTTTAAAGCCGCACTAGAGGGTGGTCAGCTGCCTGGTTCCATGGCTAGGGCTAATATTATTTTGCTGTTGAAGCCGGGAAAGGATCCGGTTGACCCTGGCTCCTATAGGCCTATATCGTTGCTGCAGAGCGATGTAAAAATCCTGGCAAAGGTCCTGGCGCGCAGGGTCAACGGGATAATCACGTCTATTATCCACCCAGACCAGGCTGGCTTCATGCCGCAGAAGTCCACCGCCACCAACTTGAGGCGCATGTTCTTGAACATGCAGGTGCAGGCAGACAATGGGGGCCGTAGGGCGCTCTTGTCCCTTGATGCCAACAAGGCATTTGATAGTGTCAGTTGGAGGTTCCTCTGGGCGACGTTGGCCAAGTTTGGCTTTGGGGACAAGTTTATAGAGTGGGTCAGGCTAATGTACACGTCCCCCCAGGCGACCATTAGGGTCGCGGGTAGGATGTCACCGGCCTTTGCTTTGGGTAGGGGGACGAGGCAGGGATGTCCCCTGTCCCCCCTGCTCTTCGCGATCGCTATAGAGCCATTGGCCGCCCTGATACGGGCTAGTGCCCGCGTCCGGGGATTCCAATATGGCACGCTGCAAGAAAAAATCATGTTGTACGCGGACGACATGCTGCTGTTCCTGGAGGACCCCACGCACTCCATCCCCGGGGCTATGTCAATAATAGAGCAATTCGGCCACTACACGGGATTGACCATTAATTGGTCAAAATCCGCCCTGATGCTGTTGGATGAGGATGGTGGGGTTGCCCTGCCGGAATCTTGTCCCATCCCAGTTGTATCTAGCTTTAAATATTTGGGGGTACAGGTGTCGCCCAGGTTGGGGGACTACTGCTCCCTTAATGTGCACCCATTGCTGTCCCGGTTTAGGGACAAAATTAATACTTGGAACACCCTAAAAATGTCACTTGCAGGTAAAGCCAATCTGATCAAAATGATTTTAATGCCACAACTACTTTACTTTCTTCATAACTCGCCTGTAGTGATACACCTGAAAATCTTCAGAATAGTGAACACTCTCTTCCGACGGTTGCTATGGCATACTAGGCCCCCTCGGATTAGACTGGAACACTTGCAGCGGGCCAAGGACAGTGGGGGGCTGGCGGTTCCCAATCCTTGGCTGTACTACATAGCGGCCCAGTTACAGCATTTGATCGGCTCTATGTCCCAGGACCCGGGGAGCACGGCGGCACGACTGATGCTGTCGGCCACTGGCGCTGAGACTATCCCGATGGGGCTGGAGGCGCAAATGTTCCTCAAATCCAACAAGCGGACCCCGACGCTCGCACTTATCCAGAAAGTCTGGAATAAGGGCCGACAACTCCAGGGAGTGCAGGGATTCACAGAGGACAGCCCAATATGGGGCAATAGGTCTTATGTGGAGTTGGTGAAGCTGCAGCAGGGGCCCAGATGGCGTGCCCATGGTGTGGCTCTGCTGTCCCACATTTTCGTTAACGGCAGGCTTCTCACTTTCCCCGAACTGCAGGCCAGATTTGACCTCCCAGCTCATATGCATTATTACTACATGCAGCTTGAACATGTGGTTGCGGCACACGGGAATGCGGTGGAATGGGTTCAGTCGCCCGCCCCGGTGTTCCGTGTGCTGCACACTAGCACTGAAACAAAAGGATTTATCTCACAATGCTACCAGATGTTACTGGCAAGTCACCTACAGGCATTCCCGAGCAGGGCGGAATCCATGTGGGAGAAGGACATAGGTACACTGTCAGGGGACCAATGGGAGGAGGCGTGGCGGTCAGTCACTACCTGTTCTTTAAACGTTGCGCAGAAAGTGTCACAGCTATATATATTATTGAGGGTACATTACACCCCGCTGAAATTATATAAGATGGGTAAGCTCGGGGACCCTGTGTGTGGTAGATGTCAGAGGCACAATGGAGATCTCATTCATCTCCTGTGGAGATGCCCTAAGCTTCACAGGTATTGGACTGAGGTGGTGGGTACAATAAACAGAGTGTTTCAAACTACGATCCCTTTGGACCCTAAGTGCTGCCTGCTGGGGATCTTGGAGGAAGCGATCCCTGGGGAGTTGACCAGGGTCGCGGTCTCTAGGGCCCTTTTTCAGGCTAGGAAGCTTATTTTGATGGGTTGGAAGTCAGTCTCACCGCCTACCACCACCTCTTGGGTAGCACACATGGGGAATACTCTTATAATGGAAAAGTACATGTACCAGCACAGGGGAAGCCTGAGCAGGTTTGAGAGAATTTGGTCCCAATGGCTTGATACCCCTGGCCTGAGCCCCAGGGAGCTGGTGATGTCCCGACTTTTGCAGTAAAATTGAAACCAAGCGGCCGAGGATTAATATGCTTATACATGCAAGATTGTGGTGCTGTTTTTGATGTGATCTTATATGTTGTTTTACAGTTCGCCAGCAGAGGGAAACCTTTGCTATTTTTTGTACAATGGAAACTGTTGTGATCTATCTGGTGTTCAATAAAAACCTTTTTGATTCAAAAAAAAAAAAGTAAGGAAGGGTGGTATATCGGTCCTTGCGAAAGCAGGTCCGGACGACGTGGAAGGGTCCAAGGACTCCCCACAGACATTTTGATGATCTCCGCGTACCAGGCCCTTCGGGGCCACGCTGGAGCCACCAGGATCACCGGCTTCTTCTCCAACCTGACTCTGCGAAGGAGTCGAGGCAACAATTGTAGCGGAGGGAATGCATATATCAGTCTGAACTGATCCCAAGGGAACACCAGAGCATCCGAGCCGCAAGCGAGGGGATCCCTTGTCCGGGAGACAAATCTGTCCACCTTTGCGTTGAATCTGGATGCTAGCAGATCTACATCCGGTGTTCCCCACCGCTGACATATTGCTCGGAAGACCTCGGGATGAAGAGACCATTCCCCTGGGCATAACTGTTGGCGACTCAGAAAGTCCGCCTTCCAATTCTCCACCCCTGGAATGAAGACAGCTGATATACATGGGACATGCTTTTCTGCCCATTCCAGGATGTGACTTACTTCCCTCTGGGCTGCACGACTCCTGGTGCCTCCCTGATGATTGATATATGCCACTGCTGTGGCATTGTCTGATTGAATTCTGACAGGGGACCCTTGGAGTCTGGATGTCCAGGCTACTAGGGCGTACCGGGCTGCTCGTATCTCTAAGAGATTGATGGGCAGGGTTTTTACTACATTTGACCATCTGCCCTGGAGAGACCATTGCTCCAGTACTGCCCCCCAGCCTGTAAGGCTGGCATCTGTAGTGACCACCTTCCAAGATATCGGGCTGAAGGGTTTTCCCTTCTGGAGATTCTGGGGGATCAACCACCAGCAGAGACTCTTCCGAACGGAAGGGGACAAAGCCATCGGGAAGTCTAGAGCCTGAACTTTTCCGTTCCAGGCTGACAATATGGCCCTTTGTAAATTCCTTGAGTGGAATTGGGCGTATGGCACAGCTTCGAATGATGCTACCATCTTTCCTAGCAGCCTCATGCACAGGCGTATGGACGGCTGTCTTTTTGCACAAAGCAGACGGACCAAGCCCCTCAAAGAGGATACCTTGTCTAGAGGTAAGAAAATCTTCCTCTGGTCTGAATCCAGCCGTAGCCCTAGATATACCAGGTTTTTCACTGGCTGTAGGGCTGACTTGTCCAGGTTGATGACCCAACCGTGAGATTCTAGATACTTGATTGTATCGACAATTACCACTTCTAGCTTGGCAACTGAGTGGTCCATCAACAACAGGTCGTCTAGGTATGCCATTATCGTTACACCCCGTGTTCTTAGATCGGCCAACAGTGGGGCCAGAATTTTTGTGAACACTCGTGGTGCTGTGGCCAGACCGAATGGTAAGGCTCTGAACTGAAAATGGCGCCCTTCTACTGCAAAGCGTAGGAATTTTTGATGACCTGGAAAGATGGGAACATGCAAGTAAGCATCTTTGATGTCGATCGAGGCTAACCATTCCTTCCCTTGTAGGGCAGCGGTGACCGATCGGATCGACTCCATCCGGAAAAACCGGACGTTTAGAAATTTGTTTAGACTCTTTAGGTCCAATATGGGTCTTATGTCCCCGTTTGGCTTCGGGACTGTGAAAAGGTTTGAGTAGAAACCCAACCCCCACTCTTCCATAGGAACCTCCATAATTACTCCTTGGAGCAATAGTTGTTCTAACGCCAATAGGAGAGACCGTCTTTTCAGAGGGTCTCTTGGCATGCCTGACCACATAAAATGGGACGGAGGAGACTCTTTTAACTGCAACTTGTATCCCAGAGTTACTGCGGAGAGCACCCATCTGTCTTTGATCGTCTCCCGCCAGGTCTCTGCGAACAACTGAAGTCTTCCCCCCACCCGTTTGAGTGGGGGCAGCCCTTCATAGGCTTGACTTGGAGGCTGGTTTAGTACCTCTTCAGATCCAGGGCTTTTTATTACCCTGTGGCTGTCCCTGATTTTTGCCTCCTGAGTTTGACCGGGGAGGTCGTCGGAACTGCTTAGTAGCAGACGTCGCAGGGATAGGAGAGGTAGTCCTCTTAAAAGATGGACCCCTAGACCTCTTCTTACTCGGTAAGAGAGTACTTTTACCACTGGAAATCTTCTGGATATACTTATCCAGGTCTTCGCCAAAAAGGCGTTCCCCATGAAATGGGAAGCTAACTAAGAGCTTCTTACAGGGAGCTTCAGCAGACCAGTTTTTGAGCCACAGAAGCCTACGCATATGCACCAAAGACAGCGTGAGGCGGGAGGCCTGATGGATAGAATCCTTGATGGCGTCAACCGCAAAGCATAATGCTCTAGGCAGATCAGCCAGAGCCTGGGCCTGTTGGTCTGGCAAATCCCTCAGGACCATTTTCATTTGATCCTTTAGCTTGGCAGACTCCAATAGCTGCCACTGCTGGCTGTGTAACAGCCCCTGCTGTGGAAAAAGCAGATTTTAATAAAGATTCCAATTTTTTATCCACTGGATCTTTGAACATTTGAACATTATCTACTGGACATGTCAGTGATTTGTTCACAGAAGAAATGGCTGCGTCCACCGTAGGAACATTCCATCTCTGGGTGAACTTTTCCTCCATGGGATAGATCACCGGAAACCTTTTAGGCGGAACAAATAGTTTATCAGGATGTTCCCAGTCCTGGTATATAAGTCCTTCCAATAATGGATGTATTGGAAAGGAGCAATTAACCTGGGGAGCTTTTAGCGACCCCAATGAGGAGACAGCAGTAGTTGATGGTTCAACAAGAGGTATTTTAAATGCAGATCGAACCATGTCAGTTAGGGTCTGGACCCACAATCTTTCAGTCTGTGATGCTGAAAATGGTTCATCTACTGTCGATTCCTCAAAAACAGAGCTAACCTCCTCCTGATCCCCTTCAGGTAGGTCGGTCCCTTCCTGGGACTGTTGCTCTGCCAACAGGCACTCTAATGGAGGTGATGGAGATCTGGCGCGCTTTCTTTCCTGTAGAGAAGAAGCGATCAATGCAGCCAATCTCTGCTCCAATCCCTCCAGAGTTGAGGAAAAAACCTCCTCTGTTATATATGCAGGAGCAGGTGGACTGAGGACAGCCGCAGTACCTGGCACTCCCGGGGGTTCCTTATGGGTATTAACCTCTGATTTCTCAGGGGAGGAGGGTGCAGATGACTGCTCCAGATCCTCAGAGCCCGATGGAGACCCCCTACACTTCCTGAGAGGTATATCTCTGAGTTTTTTAGGCGGCATATTCCTTAGTTCAAAGCTGAGGTATTCCAGCCGCAATACACCCCTTACTGAAATAGTCGAATGCAATTTGCTGCTATGTACATCATTGGGTGTTTACTAATGCGTCTTTCTGGGGATGCCTGTATCAACCGCCCGCTGTAAGCCCCTATACCATGCTACCAGCTCCTTTTCATGCTCTGTGTCCATAGCAAGCAGCGTGGACTGAGTCCTTTTATCTTGCTGGGACGCCCGCACATGCGCAGAAGCGCTGGGCGCACAGAGCGCGTCATCCGCCAGGCTCCGCCCCCTTTTTTGAAGCTAAACCTTATAAAAAGAAAGCATGTGTGCGCGCGCGCGTGCACGTGTGCGCTCTTGACGCCATGTAGGGAGAGGAGCCAGGGTCCCTGTTTCACCAGGACTCGGGGATGGAAGGAAACTACTTGGCAGCATGACAGAGGAATGCAGCTTCCCTGATAGAGAGCTCACTCATCTGCCTGGACTTTCACCATGGAAGGAATAGTCCCAAGAAAAAAGACGTTCCACAGCGGCCTCTAGTGGACAAACACAGGTACCGCACTTTTGTCTTTTTTTTTTTTTTTTTTTTTTAAAACCTCCTTTATGAAAAACATTTCCAGGTTTACAGTTTTTTTAAAACTTCCCTTATGAAAAAACATTTCTAGGATTTCTTAGGCATATACAGCTATTAGCGGGAATACCCTTTAGGTAACAGGCAGAAAGACATATTAGGCTTGGGGGTCCCCTCAATAGAACCAAGTTCCTGAGGGGCCCCCACTTACCTTTTCCCCGCCGCAGGACTTTGTTTGGTCCACAGAAGCCCAAACTTCACCTCTCACGGCAGGCATTGTACTAGACCTTCAGGGACCGGGTTCCCAAGGATTCCACTCCCCTGGACCTGTATAGCACCCTGCACAGATAGCCTCTTGGTTTTGGGTATGACCAGAGCTCTGGATCCCAGGGTCCAGCCCTCCTAAGAGAGGCATTACAGGCAAAACCCTGCTCTTCTCTGCAAGGCCCGGGTACCGACCGTTTAGCTATGAAGCTTTTTTGGTCGGATCCGGAATAGCTTGCTAAGGCCCAGAGAACCTGTACACAAGCCCAGATGAATACATGTTAACCTTGGCCAACACCTTAGACACTGGCAAAAAACTGAGGTACTCCCGGATGGGAGGGGCTTATATAGGGGAGGGTACTTCCTGTTTTGGAAGTTGCCAGTGCCAGCACCTGAAGGTAATTCTATATAACCCACATAGTAATGACTATGCTGCTCTGTATCCCGTGATGTATGAACAAGAAACAGATTCCTCCATTTGCACTAGTGAGGTGGATGGAGAAATGCCCACTGCCGACAGTGGGGACTCTCCGCTGTCAGAATACACTGATCAGCAGCTGCCGAATCGACAATAGTTTTCCAACATGTCCCTTCAACAGAAGTCAGTCAAATGATTGACCTCTGTTGAGCAGGGGCAGCCACACACTGACAGAAATGCGGCCAGTCCCTGCTGAACCGGTCTAAATTCAATCCGCCTATGGTCAGCTTTAGGTAATATGCCTGTTTATTCTGCAAATTGTCTACAGCATGAGAGCTCATGTATACTTGATCTTCTCAACACGCATTCTGGCTGGGTAAGAAAGTGCAGATGTCAGGGTGTGTGAGGACCCATGTGGTGCATTAAAATGTAAGCAGCCCTTTTTATTTGTGTAGCGGGGTGGTCAATTTAAGGGAAGTGTCTGAGTGGTAATTAGGCTCAGACACCTTAATTTGTTAGGGTTTATGGACCATTCTGTCCACGGGGGAGAGTGTTGGTGTGCAGTTCCCTGTGGCCTACAGGTGGCGCTGCCACGGTAGGCTAGGGTTGAACCACCAATACAGGGCTGTGCATTTTATGACCCCTTTCAGCAGTCGTACAGTGGGCGGGGAACCTGCTGTGCATGCTGGGAGAGGATATAAAAGGGGCAGACGCCTCCTGTTTGGGGTCTTTCGTTCGTCCACGCCCAGGCACCTTCAGCCTGGGTGTGTGGCTCATCTCCGGGTGCCCTAGGCCCGGAGGCTGTGTTCCTGTTCCATCTCAGGCACCTTCAGCCTGGGGTGAGGTACTACACTGCCGTCCTGTTCGCCTGGGTATGGAGACCCAGGGAGTCACGGGGAAGGCCCGGGGCCCAGTACCTTCGGCTGGGGCCCACTAAGGATTGAGGAGTCCAGGGTGCCGCCTTGCGAGGGCACCCGCACCCTAAGAGAAGGGAGGATCTTGTTCCGACGGACCGATGCGGGAGTCACGGTGAAGGAAGGGTCTGTTGACTCTCTAGGGGGACGTCTTCTTCTTGATAGGGGCCATGTCCTAAGAAGGAAGAGACTAAGGTTCACCAGGTCAGTGGCAGTGACCTTATACACCCGGTCAGTGGCAGTGGCTTAGTTTACCAGGTCAGTGGCAGTGACCTTATCCACCAGGTCTGTGGCAGAGACCAACCTCACGGTCTGTGGCAGAGACCATGCACCAAAAACTGTTTGAGAAAACTGAACAGTCAAGAGTTTGAGCTACGTTTGTGCCTGGACCTCCTCCGCACCTTAAGCTATCCTGTTTCCTTGCTCCAACCTTTCCTCTATCCAAGAGACTGTTTATTGCAAACTGAGAATAAATATTGAGTTGGACTTTCAGCTGGTGTGGACAATTACGTTACTGGGGAAATCAAGGACTTGCCTCTACCCACGGTAGAGGCAAGAATCATTCTCAGGAGGACTTTGACTTTGGCTGCAGACAAGACCCAAAAATAACACTGCTCAACCTCTTTACACAGGAGGGTACGGGCTTGTGGTGCGGTGTGCCTTTCTTCCTCCTGCGAGGAGCCAAGTTAATGCAGGTAGGAGAAAGGTGGGTGCGCTATATTTGAATGAGCTTCCAACCCACTACAAGGGTTCTAAAATCACAACTGCACGTTTTTGACAATGCAACACACTACAATGCACAGCACTGCATGACCGTGTGTTGTGGTACACCACACCACAGGTGCATTAGTGCATTGTAGCTGCTCCACTTTAGTACATTGGGGTGCCGTTAAAAATGCATTTGGTCTGTGCATGCATTGCTGCAAACTGAATTTTCCATGCCATTATTAAAACCCAGGCTGCATTATGGGACCTGCTGTGATCCCCAGAGCTCCCTTTAAAGGGGTTGTAAACCCTCCTGTTTTTTCACCTCAATGCATCCTATGCATTAAGGTGAAAAAACATGTGACTATTACCGGCCCCCCAGCCCCCCCCATTTTACTTACCTGAGCCCTGGAAAGTCCTGTCTCGAGAACGCACTGGAACTTTGCCCGGGGTTCTCGGCTCTTCATTGGATAGATTGATAGCAGCGCAGCCATTGGCTCCCGCTGCTGTCAATCAAATCCAATGACGCGGGCGCCGGGGGGGCGGAGCCGAGTCCGGCATTCGGCAGCTATGGACGCCGAATGCAGGACTCGGGAGCGCGCCCGCAAGGTAACCCCCTTGGGAGAGCGCTTCCCAGAGGGGGTTATCTGATGCAGGGAGGAGCCGAGAGAGCCGCCGGGGGACCCCAGAAAATGGCGTTCGGGGCCACACTGTGCAAAACGAGCTGCACAGTGGAGGTAAGTATGACATGTTTGTTTTAAAAAAAAATATATTAAAAACAAACCTATAGTGTCGCTTTAATGCTCCAAAACTCCATGATTGGAGCTAAGGCCAGTCACGTGACTTTGACAGATCACATGACTGGGCTCTACTCTTCCCAGGTTATTTTATTTATTTTTTTACTTTCATTAAAGTGGTTGTAAAGGTGTTTTTTTTTTTAAGCACCTGATTAGAGCCAGAGGCTCTAATAGGCTTCAAAAAAGGGTGGACTTGGAGCGCAGAGAGTGTGCCCTGACCCCACCCAATTGTGTGACAATAGCAAATACATTTTTGCTATTTTCACACTACAGTGCCTCCTCGCCAATCAGGAGGCAGGTCAGTGAGACCTGTTTTCCGATTGGCCAAAGCGCCAGGCGATCCCATTGGATGCCCAGAAGAGGATACACAAAGCGGAGGAAGCATGAGGAGCAGGGGGGTGCTGCCACGGGGGGTTCTGTTGGTGCCACGAGACACACGCCGGGGGGTTCTGACACAGTGCCGTGAGACACGCGCCGGGGGGGGGGGGATTGGGCAGTGCTGTAAGTCCTATATATTCTATCTGTGATGCTGATCTATATATCCCATCTGTGATGCTGATCTATATATCCCATCTGTGATGCTGATCTATATATCCCATCTGTGATGCTGATCTATATATCCCATCTGTGATGCTGATCTATATATCCCATCTGTGATGCTGATGATCTATATATCCCATCTGTGATGTTGATCTATATATCCCATCTGTGATGCTAATCTATATATCCCATCTGTGATGCTGATTTATATACCATATCTGTAATGCTGACCTATATACCCTGATCTGTGAGGCTGAGCTATATACCCTGATCTGTAATGCTGACCGATATGCTCTGATCTGTGAGGCTGAGCTGTATACTTTGTCCTGTGATGCTGAGCTGTATACTCCTGACACTATGGGTGGAAGCGGAGTGGGTGGATTCTATAAGGGGTGGGGCTATAAGGGGTGGGAGGGGTCAAAGAGGAAGGGCGGGGTCTGCCCCCCCCCATTCTAAAACTTCACCTGCTGCCACTGGTCATGAAGCAAGAAGGTTGCACTACATATCTGTTAAGCATGCTGCTATGCTATATAAATGTGCAGTGTAATGTTTTTTTAAGCAGCAGAATTACTGCCGTAAAGTCATACCACTGCTTCATAAATAGTGCCTAATAGTACTGTGCAGCACTGTAGCAGCACAAGGACATGCATGTTTTGCTCTGCCAATCACATCTCCAAAGGGAATTTTTGTATGTAGATCTAAGGAAAAAACTCTTTAAGGCTCCATGTACACTGAAGCTGATAAACTGCAGTTTATTGGCGTTTTTTTTAAAAGCCCATTAACTGCACTCTATGTTAGCCTATGTGTTCATGTACATGTAGCGACCTCACCCCTCTCACCCCTTCTCATTCTCGGCTTGTCTGTCTCTGTCTAGGGGTGTTAGTGCTGGGGGGAGGGATGAGATACACCACGGCCCATGTCCTCCATAGTGAAGAGGTGAAGGCCAGAAGATCGGGCTTTGTGTAGGTGTCCTAGAGTCAAATCCTTCCCTCCGTCCTTGACTCCTTTGCTCCTAGTAACCAGAGTTCCACACAGTGAATAGGTCCAACACAGTTTTATTTTTCTCAGCGAATAAACACACAGCACGGTTAAGTTGGATTCTTTTGCAACAACTTAGTCTTAATGGGAATAGGTCGAGGCACAATCCTTTCCCTTCTCTTGCCAACTACTGTGGTATCACCAGTGGCGAATAGTCACTGCCACCGACTATGTGAAATAGAACGTGAATTACCTTCGCTGGCACGGCCCCTGTCAGGGGTAGGATATCCGTCCAAGGGAGATACCGGAGGCCTCTCTGTCACCAGCGATGCTGCGCCGAACTCTCCAGAGAAGTTCTGCACACCAGACCTCACAAACTCAGACACAGGCACCCAAGGAGTTAGGGCCCCCTCGGATTCCTCCACCCTTGTGGAACTCAGTCGAAGGTACTGAGCCCCAGGCATCCGCCATAGTACCTCACCCCAGGCTAAAGGTGCCTGAGATGGACTCCATCTCCGCTCCAGCCAGGTCAAAGGCCCGGAACACCGGGACGCCAGCACCCAAGCTGAAGGTGCTTGGGTGCGGCCACGTCCTCCGACTCTGCACTCTGAACCTCGTGGTAAGGGCATCCGCCCCTTTTTATCTCCTCTCCCTTCGCGCCACAGCAGGTTCCCCGCCCCGCCGTACCAGCTCCAGGGGAGGACAAAAAGGCACAGTCTTGCTGTGTGAGTTCACCTCCGGCCCCTGGCAACACCGCCACCTATAGGCCCAGGGAACCTCACACCACCAGAGTCCTCCAAGAACCATAAAAGGGCCTCAGATCCCCTAGCATTCAGTGCATCTGGGTTACACTACCACCCAGATGCTTCCTCTAAATTCAAATACTCGCTACATACACATAGCGTTTTTTAGCGTTAATGGTCAGTGGAGTTATTGGGCTTTTTTCTGAACGCAAGAAATTCGCATTCAAAGTGCCGTTTTTCGGCGGGGAAAAAACGTAAAATGCTGAAAACGCTAATAAACGCTCAAACACTGGGCGCCAGCGTTTTTTGATCCATTGGAAAAAAAAAAAAGCTAAAAAATGCTACACTGAAAAACGCTAAAACGCTAGTAAAAACCGCTGATAAAAGCTATATTTTAAAGCAGCTTTTTCTGCCAGAAATCTCGCGTTCAAAACGATCGTTTTTGAGCTTCAGTGTACATGGAGCCTAAATGTTCATAGTAAAACACAGCCAAGACATTCAGTCCAGTGGTGCTAAGATACTCTGATAATCTTTTGATATGAAGTATTATAAATATATCAGGTCATCCTAAAACAGACCATGCCCATAAATCAAAACCTTTGAACACAAGGACTTTAAACATGCCAGGTTGTTCAACATGGGTATTGAAAGTTCAAGGTTACAGAAAGGAGGTAGGCCACCAAGTGCTTAAAAATGGAGCAGTTTGCAATCCCATGAAAAATAGCACAGAGGTTCACATTCTCACAGTGCCTGCAATCTTTAGACCCCTTTCACACTGGAGCCATTTTTCAGGCGCTTTAGCGCTAAAAATAGCACCTGAAAAAAGCCTCAACTGCAATCCCAGTGTGAAAGCCCGAGTGCTTTCACACTGGGGCGCTGCACTGGCAGGGCGTCAAAAAAGGTCCTGCCAGCAGCTTCTTTGCAGCTCAATGGGCAGCGCCGCCGAACCACTGTCAAAGCACTGCTGCAGCGGCGCTTTTAACCCTTTTTCGACCGCTAGCGGGGGTTAAAAGCACCCGCTAGCGGCTGAAAAGAGCCACAAAAACCACGGTAAAGCGCCGCTAAAAATAGCGGCGCTTTACTGCCGACGCCCGGGCGCTTTCATTGTGAAAGCAGCGTAAGTGTTTTTAGTTCCATTATAGTTTTTGCCATTACCACTGAATATAATAAGGTATTCCACACCTTAACTACTCTTACTATAATGAACCCATATGTATACTGATAGTGAAATCTTCAGACCCCTTTCACACTGACAACGGGCCACGTTAGCGGTAAAGCACTGCTAGTTTTAGCGGCGCTTTTCGGACGCTAGTGGGGCGCTTTTAACCCCCGTTTGCAGCCGAAGGGTTAATAGCACCCACAAAGTGCTACTGCCGAAGCACTTTGCAGGCGCTTCGGCAGCGCTGCCCATTCGTTTCAATGGGCAGGGGCAGTGGAGGAGCAGTGTATACACCACTCCTCCACCACCCCAAAGATGCTGCTTGCAGGACTTTTTCTAATGTCCTGCTAGCGTGCTGCTCCAGTGTGAAAGCACTCGGGCTCTTATACTGGGTCTGCAGGGGAGGCGTTTTTTAGCTATTTTTAGCCCAAAAACGCCTGAAAAACGCCCCAGTGTGAAAGGGGTCTCAGTGTTCCCTATACAGCTAATGACTGATATTTTTACAATATAATGGGACAGTACAGTTACAATAGAGTTTAATACAAAAGGATTAGGAGGGTCCTGCTCATGGAGCTTACAATCTAAAAGGTACAAAAGGTAATAGCCGTGGAGGATGAGCTGATGGAGGTGCTCGACGTACACTTTTTAGGTGGAGGCGGGGTAAACTTCTCTGAATGAATTAGTTTTTAGTGATTGCCTAAAGGCAGACATGGTAGGAGATAACCAGACAGATTGAGGTAAGGGGTTCCAGAGGATGAGAGAGGTTCTAGAGAGCCAAGCGTGGAAGGAGTTGACGAAAAAGCTAAGGAGAAGGAGGTCTTGAGAGTGGTTGATTTGGGTGATATGTCAAGAAGAGGTTGGTGATGTAGCTGTAGGCAGTGCTGTGGATGGCTTTATATGTTGTACTTAATATTTTGTATTTTATACATTGGCCTAGTGCAGGGGTCTCCAAACTTTTCAACACGAGGGCCACATTGTAGATTTTACAAGTATTCGAGGGCCGAAAAAAAAATGAGTTATGGAAGCCAGTGGAGGGATTGGCAGAGTGGGACAGCAGCCACAGATTGGTTAGTAAGGTGGACAAGTTTAACAGCTGCATTCATGATGGACTGGAGTGGAAATAGGTTGTGTAGAGGTAGGTCAGTGAGAAGTGAGTTGCAGTAGTCAAGGCGCGAGGTAACCAGGGAGTGAATAAGTTGTTTTGTAGTGTTGTTACCTAAGAAAGGGGTGAATTTTGGAAGTGCAACCGAGGCTAGGTTGGCAACATTTTGATGACATTTGAAGACACAAGAATATTGCACAGTCTTAATGGTTTCTACATAAAAAACTGTGTGCAACGACCTTGCGTAGAGGTGCATAAAGGTGCCTATAGGTGAGTAAAGGTGCATATGCATATACACTAGGCAAAACCTCTTCTAGCTCCCAGAGTGTTCTGTTATGCATATTTTATAATATTATTTAGATCAATATAATCTTGTTGCCTTTTTCCTTGCATGTTGCTGCTCCCTGCTTTCGATTGAATTCCCCGGACAGATCCCCTGCTGATCAGTGCGGACAATTAAAGAGCCTCCTCTGCTCTACGGGCGACAGGAAGTATATGGACTCTGCTGACCATTTACACCTGACTTCCCTCCAATCCAATCCCCCTAAACGGAGGGGGCAGATCCCCTTCTTTCTTTTTTCTTTTTTGTGGACTTCATCATATAGGAGGTAGGCAGGTATAAATGGACCAGTGTTTTTTTTGTCGACTAAAACTGACTAAAACATTTTAGTCGACTAACCTAATACCATTTTTAAAATACGACTAAAACTAAAACAATTGAGATGACTAAAATACGACTTAAACTAAAATGGCATTTTAGTCAAAGACAAAAATGGGACTAAAACTAAATTGAAATTTGACATCAAAATTAACACTGGTCTGTAGTGCATGTTCATACCTCAATACCATAAATAATAACATATGAGATTTTTCACTCCAGCAGTATATAATGAGTTTGGAAATTGTAGAGACATGCTTAAATATTGCATTAAAATTTAACTACACCCATTTGATTTTAGATGACTAAAATTAGTTTTAGTTGACTAAAATGTACTGGAGATTTTAGTCGACTAAAATGTTCTGGAGATTTAGTCGACTAAATACGACTAAAACTAAAACAATTGCAGAAGACTAAAATGGGACTAAAACTAAAATGCCATTTTAGTCCCAAGACTTATGTCGCGTACACACAACCGTTTTTCATGACGAGAAAAATTCCATTTTTTAAATTGGTCATTAAAAACGATCGTGTGTAGGCTTCAGAGCATTTTTCTCAACGAGAAAAAGGGCCATTAAAAATTTAGAACATGCTCTATTTTTTCTCGTCGTTTTTCACGTCGTCTTTTTTCTCGTCGTGAAAAACGGCCGTGTGTACGCTTTAATGACGTGAAAAAAAACGGGCATGCTCAGAAGCAAGTTATGAGACGGGAGCGCTCGTTCTGGTAAAACTAGCGTTCAGAATGGAGATAGCACATTCGTCACGCTGTGAATAGCACAAGGCTGAAAAGCGCAAAACCAAACTTTACTAACACGAGTATCAGCAAATGCAGCCCAAAGGGTGGCGCCATCCGAATGGAACTTCCCCTTTATAGTGCCGTCGTACAGGTTGTACATCACTGCGCTTTGTTCAAGCATTTTTTTTCACGATAGTGTGTAGGCAAGGCAGGCTTGGGAAGAATCACGTTGAGAAAGATGTCGTTTTTTTCAAGGACATTAAAAACGGCCGTGTGTACGTGGCATAAGACTAAAACTAAATCAAAATTTGCTGCCAAAATTAACACTGAAACGGACACAAGTCGGTTTACATCTGCTGGTCCATAGGGGTGAATGGACCGTCCGATCAGGTCTACCTAAATAACTGACAGGCAGGCCTAATCGGACCCTACTTAGCAGCTTCCTGTTAAATCACATATTGAAGCATAGTAAAAGTTAGGATCAGTACTGATCGCTCACTGTGTTCATTTAGGAAAGAAAGGGGCTGGTAAATATGACATACTTAACCCCCCCCCCCACGCTTTCCATCCTGAACCTGATCCTTCTGTGCCCCGCAGCAGCTGGCAAGAAAAGAGGGGAGGATATCTGGCAGTGCTGCTGAGTGAGAGGGGGATCAGGTGGGTTGGAAAGTGAAGTAGAGGTGATCGGCGTGCCGAAAGGAGGGTGGATGTCAATTATTGGAACCAATCCCCTTGTGCGGCTCTCCCTGCAAAAACTGAAATCCATCAGGGAGGGAGAGGAGGAGAAGCCGATGCACTATAGAGAGCGCTGCTCGTGGGGACTGGTTCCAATAATTGTGCCACCCACCCCCTCACCTGGCACTCCAATCACCCTCCTTCATTTTCCAACCTCACCTTCCCGCAAGTAAAGGAGACAGTGGGAGCGAACCTGATTCGGCCAGCATTCTATTTACATCTATATGCCTGTATCCTTGTGTGCACGTACTTGATGCAGGCGTATAGACGTAAATTACTGTAAATAAACATAAATATTCCTTTTTTTTTATGCCTCTGTTTTTAGCGCTGGTTAACTGATCTTCACTCAGCAAAGCACATTGGAGGTTATTTACTAAAGGCGAATCCACTTTGCACTACAAGTGCAAAGTGCACTTGAAATTGTACTGAAAGTGCACTTGGAAGTGCAGTCGCTGTAGATCCGAGGGGGATATGCAAGGAAAATAAAAAAACAGTATTTTAGCTTGCACATGATTGGATAATAAAATCAGCAGAGCGTCCCCTCATTTCAGATCTACCCCTCAGATTTACAGCGACTGCACTTCCAAGTGCACTTTCAGTGCAATTTCAAGTGCACTTTGCACTTGTAGTTTGCACTTGTAAAGCAAAGTGGATTTGCCTTTCGTAAATAACCCCCAATGTGTTGTATTGTTTTGTAATGTTTTCTTTGGTTTCCAAGCATGCGTGGTCTTGGTCTTCAGATATTTTTCTTACGAATACTATACTGATTAAACAAAAATTGCACAATCTGGTATCATATGAGAAAAAAAATTCTGTTTGTCCCTTTGGATAATTTCAGATGAACTTTTGTTATCAGCTCCTTGAAAGATGTTTTTTTTTTTATAATTATTTTTTATTAAAGTTTTCAAACACATACAACACACACAGCTTAAGCACCTACAGTACAGAAGAAGAACATGTACAGAAAAATAGTACATTTTGCAATGTGAACCAATCGATAAAATGTACAACAATGGAGGGGTACAACGATACCGCCCAGGTAGAATCCAGGAGGGCAATAGTAAGATAAAACATTTAAGCCAGTAAAAAACATATCCAAAGTCAACGGAAGAAAGGGAGGGTGTAGGAGCAAGGCAAGAACCCCCAACACGATGACCTGGGTCGCTCCCAACCCACTAAGCCGTTTCGGGCTCAGCTAACCAAGTGCGCCAGACCTTATCGTACTTCAATGGGCATCCCCGATTAGCATATGTATCCTTGTATAGAGGACGGCTGATATTCACTAAGCGTTTCCATTGCAACAAAGAGGGGGGGGCATGTTTCTTCCACTGCATAGCAATATTCTTGCGAGCATAGAAGAGCAGCAAGGTAATTAGCGTGCGTCTGGCAGAGGATGGTACAATGGTCTCAATGAGCCCCAAAAGGCACACCTCCATTGCCAAAGGTACTTCGACTAAAGCAACTCTGTTAATCATGCCTAGCACTGTTTCCCAGTATTGCTGGACCCCTGGACATCGCCAGAAGATATGGGAGAAGTCGCCCGGTGAGGCGCCGCATCTCCAACACTCTGAGGAATGAGCGGGATCCATCTTATGAAGTCTGTGCGGGGTGAAATAAGCCCTATGAACAATCTTGTATTGCACCAATCTGTCACGCATGGAGACGAGGGTGTTGAAAGGGAGGTCCCACACGTCATCCCAGTCATCATTATCCAACGTGGGGATATCAGTCTGCCATTTAGACCAGAGTTTGTCAAGAGGTGGAAGAGATACAAAGATCAAATAAGAATAGAGATGTGAGGTGGGCTTTTTATCACAGCTAAATCTAAGCGTCCTCTCCAGTTCCGCCTGCGCCACAATACATGAAGACTGTGGAAACTGCGCCGCAAATGCATGGGACAGTTGAAGATATCTGAATAGGAAATGGTTAGGTAGGTTATATTGGGAGGAAAGGTGTGAGAAAGGGAGTAAGGAGTTTTGAGACACTATGTGAGACACTAATTTTATACCGTGTTTTGTCCACGCGTAGGGGTCGGGGATGTTGTAAATATGAGATAAGTTAGGGTTCAGCCAGATAGGGGCATTGGGGGAGATTTCAGAGTGTTTACATTTCTCAATGGCTAATCCTGTCCGCCACGCCCGCAGGGTGGCAAGCATGGAGGGGGTCAGAGGATAGGGGGCACGAGGGCCCCTAAAAAGTAGCAATTGAAGAGCTTCCAATGAACCGACCACTGCCGCTTCCAGCACGGTCGACGAGTTCGTCCTGTCCGGCTGTAACCACCACGCCGCTGTCACCAACTGCGCGGAGAGGTAATACTTATAACAGTCCGGGAATGCCATGCCACCCTGCGATCTAGGCCTCATTAAAGTCGTCAGTCGATACCTGGGAGGAGAGGGGCCCCATAGGAAGGAAGAAAAAATGCGGTTCAATTTCTTAAAAAAGGATTTGGGAACCCATTGTGGGGAGTGGCGGAAAAGATATGTTAGTTTGGGAATAATCTTCATTTTTATGAGGTTAACCCGCCCCCATAATGACAGGGGCAGGTTACTCCAGGATTTAAGCTTCGTCTGGGACTCTAAAAGCACCGGAGCGAGATTTAAAGATATATAGTCCGTGGCTGAACCAGAGACATGCACCCCTAAGTACTTAAAGGAGTCCACCCACAGGAGGGGGCTGTCAGGAGGGGAAGTGGACCTGGCCGCCTGATCAATCGGGAATAGGAGGGACTTAGACCAATTTACCCTAAGACCGGTGACCTCAGCAAAGGTGTTCAGAATACTTAGCGCTCCCTGCAAGGACGGACCAGCATCATTCAGGAAGAGTAGCATGTCATCTGCGTACAGGGCAACCCTCTCCTCCAGCAACCCGAGTCGGAGACCCTTAATGTGCGGTGAGGTGCGAAGTGCCTCCGCCACCGGTTCAATAGCTAGGGCAAACAAAGCTGGAGAGAGAGGGCAGCCCTGCCTCGTTCCCCTGGTGAGCCCAAAGGGGACAGACAGCCCACCCCCCAATCGCACCGAGGAAGTGGGGCATTTGTAAATCACCTGTAGCCACTTGATAAATAACAGAGGAAACCCCATCCTACGTAATGTTTCCCACAAAAACGGCCACTCGACCGTGTCAAAGGCCTTTTCTACGTCTAGAGAGGCCACTGCCCGGGATCCCATATTGAGGTGGTGAGCGTGTATGTTAGTAAACAGCCGTCTGAGATTGACATCTGTGGACCTACGGGGCATGAAACCCGTCTGGTCTGGGTCTATCACTGAGGGTAACATAGGATACAACCGAAGGGCCAGAAGCTTAGTCAGAATTTTAAAGTCGGAATTAAGTAGTGCAATAGGGCGATATGAAGCACATGAAGTGGGGTCCTTGGGAGCCTTGTATATCAATGTCAAGTAGGCATGGTACATAGAACCAGGCAGACCACCCTCTGCCAGACAGACAGTATATAATTGTGCCAACAGGGGTGCTAAGAGTTCCAAATGGGCCTTATAAAAGTCTATCGGGAGCCCATCCGGCCCCGGCGCCTTGCCGGGGGGGGGAAGGACCGGATAGCTTCTATGACCTCCAGGGCCGTAAATGGTTGGACCAAAGTCTCCCTTTCGTGGTCAGAGAGCCAGCCAAGCGCTAACGGATCTAACAGCCTATTCAGCGACTCCGGCTGAAAATCTGAGGACAGACCGGACGAATACAAAGTGCCATAAAAGGAGTTGAAAGCCTGTAGGATATCAGAAGGGGAGGACACCGTCCCGCCCCCGGGGTCCGGAGGGTAGACACAAGGGTAAGGGGATGGTCATGTTGCGTCAACATGGCCAGCAGGCGGCCATTTCGATCACCATGTTCAAAGGCCCTCTGCCTACCCTTATATGAATCCAGTCGCGTGACCTCAGCCAGGTGTAACTGTAATTCTCTCTGAGCCGCCATCAGCAGATCAAAGTGAACAGGGGTGGGGTCATTACCATATGTAGCGGTGTGGTCATCAACAGTCTTCTGCAGCGCCAGAGTGGCAGCCGATTGCTTTCTTTTAATGCTGGCAATAGAAGAAATATACTGTCCCCTCGTGAAAGCTTTAAAGGCATCCCAGACTATGTCGGGAGAAGAGGATTCCTTATTTTTTTCCCAGAACTCAGACAGCCGGGGCGGCAGTTTGTCGGCAATGTCAGGATGGGAGACCCATTGTGTGCCCAACCTCCAGAGCGCAGCGCTCCGTGAAGCCGGGGAGCGGAGCACCACCACCAAGGGACTGTGATCAGACAGCCCGCTAGGCAGATAGGACGCCCCCAACACGTCTGCTAACAGTGCAGGGTTGGAGAAGGCCAAATCTATCCGCGACGCAGTCTTATAGGATGCCGAATAACATGAATAAGCCCTTGTGGTAGGGTGCTTCCACCTCCAGACCTCCACCAGCCCCACCGCCTGAGCCCAGGCAGAGAGGTCCATACACTGTTTCTTAGGCGGGGTAGGTCTATCCAGGTCAGGTGACAAAATGGCATTAAAGTCTCCCATAACCATGATCTTCCCGGGGCAAAAAGGTGCAATCTTTTCCAGAACCTCGTATAGTAATGCGGATGATAACGGGGGAGGGATGTACAGATTGATAACAATATATCGTATAGACCATAACGTGAACACCACTATCACAAATTTCCCCTGGGGATCAGTACGGATCTCCTCAATGACACAGGGGAAATTCTTGTGGATAAGGATCGACACACCCCTGGCGTATGTGGAGTACGTGGCATGTATCGCTCGCTGTATCCAAGGTTTTTTAAGCGTCAAAATCTTACTGCCCATGAGGTGAGTCTCCTGGAGGAGAATAAGCTGGGGGGAGTGAGATTTTAAGTATTGGAATAAAAGGGCCCGCTTAAATTTTGAATTAAGACCTCTGACATTCCAGGAAAGGATGGTGAAGGAGTCAGCTAATTGACTAGCCATCGGGCGGTGAAGAGAAATAATTGAGGAGATATGCTAAAGGGCATGTACCGCTGCACCCCATGAGCAGCAAGATCCCAGTCACAGTGCAGAAAATACTGACAGTACTTAAGCATAACACAAAACAGAACATAAAAATAAAAATAAAAAAACAACAGAAGATCAAGGAATAACCAACTCCTTAATCAAACTTCCCAGGCACAGGTGCCTATCCTACTATATCCCAGCCTTCCTCCAAACAGGGGAGAAGGTCTGGGAATAGTTTTTTCCCAGAAAAAAACTTAACTAAAGGGTGCTAGTGAACCCCTCAACTGGGGGCACTACACTACTAGAGCCAGTCCACTCACTCTGTCGACGGGCGATGCCCCTTCCGTCTTGTGAGAACAGGGAGCAGAGGGATGATGGTTAATGAGCCCAAAAAACCAGCGGCAACAAAGTCAGTGGCTAGACAGAGCAGTGGGCAAAGGGTGAGGGGGACGTGTATCTCAACTCAGCGAGAAGGGCTGAGCAATCCGGAGGGGGGGTTATAGTTCCTCCAGCTATTGGGGTACCTCCCAAGAGAATGGAGAACACCAGGCCAATCTCTTCTTACAAAACACCAAACCTAGAGGGTTAAGTGCAAGTCACGCGTAAAAGTGTATTCGTGATTGCTCCGGTATTTGTCGAATGTTCGTAGGATGAATTAAGCAAGAATATGGAAGATCCGTGCATCAAGTATAGTAGACTTATAGGACGTCTTAGTGGGGTATATCAGACAAAGGCGTTTAAACATCGTGCATTAGCTTAGGGAATGGGTCTTCAATGCAAGGTGGCCAGCCAGTCATCAGCATCCGCTGGGTTGTTAAAGAATCGGATTGTCCCATCGTGTTGGACTCGCAAGCGGCTGGGGTATAGCATGCCGTATTTTATGTTCTTATCCCTGAGTCGCCTACGGACATCGTTGAAGGTCTTCCTTTTCCGTACCAGATCCGCCGAAAAGTCCGGGAAAAGAAAAACAGAGGCGTTGCCGTATTTGAGAGCGGGATGTTTGCGGGCTTCGGAGAGAATCTTGTCTCTGTCACGATAATTAAGGAAGCGTACCAGGAAGGGCCTGGGGAGGTTCCCCGGGATGGCGCGGCCGGTGGGCACCCGATGAGCCCTTTCGACCACATATGTAGGAGAAACATCTGTGAGGCTCAGGAGATTTTTAAAGAACTCCTCCGCGAATTCAGCCGGGCAATCCCCCTCCTCCCTCTCAGGCAGCCCCAGGATTCGGATATTGTTGCGTCTGAGGCGGTTCTCTGCGTCATCAGATTTTGCGACAAGGGACTGGACCGTGCGCTGCAGCTCAGCAATGGAAGAGGCATGGGTGGCAGTATGATCTTCAGTAGCGGATATCCTGGTCTCCGTTTCAGTCATTCTCCCTCTTATTTTGTCAAGGTCATTTCTGATAAGATTGCACTCCTCAGCAAGATGATCGATGCGCACAAGCAGTGAGGACTTACTCTGCTCAATCACAGCAAGGATCACGGCTGTACTGTCCTGCGATGGCGGGGCTGATTCCTCCGCCGGAACCCCTCCAGGACCCATCTCCAAGTCAGCAAGTAAGGCCCGGAGTTGACCAAGCAGGACAGGGTCCGGCTGTAGCGGAGAGGGTTGTGGCTGCCGGGGGGACGAGCCAATGACAGCGGCCCCGGCGGATTTTTTCCCCTTTTTGGAAGTGGGGGACATCTGGTGGGCCTCTAAAGGGGGGGCCCCAATAGGGGAGCAGCCCACGCCAAGATCCGTATCTAGTGTGCAGCAGGGGGTGGCTCAGATAGGTAATGGGTAATGGGTAGTGGGTCTGAGAGATCACAGTCCAGGCAGATAACCAGCCAGCACACCCAGCCCCTCAGCACTCAGCAAACAGCCAGGCAGTGATAGTTCAGTGAGGGTGGCAGGTAAAGAGTGGAGGCAGGATATGTCTTGAGTTGGGGGACACAGGCAGAAAGTGGCAGAGTCACCAGGCCCCAGGGCACCTCCACAGAGCTAATCCCCACCAGCAGCACACCAGGTCCCTGCAGGGAGAAGGATAAGTGCAGGGCCGCCAGGTCCGCGATTTTCCGCCCCGCCGGCGCGACGCACCACCGCCGGGCAGCCACTGCAGGAAACAGCGGTGTCCGGCAGGCTTCACTAGGCCGCGGCCGCCGCGAGCGCTCCCGGCGGCTCCGCAGGCCCCTAGGTCAATCCAGGCAGTGGAGGGGGTAGGCAGGAGAGAGAAGAACAGTCCAGGGATGCAGGATGGTCCCTTACCCCACTACCAGGCGAGGATCAGCTCCCTCCAGACGGTCACAGGCCCGCAAGATGGCGGCGGCAGCTACAGGCAGGGTATAGGATGTCCTCCCGGGCGACCACGGTCGAATCCCCGCTCAATAGGCAGTCAGGGCTCAGCAGGGGACACAGATGAACAGATAGTTGGGGTGACTGGTGCTGTAGAAGCCATTAGTTGCACGAATGGCAAAGGATGGAGATCAGGATACCCGGAGCTCTGCTCAAACACGTCCGCCGCCGCTCACATCCGGACACGCCCCCAGCTCCTTGAAAGATGTTTACTAACAATCAGATTATCATATGATCGCTCCAAAAGCAATATTTATTCTCCGATTTTCTGATCGTGTATACTAGGCTTTAGGTTACCCTTAAAAGCCCATTCACACAGGGGCGATTTTGGATCCGACTTGAAGTCGCCCCAAGTCGTCTCAAGTCGCGCGGCATGAGAAAATCAATGTAAGTGAATGGAGCCGTCTTAATGTACACTACTGAAGTCGCTCCGACTTCAAAAAAGGCTCCTGTACTACTTCAATCAGACTTCTAGGCGACTTGTACCCATAGATTTCAATGGAAGTTGCCTCCAAGTCGGATCCCCTGTCTTAACTGAAGCAACTTTCCAGGAAGTAAAAATAGTTTTCCAGGCAAACCCCTCCCTCTCCCCTCCCTCCCACAGAGCTGATTATTGTTTGATTGGCCACTGGAAAGTAGCCTGTCCTTGAGGCAACTTGAAGTTGCCTTGTAAGTTGCCTGGAGTCGCACTGTGATTCATACTCAAGTCATGTCCAAGTTGCCTCCCAAATTCGTGCTGAAAGTCGTGTTGCCCCTGTGTGAATGGGTTCAGAGCCTCATACACACCATCGGACTTCCATCGGACAAATCCGTGGATTTTTGTCCAAAGGGCGTTGTCCGTGAACTTGTTCTGCATACAAACGGCAGAACATTTTCAGCCAACATACACCAAACTACGTGGTTTTTCCGCTCTTTACCGCCACCCTTTGGGCAACTTCTGCTATTGTTCTCTGCACTGGTTCGGAGCATGCGTGTTTGTACTTTGGGTTTTAATCAGATAATCCGACGAACACATTTGTTGTCAGACAATTTAAGAGCATGCACAGCCAACATTTGTTGTCGGAAATTCCGACAACAATTGTCCGATGGAGCATACAGACGGTCGGATTATCCGACAAAAACATGTCCATCGGACAATTGTTGTCGGAATATCCGATCGTGTGTACGGAACTTTACATTGACAAACCAAGATAGCAGCTTGTGGACCCCATTTATCTCCATAATGACTTAAAGGTCTATCACGGCATGCATACAGGTATAATTTTGGCCCACTGGTATAAGGACCTGCCTTGTCATCTGCAACATCTTGCATTGTGTTCATGATGACCACAGACCCCAATTAACCTGCCAGCTAAGTTGGCAGAGGTATGTGAAGGTCCTTAATTTTAAAGGATATAAAAAGACCAGCCTAAAGTAATGCTGGCCATACACTATACGAAAAATCGGGCGAAAATCGGTCGCTCAGACAGTTCTTTCGTTTTTCGAACAGTTAATGGGCACAAAATCGATAATCGTTGGGACGTTTTTGAGCCGAAAAAACAAAGGACAAGTTTGGAAATTTTCTGCCGAACGAACAATAAATCGGAAGGTTAATGTGTTTCCCGTCCGAACTTTCTGCACTAGGTATATGTAAAAAAAAAAAAAAAAATGTTTTATTTATGTCCACTGAACGATTTATTGGTTATTACATGATGGCAATATCGTTTGCGCTCAGGGCCGAACGTTCGTTTTCCGAAAGTTCGTTCGGACAATTTTTTGTAGAGTGTATGGCCAGTAGGGATGAGCCGAACACCCCCCGGTTCGGACCAGAACCTTCGAACGGACCGAAAGTTCGTGCGAACGTTAGAACCCTATTAAATACAATGGACGCGAACGTTCGAAATATAAAGTGCTAATTATAATGACTAATATGCATGTTATTGTCCTAAAAAGGGTTTGGGGACCCGGGTCCTGCCCCAGGGGACATGTATCAATGCAAAAAGAAGTTTTAAAAACTGACGTTTTTTCTGGAGCAGTCATTTTAATGATGCATAAAGTGAAAAAAAAAAAAGTCAAATATTCCTTTAAATATCGTACCTGGGGGGTGTCTAAAGTATGCCTGTGAAGTGGCACGTGTTTCCCGTGTTTAGAACTGTCCCTGCACAAAATGACGTTTCTAAAGGAAAAAAAGCCATTTAAAACTGCTTGCGGCTTTAATGTAATGTCTGGTCCCGGTAATATGGATGAAAATCTTTGAGAAAAATGGCATAGCTACCCCATCATCCCCCCCCCCTACCCCAGCCCATTACAACCCCTTTGTGTCTTGTATGCATATTAAGGGGAACCCCGCGCACAAAATAAAAAAGGTCCTATGTACTCTGAACAGCCGTATACAGGCGGTGCAAACAAGACAGGGACTGTAGGTTTGTTCTTAAGTAGAATCTGTTTGTAATTTTGAACACGTACATTGTTTAAGTGTATCTCCAGCCAAAAAATCTATTTTTAAGCTTTTTGGAAAACATAGGGAAGGGTTATCACCCCTGTAACATTTGTTTTGCTGTCTGTGCCCCTTGTTCAGAACATTTCACCTCACTTTCCGTCCCAATGACAAATGTTTTTGAAAAGTGGGGTTTTTATTGAAACAAGGATTGGTGATAAAGCATCAGTAGAGAGGAGACACCTTTCTCCCATATTAACTCTTACAGGAGAGAATTTCCCTTCCTAGGGGTAGATTTCCTCTCACTTCCTGTTGTCTCCTTCCGTTTGCAAGTAGGAGTCGTTTGTAAGTTGGATGTTTGAAAGTAGGGGCCTGCCGTATATACTCTGCTGAAATTTGCCCCTTACATGTTGGTGTTGCCACAAAACTGTGAGCCCTCACAGTTATTCTTGGTGGGCGCTGGAACGCCCTGCTGTGAACTATTATATCAGGAATTGTATTTACATGCCATTGTTGAACAGTGGTAGGAAAAATTGGGCCTTTGGTGGTGGTGGTGGTGCCACAACACTGTAAGCCCTCACAGTTACACTTGGTGGGCGCATGAATGGGCCCTGCTGTGAATTATTAGATCAAGAATTGTAATTGCATGGCCCTGTTGAACAGGGGCTGAAAAATTGGGCCTTTGGTGGTGGTGGTGGTGGTGTTGTCACAACACTGTAAGACCTCACAGTTACTCTTGGTGGGCGCATGAATGGGCCCTGCTGTGAATTATTAGATCAAGAATTGTAATTACATGCCCCTGTTAAACAGGGGCAGAAAAATTGGGCCTTAGGCACTGGTGCCACAACACTGCAACCCCTCACAGATACTGTACTTGGAGCACAGCAATGAGCCCTATTGCAAAGTATTGCATCAAAAATTGTAATTACACGCCCCTGTTAAACAGGGGCATAAAAATTGGGCCTTAGGCACCGGTGCCACAACACTACAACCCCTCACAGATACTGAACTTGGAGCGCAGCAATGAGCCCTGCTGCAAAGTATTGCATCAAAAATTGTAATTACACGCCCCTGTTAAACAGGGGCAGAAAAATTGGGCCTTAGGCACTGGTGCTGGTGCCACAACACTGCAACCTCTCCCAGATACTCTAGTTGGAGTGCAGGAATGAGCCCTGCTGCAAAGCATTGCATCAAAAATTGTAATTACATGCCCCTGTTAAACAGGGGCTGAAAAATTGGGCCTTAGCCACTGATGGCGGCACCCAGAAACAAAAAAGTTCTTCCAAGCTATCATCAAGAATCGGATCATTGAGGAGGAGGAGGATAGTCAGTCAACATAACAGGACAGTCACTCAGCATCATCATCAGTCTTGAAGGGATGTGACATTTGAAAATAAATTATTCTGTTATATCAGCTTCAGGTGCTTGGTAGCTGGTGGTGATCCAAGACTGGTTCATCTTTATGAAGGTCAGTCGATCAACCGAGTCGGTGGACAGGCACACCCTGTGATCCGTGACAAAGCCTCCAGCAGCACTGAATGTGCGTTCCGAAAGAACGCTGGATGCAGGACAATTGCATACTGTGCAAGCTCTGGCCAGTGATCCATCCTCAAGACCCAGTAAGCCAGAGGGAAAGGTGTCCAAGTCTGACCTTGGCCCTAGGTATTCCTGCACCATGTATATCAGATGCTGGCGATGGTTGCTGGAACCGATCATACCTTGGGGCTGCGGACTAAAAAATTGTCTGAACGCATCGGTCAGACGGCCACCTTCTCCACCGCTCCTTCTGCTACTGACCGAAGCCTCAGCAACTCGTTGTCCAGGACCAGGAGTTTGTAACCTCCCAGTCTCTGGGAACGCGTTGCACAGACCTTTCTGCAAGGCCTCCCGGAGATGTCTTATCCTCTGCTCCCTCTGCGACAGCAAGATAAGGTCCGAAAACTTACCCTTGTACCGTGGATCAATGAGAGTGGCCAGCCAGTAATGCTCCCTCTCCTTGATCTGAAGAATACGAGGATCCTTCCCCAGACTTTGCAGGATCAGGGAGGCCATGCAGCGTAGGTTAGCTGAGGCATTCGGTTCGGAGTCCTCTGGGTCACTAAGGACGACATGATCCGTAGCCACCTCCTCCCAGCCACGTACAAGTCCACGGGTTTATTGGGACTGTAAATCATCCCTAAAAGACTGCTGCTGTTGATGCTGAGTGCCATGCTCCACCTTCATGCTGACACAATCCTCCTCCTCCTCCTCCTCCTCCTCTTCCTGTGTGATGGGTGGGACAGAAGGAACACTGTCTGGGTAAAGGGGGCCTTGAGAGGCAAGGAAGTCCTCCTCTTCCTGCCTCTGTTCTGCCTCAAGTGCCCTGTCCATTATTCCACGCAGCGTATGCTCCAACAGGTGGACAAGAGGTACAGTGTCACTGATGCATGCACTGTCACTGCTCACCATCCTCGTGGCCTCCTCAAATGGTGCCAGGACAGTGCATGCATCCCTGATCATGCCCCACTGGCGTGGTGAAAAAAACCCGAGCTCCCCTGACCCTGTACTGGTGCCGTAGTCGCACAGGTACTCATTGATGGCCCTCTGCTGCGTGTGCAGCCGCTGCAGCATGGCCAACGTTGAGTTCCACCTGGTGGGCATGTCACATATAAGGCGGTTCTTGTGCAGGTTCAACTTCTTTTGCAGCTCAGCCAGCCGAGGACTGGCATTATATGATCTGCGGAAATGCACACAGACTTTCCTGGCCTGCCTCAGGACATCCTGTAAGCCCGGGTACCTGCCCAAGAACCGCTGCACCACCAGGTTAAGGACGTGAGCTACACAGGGCACATGGGTCAGTTGTCCCTGTCGGAGGGCGGAGAGGAGGTTGGTGCCATTGTCGCAAACCACCATTCCTGGCTTAAGCTGGCGTGGCGTCAACCACCTCTCGGCCTGCCCCTGCAGAGCAGACAGAACCTCTGCCCCAGTGTGGCTCCTGTCCCCCAAACACACCAGCGCAAGCACGGCATGGCATATTTTTGCCTGCGTACTTGCGTAGCCCCTTGAACGCCTACGGAGCACCACTGGTTCCGAGGACAAAGCACAGGAAGAGGCCATGGAGGAAGAAGAGGAGGGGGTGGAGGAGAGAGGTGTGTCACAACAACCAGTAGTAGCATTTTGAAAGAGTGACCCAATGGGCTGTGAAAGAAAGGTAATGTCCCTGTCCATGCCTGCTGGACCATGAGTCAGCGGTAATATGCACCTTACCGCTGACCGCCCTGTCCAGCGAGGCATGGACATTATCTTCCACATGCCGGTAGAGAGCCAGAATCGCCTTCCGTGAGAAAAAGTGGCATTTGGGAACCTGCCACTGAGGAACCGCACATTGCACAAACTCACAGAAGGAGGCCGAGTCTACCAACTGAAAAGGCAGCAGTTGAATTGCTAGCAATTTAGCCAAGCTAGCATTCAACCGCTGGGCATGTGGATGGCTAGGAGTGAACTTCTTTTGACGGTCCAGCAGCTGGGGCAGGGAAATTTGCCTGCTAGAATCGGACGTCTGTGTACTGCTAGCAGAGTGCCAGCAAGTACTTGGCTGTGACACACCTATATCTACACCTTCATTCCTCTCAGTGCAGGTTTCAGAGAGAACTGAAGGTACAGTGGGGTTGGAGATCCCAGCGGATGAGGAGCAAGGAGAGGTCCGCTTTGTTCTTTGGTGTGGGTCTTTAAGATACGCTTGCCAACGAGCTGCTTGGCAGGTCAACATATGTCTGGTCAAGCATGTGGTGCCCAAGCGGCTGATGTTTTGGCCACGCGAGATATGCTTCAGACATATGTTGCAAACAGCAGCGGTGCGATCTGATGCACTCGACTCAAAAAAGGCCCACACCAAAGAACTTTTGGAATAACGGGCAGAGGCAGCGCCCTGCACAGGCAGAGCTCTGCGGTGTGATTCAGTCGGTGTGCTGCCCTTACGCTGGCCCCCCGAGGGCATCCTGCCTCCTTGGAGATGTGCCTCCTCCTCATCCTTCTCCTCTCTCCTATCAGGCACCCACGTGGAGTCAGTGACCTCATCATCCTCTCCCTCCTCATCACTGGAGCCAATCTGGCAGTATGCTGCAGCTGCTGGAACATGACTGCCAGATTGCTGTCCTTCTTGAGCATCCCCTTTCTCTGCTCTCACGCTACTGCCTTCCTCTAGCTGGGTATCATCATCAGACCCTTCGAAACGCTGGGCATCCTCCTAGAGCATGTACCCAACACTGTGCTCAAACAGTTCGGGGGACTCCTCAGGAGGACACGGTGGGTCTAGGGAAGGAGTGACTGATGATGACATTGATACGAGGGAAGAGGACGCTTTGGCAGCTGCTTTGCCAGTACCCTGAGCCTGGGTGAGAGAGGATGAGGAGGATGAGGAGGGCTTGGTCATCCACTCTACCAAGTCTTCGGCATGATGCGGCTCAACACGTCCAGCTGCCGAAAATAAGGACAAGCGTGTCCCATGGCCACGTGCTGATGACGATGCACCGCGTCCACGACCAGCACTGTTGTCTCTAGACACAGAGCCTGCTTGCCCTCTTTTATTGGCTCCTGACTGTCTGCCTCTCCTTGTTTGCCTTCCAGACATTCTAATGGCCTGCAGGGAGATGGGAAAACCAGCAATAAGGGGTAGCTTCAGGTGTATACTGTGCAGGAGGCACACTACGCCCGCTGTAAGTGCTGCAGATGCCTGCCTGCGTTACACAACAGGAAAACACAGCAATAAGGGCTAGCTTCAGATGTATATTTTGCAGGAAGCACACTACGCCCGCTGTAAGTGCTGCAGATGCCTGCCTGTGTTACACAACAGGAAAACACAGCAATAAGGGCTAGCTTCAGGTGTATATTTTGCAGGAAGCAAACTACGCCCGCTGTAAGTGCTGCAGATGCCTGTTAGTGTAACACAAAAGAAAAAAAACACGAGCAATAAGGGCTAGCTTCAGGTGTATAATGTGCAGGAGGCACACTACGCCCGCTGTAAGTGCTGCAGATGCCTGCCTGTGTTACACAACAGGAAAACACAGCAATAAGGGCTAGCTTCAGGTGTATATTTTGCAGGAAGCACACTACGCCCGCTGTAAGTGCTGCAGATGCCTGCCTGTGTTACACAACAGGAAAACACAGCAATAAAGGCTAGCTTCAGGTGTATATTTTGCAGGAAGCACACTACGCCCGCTGTAAGTGCTGCAGATGCCTGTTAGTGTAACACAAAAGAAAAAAAACACGAGCAATAAGGGCTAGCTTCAGGTGTATAATGTGCAGGAGGCACACTATGCCCGCTGTAAGTGCTGCAGATGCCTGCCTGTGTTACACAACAGGAAAACACAGCAATAAGGGCTAGCTTCAGGTGTATATTTTGCAGGAAGCACACTACGCCCGCTGTAAGTGCTGCAGATGCCTGCCTGTGTTACACAACAGGAAAACACAGCAATAAGGGCTAGCTTCAGGTGTATACTGTGCAGGAGGCTTAGCAAAAATGACACTGACACTGTCCCCTGCCTATCCTTCTCTCTCCCTGCACACAAGGTTTAGCAAAGAATTTCACTGACACTGTCCCTGCCTATCCTTCTCTCTCCCTGCACACAAGGTTTAGCAAAGAATATCACTGACACTGTCCCTGCCTATCCTTCTCTCTCCCTGCACACAAGTTAAATGAACAAATAGCAGTGACACTGTACCTGCCTATCCTTCTCTCTCCCTGAACCGGAACACACTACACAAGGCCGCCGTGCTGGCGGCCTTTTATAGTGTGGGGCGTGTACTAAATCCCCCTGAGCTATAATTGGCCACAGGCATCTTGCCTGTGGCCAATTATGGCTCTCCTCGCTGCCGGCGCTGTGATTGGCCAAGCATGCGGGGTCACAGTGCATGCTTGGCCAATCACAGCGCCTGGATTGCACTGCGATGGCGTAGTGCATTGTGGGCCGTTCGCGTCACTCGAATTTGGCGCGAACGGCCCAAATTGTTCGATCTTCGTCGAACGATCGAACAGCCGATGTTCGAGTCGAACATATGTTCGACTCGAACACCGAGCTCATCCCTAATGGCCAGCATTAGTCATGCCCAAGTGTCAAAGAGATCAGGTACATGGCATATCAGTAGTTTCTCAGCTTGAGGATATACAGTATTCACACCAGATGGGGTGGGGCTACATTGGGCAGCTATTCCACCACTCTCCCAAGGCAAAATGCTTTGTCTCCTTTTGTGCCCGGTTCACACCACTGCGCTGACATGGTGTGCGGGCAGTGTGCACTGAAAAAAGTACTACATAGCGTACTTTTTTTCAGCGCATCGCAGTGTGAGGTGGCCTCGCACAGCACGGTGGCCAATTAAACTGTATGAAGTGTCTGTGTGATATTTCAGTAGAGCTTGTTAAAAAAAAAAAAAAGGACCGCATTGTACACCAGCTGCTGTGTTGTAATGTAGCCGCTGGTGTGAACTAGCCCTATTTAGAGATCTCATTTACTATATTATTATGAACACTGAGCTCTAGTAATACATATTACTAGAAAGTCTATGAAAGATAAAAATCCCCAATTATGAAGTTATAGCGCCTAAAAAAAATGGCAAGTCCACTGATCAGTGTCTGCTATGATCCTTGACCAATACTGATGGTGGATTATACAAGGTACATTGGATCTTTGACCTATTTTAAGTCTTTATCATAGAAAACTGAAGGAAAGGCTGCACAGAAGGGATATAATCCAACAACTATATCTGTGCACAAATAGTTTCTTGCAATGCCTGAGGTGCTCCTTATAAATTTCTAGCATGTCAGAATAATTCCGAGCAATGCTGAAAACCTGAAATGTCACTTTTTTTTTGTTAAACTATTTAAAAGTAGCCTGATGCCGCGTACACACGATCATTATTCACGGTGGTTAAAAAACCGCCGTGAATAATGTCATTTAAAACGGGGAACAGCTTGTTCCCCACACACGGTCGTTTTTCACGTAATTTTTTCTCTTGACGAGAAAAACGACCGTCTGTGGGCTCCGCGGCAGTGTTTCCCTATGGGAAACACTGCCGCGGAAAACATGTCGAAAAAAACGACGAGAAAAATTAGAACATGTACTAATTTTTCTCGTCGTTTTTAATGCCGTTTTTCTCGTCAAAAAAAAAAGACAGAAAGCCCACAGACTATCGTTTTTCTCGTCGAATGGGAAAAATTTCGTTTTTTTCGACGAGAAAAACGGCAGTGTGTACGCGGCATCAGGTTAGCCAAGAGCAGATCACATTTTAGAAATATTAAAAAGTATTATCAAAATAAGTAAACTAATTATAATAATTGATATTTTGAAGTTTTTTTTTTAAAGTTTATAAGGCAATTAATGGTTGTCTCCAGTCATTTTTAGACTGACCTTGTAGCAGATGTCTTTTAGACCTCAACTGCCGCGTACTTTAAATGATTTCTTGTACTGATAGCTGTGGGTGCTCTTCAAGCTTCAAACCCATTTTGACTGATGCCATCTATTTCTATTGCTTTTGGTTGTTATTGTATGTAAAATGTTGTGATGGTCATTCGGTTTGTCATATATTTTTTTTATTACCTTTTAAAAGTCTCTTTTAAGGCCAAACATAATTGTCACCAGTCAAATAAATACTTATTGCTTATATATATCAACTTATTAAACATTTATACTTATCACCTTAGCAAATAATTCAACTACCACAACTTGTAAAGTATAGAATGCTGTCAGGACTCCTACAGTATCCCATGATTCTACCTTTCCTCTTGGTGATGATGTTGACCAGTGGCACACTGGGTCGATCAGAAAACACTTCAGAATGATTGACCATGGCATCTTTCACAGTGTCGAAGTCGTTGAGGATGACAATGAGGCGCGTGCCAATAAACAAGCCGTAGATCCTGCCGTAAATTTTTGCCATATTAGTGAGTACGATGTGTGGATATAGGAAAGCCCCTCTTCTGGTGGCCCCAGGAGGCGCCCTGCTGAGTCTACTGCTATCCATGCCATACTGCAGTAGCTGGAGGAGCCACCCAGGCATCAGCATAAAGGAAAAGTTCCCCATGAAGGGCAGAGGAGTGGGGCCAGGTGGTGTGTTCCTGGTGATAATCTGGAAATAGGCCCATAGAGAACTCATCAGCCAGTACAGCCCTAAGAACAGGAAGGTGTAGCAAAGCAACACTGGCCAGGTCACATTATAACTGAGTGGTAGCCAGGTGGATATGTATTCCTTCCAGAACATGGTGCCTCTTAGTGCATCCATGTTCACGCTGCAGTCACCCTGTACAGGCTTCTGAGGATGTCACAGATGTACTCACACTTATACTGCCGCCTTTGGTGTTGTCATATTAAAGGAAGGAGCCCAGCATCCCTGTAGATGTGCACGCTTCGTACTCCTCCTGCTGGCCTCTGTGTGCTACAGACTTCAGCTCTCCTCACTGCACATCACTTGTTTGCTTTGCAGTCATTTCACATAAGGCCTCACATAAGGCCTAACCTCATTACTTCTAATACTGTGTATTAAAAACTGAATTGTAGTATTAAAAAAAAGGAAAATTTTGTATCCTGCTCTTTTGCAGAGAGTACAAGTACAGCATACATTATGATAAGTTACCTCTCTGTTTACCTTCCTCCAAAGCTGACAGTTCAGAGCTATCACTTGCCACTCTGTCTGCCACCACTGCCATTGTCTCTGCTGCTTCTTCTTCTACTTCACAGCCTTTCTTTTTGGCCGTTAGCGAAATTCCATTGTCCCGGCACTGCGCTCAATTCCATGGCAGCTTTATGTAATGACTGCATTTATACTAACTGCTAACACATACCTGACAACTTCCTGAAATGATAAAGAGGGACATTTAGAGGTTTGGCAATCATTTAAAATGGGTGTGGATTTACAATAACCTTATGCCATACTTTAATTAAGCATATACTATATAAGAGAGCTGTAGTTAGGGGGCTAAAGAAATACAAAAGTAGCACATTCTCCACCTCCCTTGCTCAATAGTATCCCCTGCTCCGTAGTACATCCCCCCCCCCCTACTCAGTAGTACATCCCCCCCATGCTCATTAGTCCCCTGCATTCTCAGTAGTACATTCCCCACAGCCCCTGCTCAGTAGTGCCCCCGATCAGTAGTACATCCCCCCCATGCTTAGTAATACCCCACCCGCTCAGTAGTACATTCCCCACCACCCCTGTCAGTAGTACCCATGCTCAGGGTAGTACCCTACCTGCTCAGTAGTACATTCCCCACTGCCCCTGAATAGCAGTACCCGCTGCTCAGTAGTACACCCCCCCCCCCATGCTCAGTGTAGTACCCCACCCGCTCGGTAGTACATTCCTTAGTTCCTATCGCCCCTGCTCAGTAGTTCCCCCCCTCATTAGTACACTCTCCTACCCTCCATGCTCAGTGTAGTACCCCACCCACTCACCAGGAAATGTAACCCCCCCCCCCGGTCAATAGTACTCCACCTGGTCAGTGCTTGCTACATTCCACCCCTCTGTAGTAGTATCCCTCCCTGATGATTACCTGCTGCTCAATTTCCCACTTAGTCATTGTTCAAGTCCCTTCCAACTATATCACTCCCATACTGTAAACTATGTATGATATTTTCTGATCCCTCACTCTGGTCCCCTTTCACCTTCCTGCTGTATCACTCCTATACTGTACACCATGTGTAATATCTGCTGATCCCCCGCTCTGGTCCCCGCTCCATCACTCTAATACTGTACACCATGTGTAATATCTGCTGATCCCCCATCTGGGCCCTGCTCACCTTCCTGCTGTATCACTCCCATACTGTACACCATGTGTGATATCTGCTGATCCCCCACTCTGGTCACCGCTCCCCTTCCTGCTGTATCACTCCAATACTGTACACCATGTGTAATATCTGCTGATTCCCCGCTCACCCTCCTGCTGTATCACTCCAATACTATACACCATGTGTAATATCTGCTGATCCCCCACTCTGGTCCCCACTCCATCACTCTAATACTGTACACCATGTGTAATGTAGCGACACAACCCCTTTTCCCTGCCTTTGGCTCCTGAGCAAAAAAAGGGGGCCCACCGTGCTACATGCCCGTACCCTCCTGTAGAAAAAGGTTGAGCGGTGTAATGTACCTGGGTCTTTGTGATCAGGTTCCCTCAGAGAAATGGCTCCCGTCTTCACTGTAACAAAGACAAGTCTCTATTCCCCAATAACTTCAAAGTCCACACTGATTGCAACTCCAACTTAGAGTTTATTTCTTCTGTTATGCACAATAACTGGACAGGAGAAGGTTGGAAGAAAAGCAGGACAGCAAAAGGTGTGGGAATAGGTCCAGGCGCAAACAAATTCCTATTCACTACCCATATCTTTAGGTAGACTCAGCTCATCCAGATAGTCTCCCACAGAACGGGCCCTAGCAGCCGGAATGATGCTCAAACTAGATACACTTGGGTCTCTGCCACAGACCTGGTGAACTTGGGTCTCTGCCACAGACCTGGTGAACTTGGGTCCCTGACACAGACCTGGTGAACTTGGGTCCCTGACACAGACCTGGTGAACTTGGGTCTCTGCCACAGACCTGGTGAACTTGGGTCCCTGACACAGACCTGGTGAACTTGGGTCCCTGACACAGACCTGGTGAACTTGGGTCTCTGCCACAGACCTGGTGAACTTGGGTCCCTGACACAGACCTGGTGAACTTGGGTCTCTGCCACAGACCTGGTGAACTTGGGTCCCTGACACAGACCTGGTGAACTTGGGTCCCTGACACAGACCTGGTGAACTTGGGTCCCTGACACAGACCTGGTGAACTTGATTGCAACGTTAAGCCTCTTTCAGGGAGATGACATCCCTCCAGAGAGTTACCGGGTCGCTTCCTTCACTGTGAGTTCCTCACCAGTCCCTCGGAATGGTCCTCCCCCGGTCTCCTCATCTAAGATACGGGTCTCCTCGCAAGGCAGCACCCTGGGATTCCTCGATCCTCTGTGTGCCTCAGCCAAAGGTGCTGAGCCCAAGGCCTCCAGTTGCAGCCCCAGGGCTAAAGGTGCCTGGGACTGGTCCGCCAGTGTACCGAACCAGGAACTCCACCCCAGAGCTAAAGGTGCCTGGGGTGGCCACGAACAGAACCACACACTCCCGGGGTCGGACCCCCCGGAACTCACCCCCGACAGCCAGGGTCTGCCCCTTTTATATCCCCTCCCGGGATGCACAGCGGGCAAACACGCCCACCATACCACCGCCGACAAGGGACATCCAAGGCACAGCACTGTACCAGCGGTTCAACCCTGGCCTCCGATGGCAGCGCCACCAACAGGCCACGGGGAACTACACACTAGTATCCCGCCTGCAGCTAAAATTGGGTTTGCTGAACCCTATCAAATAATGTGTTTGAGCACAACTACCACTCAAACATCCCACTAAATTTCAAAGCCCCGATACAGTAATATCTGCTGATCCCCTGTCTGGGCCCCGCTCACCTTCCTGCTGTATCACTCCCATACTGTACACCAGGGATATGCAATTAGCGGACCTCCAGCTGTTGCCAAACTACAAGTCCCGTGAGTCATAGCGAGACTCTGACAGCCACAAGCATGACACCCAGAGGCAGAGGCATGATGGGACTTGTAGTTTTGCAACAGCTGGAGGTCCGCTAATTGCATATCCATGCTGTACACCATGTGTGATATCTGCTGATTCCCCACTCTGGTCCCCGCACCCCTTCCTGCTGTATCACTCCAATACTGTACACCATGTGTAATATCTGCTGATCCCCTACTCCAGTCCCCGCTCACCTTCCTGCTTCTCCACACTGAACACCACAGCCTGGACATGAACACAAAGAACAGCTACGCTGAATTAGCGTCCCTCAACAGCTGCAGGTGTAGTTAGGGAGTGCTATCATAGGCCTCGCTTACACTTGTGCAGTTGTGGTTCTGTTCTCCAGTAGTCAGGGGGTTAAAATAGGCGGTGAGGAGACGATACAATGCCTCTTCACTGCCTGTCTCTATCACTGTCAGAAAATCAATCCTAAAGCCTATTGCAGCTTTGAAACTCTTTGAAGCACCAAGAAAGCGACATGGGGTATCATTTCTGAAGTAAAACAAAGCAGACTCAACAGTGTACAGGACTGTAGGGCAACCATTTTACTAAGTGAGAGGTGCTTTGATTGGCACTCAGAGTGCTTTACAAAAATGTGTCAAATGCCACATTTTGGAGCAATGAGGCCTTAAGGATACATATTTGCATTTTATCTTCTTTTTAAACCAGAGTCTAGTATTCCAGCCTAGGGCGTGTGCACATCTAAAGGGAAGCAGGGGATGCACTCTTTGTAATTCTGTTTTGTTGCCAAACAATGTGACGTATAATTCTAGAATGAGGTGGCTCTGTTGATTGGCTGCTAACAAAACGTTCCACGCCTTTCTTGCCAGTACCCACTTCCAGGCAAGGTTGACGGGAGGCCAAATTGAGAGGGAACATGGACTGTTTGTTAGTCTGCTGGTCTTTATTACTGTGTCACACGAGAGCGCTCCGTGGGCTCTCCTTCCATGTCAGTATACAGTACAGTATCTGCTCTCTCTTTCAGTCCACACAATGGAGGGAAGGGACTCTAAAGTGGAAGGAAAACCTGCCTTCTTTGTAAATGGTCTGTAATCCAGGGATCAAAGGCTTAAAGGGAACCTGTTAATATTATAAGTGTAGCGACCTCACCATAGTTACCAACAGTCCCGAATTTCCCGGGACAAGCACGATTTTTGGACCCTTGTCCCGAATTGGGCTTGTCCCGATTCGGGACAAGCCCAGTTCTTTTTGTCCCGGTAAATTCGGGAATGCTTTAGCTAAAAACGGCAGCGGCTACACAAAAATGGCCGCTGCCACCACCATATTTGTTTACGTTTTCCCCTTGTGTTCAGTGCAGAGCCTGGGGCAGCCAATCGGCTTCGGATTGGCGACTCCTCCCCGCTCTCCACTGAACGCAAGGAGAGGCACAAGGAAGCAGCATGCTTCACCCGCCGCCGCCGCCGCTAACGACCCTCTGCCCAGCCCCCGTGTGTCCGACAAGGAGCGGGGACACGGATGTGAGGACCGGGGCTCCACTGGCTGGGGACACTGACGCCTATCAGCACCCGGCGCCGCCGCTGCCAACAACCCTCCGCCCCGCCCCCGTGTGTCCGACGAGTGGGGACACTGATGGAAGGACCGGGGCACCGCTGGCTGGGGACACTGTGATGGTCCTGGCTCACTCCATTTGGCAGACCCCTCGGACCACCAGCACATCCTCACGCACCGCAGGTACCGTACTATTGCACTGTAGTGTAGTGGGTGGTGGGGTAATTGTAGTGTAGTGGGTGGTGGGGTAATTAGTGTAGTGTAGTGGGTGGCGGGGTAATTTAGTGTAGTGGGTGGTGGGGTAATCACAGTGTAGTGTAGTGGGTGGTGGGGTAATCACAGTGTAGTGTAGTGGGTGGCGGGGTAATCACAGTGTAGTGTAGTGGGTGGCGGGGTAATCACAGTGTAGTGGGTGGCGGGGTAATCATTGTAGTGGGTGGTGGGGTAATCAGTGTAGTGGGTGGCGGGGTAATCAGTGTAGTGGGTGGCAGGGTAATCAGTGTAGTGGGTGGCGGGGTAATCAGTGTAGTGGGTGGCGGGGTAATCAGTGTAGTGGGTGGCGGGGTAATCAGTGTAGTGGGTGGCGGGGTAATCAGTGTAGTGGGTGGCGGGGTAATCAGTGTAGTGGGTGGCAGGGTAATCAGTGTAGTGGGTGGCAGGGTAATCAGTGTAGTGGGTGGCGGGGTAATCAGTGTAGTGGGTGGCGGGGTAATCAGTGTAGTGAGTGGCGGGGTAATCAGTGTAGTGGGTGGCGGGGTAATCAGTGTAGTGTAGTGGGTGGCGGGGTAATTAGTGTAGTGGGTGGCAGGGTAATCTGTGTAGTGTAGTGGGTGGTGGGGTAATCAGTGTGGGGTAATCAGTGTAGTGGGTGGCAGGGTAATCTGTGTAGTGTAGTGGGTGGTGGGATAATCAGTGTAGTGGGTGGCAGGGTAATCTGTGTAGTGTAGTGGGTGGCAGGGTAATCAGTGTAGTGTAGTGAGTAGCGGGGTAATCAGTGTAGTGGGTGGCGGGGTAATCAGTGTAGTGGGTGGCGGGGTAATCAGTGTAGTGCATAGTTGCCAAACAGTCCCGAATTTCCCGGGACAATCATGATTTTTGGACCCTTGTCCACAAGTGTGGAGGGGGCTCTGCTGGGGAGGCACCTGATGCAAGGACGGACTGCTGGGGAGGCACCTGATGCAAGGACGGACTGCTGGGGAGGCACCGGATGCAAGGACGGACTGCTGGGGAGGCCATCTGGTGGCAGGCGACGTGGCAGGTAACACGCTCAGGGCTTCCACTGATTCGGCATTATGGTGAGTTGAATGATTTCATTTTATATTACAATGTAAAAATAGAAATAATGCACTTCAATCATCCTGACACCGTAACAACCATGGTGCCGGGATGATTGAAGAGCCAACAGGTGTTTTGGAGTATCTTTATCTGCCAATTTTGTTACACATTTCTATTGTGGTGTAGGATCTGGCTTCTTTCTTTCTCTCTCTTTCTCTCACCTCGGACTCTAGCCACACCCCTTTGAACCACGCCCATTTAAACCACACCCACTATCGTGCGTAAACCACGCCCATTTTTCGCCGCAGCGCGCTTCGCGCGCCGCATTTTTCACTACGGCATGACACGCCTACAAACGAATGCCCCACCCCCTGATTATAGCAAGGCTCCGCCTCAATACAAAAAAAGTGTCCCAGATGTTTTTTTTGCAATGTTGGCAACTATGCCTCACCCCTCTCACCCCTTCTCATTCACGGCTTGTTTGTCTCGTCTAGGGGTTAGTACTGGGGGGAGGGATGAGATACACCACGGACCATGTCCTCCAATGCGTAGAGGTGAAGGCCAGAACTATCGGGCTTTGTGTGTATGTCCCAGAGTCAAATCCTTTACTGAATGACCCCCCTTTGCTTCCAGTAACTGAAGTTCCACACACTGAAAACGGTCCAACTCGTATTTATTCTTCTCAACAAATAGTCATTCAGCACAGACAGGTTGGGACCCAACGAACAGTTCAGTATTTGTAGGGAGTAGGTCGAGGCACAATCCTTTTAGATAGAGCTAACCACTGTGGTGTCACCAATGGCGAATAGTCACTGCCACTGACTATATTGAACAGAACATGGATTACCTTCGCTAACGTAGCCCCTATCAGGGGGAAGACATCCGTCCAAGACAGTTACCGGAGGCCTCTCCGTCACCAGCAATGCTGCGCTGGACTCTCCGGAGAAGTTCCGCTCACCGGCCTCCGCGTCTCAGACACGGGCACCCAAGGAGTTAGGGCCCCCTCGGATTCCTCCACCCTCGCGGAACTCAGTCGAAGGTACTGAGCTCCAGGCTTCCGCCATAGTACCTCACCCCAGGCTAAAGGTGCCTGAGATGGACTCCATCTCCTGCTCCGGCCAGGTCGAGGGCACCTGGGCCCGGAACTCCGGAACGCCAGCACCCAGGCTGAAGGTGCCTGGGTGCGGCCGCGTCCTCCGACTCCGAACTCTCAACCCCAAGGTCAGGGCGTCTGCCCCTTTATCTTCTCTCCCTTTGCATCACAGCAGGTTCCCCGCCCCGCTGTACCAACGCCAGGAAATGACAAAAAGGTATGCAGTCTTGCGGTGAGTGTTCAGCTCCGGCCCAGGGCGGCAGCGCCACCTGCAGGCCGCAGGGAACCTCACACCACCAGAGTCCTCCAAGAACCACAAAAAAAGGTCTCAGATTCCCTAACAATCAATGCATCTGGGTTACACTACCACCCAGATGCCTCCCCTAAATTCAAATACCCGCTACATAAGCACAGCATTTCTGAGGTATTTTTATTTTCAACCGTATGGCTGCATCTGTCCCCCGCCGCCTCTTCTCTGAGAACCGAGCGATCAAACACCACCGATGGCTAGGTTCTCTCACCCCCCCGAGCGGAGAGCTGCTGACTGTCAATAAGCAGCTCTCCTCTTTGCTCCTCCACGCTCATATGAGTGCTGAGCTGTAGAAGGGCGGGGAGAAGCCGTCTCAGCCTCTCAGCGGCTCGCTGAGAGGCTGAGATGGCTATCAGTCCAGGCACCTGGCGGATCCAGACTTCCAGAGTCGGGATGACGCGGTGCCTGAACTGATCTTGGTGATGTCAGCGGACTTCAGACCGCTCTCTGCTAAAAACGGGTCACAGGAGTGCAAAACAAATTGCACACCTGTGACCCTTAGAAGCCCAGGCGAATGAGCTCAGGACTAAGATTTTTCTTACTATAAAAAGGAAAAATAAATGCAAAGTCTTTTTAAAAAAAGTTTTCCTTACTTTATGTTATGGCAAACAAAAATCCCGGGACAATACAAACACTCCCAAAATGGCCCCCATTTGGAAAGTATACATTGCAAGGTAATTTTTATCCACAATTTTTTGAAAGTGAAGAGACATGCTGGTATTTACGGGGTTAAATAGTCGCTAAACAAAAATGTAATTTCCTGACAGCTCCATGTCAGCACACACATGGGTACGGACCCCGCCCGCCCCCCCCCCCCCCCCACAATGATAGGACGTTTAAGGCCTCATGCCCACGGACGTTTTTACAGCCGCGTTTTTTACAGCTTAAAAACGCCTGTCCATGTTAGTCTATAGTTTCATGCCCACCGTTTTTGAGCTGCAAATAGCATAGACGTTTTTAAGCTGTAAAAAAAAACCAGGACCCTCAGCGTCGAAGTTAGGCAGAAAAAAACGCGTTTTTTAGCTCTGACGTTTTTTTTTTTCTCAAAAAAAATAATAATTTTACAATAACATGGACAGGCGTTTTTAAGCTGTAAAAAACGCAGCTGTAAAAACGTCAGTGGGCATGAAGCCTAAGTCATACATTTTAGCACCTGAGCCAGCACCGCGTTCCTCTTTTTCCCTCCTCACAACAGGAGTGCCTACATTGCTGGGGTAAATCCCTGGCTGTCCATCTGAGTCTGCCTGGATGCAGTCCCCACTGAGTGTTTCTAAATGGAGCAGGTTGAGGGAACCCTTCAGGGTCTTGTTGTGTGGCTGGGTAAATCCTGGCTGTGTGGAGAGTTGGCACGGCTTTTCCATCGTGGAAGGAACATGGATCCTGGCTTCAGAGTTGTTGGAACGCACGCCCTGCGTTCCATCCAGACAGCTTCACTACAAACTTCTTCCTGATCTGTGTGGATTGCCTTGGACTAGGCTGAATCACATGACTACATGTTCACCTAAAACAGAAGTTGCTGAGATGTCAGGTCAGCTGTTTGCTCTCTCTCAAGCTCTCTGCACAGATGTTGTGGTGTTTCGCACTGCCACCTGCTGCCCAAGCCTGGTACTGTGCATGTATTTTCTTGTATGTAATTGCTTCTGAATGCCTCAAAGGAGTTTTTGCCTTAGCATTTAGCATGATGTTAACCTGACTTTTATTACAGAATGCCAAATCAAGAGCCAACCCCACCAAAAGACCAGTATATGTGTAGCGACCTCACCCCATCTCTTTTGTCTAGGGGTATGTCACACGACAGGGTGAGATGCGCTACGGCCCATGTCCTCCCCATAGCTGTGGGTGAGGTGAAGGCCAGTACCAGATATTTCCTCAATCGAAAACCTCAATCGAAAACCTCAATCGAATAGTCTGTGTCCTCTCCATCTTTCCTGCAGATGCGCACCTTGTCTGCGTGGATATGGCGGCCCCACATCCAGTCCACTCTGCAGTCTCTAAACTTTTTCGACACTGGTGGCGAACAGGATAAGTATCGCCGGGCATGAGGCACTTTAAGCTTCTCCCAAACAAACTCATCGTACCATCGCTGTCGTGTGAAAACAACAAGTCTCTGGGCAAGTACGGATATTCCCACCCATACTCATGAGCGACCCTCTGAGAAAAGAGTCGTTGCAATCGGGCTAAAGGAGGCATTTTGGCCCGCTCACCTTCTCCTGGCTGAACGATGGCCTCCGGGTGCCGAGGTACTTTCACTACCTCTGATGGCTTCTCTTTTGGTGCCCGTAATGATGCTCGCTGTTTCCCCGCCAACAAAACGGGTGATACTGTGGACTGTGGAAGAGCAACCAGAGGACTAGGCTTCCTCGTAGACTCCGGAGCTTCCGCCCGGGGCGTGCTATCTCCTATGGACATAGGCGAATCCTGGGGTGCACGTAGCATAGGCAATGGGCGTTTGTCCCAGCCCTTTTGGTGAAACAGTTCATCGATCTCACCGTAATCTCCACAATCCGACAGTGACTCTAGGTCGGAGGTGTCATACATCTCCGCGGGAAGGTAGTCTCTGGTAGACGTGGTACTACCCTCCCTAGCGGGCTCCACCGACTGTGAACCCCCAACACCTCCAACCACCACCACAGTCCCAGCCCCTGGCTCACCTTGACCTTTTGTAGAACTGGGATGTCCAGGACTCTTCTAACCGGATCCATCCAGGCCAGGCAAGCGACGGGGTGAAGCTCTTCCACGACCATAGGAGGCCTGCACCAGGCCGACTTTCCTCTTCGGAGGTGGGAGCAGAGAATCTGTGGTGACCGAAGCAGCATCCTCGGATTTTTCCTTCTCAGTCTCTGATTGGGCAGTCACATCGCCCTGATCAGTGCGTATGGGAACCTCCGCAAAGGCCTGGATCTCCCCTTCCGGAGTAGCGGTACCTGTGAGGCTGTTGAGGCGAAGGGCCCGGGGCCTTACAGTGGATGGCTCCACCTCGAAGAAGAACTCTTTGCATGCTTCGCAACGCCCGAATGGCTTCAGGTGAACCACCAGTCCCGAGCATCCGGGACAGATCACACCGAGGGTCTCCATGTCTCTGCAGGTGTACAGAGCCAACTGTCCTCGGGGCCTGAGTCTTATCCCCGTGTCTGTAAGGGGAGCAGCGAACGTAGTCATCTTCGTGGGGTAGGGAACCGAAATCCACGGGGAGCTTGAGGCCATCCCGACTGTCTGCTGCTCCATCACGCACTGACCACGCGCCAAAGTCTCCACGTGAGTTCCTCCATATGGCCAGACTCCTCCCACGACTTGCACATTTTCGCAGGCTTCCATCAAGCTCCGCCCACGAACTGTGTAGTCACGGGGTGCCTCATGGCGCAGTGCAGTAAAAGCCCCCACATGTAGTACGTCACACGGCTGGACTTCTCCCTCTTTTCGCTCCTCCGCATGGGCCTTTCCCGTCTTGGGGTCATTTCCACGACTTTGAGCAGGGATGCACTTTGGCCGATCACATGGCCGACCTGCTCGGAACTCCTTCGGGCAGCAAAGTCTAGACACAGCCATTCTTACTTCCAAAGTCAAAACACATATTATCCCGGACTCACAAGCCCCCACGTGTAGCGACCTCACCCCATCTCTTTGGTCTAGGGGTATGTCACACGACAGGGTGAGATGCGCTACGGCCCATGTCCTCCCCATAGCTGTGGGTGAGGTGAAGGCCAGTACCAGATATTTCCTCGGGCCTATGTGCTTCTGTAAAGGAGTAAGTCCTGTTGTGCCAACACTTCCCTTTGCTCCCATTAACCAGAGTTCCACACACCGATCACAGTCCAACTCTTGTTTTATTGCATTTCTCACAATAAACAGTGCTTCAGTAGCCAACTGGTTGCGACTTGTTAACATTTGGATACAGGGGATGAGCAGGCCAAGGCACTATCCTAATTCTCAGCTAAACCACTGCGATCTCGCCAACGGTTACTATAGCCATAGCTTGAAAGGACTTAGAGCTTGAGAGTCTCTACCAGCGACTCAAGAGAACATAGATAGGAGTACCTTCGATGCGTTGCGGCCCCTATCAGGGGAAGATGTCCCTCCAAGGGAGCTACCAGAGGCCCATCCGTCACTGGGTTGATGCTGCTCCAGGCTCTCCGAATAGGTAACCTCCCCGGCCTCCTCACCTCAGACATGGGCCCCATCCACTTCAGGGACCCTCGGACTTCTCCACCCTCGCGGGACCCAGTCGAAGTCACTGGGCCCCAGGCCTCCTGGTTTAGTACCTCACCCCAGGCTGAAGGTGCCTGGGATGGACTCCAACTCCATTCCGGTCAGGCCTAGGGCACCTGCGCCGGAATCCGGAACCGCCCGCACCCAGGCCTAAGGTGCCTGGGCGCGTGATGAAGAACCTCTAGAAGAGCAAGACCTCGGGACCAGGGCGTTTCCCCCTCTTATTCCCTCCCATGACGCCACGGCAGGTTCCCCGCCCTCGCCGCACCGTCTCCGAGAAGGAACGGGACAGCACTATGGCAGTGAATCTACCTTGAGCCTGCGGGCACTCACCACCCACTGGCCAAGGAGATTATTACACCGCCCAATCCTCCACGAATACAAATAGTCATTACTCCCATACCTACACACCTGAACTTCCACCCAGGTGTACCCCACCTAAATTTAAAGACCCCGCTACATATGCAAAGAAGGTATGACGGTTGCTCAATATATTTATATATATATATATATATATATATATATATGTAGCGGCAGCTCCTCACACTCCCCTCTTTGTCTCGTCTTTCTCTTGTCTAGGGTTATCTTAGAGGGGAGGGAGCGGGGACACTACGCCTGGCTTCCACCACAGATGTTAGTGCGGTATAAGCAACGTTCTTGTATTACCTTCGGGTCAGTGCTGTGCACCTGGATCCTCCCTCCAAGAGTCACCGCGAACCATGTCTGTCAGAAAATGAGCTCCACACCATTAAAGTTCAACACTCCTTTATTCTCCTTGTCTGAACACAAACAGTTGAACTCCCTTGATAGAACAGAACAGAAAAGGAGGTGTGGATGCGAACAGGCCCAGACACAATGTAAGCTGCCACTTCCCTTCCTAGAAGTGTGTCCTGGTCTCTGCACAAGGGTAGATTTCCTTCCAGGCGGTCTCCGACGAGAGACTCACTTGTCACCGGCAATATGCTGCACCGGGTCTTCAAATGAGGAGCTCCCCCCGGTCCATTGCGCCTTCCGGATTCGGGTACCCAATCCCCGGGTACCCTAGGATCTCCTTCCCTCGCGGAACTCAGTGTTAGGCACTGAGCTCCGGACCTCCATCCAAGTACCTCACCCCAGGCTAAAGGTGCCTGGGATGGAACTCGACCTCCGCTGTCCTCTAGGCCTAAGCCACCCAGAGGAGCGACACGACCCACCGTCCGCAAGCTGAAGGTGCCTGGGACGTCAACCCGTGACAAAGATGGCCGGCCCCCTTTATACCCTCTCCCAGCCAGCACGGCGGGTTCCCCGCCCCACCATACCGCTGTCGAGGGAGGACAAAAAGGAGGCACAGCACACAGCAATGATTCAACCCCAGCCCAGGGCGACAGCGCCACCCACTGGGCTGCAGGGAATTACACATCACTGATGTCTCTGCCAAATTCAAAATTACACCCGGGAAAGTACATACCCGCTACACTCTCCCCTCGGTCCTTTGACACTGGTCCCCAGTGTCTGGAGTAAACCATGCCCTAAACAGCTGACATGATTCAGTCCAGAAACAGACTAACAATTAGAAATACAAAAATATAAAAACTTTGTAAAACTATCCTACTAAAACATTGTGTCTGAGCCCTGTAAAGAAGGGGAAATAAGACAAACAAAAAAACAACTATTGTAACACATGATTTAGAATCACATTTAACTTTTCCCACCCATCCTGACTAAGACCCACCCCATTCTCAGTGGACTTGACGGGATGTTCTCCTGCAGAGGGAAAAGAAAAAGAGGGTTAACACCTATAACCCTGACACCTGTATTCGTGTAGTGGAAAAGAAACTTCTCCAAGAAGAAATCCCTTTTCTCCAGAGTGAGTGTATGATAAGTGTTTAAACGTTGCACAACACTGCCACCTGGTGACAGCATCGCGGTAACTGCACCCGTGGAACTTTCCTCTTTTCTTTCGGCCCTATCTAGCCCAGAGTCAGTATTCTCTTGCTGGAAAGTGAAGAACAAACAGCAACAGTTCTTCCCTTCTTTCAGGCACAAACAACGGGCTCCAGAAAGTTCAGCAGTTTGGGAAAAAAAACCCTGGAGTCTTTCTCCCTCCTATAAGTAAAAACGAGGATGCGGCAAAACAAGTGGCTTCAAGTGCTGATCCATGGTTTCCAGATGATACTCCACATCTTCTCCTTCCTTTCTTCGGATCAAAACTTTATCCGCATGGATGTGTCGTCCCAACATCCATTCTGCCTTGCAGTCTTTGAATCACTGGGAGGCCTTCGGAGAGCATGCCAAGTACCTGCGGGCGTGAGGAACCTGAATGTGAGTCCACACGAAGTCATTGTACCAGCGTTCCCGGCACACTTCCACCTCATAGAGTAAGTCCTTTGATAAGTATGGATACTCCCATCCGTACTCCGCAGCAACCTTCTGCCCAAATAGGCGTTGTAGTCTTGCCAGAGGAGGCATGGTAGCTTTGTCCCCTTCGCCAGGCAACACTATCGAGTCCGGGTGGGGAGGGACCTTGATCACACCTGATCGGGGCATAGGGGCCCGCAGCAATAGTCTCTATTCCCTGGCCTTCGGTACAGTTGGCACCGGGGATGTGGCAGCAGACTGGGGACGGGACCTCTCTTCAGGCGCTGATGCCTCCACCCGGAGTGTGCTTTCCCCTGTTGACATGGGTGGATCTCTGATCCTGCGGGATGAAGCAAGCGGTACTTTGTCCCAGCCCTTCTCGGCAAACAAATCGTCTACTGCCACGTCGTCTCCCATGTCCGAGAGCGACTCCAGGTCAGAGGTGTCGGTTGTAGAAACGGAGCCACCACCTCCCGCGGATTCGCTAGGCCATGTATTCCTGACACCTCAGCCCACACACCAAGTCTCTCCGCCTGGCTTACCTCTGCCTTTACTTGAAGCGGGACGTCCGGAACTTTTGTCGACGGATTCATCCGGGCCAGGCGTAAGTGGGCGAGATGGTCCACCACAACCACTGGTCAGGGCTACCATGCCGGTCTTCCTCTTTGGTGGTGGACGCTGCGAGACAGTGGTGACCGTGTCAGCATCCTCGGATTTCTCCCGTTGGGGTTTTACGACCTCCTCCGCGGTCGTTGCAGTGTGCGCAGGGGTGACTCTCACAGCAGTGATTCCTCCTCTTTGAGTGGTGTTGCCTGAAGCCCGGCCAGGGTAAATGGTCCTCGGCCTCTCCACCGCCGGATCCACTTCGAACAGGAATTCCCCACAGGCCTCACAGCGTCCGAACGGAACTCGACCTCCGCTGTCCTCTAGGCCTAAGCCACCCAGAGGAGCGACACGACCCACCGTTCGCAAGCTGAAGGTGCCTGAGACGTCAACCCGTGACAAAGATGGCCGGCCCCCTTTATACCCTCTCCCAGCCAGCACGGTTGGTTCCCCGCCCCACCATACCGCTGCCGAGGGAGGACAAAAAGGAGGCACAGCACACAGCAATGATTAAACCCCAGCCCAGGGCGACAGCGCCACCCACTGGGCTGCAGGGAATTACACATCACTGATGTCTCTGCCAAATAAAAAATTACACCCGGGAAAGTACATACCCGCTACATATATATATATATATATATATATATATATATATATATACACACACTGTAACTTTTTTTTCTCTCATTCCCCTCCTCCCTCGTGCGCTGTCTGGCTAATGGCAGATTTATTGTAGTCCAGGGATATGCAATTAGCGGACCTCCAGCTGATGCAGAACTACAATTCCCATGAGGCATAGCAAGACTCTGACAGCCACAAGCATGACACCCAGAGGCAGAGGCATGATGGGACTTGTAGTTTTGCAACAGCTGGAGGTCCGCTAATTGCATATCCCTGTTGTAGTCCTTCCATTCTACCGGTGACTGTGCCTCCTCTTCAAGACGGATGCCGATCAAGGAAATGCATTATTCCAGTCACAATGTATCCTGTCACTCCGCTTCTCCTTCATTAAACTTCAGCCACCTCAGGAGTGTAATGAGTCTGGTCATTACTCATAGCCAAAGCCAAGGGGATGCTGGGCCTGTCCAAATGTGGCCCTTCCTGGAAAATGACTTGCTAAACTTGCTTCTTGGAGGTAACGAGGGAGAGGGAGGCAGGCTAATCAAAATAGTGTCATTAATGAAACAAATGTTTCAAGACACCTTGGAAGCATATGCTAATCAAATACACCCTGCAGTGCAAAAGATTGGCCTCTGCTTCCCAGGATGCAACCGGTGTTGCAGCTACCAATACCCCCTGAAGCTTATGCCTCTGGCTCTGATCCAGGAGAAAACTCTGATAAAAATGTAGATTAGGGGCAGGTTTGATTTCACTAAGGTGAATGATTTTTTGAGGGCGGTCAGATGCGCCTTGGTATGGAAGGACAAGCTGGAGGCTCGCCCCAAAAAGAAGAAATATTTCAACCATATCAGGAAAACTGCTTTTTCTTTCATAAAGAATTCAGAGATACATCAATGGGAAAATGGACACCAGATAAATAACACATTTTCTTTTCCCAACTGTTCCCAAACTTTATCCTTTCAAGAAAGAAGACCTCAAGTAACAGGACGGGTCGCCTGTTGTAGATGCTGCCCTGTTGAGGTTGGCAAGGCATGTGACCCTGCCTCTAGAAGATGCAGTATCATCTAGGATGACGTTGACAAGGAGCTGACCTTGACCTCAAAAGATTTACATATTAGCCGGTGAGGAATTCAAGCCTGCAATGGCATTTGGTGTCAGTGGCAAGCCATGGAAGTGTGGGTGAAAAGCTTGGGCCCAACTGCGGGAAGCTTCTAAACCGCTTTGACGGTGTATTCACCCGGTCCCTTCCAGTAGGGGCCAGTCTGCTCTGGTTTCAAAGAGTATGGACCAATTTAAGAGAGAAGCGGGTCTTGCGCACCATATCCGAGGGTCACGCCTGTCTGTTTCGCTAGATGTCGCGCTTCAAGTTCATTTCGACGATGACGATTTTGTTCCGTGAAGAGGGGGGACTCTTTCCTCCTATATAAACACATTGCTGTTCCAGGAAGCACTCATCCCAGTGCCTCGTCAGGAACGCTTCTCGGGCGTGTGTTCTGTAATATTTTAGGTCCCTGGAAAAAAAAAAATCAGAAGGATGGAGGCCCCTTTCACATGGGACGGATCAGTAAAGATCAGTAAAGATCCGCCCCGTGAACCTCCGCTTGCTCAGCGGGGATCGCTCCGTTGATCCCCGCTGAGCCAGCGGATGACTGATGGCTGATCACTGTGCAGGGACCGCCCTGTCAGATCGCCGCTCTCCCCTATGGGGGATCGGATGACGACGGACCGCAGAGTCCGTTGTCATCCGATCCGATAGATGGATGGAAAAGTAGGGTTTCCCTCCGTCACACTTTGGCGGATCGGAGCGGGTCGGATGTCAGCGGACATGTCACCGCTGACATCCGTGGCTCCATAGGGGTACATGGAGCGTCCGTTCAGGTCCACCTAAAAAACTGACAGGCGGACCTGAATGGACCGTCCGCGTGAAAGAGCCCTAACGTGGTAGAACAGATCTATAAGGAAAGAACACTTCAAGATAGAATCATGTCAAACCATACTGAAAGTTGTTTAACCAGGAGATTGGCGGCTATCCGTGGATCTAAGAGATTCTTGTTTTCATATTCCGATACATCAAAACTGACAAAATATCTCCGCTTCACCTTGGGGAATCTACATCTTCAGTTTGTTAGTTTGCCCTTCAGGCTTACAACCTCTTCAAGGGTGCGCTCCAGGTCCCTCTCTCCCTGGTGGTCCTTTTACTGGAGAGAGGAGCTTGATTTTACCATTACCTAGGTGATCTGCTTTCACAGGCCCAGAATCTGGAAACTCTTCCTTCACACCAGACGCTAGTGCTGTCAGTTCTTCAGGTCTTCGGCTGGCTGTTCAAAAAATAAAAGCAATCTCACACCTAGTCAATGCCTTATATACCTGGGAGTGTGTATAGGTACTCATCAAAGCACGGTGTCCCTTCTAGAGTAGAAGTTTTCAGCGATTCATCAGAGATTTTGTTCTGCACTAATAGCCATCTTTCTCGCAGCCAAAACGGTGCCAATAGGTAGTAGGGATTCAGTTTCCTGTCCCAGTGAAAGTCAGAGAACACGAGCCAATTGATTCAAACATCATCGCATGTGAAGAAGATTCTGAGCTGGTGGCTAGTCACCTAGAAAATTTTTGTCCAGTCACTCCCTTTTTAAGATTGCCTGGATAGTAAATCACAACCAATGCCAGTACTTGAGGCTGGGGAGCTACCTGCCAGGGGAGAGTAGCCCAAGGCAGGTGGTCCTGCCAAGTGAAGAATATAGTGTCCAACATCCTGGAGATGGGAGCTACTTTTCAAACCCTTTTTCACCTTTCAAGTTACAATTCAGGGATGCTCAGTCAATTCTTCTCCATCTGTGGGAAGCCTACATTCCTGGTCCATCCATTCTCGAGGCGGACTATTTGTCAAGACATCAGTTAGACAATGAAGAAGTGGTTCCTGAATCCACAAACCTGTCAATGCTGATACGTTGGGCTTTTCAGCCGGGGGTGGATGTATTTGCATCGACAGCGAATGCCAAACTGCCAATGTTTTTACACCAGTCTACCCTGCCCACAGGTAGCAGCGACAGTTGCTCTGACAGCAGCGTGGTCTTTTCAGACTGCGTATGCCTTTCCACCGATACCGCTAATTTTCAACTTTCTCAGATGTCTGATAAAGGGAGAAGTCACAGTTCTGGCAGTAATACCCAACTGGCCCAAACGTCTGTGGTTCTTCTGTGTCTACTGACTTTGAAGCCACTGAAGTCAATTCCTGTATCCCTGGGTCTGCCGTCTCAGTGTCCAGTGCTTTATCCATCTACTCAGAGGTGGCGGGTGCAGGCTTGGATTTTGGAAGACAGAGGCTGATCGAGGCAAACTGTTCAAATGCTGTAATTGGTACCCTGCTAAAGTGTAGAAAACCAAGCTCTAATGCAACTTACAATAAGTGCAGATCAAGTTCCAGGACTTTGCTTCCACCCAAGGCTTCTCTCCTTCCTCCCCCCAAATAAGTAATATTTTGATCCTTCTCCAAAAAGGTCTAGTTAGTCTTAGTACTCTTAAAGCAGAGGTCCGCCAATTTTTTTTAAAGTCAGCAGCTACAGATACTGCAGCTGCTGACTTTTAAAATAAGGACACTTACCTGTCCAGGGCGCCCGCGATGTCGTCACCCGAAGCCGATCTGTCCCTGGGCTCTCGTGTGCTGATGCCGCCATCTTCGGTGAGGGAATCAGGAAGTGAAGCCTTGCGCATGCGCGACTCGCGCTGCACGATTTCACTGATCCCTGCTGTCTCCCAGAAGACAGCAGGGGGGATGAAGGAAGTGGCGTAGATACCCGCGGGTGGCTCGGGTATCTATGCCCGGAAGTGGGAGCAAATACCTGTATTACACAGGTATCTGCTCCCCCCCCCTCCCCCCTGAAAGGTGCCAAATGTGACACTGGAGGGGAGGAGGGTTCCGAAAAGCGGAAGTTCCATTTTTGGTGGAACTCTGCTTTAAGGGTCATGTTTCTGCCCTGTATGCCTTTACAGGGATTCAGTGGGCCGCCAATAGCCTTGTTGTTCATTTTTTTTTAAAGCGGTCCTGAGGTTAAAGCCTCGTAGAAAACGTTGCTTTCCTAAATGGGACCTACCCGTGGTCCTGGACTTTACTGGTTTTGGATACGTTCTTTTTTGTCACAATCTCCTTCTCAAAGGAGAGTCTCAGGGATCATAGCTCCCAACTGTCCCTGATTTTGAGGGACTGTCCCTGATTTTGAGCAATGTCCCTCTGTCCCTCTTTCCTCCTCATTTGCCCCTCATTTTGGTCTGATCTGTATAGTTGTATATAAAATGCACTATTTATCTTTCAAAAAGTGTCTCCCAGTGCTAAACCTTTCATCCAATTTATGTGTAGCGCCACTCCCAATATTTGGGGTCGCTATGTACAAATTTAGAAATAGTCTGAGCCAATAATTAGGCTCAGACCAATTACAATTTCAATTATTTGCTTCTGCTCTGGGTGTGATGCTGCCTGGCAGTACAGTTCCCTGTCACCGCTGGCTCAGGTTGAACCACAGGGGGTATCACAGCACCATTGGGTGTCCTTTTTCGGCAGCTGTGCAGTGGGATTGGTTGACCCAATGTGCATGCTGGGAGAGGGTACATAAGGGGCAGACGCCATGAGGCCACCTCCTGTGGCCCTCGTGGCCAGGGGTGCGTGCGTGTGTTTCAGTCCCGGGCACCTTTAGCCCGAGGCTGCATTGCTGCTTGGTGGGCCAGGCTCGGCTGGCTAGGGCCTACACCTCACAGAAGGATCCCATGCTGCCCATTGGAAGGGGGCCCAATTTTAGGAAAAGAGTTCCAGGGGAAGATCAGTCCTGGCAGAGATAGCGACGGTACTGCTGTCTCGGGGAGAGGCCTGGAGGCCTACCTAAAGAGGGATCCATCATCATTGATACAAGCCCTGCAACACCCTAAAGGTTTCTCTCATTGTTGCTTGGCTGGGAGGTTTGGGGCTGGATAATCCTGTGGCAGAGGATTCCCAATCACATCCCCATTTCATAAAGGACAGATTCATTCGTGCTCTACTCCGGCTGCTAGGACCTAAATCTAAAAAGGGACTATCCGGGTAAGCAAAACCCACACAGGCTTGAGTGGCGACGGTGCTGAGTCTTAAGTGTTGCGTGCCTGAACCTTTTCCCTACTTCGTCTATTCTCTCTCTCAAAGTTTTACCTCAAGATAAAAGAATAAAACCTTGCTGCTTAGGTTTTACACCTGTGCGGACATTGGCTTTATTACAAAGGGACTTCCGCCTAGACAACGGAGACCGGGGATCCACTCGTGAGAGGTATTTTGCTGCTGACCCAAAGGGTAACTAAATAGTGATTTTCACACTTAACAAAGTGTGGATCCGGCGTAGCTGCAGGGGAAGCAAGGGCGGATCCAGAGTCTTTTCTCGGGAGGGGCACTGCCAAAAAATGTTTTTTTGTGGGAAATTTATCGGGGAAATGGCTGGTGTCGGCGCTTTAATCATCCCGGCACCATGGTTGTTATGCTGTCAGGATGATTGAAGCGCATTATTTCTATTATTACATTGTAATATGAAATTAAAAAGTTCAATGCAGAATCAGTGGGAGCCCCGAGTGTGTCACTTGCCACCGTCGCCTGCAATTAGTGGGAGCCCTGAGCGTGTCACTTGCCACACATTGCGGATTGTCACTTGCCACGTCACCTGCCACATCTTGTGGATTGTCACTTGCCACACCTTGTGGATTGTCACTTGCCACGTCACCTGCCACACCTTGCTGATTGTCACTTGCCTGCCACCAGATGCAGATTGTCATTTGCCACGTCACCTGACACAATTTGCCACGTCACCTGCCACACCTTGCTGATTGTCACTTGCCTGCCACCAGATGCAGATTGTCATTTTCCACGTCACCTGACACAATTTGCGGATTGTCACTTGCCACGTCGCCTGCCACACCTTGCGGATTGTCACTAACTTGCCTGCCTTGCCCACGAACCGTGCCGCCCCCTGACAACAAACCGCGCCGCAAGCGGAGCCGCACGCTATTGCACCTGCCTGCAGAGGGGCCAGACATGACTCACTGACGTCACTCGTTGCTAGACGCCAAGCGGCCCAGGCGTTAGCAACGAGTGCAGGGAAGAGGCTCCACCCACCTCCTCCTCCGCTCCTGGTATCGTGTCAGTGCGCCACGTAACTACATTAGACGAGTCTCTCTCTCGGCGCCGCTGATCGGCTGATGTGAGAAACTGAGAGAGAGACTCAGAGAGGCAGCGGCAGCCGCAAAACAAGTACTGTATATACTCGAGTATAAGCCGACCCGAATATAAGCCAAGGCACCTAATTTTACCCCAAAAAACTGGGAAAACTTATTGACTCCAGTATAAGCCTAGGGTGTCCATCTGCATGCCTCACTGTGCCTCACTTTGCCTCACTGTGCCCATGCCTCACTGTGCCCATGACTAGACTGATGTTTAACATGGGAGTCTACGGAAGGAGTGCCCGGGTTTAAAAAATCAGTGCTCCCCGGCCGTAGGTTCCCCAGACACCAAGCTTTGCACACTTGTAGAGGAGACAAGGGGCTACATGTGTGCCAAGTTTGGGGTCCAGGAGACCAACGGCCGGCCGGTACCGGGTCCCCAAAGTTCGGGAGATCAGGCGCAAAAAAAAGAGCAAGCGAGTGTGACAGATGGTCTCGGGGGGGGGGGCAATTGCCCTGTTGCCCCCCCCTGGATCCACCCCTGCATGGGAGTCTATGGAAGGAGTGCCCGGCTTTGAAAAATCGGTTCTCCCCGGCCCTAGGTCTCCCAGACACCAAACTTTTCAAACTTATAGAGGAGACATGGGGTTACATGTGTGCCAAGTTTGGGGTCCAGAAGACCTACGACCGGCCTGTACCGGGTCCGCAAAATCACCAGAGAAATAACCGTTGAACATTGGAGTCTATGGCAGGGGTGCCCGGGTTTAAAAAATCAGTGCTCCCCGGCCGTAGGTCCCCCAGACACCAAGCTTTGCACACTTGTAGAGGAGACATGGGGCTACATGTGTGCCAAGTTTGGGGTCCAGGAGACCAACGGCCGGCCGGTACCGGGTCCCCAAAGTTCGAGAGATCAGGCGCAAAAAAAAAAAAGAGCAAGCGAGTGTGACAGATGGTCTCGGGGGGGGGGGCAATTGCCCTGTTCCCCCCCCTGGATCCGCCCCTGAGGGGAAGAGGAGGGGAGAAAGGGTAGTACCCCCCGAGAAGGGAATGCCACACTCACCACCCCAACATAAATTGCTGCATCTATAAATTTCAAAAGCCAATATAAAGAAATAGTAGTGAAAAAAAAAAAAAGCACTTGTGGGTTTTAGTTATATATTTAGTTATATATTTTTCTGGGGGTTAATTTTCCGTAAAGGGGGTATGTCAGAGATGGCAGCCCTGGCCTGCAAGGGGCCATTCACAACCTTTTTATCCAGATAGAGTGGTCCTAGTTCCACTGCTAGGATGCATGCCGAAGATGCCTACTGTATTCCATCTAACCAAGAAATAGTTCTGCCGACATTCTTCTCGGTCCGAGATAGCCAACTCGGTCCTCCTCACATCCGGAGAACCTGAAACCCCTATAGAGGTCACATCCTCCCTGGGGTCTTCAGTTTACCTCTTTCTGTTTCCAACAGGATCAAGCGAGGGCTCAAAGCATTCAGCAGGTTAACCACTTCCTGGATAGGTAAAGCCATAACCTCGGCCTATAAGTGAAGGTGTTGGCATTGCCTGATGACATCAGGGAGTATGCTACTTTCTGTGGAAAAGAAAATAAATTGCGCTAACCTGTGACCATTAAATGATGATGAATAAGTAAACAAAATATAAAGCAACACTACATAAATGGCTCAAATAATGTGATAAATAAATAAACACAAAAGATGTGAGACACAACTGATTGTGAAACGCAAATTAAATGAATTTGATAATAATAAGTTGAGTCCATTAGTGAATAAACAAAACAATGTCCATTCTAAAACACCAGTGCTCTGTGAAAAAGAAGTCCATATGGTGAGATGTTGCATCCAAAAAATAAACGTGTTGATCCACCACCAATCAGAAGAAGTTCCTCCTTACCAACTAGTCACGATCCCCCATGACAGAGGATCAATGAGTGCATGAAGTAAACCATCTCTCTCCGCAGATCAGCAATCGCAATGCGTTATTCCTTGGCAATAACTCCCAACAACCATCAACAGATACACCCGATATGGAAAAAATAATATAGGCTCCACATGCACAGTGCATTAAAAGTATAAGGTTTATTAAAAAAATAGATATTGTACTTACACTTATGTAGATAAAATAGGCCTTTAAAGGGGTTGTAAAGGTTTGTTTTTTATTTTCTAAATAGGTTCCTTTAAGCTAGTGCATTGTTGGTTCACTTACCTTTTCCTTAGATTTCCCTTCTAAATATTTGTTTTCTTTGTTTTCTTTGTCTGAATTTCTCACTTCCTGTTCCTCCTCAGTAAGCTGTTCAGTAAGCTGTTCTGGCTGACTCAACACCACTCGGATGATGGTGTGAAGTTTACTGAGGAGAAACAGGAAGTGATAATTCAGACAAAGAAAAAAAACATTTAGAAGGTAAATCTAAGGAAAAGGTAAGTGAACCAACAATGCACTAGCTTAAAGGAACCTATTTAGAAAATAAAAAAACTAACCTTTACAACCCCTTTAAGTCTGGTGTGCCGGCCAGTGCACATACAACAGACACCCGTCCTACTGGGAACCGTGTGAAGCACGAGGTGACGTCAGCGCATCGCTCCGACCTACGTCCGTTTCGTAAAAAAACGTACTTCTTCCAGGGGCACAAGTGGCGCACTGCGTCACCTCTATTTGTATGCCAAAAACAAACCAAGCCTCATTCTGGGTCACCACCAACCAACAGACATGCGCGGTATCATACAATGCCACGCTAGCATGAAACTTTTAGCCACACTTGTTTTGATGACTCGTCCGCATGTAGAAAAGCATATGGCTGATCCCTGGGGCTACGGCATGTGAAAGTCTCAATCTACACTTACCGTTGCAAACCGCAGTGCAGATTAAAGAGAAATTCCACAAATTATTTTTTCTTTTTAAAACATTGGTTTATCATGTAGAAACATATATACACCGGTCAATTGGGGATGTAGGGGACACCTTCTGCTGTGAAGCCAAGACGACACCTAGTGGACAATATATATATTGTCTCTCCAAAGCATACAGATGTAAACACTGGTATGCTAGTTTAACAACCACTGTAGTCTAACTAAAACAAATCCCTATTAAAAAGGGACTTGATGTATTAAATTTTTTCAATTGTATAGCAACCTTATAGTTTTATGGACTGTAAACAAATTATTGATACTAAAACAGAAATTAGTTCTGACACATTGTCCTCCCATTCCAAACCGGATGTGGATAGGGGACTCACCACCCTGGGCACAATGACGACACCCGGTGGACAGTCTTAGTATTGTGTCATTAAAAATAAAATAAAAATTTGAATATTTAAAAAAGAAGGGGTAAATTAACCCCTGTCCACTAATGATTTAAACCAATGAACAGCCGATGTGCAGAAAGGGAAATAGAGACATAGAGGAGGAATATATAAAGTATGCAACCTCCTTATCCTAAACCTCGGCAATATATCTTTGGCTCCTTGAGTCTCTCTCCAGATTCTTGGTTTAATACCATACCTCACACCTACGAAATGCTTACTGTAGCTGTATCCTTAATAACAAATATGTGAAATTATTTTTGTGAAACAATGTTGTGTAAAACCTAATATTCCACATATTTACAAATAGGACCTTCTCTACTGGGCCCAAAACAAAATAATTGAATACACCCATCTACTTGTGTTGAAAAACAAATTGAATGGTGAAAATGTCTAGGGGTCTCACTTGTATGATACCCCGATGGTCAATATTGAGATTCCGTGAATGTGTGATGACACAGAACCAGACCCAATGTGCCAAACTAAAATCAGCAGATCCACAGATATGAAAAAGAAGAGAAAAATCCACATTACAAATGGCATAAAATACGAATAAATTAAAAATTGTTAAAGTAAATTTGAAATTATCTTTAAAGTGAAAACAATCAACATATCCACACATAATGTCTAAATTAACCTTCATAAGAATGAACTTTAAGAGTTATTTATGAACGCATTTACGTCAGTGTAGACGTTTAAACCAAAAGGTACGTATGTCTGTATATCCAAGACATTTCCTGTTTTGAAATCTCCCGGACTAATGAGCTCCCCCTCCAATGCGGTTTGTATTTATCTATTCCCATGTACAGGGTATTGGATGGATCTCTATGGTGTACTCTATGGTGTAATGCCTTGAAACTGAGTGCTTACTGAAGCCCCTTCTGATATTGCCAATATGTTCATTCAATCTTACTCTCAAGGCCTTTTTTTGTCCTCCCCACGTATTGTAGCCCGCAGGGGCATTGAATAAGATACGTCACCCCCTCCATGGAGCAGGTGATAAATGGTTCAACTTCAAAAACCCGGGCCGTACTAGTGGATACAAAACTGCATATCTTTTTGTCCTTGCACTTATTCATAGAGCAAACGTGACAGGTTTTACACCGATAGTACCCTGTAAGATTTTGAAAAAAAGCCCTATTAGCTTTCGGGGGATTAGAAACGCTAGGAGCACCCCTATTTCCAAGAGATGAAGCCCCCTTGAAAATAATTTGAGGTTTAACAGGTAATATGGTCTTAAGAACCTGATCACTTTCTAATATATGCCAATGTTTCTGAATCAATTGCTTGACTTTACGGTGTTGTACAGAAAATGTTGTAATGAAAGGCGTAGGCATGCTACTTTCTGTATTTCTACATTCTGGGCAGCAGCGAAGGGTGTGTTCATGGAAACTACCTACAAGGCGGCCACTTGGTCATCAAGACCTTCTGTACTCACTATTGTATTGAACCAGCTGCCTTAACTACGGTGGCGTTGGGCCCAGAATCATGGGCTCTGTGTCATGTTGATTAAAATTGTTCTGTTAATGAATACCCACCCTGTATTTCTCTAGTTATTTCCCATGTGTGTGCTGACATGGAGCGGTCAGGAAAACAGAAAATTGAATATCAAATACTTACCACAATTTTCCTTTCCTGACTGACTCCATGTCAGCACACCTGCCCGCCCGTTCGGAGTGCTAGTTACAGAACGCGGTGTTGGCTCAGGTGCTTTTATTGTGGGGGTGGGCGGGGCCCGTACCCAGGGCCGCTGATAGGGCAGTACAACCAGCCCTGTTGTACCGGGCCCGGGCCCTATCAGCTCATCAGGGGGCCCAGCTTTATAGTGCGTTTCATTAAAACCAAAAAAATAGGGCTGAATAAATGACACCCCACTCCTACTGGCTTAGGGGGTGTATAAATATATTTTCCTGGGCCCCATCAGGTGAACAGAGGGGCTCAGGAGGGGGGCCTTGAGGAGGGACTATTTTTCCATTTTTGGGCGGAGGTACACAAACCTAGAGTTCCGACCGCTGTTCCTCTTCCCTGGTGCTTGGCAGAGTGATCCGTACAGTGATTTACCTGCTCCGCTCTTTCAGGGACTGATATGAGACAGCTGGCGGAAGGTAGCGCGGCACGCACTGGGCAGCACACAGTGAGTGAAAGGTGGCCCCATCATACCGGCTGTACGGGGCCCCATGATTTCTAACAGCGGCCCTGCCCGTAACCACGTGTGTGCTGACATGGAGCCAGTCAGGAAAGGAAAATTGCAGTAAGTATTTGATATTAAATTTTCCGTTATATTGCTGCTTAACAATAAATGTGGTGGCTGTATTAATTTTCATTCTCTTTTTTTTTTTTTTAAGCTGGTGATTTGGCCAAGTAACATGCTTCTTGTCCCAGGTTGGCTACACTCACTCCTCCAGTCTATCTATGGAGATGCAGTGTAACCACCTGCAAAGAGGGTTATGTTAGGCTCCATTCAAACCTAGGCGCATTTGCGGCCCCCCCATTAATGCTCTACATACAGAGACACCGGACGCATGGATTCCAATGGCAGGAGTGATTTTTGAAGCATGTGATTAGAGCCAGAGGCTCTAATAGGCTTCAAACAAGGGTGGGTTCTGGGTGCTGGTTATGTGCTGCCGGCTGCTCGGGGGTGTTTGTTTGCCGCCCCCCTAAATAAAAAACACCAGCCGCCACTGCCTAGGCGATTTGAATCGCATGCAAAATCGCAACACGCGACGGTGTTGCTCAAAAGAAGCTCCTGATTTATTGCACAACAATCTCTGCAAAATTGCACCGTGATTGGGGTGTCATTGAGAAGTAATGGCATTGCAAACGTGTCCTGCGTTTTGCCACAATTTGGAATCGTGGGAAGAATCGCAGCGATTCCGCCCATCATTCAAATTGCCTAGATGTGAATGGAGCCTTAGACAGACTAGTAGATTTGGAACTTTACATAAGTGACTAACAAATTAACCACTTGCCGACCGCCTAACTGGGAAAATATGTAATTTGTTTGACATTAAATACCGGGGTTATGGCTGCAGCTAGATGCCATAACTCCGGTATTTTCTTTTCCCTCAGACACCAGACTTTCAGATAAAAGCGATCACTTTTAAAAGCAGCAGGAGGGGTGGTTCCAGGGCTTACGTTACCGATCGCTGAGCCAGGGAAACCATCCAGCACCACGGTGGATTGCCATAGAGATAAGCAATAGCAAGATGGCTGCTGCTCATCTCTAGGCCCTTGGAGTATCGGAGTGACGTCATGACATCATGATGTCACTTCCGGTCCTCAGGCCATGTAAACAAGGCTTTTTTTTTTTCTTAAAGCAAAAGATATATATATATAATTTTTTATCTTTTGCTTTTAAAGGTAGAGGAAAGATTTGGGGTCTTATTGACCTCAGATCTTTCCATAAATAGGACCTGTCATGCTGTATTGCTATGGAAAGTGATGTTTACATTAGCAATAAAAGTGATCAAAAAATTACCCTTTAAAAAAATAAAAGTGATCAAAAAAAGAGAAAGGAAAAGTTAAAAATAAAGAGTGGAATAAAATAAATAAAATATTTTTTTTTTTTAAAGTGCCCCTGCCCCATGTGCTTGCGTGCAGTGGGGAACACATACATATGTCATGCCCACATATGTAAACGGTGTTCAAACCACACGTGAGGTATCGCCACAAACGTCTGAGTGAGAGCAATAATTGTAGCACTAGATCTCTGTAATTGTAAACTGGTAACCTGCAGAAGTTTTTAAAGCCGTGCCTATGGAGATTTTTAAGTACTGTAGTTTGGTGCCATTCCATGAGGGTGTGCAATTTTAAAGCGTAACATCTTAGGTATCTATTTATTTTACTTTCTCAAAAAAAAAAACTGCTGCGCAAAAACCGTGTGACATAAAAAATTGCAACAACTGCCAATTTGTTCTCTAGGATCCCTGCTAAAAATGTGTGTATTGTGAGGGGGTTAGCTCGGCAGCAGGTGTGTGTGACCCCCTGGATGGGTTCACCACACAAAATTAGGCACAGCAGACAGTGGTAGGAGAAAAACAAAAGGGTGGGGTTTTATTTGAACTATATACAGACAAACAAAAATAACAGAAACCAAAAGAAACAGGAAAATAAATCCTGGTCAACTTGACCGCTCACTACACACGTTGGTGTCCCTAACTAACAACTGTGTACAGCCTTGTGCTGTCCCAGTCCCAAGCTCCCTGCTTTTAGAAGGTCTTAGCAATAGCCACACAGGCTTTGTCTCACCACACAGAAAATACACTCCCCAGTCTCTACACACAGATCTGGTTCCAGGTTGGAGCATCTCCCTTAGCATGCTGGGAGTTCTTGTAGAGGCCTTAATGAGCCTACCTACTTCAGCTGGGCTCATTAACTCTTCCCCTGCAAGACTCCCAGCACTCCCCCTAGTGGTATAAATTGGCATAAAGCCTGATTCTAGGACATATATATCTTCCATCCTGGATGCAACCTGGTGATTTTACCTGCCTGCTGTCACATACCCCCCCCCTCTTGTTTTAACCTTGGGGTTGGAACACAAGCAATCAGGCATGCATGTACTCGAGACAAAGCATCCACATTCCCCATTTGAACGCCAGGGCGATGCTTTACCGTAAAGTTGAATTCCTGTAGGGCTAGGAACCACCTATTTACTCTATTTGTCTCTTTGTTTTGAGCCATCCACTTTAAAGGAGCGTGATCAGTAATCAGGTCAAAGTGCCTACCTAGCAGATAGTACCGAAGGGAATCTAGAGCCCACTTCACCGCTAAACACTCCTTCTCAATTGTGGCGTAATTTATCTCATGTGACTTCAATTTCCTGCTGAGGTAAATGACTGGGTGCTCTTCCCCGTTCCAGACCTGGGACAATACTGCTCCTAACCCAACGTCTGATGCATCACTTTGTACGACAAAGTCCCTAGAGAAGTCTGGTTAGTACAACACTGGCTGGCTACATAAGGCTTTTTTTAAGAATTGGAATGCTGCCTCAGCCTCTGGGGTCCATTTAACCATGACCGACTCTTTCCCTTTTGTCAGGTTGGTTAGGGGCACAGCCTGAGAAGCAAAGTGGGGAATGAATCGCCCATAATAACCAGCGATTCCCAGAAAGGCTCGTACCTGCTTCTTGCTATTGGGACGTGGCCAATTCTGTATGGCCTCGACTTTATTGACTTGGGGTTTTATCACTCCCCTCCCAATGGTGTACCCAAGATATTTGGCCTCCTCCTGTCCAATGGTACACTTCTTTGGGTTGGCCGTAAAGCCAGCTTCCCGGATAGAGTCTAGGACTGCTTGCACTTTTGGCAGATGTGAGGCCCAATCTGTGCTATGGATAATTACATCATCCAGGTAAGCCGCAGCATACTTCTGATGGGGCCTCAGTATCTGGTCCATTTTCCGCTGGAATGTTGCCGGTGCATTCTGTAATCCAAACTGCATTCTTTTATATTGGAACGCCCCCTCTGGGGTTACAAACGCGGTTTTCTCCTTGGCCAATTTGGCCAGGGGAATTTGCCAATACCCTTTTGTGAGATCGAGAGTTGTCATGTATTGGGCTGTTCCCAGCCGGTCGATCAACTCATCTATACGTGGCATGGGGTAGGTGTCAAATTTTGTAACTTTGTTCAGTTGTCGAAAATCGTTACAAAATCGCCAGCTCCCATCTGGTTTAGGCACTAACACTATGGGACTGGACCAATCACTTTGGGATTCCTCTATTACCCCCAACTTAAGCATTTTCTGTACTTCCACGCGTATTGCCTCCCGTCGGGCCTCTGGGATCCGATAGGGTTTTAGCTTCACCCTTTCACCGGGCGGAGTAATAATATCATGCTCTACCCCAGAAGTTTGTCCCGGCAGCTCAGAGACAATGTCTTTGTTGCGAAGCACAAACTCCTTAACCTCCTGTTGTTGGGGTTTTAACAAGGTGACTGCTATTCCAACCTCAGGAATCACGCAATCAGACTGAGCTGGTGACAACGTTTCTGCGACTAGGGATTCCCTATCCCTCCAGGTTTTCAACAGATTAATGTGATAGATCTGTTCGGGCTTTCGCCTTCCTGGTTGTCTGACCTTGTAATTCACTTCGCTCACTTTTTCCATTATCTCGTAGGGGCCTTGCCATTTGGCGAGGAATTTGCTTTCAACCGTAGGGACAAGTACCAATACCCTATCCCCCGGGGAAAAGGTACGGGCCTTGGCCCCACGGTTGTACACTCTCTGCTGTGCCAACTGCGCTTGGGCCAAATGTTCCTTTACGATTGGCATTACCTGTGCAATTCTATCTTGCATCAGGGCGACATGCTCAATCACACTCCTGTGGGGAGAACTCTCACTTTCCCAAGTTTCCTTGGCGATATCCAACAGCCCTCTTGGGTGTCTCCCATAGAGTAACTCAAAGGGTGAGAAACCCGTAGAGGATTGGGGTACCTCCCTAATGGCAAACATTAAATATGGAATTAGACAGTCCCAATCCTTTCCATCTCTATCCACCACCTTCTTTAACATTTGTGTAGCGGGTATATACTTTTAAATTCTGGTGAGGACACCAGTGATGTATAGTTCCCTGTGGCCCAGCAGGTGGCGCTGTCACTTTGGGCCGGGGTTGAACAATCGCTGCAGTGCCGTACCCTTTGTGGTCTCTTGCAGCGGTTGTACGGCGGGGCGGGGAACCCGCCGTGCATCCTGGGAGAGGGTATAAAGTGTGCGGAAATCTTCGCCACGAGGTTCGAGTCCCAGGCTCCTTCAGCCTGAGGGCTGCTGTTCGCGGTTGGGGTCCAGGCAGCCTAGGCCTGGACACCTGGAGTTTGTGTTCCATCCCAGACACCTTCAGTCTGGGGTGAGGTACTTAGCCGGAGGCCTGGGGCCCAGTACCTTCCGCTGGGTCCCGCGAGGGAGGGATTGTCCTAGGGGGCCCTGGGAGTGGGGCACCCGAATCCAGCGGCGTAAGGGACAGGAGGAGGGAGTCATCCGAAGACCTGGTGCAGCAGATTGCCAGTGCCGGATGAACCTCTGGAGACCGCCCAAAGGGATATCTTCCCAAACAGGGGCCAAGTTCAGAGAGGAAGGTGGTTCATGTTCTATGACCGGTGGCAGCGGTCCAGCTATTCAACTCAGGTCAGTGGCAGAGGCCTGCTATTAGGCCTGTGGCAGATGCCTCAACGGTTCATCCGGTCGGTGGCAGCGACCAAAACTCACGGTCAGTGGCAGAGACCGTGCGCCAGGCCTATTCGCTAGCAAAGGAATAGGAGAGTTCAGTTGTGCCTGGGCCTACTCGTATCCACACCCCTGTTTGTTCATTACTGAAAGTTAAACTGATTGTGTTCACCCTGCAAGAAAAGAAATAAAGGAGTGTTGGACTTTCGATTGGTGTGGGGCTCTATGTTATTGGCAGACACATCTCCACAGAACAACTAAGGCTTCGTATGCAGTGAACAGATCCGGAGGTAATTCAAGTAACTCTGCTCAACCCTCATACACATACGTGGGGAGAGCTTGGCGTAGTGTTCCTGCACTCTCCTCTCTCAGGTACCCCTAGACACAAGCCATTCACAATAGGCGAGAGGGAGAGTGAGGCTCCGCTACATTTGTTTTAGGGTTTTGTTGAATCTTTCAACCAACTCATCTGTTTGGGGGTGATACACAGATGTACGCAATTGTGTCACTTTGAACAACTTGTACAGCTCTTTCATAACCCGGGACATAAAGGGTGTACCTTGGTCCGTAAGCAGTTCCTTACAAATACCCACACGGCTAAAAACAAGAGATAGCTCTTTGGCTATGGTTTTGGCCAAGGTATTTCGGAGAGGAATCGCTTCCGGATAACGGGTGGCATAGTCCAATATAACCAAAATGTACTGATGCCCCCTAGCGGACTTCATTATCGGACCTACCAAATCCATTGCGATCCTCTCAAAGGGGACCTCTATGATATGAAGAGGTACCAGCGGGTTACGGAAATGTGGCATCGGTGCCGACCTCTGACACACAGGGCAGGAGGAACAATAATTTTCTGTTTCCTTCATTACCCCAGGCCAATAGAATCTCTGCAATACTCTCTCTCAGGTTTTCTCTGTCCCCAGATGACCTCCAAGAATGTGCCCATGGGCCAACTCTAACACCAACTTCCTGTAAGGTTTGGGCACCACAAGCTGCTCAATAGTTTCTTCTGCCCTTTTAGCCACCCAATACAGTAGGTCCTTTTCCACGATGAAGTACGGGTAAGTGCAGGTCTTATCTGGGTTCACTAACTCGCCATCTATTTTCACTACGTTTTCCTGTGCCTTTATTAGGGTGGGGTCTTTTAACTGTTCTGTGGCAAAATTTTCCTTGTGAACCTCGAGATCAGAAAACTTCACAGACGGCATTTTTTCGTCTGAGGATGTTGGCTCCTCCCCAGTTTCTCGAGTCTCCCCTGCCAATACCGACAAGGGGAATTCTGGAGAGTCCTCACCACTCTCAGAGGAATTCTGGTTATCACATTCCTGGTATATAGGGGCACCAGTGGGGGGCTCAGGACAATCCCAGAGTTCCCAGAACTTTGGAAAATCCCTTCCCACAATGGCATCATGTGGTAAGTGAGACACTAACCCCACCTGATGAGAGAGGTTACCTTTGGAGGTCTCAAAACACACTGTAGTTACAGGATACTCTCGGGTGTCCCCATGCACACAAATAACAGCTACCTTGTTATTCCCTAGGACCTCTGTAGTAACTAATTCAGCTTTTATTAGTGTCACCAGGCTACCTGAATCCAGCAACACAACAACATTTCTACCATTAATACACATTTTGCATAAATGTTTCTCAGTTCCCCGAATGGCAGTGCATGCAACTGTTGCAAACAGCGACTGACGTCTGTCCCTTAGAAAGTCACATTGCATGGGTTCATCCACAACCGGGCAATTTGCTGCAATATGTCCCTCTTGCCGGCAGCGGTAGCAAACAATCCTTTTTGCTGACTCTTGAGCCCCTGACTTCCCAGGCTGTTCTCGCCAGACATTAGGTAGAACTCTCACCCTCTCATTCTCTCCACCCTCACCCCTTGGAATCATCCTCTCCAGTCATTTTTGTCAGTAAACGACTCACCCCAAAGGACGCAGTATTAGTGGAACTTCTTGCCTCACTGGTCTGCGGACGTTTCTGCATTAATGTCTCCATTTGTTGCTGTAGTCTCTGCTCTTGCTTCTGCAACAGGTCTATGAAGCGGGCCTCAGATTGCTGCTGGGCTTGTTGCTGAGCTTCCAGACTCTGTTGGTGAGCTTGCTGCTGGGCTGCAAGGCTCTGTTGATAAGCTTGCTGGTGGGCTGCGAGGCTCTTTTGCAAACCTGCATTTGTCTGCTGCTGATTGGCATTTGCTAGAACCAGCCTTTTTCAGTAGCTCCTCCATGCTGGCCTTAAAAAAAAAACGCCACTGGTTCTCCACCAACTGTGAGGGGGTTAGCTCGGCAGCGGGTATGTGTGACCCCCTGGTTGGGTTCACCACACAAAATTAGGCACAGCAGACAGTGGTAGGAGAAAAACAAAAGGGTGGGGTTTTATTTGAACTATATACAGACAAAAAAATATAACAAACCAAAAGAAACAGGAAAATAAATCCTGGTCAACTTGACCGCTCACTACACACGTTGGTGTCCCTAACTAACAACTGGGTACAGCCTTGTGCTGCCCCAGTCCCTAGCTCCCTACTTTTAGAAGGTCTTAGCAATAGCCACACAGGCTTTGGCTTACCACACAGAAAACACACTCCCCAGTCTCTACACACAGATCTGGTTCCAGGTTGGAGCATCTCCCTTAGCATGCTGGGAGTTCTTGTAGAGGCCTTAATGAGCCCACTTACTTCAGCTGGGCTCATTAACTCTTCCCCTGCAAGACTCCCAGCACTCCCCCTAGTGGTATACATTGGCATAAAGCCTGAATCTAGGACATATATATCTTCCATCCTGGATTAGACATGTGCAAAAGGAAAAAATTTGTTTCGTTTTGTTTCGTTTTAATTCGTTAATTAATTAATTTCGTTTAGTTAGATTAGTTAAATTCGTTTTCGGATTTCGTTTTGTTTTCGACCGAATTCGAAAATCGGTCGCATTCGAAAAATTTTCAACCGAATTCGAAAATATTTCTACCGGATTCGAAATTATTTCAACATGATTCGAAATTATTTCAACCGCATTTGAAACTATTTAAACCGGATTCGAAAATATTTTGCGACCCGACTTTGGGTCCACGTATCTCAGGGTCACTTAGTAATAGAAACCCCAAATTTGGAGATGTTATAGTGCTAGTTCTACTGTGTTTGCATACCAAATTTGGGGTTTCTAGCTACAAGTGGCCCCGAGATATGTGGCCCAAAATTCGGGTCGCAAAATGTCATTCTCTGCTGCAGAAAAGTGTTTGACATTTTGCGACCCGAATTTGGGTCCACGTTTCTCGGGGTCACTTAGTGATAGAAACCCCAAAATTGGTATGCAAACACAGGAGAACTAGCACTACAACATCCTCAAATTTGGGGTTTCTATCGCCAACTAACCCCGAGATACGTGGACCCAAAGTCGGGTCGCAAAATATTTTTGAATCCGGTTGAAATAGTTTCAAATGCGGTTGAAATAGTTTTAAATGCGGTTGAAATAATTTCGAATCATGTTGATACTATTTAAAGCAGATTCGAAAATATTTTGCGACCCGACTTTGAAAAAAAAATGAAATTGATTCTAACAGTCTGCAGGAGATCTGCAAAAAAAAAGAAGTGAAATGGCTGTTAATAGTCTACAGGAGATCTGCTAAAAAAATAAAATAAATGCTAATAGTCTGCAGAAGATCTTATGTAAAAAATAGTAATCTGCAAAAAAAATTAAACATGAAATAGATAGTATCTATATTCTATTCTATTCTATTGTTTTTCTAGTGTATTCTCTATTTCTATTCTAATCTATTCTATCCAAAGTTAAAATTAATTAATTACATTTTTTTTAATTCCTACTGTTCGAAATTAAAATGTATTCTATTCGAAATTCGAATTTCATAAGATGGTTGCATATTCTTTCTATTTTATTCTATTAAATTATATTTTTTTTCTATTCTGTTCTAATCTTTTCTATTTGAATTATACATTTTGAAAGATGGTTAGTTACTTACTTATATACATCTGTCACATAAAAAAAAGATGTGAAATGGCTGTCATGGATGTCGATCGCAAGGCAAGTACATATGCTGTATGTCATTGTCCGAGTGCCACGTGACCGGCCACGAGTGCCACGTGACCAAGTTGTGGATTGTCCACTTGCCACGTCACCTGCCACAAGTTATGGGGTTCCTAGCACCAAGTGACCCCCAGATATGGGCGATCTGTCAAGTGCTTTTCTGCAGCAGAGAATTAAATTTTGTGACCCGACTTTGAGGCCACGTATCTCGGGGCCACTTATAGCTAGAAATCCCAAAATATTTGGTATGCAAACACATTACAACTGGCACTACAATAACCCCAAATTTGGGGTTTCTATCACAACTAACCCCGTTGTAATGCTAGTTCTACTGTGTTTGCATACCAAATTTGGGGTTTCTAGCTACAAGTGGCCCCGAGATATGTGGCCCAAAATTCGGGTCGCAAAATGTCATTCTCTGCTGCAGAAAAGTGTTTGACATTTTGCGACCCGATTTTGGGTCCACGTTTCTCGGGGTCACTTAGTGATAGAAACCCCAAAATTGGTATGCAAACACAGGAGAACTAGCACTACAACATCCCCAAATTTGGGGTTTCTATCGCCAACTAACCCCGAGATACATGGACCCAAAGTTGGGGGACGCAAAATATTTTTGAATCTGGTTGAAATAGTTTCAAATGCGGTTGAAATAGTTTTAAATGTGGTTGAAATAATTTCGAATCATGTTGATACTATTTAAAGCAGATTCGAAAATATTTTGCGACTCGACTTTGAAAAAAAAAATGAAATTGATTCTAATGCCCCGTACACACAATCGTTTTTAATGTCATTTTTTAAAGCGACGTTTTTCTCCTCGTTTTTTTTTCATGTTTCCTCTCAAGCCTGCCTTGCGTACACACCATCATTAAAAAAAACGATCAAGCAAAGCGCAGTGACGTTCAACACGTACGACGGCACTATAAAGGGGAAGTTCCGTTCGAATGACGCCACCCTTTGGGACGCTTTTGCTAATTCCGTGTTTCCGCGTGTTAGTAAAAGTTTGGTGAGAGACGATTCGCGCTTTTCAGTCTTCGTGCTTTGAAGATCGTTTTCGGGAGTTCAGATTGCGCCTGTGGGTTCGTATCTGTTTAGCACTGCTTGTAGTCAGTTCGTATCTGTTTATTCAGTGCGGCCTGCTCTGCACGTTCGTGTTTTTCAGCTTGTTCTTCATAGGCCTTGCTGTTCTTCCGTGCGTTCTTCTAGTTCGTTCTGTTCAGCCGACCGTTATCTAGCCATGTTGCGGCTACGTACTCGTCGTAGAGTTCGTGCTGTAGTTGGTGCAGGGGTTCATGCTGTATCCCGACTCCATGCCATGAGCAGGGTCAGGAGGAGTTCATGGACCAAGAATTGGTTGCTCCAGCGGCACCAATTCTGTCACATGCCTTTGTTGCGGGAGATCAGGGAGAATAATCCTGATGATTTCAGGAGATTTCTCAGGATGTCTGACCCCGTATTTCAGCAGATGTTGGCTTTGGTGTCCCCCTATATTACCAGGCAGGACACCGTTATGCGGGAAGCCATCAGTGCTGAGCAGAGGCTCATCGCCACGTTGCGATACCTGGCTACTGGGAGAAGCCTGCAGGACCTTAAGTTCTCCACAGGCATATCCCCCCAGGCTCTGGGGATCATTATACCAGAGACTTGTTCTGCCATCCTTCAAGTTTTGCAGGAGGACTATATTATGGTAAGTGTTCTTCTTCAAAAATTCACATTGTATGGTATTTATTTTTGGATATTTTTAATTTGCTTTATTTGCAGTCCCTAATTCACATGATTCTTAGCTGCAGGGAATGTCCCCTTTCTCCCCATGTTTTATTATTTAAAGTTTGGGGTTTGAGGCCTACCTGTAAATTTGCCTTACCTAACCTCTCCAGCATGCTATCCTGGGGCCATACCTACCTTGCCTAGTCATTTCCATGTTTTTTATTATATGTTCCATCGTAGTGCTTTACCCAAAACGCACCCTAAATTTGGCCTAGGAATGTTTCATTTTTGTTAACTTCAATACAGAGTGCTACAGCCTTCATGTGTGATATTCCCAACTCATCTTCAACCCTTACCCCCCCCCCATAATTTTTTTTTTTTTTTTTTTTCTTGCTTCCAATTTTTTATGTTTTGAACAGTTTCTACCAATGTTGGCCATGAATGTGTGTATGAAATCAGCTTTCAATGTTTCTGGCTCCAAGTATTAATTTGTTATTTCTTTAATTCCACAGTTCCCTTCTTCGCCACATGAATGGCAGAATGTGGCTTCCGAGTTTGCCCAGCGATGGAACTTTCCGAACTGTGGAGGAGCCATCGACGGCAAACATGTTCGGGTCGTCCCACCACCCCATTCGGGATCCTTTTATTATAATTATAAGGGGTTCCACAGCGTCGTGATGATGGCAGTGGTGTCGGCCACCTACGAGTTCCTCTATGTGGACGTTGGCAAGAATGGCAGGATGTCTGATGGAGGAGTTTTTGCCCAGACGGAGTTTGGAGAACGGCTCCTTTTGGATCTGCTGGCCTTGCCACCAGCGGAGCAGAATGTGGAGGGACTACCTTTTGTGTTTGTGGCGGATGAGGCGTTTGGCCTGGGACCCCATTTGATGAGGCCATTCCCGCAACGCACCCTCACCCCTGAGAGGAGGGTTTTCAATTATCGGCTGGCCAGAGCCAGAAGGGTGGTGGAAAATGCATTTGGGATCATGGCCAGCCGATTTCGCCTCTTCCTTACCTCCATCCACCTTGCCCCATACAAATGGAACCATGTGGTTATGACGTGCTGTGTGCTGCATAATTTCCTAAGGGTGCATTCAACGAGTTATATATCTTTGAGTGGGCCTGAGGCCTCTTTAATCAATGCCGAAACTTTGGTGGCCCTGGAACCTGGCCGTCCTGGCTTGGCCCCCCCAACCGGACGTGAGGTCCGTAACCAATATGTGGACTATTTTATGGGTAGGGGGGCCATTGAAATGCCAGACAATCTCTAATAATTTTAGACCAAAAAAATAAAACTTTTTAAAAAAGTAAAGATTGGTTTGTCATTTTTATTGTATAATGTTTGATGTTTCTGGTAGGTTTACCTAGTGCACTTGTTTTGCCATGTGGATTAAAAAATCTTTTAATTAGCCTTCATTGTCAGTGTAAACACCAAACATTGATTAGTTCACTCAGCACCACATTTACATAATGAAGCCACAATGATTTGTTATGTAAAAATACCTTTATGTTTTTTGTTTAGGTGGGCAACTTCCTTAGAAATGTGGATGTTCCCTTAATTTCAGGTGTATTAAAACGCATGACCAGCCATGCATAAACAAACTATATTTCTCCAAATTTAGAAAAAGCTAAACATGTGCTAGTCATTAAAGGGTAAAATAACCAAAAAAAATAGAAATCTCTGCAAGTAAAACGTTATTTGGTGTAAAAACATTAGACACGCCCAAGCACAGCCATGATATTTTGGAGCCTTTCCTCCACCCGCTTTGTATTTGCCCTGATCTCTAGCAAATCTCCCTTAATTTTTTCGAGGTCACGACAGCAGACCATCAGGTATTGGATCAGGATCTGGGCACTGTGATGTGTCAACTTATTGGGGTCTTCGGCCAGAACTGCACCTAAATGTAAAAATAAATATGTAGGATAGAATATGTAGGCCTACATCTATTTAACATGCATGTGTCTGGTTTCACTCTGACCTGTGGTGGTGCCACTTTCCACTTCCACAACATCACATTCCTCTCCATCCTGGGGTTCTGGGGGTATTGTTGTAGGTATTGCAATTCTCGTCTCATCTGAGGTAGCTTTTCGAATCCCTAGGGAGATTGAAATAAAAGGAATAGTTTCATTAGTAGCGACTCAATTTTGCTAAAATAAGAAACATGAAAAAAAACTTTGTAATCATTCTTTTGAAGCATGCTCCATTTTAATTTTTACCCCCTGTGCCAACCGGGACAAATGATTGGATACATAGGCCAAAACAGAGCATATAAATTTTGTAAACAAATTTGAAACATTGTAACACCCCAAAGTATCTACACTGGATCACCTGTGTGTGACTCCCTCAAGCTTTTTGGCTTTAGGCCCACACTTGTACTACTGCGTTCAGATGTTTCATCAGCTGCTGAGCATTCACTCCCTTTAACATTACCATGCATATCGTTTTTTCAAATGAACAAATGTCCTTTGGATTAGCACACCAAAAATAAGTGTGGCCCAAATGTACTCCCCCAAATAAACCAAAAAACATGGGTGTTCACACTGGATGATCCTAAAACATCGTTTGAGGAACTGTACGGAGAAAGAGGTTTAATACGTCCGTTTACTATGCGGACGAACCTAAAAAAGATGGTATCTTTCAGTGTACTATATGAAAGTTCAAAATACACGACAGAATACCAGAAAATAATATGTACCATTGAAAGTCAAAAAAAACAACTTACTTTTTAATATAACTTTCTTGATTCTTTTATATTGGTCGGCCTCCCGCAACTTCAGATCTGACCATCATTTTCTGAGCTGTTCCTTCGTTCTGCACACCCCGAATTTTTGGTGGAGACTTTTGACCACTTTGCCCATAATTCTGGACTTGACCAGATTAGGCCTTTTATACGGACCATGCTTGGCATCATAATCCTCCTTCTTTAAAATGGCGACCATCTCCACCATTTCCTCGAATGACATGTTGGATGCCTTATATCTCCTGGGTCTTGATTTGGGCTCCTCTGTAATTTCATCCTCTGTAGAGGTAATCTCAGCCACCTGTGTCTCCGCCATGTTTTGTTCAGCACTACGAGCGAGAAGGGGCGGGGAAAGTACAATATCGAACGTCAGGGGCGGGGAAAGCGTGCGGAGTTTCACGCATGCGCTGTGTATATAAAGTGAAGATCCATGTCTGGGAAATACGTTCATTTTTCGGGAGAGAGAGTTAGCAACGAACGTCGTGACCAAGGTACCTAACAATTTTACTTTTTGAGGTTCATCAGACGAGGAGATTTGTGTGCTCAAAATATGTAGACAATGCACAGTTGAGGAATGTTGCCTGAAATATATATTTTTTTTGGTTTCTCGCTTTTACAGATATCATGAATACTTTTAAAAACCCAGACTTCATGGGGGAGTTCATCGATAAATGGCAAGAGCTCCCTATATTATGGCAAACAAAAAGTGGCGGTAATAAAAATAAAGACGCCAGGAAAGCAGCACTGGAGAGCCTGCTTGCATTTGTGCAAACAAAGATACCCACAACAACTCTCCAAGATGTCAAAAACAAAATTGGGACCATCAGAGGGACATACAGGACCCAGAGGACTATGGTCCTGAGGTCCCAGAGGTCAGGTGCACCAGCAGATAAGGTTTATAAACCCAGTCTGTGGTACTACAGTAAGCTTGCTTTTCTGGATGACCAGCTGGAAGTGCGGGAATCTCTCTCCACCCTTCCCCCCAGAGGTCAATCCAGCCTTCCTTGTACCCAACCCTCCAGCCTTCCCTGCAGCCAGTCCTCCAGCCTTCCTGTCAACCCTGCTCTGGCTTCCTCTGAGGATCAAGATCAGGGCCTTGAGGAGGCAGATTTGGAGATATGGAGCCAGGTAAAGTTTTGCTATCTATATTTCTATCGTACAAAATTGTAGATTTTAAATAGATGTTAGTATTGTTAAAGGTATGTACACTTCTACCAATAAAGTTTGTGAAGAGCAAGATACAGTAGTGGCCTAATTTTATGTGCACAAGACAACAAAACCAGGATGCGGAATCAATGAAAATGACATAACTTTTGGCATTGATTTCAACAATGTCTAGAGGTGAACAATGTCTGTGAATGATGATGTGGCAAAATAAATAATGTCCCTTTCTTTTTTTACAGCCAGAGCAGAGCCAGGAAGAGGGTGATGTTGGGGATCAGGAGGAGGCAGGGCCCAGTGGCACCCAGGAGGAGGCTGGGCCCAGTGGCACCCAGGAGGAGGCTTGGCCCAGCACAAGAGCCCAGATGCCTCCCCTGGTAGTTAAACCACGAGGGCCAAGGAGAGGTAGGCAGGTGGAGGAGGAAACCAGGGCCTTCCTCAGAGAGGCAACAGCGGCCCTCAGAGAGGCACCCTCTGTTGATGAGGGATTTGCCGCAGTCCTCGCCCACAAACTAGGGCAAATGGAGTTGCAGCAAAAAAATTTCAGTGAGACCCTGCTATTGAAAGTCATCAATAAGGGCGTGCTGGGTGAACTCACTAGGTACACGGACATAACGGAGGTTGTCCCTACTCCTCCACCTCCTCCTCCTCCTCCTACTACACCTCCTGCCACAACCTCTCCTCCTGATCCCCAGCCTCCAAGGAAGAAACCAACCAAGGCTGCAGAGAAGGCTGGAGAGAAGGCTACAAGGAAGAGGAGAAAATAATGCCTGCTGTAGTACCACAGACTGGGGACATATAGGACTTATCTGCTGTGGCTCCTGACCTCTGGGAGCTCAAGACAAGATTGGGCTCATTTTTTGGGGGGATCTAATCTCTATTTTGGTTTGGACATCTTGTATGGTTGTTGTGGGGTGAAAGGGATGCACAAATGCAAGCAGGCTCTCCAGTGTTGCCTTCCACTTTAATTTGTTAATGTTCTGAAATAAAAAAAATTTGAGTGCCCTTTAAATACTTGACTATGTGATTTGTATTTCAAAAGAGAGCTTGCTAGGAAGCAGGCAGGGACATCTCAAATTATATTATTGTTATTATCAGGGGACACAAACCTCCCTGAGGCCAAATGAGACACATTTGGAAGGTTGTTGTGGTAACTTTACACAAGAATAATTTAAGCCAAAATACTTAAAAAAAGGGCAAAAAAAAAAAAACCCCAAAAAAATATAAAATTTAAAGAAAAAAGGAGAATTACATTATTTTATTATTATTAGTATTATTTAGGAGGGAGGTGCGGCTTATAAATAATATTTTATAATCATTAGAGCAATTTGGAATTACTTTAGAAACAAGTTTGGCATAAAACTCTCAATGTCATTATCAAAAGAGGGTAATTTTAAAGCATTATCAAAAGAAGAACGGAATGCGCAGCATTAAAACGATGCTATTAATTCCACCGTGACGAATGTGCCATCTCCATTTCCAACATTAGCTTTACCAAAACGAGCGCTCCCGTCTCATAGTTGCTTCTGAGCATGCGCGTTTTTTTTCACGTCGACGACATGAAAAACGACGTGAAAAAAGAGAGCATGTCCGGAATTTTTAATGGCCGTTTTTCACGTCGTTAAAAATGCTCTGGAGCCTACACACGATCATTTTTAATGGCCATTTTTTAAAATGGCATTTTTAACGGCATGAAAAACGATCGTGTGTACGGGGCATTACAGTCTGCAGGAGATCTGCAAAAAAAAAAAAGAAGTGAAATGGCTGTTAATAGTCTACAGGAGATCTGCTAAAAAAATAAAATAAATGCTAATAGTCTGCAGGAGATCTTATGTAAAAAATAGTAATCTGCAAAAAAAATTAAACATGAAATAGATAGTATCTATATTCTATTCTATTGTTTTTCTAGTGTATTCTCTATTTCTATTCTAATCTATTCTATCCAAAGTTAAAATTAATTAATTACATTTTTTTTAATTCCTACTGTTCGAAATTAAAATGTATTCTATTCGAAATTCGAATTTCAGAAGATGGTTGCATATTCTTTCTATTTTATTCTATTAAATTATATTTTTTTTCTATTCTGTTCTAATCTTTTCTATTTGAATTATACATTTTGAAAGATGGTTAGTTACTTACTTATATACATCTGTCACATAAAAAAAAGATGTGAAATGGCTGTCATGGACGTCGATCGCAAGGCAAGTACATATGCTGTATGTCATTGTCCGAGTGCCACGTGACCGGCCACGAGTGCCACGTGACCAAGTTGTGGATTGTCCACTTGCCACAAGTTATGGGGTTCCTAGCACCAAGTGACCCCCAGATATGGGCGATCTGTCAAGTGCTTTTCTGCAGCAGAGAATTACATTTTGTGACCCGACTTTGAGGCCACGTATCTCGGGGCCACTTATAGCTAGAAATCCCAAAATATTTGGTATTAGACTTGTGCACAACGGAAAAATTCGTTCCGTTTCGGTTCGTTTCTTTCCGGTCCTGTTGATTCGTAATCATTCGTAATTTTGCTAGACGGGATTTTTCGTGTTCGGACTCATTCGTATTTTTGCAAGCGACATTTTTCGTTGAATTTTTTGTTGCTTTATAATTCGTACTTTCGGTAGAGTACGTTGTTTTTCGTTGATTCTGGACACAACTCCTACTTTCGTAACTTTTTTTGGGTTCGTTGATTCGTAATTTTCCGTGTCTCTCTCACAACGACGCTGCCTATTATGCCTAATGTGCTTCGAATGGATTTGTACTTTTCTAAATACATAGCGGTTATTTGTAACGATTCGAAATCTCGTATTTTACTTTTGTTTTTTACATGCGGCTATAGCCTCCGCCCCTGTACACCATTTTGAGAGGGTTCAGCACGGTGAGGGAGAAGCAGAGAGCAGAGCAGAGTGTTATTGTGCTTCGAATGGATTCGAAATCTCGTATTTTACTTTCGTTTTTTACATGCGGCTATAACCTCCGCCCCTGTACACCATTTTGAGAGGGAGTTCAGCACGGTGTGGGAGAAGCAGAGAGCAGAGCAGAGTGAGTGTTATTGTGCTTCGTATGGATTCGTACATTCGTAACTTTTTCATAACGAATTATGCCGAAGACATTCGGGCATTCGCTATTTGCGGTATAATTTATTTCGGATTCGGTCTTATTCGTAATTGCTTTGTTCGGAAATTCGAATGCTTCCGAATGTCCGAAAGTTGCTAAATTCGGACGAATTTCAATTCGTTACGAAACGAATTGCACAAGCCTATTTGGTATGCAAACACATTACAACTGGCACTACAATAACCCCAAATTTGGGGTTTCTATCACAAGTAACCCCGTTGTAATGCTAGTTCTACTGTGTTTGCATACCAAATTTGGGGTTTCTAGCTATAAGTGGCCCCGAGATACGTGGCCCCAAAGTCGGGTCACAAAAGTAGGATTTTTAAAACAGCTTACCTGTAAAATCCTTTTCTTGGAGTACATCACGGGACACAGAGCAGCATAGTCATTACTATGTGGGTTATATAGAATTACCTTCAGGTGCTGGCACTGGCAACTTCCAAAACAGGAAGTACCCTCCCCTATATAAGCCCCTCCCATCCGGGAGTTACTCAGTTTTGTAGCAAAGCAATACGTGTCCCCAAAAGAGGGGTGGGAGCTCTGTGTCCCGTGATGTACTCCAAGAAAAGGATTTTACAGGTAAGCTGTTTTAAAAATCCTACTTTCTTGTTCATACATCACGGGACACAGAGCAGCATAGTCATTACTATGTGGGACGTCCCAAAGCAATGCCACATGAGGGGGGGGATACACCATACATAAGCTGGGCGCCATCAGGCATGAGGATCTTTTGCGGCCTGCAACACACTGCGCCCAAAGGCGACATCCTCCTGACTTCTAACGTCCACCTGGTAGAACCTAGTAAACGTGTGTACTGAAGACCATGTTGCGGCCTTACAAATTTGCGCCAGGGAGGCCTGGTGATGCACTGCCCATGAAGTTCCAACTGCTCTCGTGGAGTGCGCCCTAACTTTGAACGGAGGCGGTCTACTTCTCAAGCCATAGGCTTGTATTATGACCTGTCGAATCCACTTGGCTAAAGTAGATTTTGATGCTGCCTGACCCTTTCTGGGGCCTTCCGGCAGAACAAACAAGGAATCCGTTCTACGAATCTGAGCAGTGGCTTTTAGATAAGCTTTAACTGCTCTTACTACATCCAAAGAATGCAATAACTTTTCCTCTACCGAGCTTGGTTTGGGGAAAAAAGAAGGAAGAACCACATCCTGGTTCAAGTGAAACCTCGATACCACCTTAGGAAGAAAGGCTGGGTGAGGACGTAATACTACTCTGTCCTTATGGATAACCAGATATGGCTCTTTACAGGACATGGCGGCTAATTCCGACACTCTTCTAGCCGAGCATATGGCTACTAAAAATATCAATTTCCTGGTGAGTAGAACCAAGGAAATGTGCCGCAAAGGTTCAAATGGCTGCTTCTGCAGAACCGACAGAACCAAATTTAGATCCCATGGGCATATGGGAGCCTTAATCGGTGGAATAATACGAGTCACACCTTGCATAAAGGATTTGACAAGTGAATGCATAGCCAGGGGCCTTTGCAATAGTATTGACAAGGCCGAAACCTGGCCCTTGATAGTACTTAAGGCAAACTTCCTGTCTACAGCCCACTGCAGGAAGTCCAGAATTCTGCCTATAACGTACTTACGTGGATGCCATTTTCTGGCCTCGCACCAAGTGATGTACGCCTTCCAAACTCCATAGTAGATCTGCCTGGATACAGGCTTCCTGGCATTGATTATAGTTGATACCACAGAGTTAGAGAGACCTCTCTTCTTTAGGATGTGGGATTCAATAGCCAGGCCGTTAAACTTAGAGTTAGTAAGGAAGGGTGGTATATCGGTCCTTGCGAAAGCAGGTCCGGACGACGTGGAAGGGTCCAAGGACTCCCCACAGACATTTTGATGATCTCCGCGTACCAGGCCCTTCGGGGCCACGCTGGAGCCACCAGGATCACCGGCTTCTTCTCCAACCTGACTCTGCGAAGGAGTCGAGGCAACAATTGTAGCGGAGGGAATGCATATATCAGTCTGAACTGATCCCAAGGGAACACCAGAGCATCCGAGCCGCAAGCGAGGGGATCCCTTGTCCGGGAGACAAATCTGTCCACCTTTGCGTTGAACCTGGATGCTAGCAGATCTACATCCGGTGTTCCCCACCGCTGACATATTGCTCGGAAGACCTCGGGATGAAGGGACCATTCCCCTGGGCATAACTGTTGGCGACTCAGAAAGTCCGCCTTCCAATTCTCCACCCCTGGAATGAAGACAGCTGATATACATGGGACATGCTTTTCTGCCCATTCCAGGATGTGACTTACTTCCCTCTGGGCTGCACGACTCCTGGTGCCTCCCTGATGATTGATATATGCCACTGCTGTGGCATTGTCTGATTGAATTCTGACAGGGGACCCTTGGAGTCTGGATGTCCAGGCTACTAGGGCGTACCGGGCTGCTCGTATCTCTAAGAGATTGATGGGCAGGGTTTTTACTACATTTGACCATCTGCCCTGGAGAGACCATTGCTCCAGTACTGCCCCCCAGCCTATAAGGCTGGCATCTGTAGTGACCACCTTCCAAGATATCGGGCTGAAGGGTTTTCCCTTCTGGAGATTCTGGGGGATCAACCACCAGCAGAGACTCTTCCGAACGGAAGGGGACAAAGCCATCGGGAAGTCTAGAGCCTGAACTTTTCCGTTCCAGGCTGACAATATGGCCCTTTGTAAATTCCTTGAGTGGAATTGGGCGTATGGTACAGCTTCGAATGATGCTACCATCTTTCCTAGCAGCCTCATGCACAGGCGTATGGACGGCTGTCTTTTTGCACAAAGCAGACGGACCAAGGCCCTCAAAGAGGATACCTTGTCTAGAGGTAAGAAAATCTTCCTCTGGTCTGAATCCAGCCGTAGCCCTAGATATACCAGGTTTTTCACTGGCTGTAGGGCTGACTTGTCCAGGTTGATGACCCAACCGTGAGACTCTAGATACTTGATTGTATCGACAATTACCACTTCTAGCTTGGCAACTGAGTGGTCCATCAACAACAGGTCGTCTAGGTATGCCATTATCGTTACACCCCGTGTTCTTAGATCGGCCAACAGTGGGGCCAGAATTTTTGTGAACACTCGTGGTGCTGTGGCCAGACCGAATGGTAAGGCTCTGAACTGAAAATGGCGCCCTTCTACTGCAAAGCGTAGAAATTTTTGATGACCTGGAAAGATGGGAACATGCAAGTAAGCATCTTTGATGTCGATCGAGGCTAACCATTCCTCCCCTTGTAGGGCAGCGGTGACCGATCGGATCGACTCCATCCGGAAAGACCGGACGTTTAGAAATTTGTTTAGACTCTTTAGGTCCAATATGGGTCTTATGTCCCCGTTTGGCTTCGGGACTGTGAAAAGGTTTGAGTAGAAACCCAACCCCCACTCTTCCATAGGAACCTCCATAATTACTCCTTGGAGCAATAGTTGTTCTAACGCCAATAGGAGAGACCCTCTTTTCAGAGGGTCTCTTGGCATGCCTGACCACATAAAATGGGACGGAGGAGACTCTTTTAACTCCAACTTGTATCCCAGAGTTACTGCGGAGAGCACCCATCTGTCTTTGATCGTCTCCCGCCAGGTCTCTGCGAACAACTGAAGTCTTCCCCCCACCCGTTTGAGTGGGGGCAGCCCTTTATGGGCTTGACTTGGAGGCTGGTTTAGTACCTCTTCGGATCCAGGGCTTTTTATTACCCTGTGGCTGTCCCTGATTTTTACCTCCTGAGTTTGACCGAGGAGGCCGTCGGAACTGCTTAGTAGCAGACGTCGCAGGGATAGGAGAGGTAGTCCTCTTAAAAGATGGACCCCTAGACCTCTTTTTACTCGGTAAGAGAGTACTTTTACCACTGGAAATCTTCTGGATATACTTATCCAGGTCTTCGCCAAAAAGGCGTTCCCCATGAAATGGGAAGCTAACTAAGAGCTTCTTACAGGGAGCTTCAGCAGACCAGTTTTTGAGCCACAGAAGCCTACGCATATGTACCAAAGACAGCGTGAGGCGGGAGGCCTGATGGATAGAATCCTTGATGGCGTCAACCGCAAAGCATAATGCTCTAGGCAGATCAGCCAGAGCCTGGGCCTGCTGGTCTGGCAAATCCCTCAGGACCATTTTCATTTGATCCTTTAAAGCTTGGCAGACCCCAATAGCTGCCACTGCTGGCTGTGTAACAGCCCCTGCTGTGGAAAAAGCAGATTTTAATAAAGATTCCAATTTTTTATCCACTGGATCTTTGAACATTTGAACATTATCTACTGGACATGTCAGTGATTTGTTCACAGAAGAGATGGCTGCATCCACCGTAGGAACATTCCATCTCTGGGTGAACTTTTCCTCCATGGGATAGATCACCGGAAACCTTTTAGGCGGAACAAATAGTTTATCAGGATGTTCCCAGTCCTGGTATATAAGTCCTTCCAATAATGGATGTATTGGAAAGGAGCAATTAACCTGGGGAGCTTTTAGCGACCCCAATGAGGAGACAGCAGTAGTTGATGGTTCAACAAGAGGCATTTTAAATGCAGATCGAACCATGTCAATTAGGGTCTGGACCCACAATCTTTCAGTCTGTGATGCTGAAAATGGTTCATCTACTGTCGATTCCTCAAAAACAGAGCTAACCTCCTCCTGATCCCCTTCAGGTAGGTCGGTCCCTTCCTGGGACTGTTGCTCTGCCAACAGGCACTCTAATGGAGGTGATGGAGATCTGGCGCGCTTTCTTTCCTGTAGAGAAGAAGCGATCAATGCAGCCAATCTCTGCTCCAATCCCTCCAGAGTTGAGGAAAAAACCTCCTCTGTTATATATGCAGGAGCAGGTGGACTGAGGACAGCCGCAGTACCTGGCACTCCCGGGGGTTCCTTATGGGTATTAACCTCTGATTTCTCAGGGGAGGAGGGTGCAGATGACTGCTCCAGATCCTCAGAGCCCGATGGAGACCCCCTACACTTCCTGAGAGGTATATCTCGGAGTTTTTTAGGCGGCATATTCCTTAGTTCAAAGCTGAGGTATTCCAGCCGCAATACACCCCTTACTGAAATAGTCTAATGCAATTTGCTGCTATGTACATCAGTGGGTGTCTACTAATGCGTCTTTCTGGGGATGCCTGTATCAACCGCCCGCTGTAAGCCCCTATACCATGCTACCAGCTCCTTTTCATGCTCTGTGTCCATAGCAAGCAGCGTGGACTGAGTCCTTTTATCTTGCTGGGACGCCCGCACATGCGCAGAAGCGCTGGGGGCACAGAGCGCGTCATCCGCCAGGCTCCGCCCCCTTTTTTGAAGCTAAACCTTATAAAAGGAAAGCATGTGTGCGCGCGCGCGTTCACGCACGTGTGCGCTCTTGGCGCCATGTAGGGAGAGGAGCCAGGGTCCCTGTTTCACCAGGACTCGGGGATGGAAGGAAACTACTTGGCAGCATGACAGAGGAATGCAGCTTCCCTGATAGAGAGCTCACTCATCTGCCTGGACTTTCACCATGGAAGGAATAGTCCCAAGAAAAAAAGACGTTCCACAGCGGCCTCTAGTGGACAAACACAGGTACCGCACCTTTGTCTTTTTTTTTTTTTTTTTTTAAACCTCCTTTATGAAAAAACATTTCCAGGTTTACAGTTTTTTTTAAACTTCCCTTATGAAAAAACATTTCTAGGATTTCTTAGGCATATACAGCTATTAGCGGGAATACCCTTTAGGTAACAGGCAGAAAGACATATTAGGCTTGGGGGTCCCCTCAATAGAACCAAGTTCCTGAGGGGCCCCCACTTACCTTTTCCCCGCCGCAGGACTTTGTTTGGTCCACAGAAGCCCAAACTTCACCTCTCACGGCAGGCATTGTACTAGACCTTCAGGGACCGGGTTCCCAAGGATTCCACTCCCCTGGACCTGTATAGCACCCTGCACAGATAGCCTCTTGGTTTTGGGTATGACCAGAGCTCTGGATCCCAGGGTCCAGCCCTCCTAAGAGAGGCATTACAGGCAACACCCTGCTCTTCTCTGCAAGGCCCGGGTACCGACCGTTTAGCTATGAAGCTTTTTTGGTCGGATCCGGAATAGCTTGCTAAGGCCCAGAGAACCTGTACACAAGCCCAGATGAATACATGTTAACCTTGGCCAACACCTTAGACACTGGCAAAAAACTGAGGTACTCCCGGATGGGAGGGGCTTATATAGGGGAGGGTACTTCCTGTTTTGGAAGTTGCCAGTGCCAGCACCTGAAGGTAATTCTATATAACCCACATAGTAATGACTATGCTGCTCTGTGTCCCGTGATGTATGAACAAGAAATGTCATTCTCTGCTGCAGAAAAGTACTTGACATATCGCCCATATCTGGGGGTCACTTGGTGCTAGGAACCCCATAACTTGTGGCAGGTCACGTGGCAAGTGGACAATCCACAACTTGGTCACGTGGCAGGTCACGTGCCACTCGTGGCCGTTCACGTGGCACTCGTGGCAGGTCAAGTGGCACTCGTGGCAGGTCACGTGACACTCGTGGCCGTTCACGTGGCACTCGTGGCCGGTCACGTGGCACTCGTGGCAGGTGTTGTGGCAAGTGGACAATGACATACAGCATATGTACTTGCCTTGCGATCGACATCCGTGACAGCCATTTCACATCTTTTTTTTTATGTGACAGATGTATATAAGTAAGTAAATAACCTTCTTCCAACATTTATAATTCAAATAGAAAAGATTAGAACAGAATAGAAAAAAATATATAATTTAGAAGAATAAAATAGAAAGAATATACAACCATCTTCTGAAATTCGAATTTCGAATAGAATAAATTTGAATTTCGAATAGTATGAATTCAAATTTTTTAATTAATTAATTTTAACTTTGGATAGAAAAGATTATAATAAAATAGAAAATAGAAAATAGACTAGAAAAACAATAACCCCAAATTTGGGGTTTCTATCACCAAGTAACCCCGAGATACATGGACCCAAATTCGGGTCACAAAATATTTTCTAATCCGGTTGAAATAGTTTCAAATGCAGTTGAAATAATTTCGAATCATGTTGATACTATTTCAACCAGATTCGAAAATATTTTGCGACCCGACTTTGGGTCCATGTATTTTGGGGTTACTTGGTGATAGAAACCCAAAAGATGTTGTAGTGCTAGTTCTACTGTGTTTGCATACCAAATTTGGGGTTTCTAGCTACAAGTGGCCCCGAGATATGTGGCCCCAAAATCGGGTCTCAAAATGTCATTCTCTGCTCCAGTAAAGTGCTTGACATTTTGCGACCCGATTTTGGGTCCACGTATCTCGGGGTCACTTAGTGATAGAAACCCCAAATTTGGTATGCAAACACAGGAGAAATAGCACTACAACATCCCCAAATTTGGGGTTTCTATCGCCAACTAACCCCGAGATACGTGGACCCAAAGTCGGGTCGCAAAATATTTTTGAATCCGGTTGAAATAGTTTTAAATGCGGTTGAAATAATTTCGAATCATGTTGATACTATTTAAAGCGGATTCGAAAATATTTTGCGACCCGACTTTGAAAAAAAAATGAAATTGATTCTAACAGTCTGCAGGAGATCTGCAAAAAAAAAAAGAAGTGAAATGGTTGTTAATAGTCTACAGGAGATCTGCTAAAAAAAGAAATAGATGCTAATAGTCTGCAGGAGACCTGGTGAGAAAACTAAATAGATAATAATAGTCTGCAGGAGATCTGCAAAAAAAATTAAATAAATGCTAATAGTCTGCAGGAGATCTTATGTAAAAAATAGTAATCTGCAAAAAAAAATTAAACATGAAATAGATAGTATCTATATTCTATTCTATTCTATTGTTTTTCTAGTGTATTCTCTATTTCTATTCTAATCTATTCTATCCAAAGTTAAAATTAATTAATTACATTTTTTTTAATTCCTACTATTCGAAATTAAAATGTATTCTATTCGAAATTCGAATTTCATAAGATGGTTGCATATTCTTTCTATTTTATTCTATTAAATTATATTTTTTTTCTATTCTGTTCTAATCTTTTCTATTTGAATTATAAATTTTGAAAGATGGTTAGTTACTTACATCTGTCACATAAAAAAAAAGATGTGAAATGGCTGTCATGGATGTCGATCACAAGGCAAGTACATATGCTGTATGTCATTGTCCGAGTGCCACGTAACCGGCCACGAGTGCCACGTGACCGGCCACGTGACCAAGTTGTGGATTGTCCACTTGCCACGTCACCTGCCACAAGTTATGGGGTTCCTAGCACCAAGTGACCCCCAGATAGGGGCGATCTGTCAAGTGCTTTTCTGCAGCAGAGAATTAAATTTTGTGACCCGACTTTGAGGCCACATATCTCGTGGCCACTTATAGCTAGAAATCCCAAAATATTTGGTATGTAAACACATTACAACTGGCACTACAATAACCCCAAATTTGGGGTTCTATCACCAAGTAACCCCGTTGTAATGCTAGTTCTACTGTGTTTGCATACCAAATTTGGGGTTTCTAGCTATAAGTGGCCCCGAGATACGTGGCCCCAAAGTCGGGTCACAAAATGTCATTCTCTGCTGCAGAAAAGTACTTGAAATATTGCCCATATCTGGGGGCCACTTGGTGCTAGGAGCCCCATAACTTGTGGCAGGTGACGTGGCAAGTAGACAATCCACAACTAGGTCACGTGGCAGGTCACGTGGCACTCGTGGCCATTCACGTGGCACTCGTGGCAGGTCACGTGGCACTCGTGGCCGGTGTCGTGGCACTCGTGGCCGGTGTTGTGGCACTCGTGGCAGGTGTTGTGGTAAGTGGACAATGACATACAGCATATGTACTTGCCTTGCGATCGACATCCGTGACAGCCATTTCACATCTTTTTTTTTATGTGACAGATGTATATAAGTAAGTAAATAACCTTCTTCCAACATTTATAATTCAAATAGAAAAGATTAGAACAGAATAGAAAAAAAATATAATTTAGAAGAATAAAATAGAAAGAATATACAACCATCTTCTGAAATTCGAATTTCGAATAGAATAAATTTGAATTTCGAATAGTATGAATTAAAATTTTTTAATTAATTAATTAATTTTAACTTTGGATAGAAAAGATTATAATAAAATAGAAAATAGGCTAGAAAAACAATAACCCCAAATTTGGGGTTTCTATCACCAAGTAACCCCGAGATACATGGACCCAAATTCGGGTCACAAAATATTTTCGAATCCGGTTGAAATAGTTTCAAATGCAGTTGAAATAATTTCGAATCATGTTGATACTATTTCAACCGGATTCGAAAATATTTTGCGACCCGACTTTGGGTCCATGTATTTTGGGGTTACTTGGTGATAGAAACCCAAAATTTGGTATGCATACCAAATTTGGGGTTTCTAGCTACAAGTGGCCCCGAGATATGTGGCCCCAAAATCGGGTCGCAAAATGTCATTCTCTGCTAAAGTAAAGTGCTTGACATTTTGCGACCCGAATTTGGGTCCACGTATCTCGGGGTCACTTAGTTATAGAAACCCCATATTTGGTATGCAAACACAGAAGAACTAGCACTACAACATCTCCAAATTTGGGGTTTCTATCACTAAGTAACCCTGAGATACATGGACCCAAAGTCGGGTCAAAAATATTTTTAGATTCGAAAAAATTCGGATTCGGTTAAATTCGTTAGTATTGTAATTCGGTAATTCGGATGCATCCGAATGTCCGAATAATGAAAAATTCGTCCGAATTTCGATTCGGAACGAAACGAAATGCACATGTCTATCCTGGATGCAACCTGGTGATTTTACCGGCCTGCTGTCACAGTATATATATATAGATACAGTATATCTATATATATCTATATATCTATATATATCTAGATAGATAGATAGATATCTATCTACTGTATATATAGAGATATATCTCTATATATAGAGATATATATCTCTATATATAGATATATATCTATATATAACAAGTAAGTGTCAGAAAAAGGCCAGGACAGCAAGTGCCTAAATCTATAAGCCAATACTTTTTTTTCAGTAGACTAGAATAAAATGTCATTTTGTGACACTTTAATAAAGTAAAAAAAAGGAAAAAGTACACAATGTGATGCGTTGTAACAACAGCATGTAGGCTGGGGCGAATGAGCCCTCATAGCCCTCTTTCTATAGGCTTTCCACAAAATACAGTGTATAGTGCAGAGAAATATGAAATTAACACTGTGACGCTTCTCTGATTGCCTAGTATTCTGCACATGCCCAGTGTTACCAAATAACATGCTGCAAAGGAGAATACCACATTTAGAATTGATTCTCCAAGCATTTTGAAGTGCCCAGAAGTGCCAGATATATTCATAGCATACTTAGAGTCAAAGTAATGGATGCTTTATTACCCGTCCAAAGGGCTCATTCAAAAATGCATGTCATGACACACAATGAAAACACGTTATTGCAAGGTATAGTAACCAGGGTGACCACCTGTATTGTTTCACTGGCCAGGCCAATAAGATTGTTCTTTACCCTGCTGTCGGTAAAAGAATACTGGTAATTTCCAGAGAACTTTGTCATTGACATTTCTTGCAGGTGACTGACTATCAGGGATGAGCCGAACACCCCCCTGTTCGGTTCGCACCAGAACCTGCGAACAGACAAAATGTTCGTGTGAACTTTAGAACCCTATTAAATACAATGGACTCGAACGTTCAAAATCTAAAGTGCTAATTATAAAGGCTTATATGCAAGTTATTGTCCTAAAAAGTGTTTGGGGACCCGGGTCCTGCCCCAGGGGACATGTATCAATGCAAAAATAAGTTTTAAAAACGGCCGTTTTTTCGGGAGCAGTGATTTTAATAATGCTTAAAATGAAAAAATAAAAGTGAAATATTCCTTTAAATTTCGTACCTGGGGGGTGTGTATGATATGCATGTAAAGTGGCACATGTTTCCCGTGCTTAGAACTGTCCCTGCAAAAAATTTCATTTTTGAAGGAAAAAAAGTCATTTAAAACTGACTCGCGGCTATTAATGAATTGTCGGCTCCCGGCAATACATACAAAAGTCATTAATAAAAAAAAAAAAAAAAAGCGTGGGGGTTCCCCCAAATTCAATTACCAGGCCCTTCAGGTCTGGAATGGATATTAAGGGGAACCCCGCCGCAAATTCAAAAAAAAATGGCGTGGGGTTCCCCCAAATATCCATACCAGGCCCTTGAGATCTGGCATGGATTTTAAGGGGAACTCCACCCCAAATTTAAAAAAAAATGGCGTGGAGTCCCCCCAAAAATCCATACCAGACCCTTATCCGAGCACGTAACCTGGCCGGCCGCAGGGGAAGAGGGGGGGGACGAGAGAGCGCCCCCCCTCCCTCCTGAACCGTACCAGGCCACATGCCCTCAACATGGGAAGGATGTCCCCATGTTGATGGGGACAAGGGCCTCATCCCCACAACCCTTGCCCGGTGGTTGTGGGGGTCTGCGGGCAGGGGGCTTATCGGAATCTGGAAGACCCCTTTAACAAAGGGGACCCCCAGATCCCGGCCCCCCCCCATGTGAATTGGTAAGGGGTACATTGTACCCCTACCATTTCACGAAGAAAGCGTAAAGAAATGTAAAAAAAAACACACAAACACCTTGAAAAAGTCCTTTATTAAAAAAAATAAAAAAACATTCCAGCGATGAAATCCAGTGTCCCGCGGCGATCCCGATGTCCAGCGCCGTCCGTCATTGGTTTTGCCTGAGCGGACCTGATGGGGAACTTCCTCCTCAGTGTTTTAAATGTATAGACCCGCCCCTTCTAAAGTTCCCCATCAGGTCCGCTCAGCGGACCAGATGCGGAAAATGAGAAGGGGCGGGTCTATACATGTATTACCAAAGTGAGAGAAGTTCCCCATCAGGTCCGCCCCCTCGGTATGTCGGACCCTCCTACGTCATTGGCTTGAGCGGGGAACTTCCTTCACTGTGTAATTTAAATTTACACAGTGAAGGAAGTTCCCCGCTCAGGCCAATGACGTAGGCGGGGTCCGACATACCGAGGGGGCGGACCTGATGGGGAACTTCTCTCACTGTGGTAATACATGTATAGAGTCTATAGCAGTGAAGGGGTCTATAGACTTGATACATGTATTACGCAGGACTTTTTCAAGGTGTTTGTGTGTTTTTTTTACTTTCTTCGTTAAATGGTAGGGGTACAATGTACCCCTTACCAATTCACATAGGGGGGGCCGGGATCTGGGGGTCCCCTTTGTTAAAGGGGTCTTCCAGATTCCGATAAGCCCCCCGCCCGCAGACCCCCACAACCACCGGGCAAGGGTTGTGGGGATGAGGCCCTTGTCCCCATCAACATGGGGACATCCTCCCCATGTTGAGGGCATGTGGCCTGGTACGGTTCAGGAGGGAGGGGGGGCCGCTCTCTCGTCCCCCCCTCTTCCCCTGCGGCCGGCCAGGTTACGTGCTCGGATAAGGGTCTGGTATGGATTTTTGGGGGGACTCCACGCCATTTTTTTTTATTTAGGGTGGAGTTCCCCTAAAATCCATGCCAGATCTCAAGGGCCTGTTATGGATATTAGGGGGAACCCCACGCCATTTTTTTTTAAATTTGCGGCAGGGTTCCCCTTAATATCCATTCCAGACCTGAAGGGCCTGGTAATTGAATTTGGGGGAACCCCCACGCTTTTTTTTATCAATGACTTTTGTATGTATTGCCGGGAGCCGACAATTCATTAATAGCCGCGAGTGAGTTTTAAATGACTTTTTTTCCTTCAAAAATGACACTTTGTGCAGGGACAGTTCTAAGCACGGGAAACATGCGCCACTTATATCATGCATATCATACATACCCCCCAGGTACGAAATTTAAAGGAATATTTCACTTTTATTGTTTCACTTTAAGCATTATTAAAATCACTGCTCCTGAAAAAACTGCAGTTTTTAAAAAAAAAAATTATATTGATACATGTCCTCTGGGGCAGGACCCGGGTCCCCAAACACTTTTTAGGACAATAACTTGCATATTAGGCTTCATAATTAGCACTTTAGATTTCTCCCATAGACTTTTCGAATTTGCCGCGAACACCCCAATTTGTTCGCTGTTCGGCGAACAGGCGAATAGGCAATGTTCGAGTCGAACATGAGTTTGACTCGAACTCGAAGCTCATCCCTACTGACTATCTAGTATAAATACAAGGACAACATGCCTCCAGACTCTTCTTTCCTGTTTGTGGTTCCTGTTGATGCTATTTCCCCAGGAGGCAGCCCCACTGAGCCAGCTAGTTAAAGTATAACCAAAGGCAATTTTCTTTTTGGCAATAGACATAATGGTGACAGAGTAGAACCACTGGCAGGTTTGTATTGCTGTCTATGTGCCCATTTGGAAGATTCTCTCTCACCAATCACAAATGGCACCAGGAATAAAAGGAAGGGTACATTGAAAATGTTGCCAAGAGAAGAGGAATGGAGGGAAATTTTTTCTAATGCGGACGCATGTTCCTGTGATTTCCCTTACATTGGAAAGATATTCTCTCACTTCCTGTTGAGTCTACAGGACAGTAAGTGAAGGGAAACTTCCCTAATGAGACATAAAAATGGTGGTTTTAACTATCAGTTCAATACAGAAGGAATAGGAGGGCCCTGCTCATGGAGCTTACAATCGAAAGGAAAGGGGGGGGGTGATACAAAAGTTAATAGCTGCAGGGATGATCTGATGGAGGTGACTCAAGTACAGTTTTTAGGTGGAGGGGTGGCAGGCTTCCCTGAATAAGTGAAATTTCAAGGATCGCAGACAGGGCCGGTACAGGGGGGGGGGCATAAGGGGCGTATGCCCGGGGTGGAATAATTCACTGTAGGAAGGAGGGTGCAGGTGAAGTGTCGGCAGTGTGCTGATAAAATCCTTCTGCTGGAATGCAGAGCTGGCTGCAACGATGTGCCGAGTGCACTCCTGCACCTGGTACAAGCATAGGACCCAATGTCGGCTGAGATCGGAACTCACCCTTCTGCACTCCAGCTCCTTTCCAGTCCCTGCCCCTCCAGCCCTCTGAATTCTAGCTCCTCCCAGTCCCTCACTTTATGCATGTCCTGGCGCATTATAGTAATGTCCAGCTTGAGCTCCTCCACTTTCCCCATAATATCAGAATGGTTTATCTTGATAAGTTTAAGGACATCCAGCAGCGTGGGCTCCGGTTCCTGGGCCATCCTCCAGGCCTCCTTGCTGGGAGACCCAAGGGCCGGCGGGGCAGGTGTGGCGGAGGTTCCTGGGAGAGGGTGGCAGAGATGGATCAGGGTCATCAGCAAAGAGCTCTGGCGTGGATGCCAGGGACGAGTGTGGCGTGGTGGATCGGCGGCCATCTTGGCAGGAGCGCGTGATGATACTCATCCTGACCGCGGGTTGTTTTCTCCCTTTTCGCTTTCTCATCCACCAGAGTCCTCAAAAAAGTAGCACAGGGTCTTCCCTGAGGGATCTAGAGAGTTTTTAGCCGTTATAGAGAGGCAGGTGAGGAGGATTAAACAGGATTGTTCAGAGGGATCTCGGAGCTGCTAGAGAAGACGTCCGCTCACATGCTGCGTCAGGCCACGCCCTCTGAGGTTGGTTATTCAGCGGGGGGCAATGTTGTGGATGGCCTTGTATGTTGTAGTTAGTATTTAGAATTTTATACAATGGTAAGGAGAAGCCCGTGAAGAGATTGGCAGAAAGGGGCAGCCATCACGGATCTGTTAAGTTGTATTGGTCTAGCAGCAGCAGCATTCATAAGACTGAAGGGGGATAGCCTGTGTAAATGTAGGCCAGTGAGGTGGGAGTTGCAGTAGTAATGGTGGAAAATAATCTTGGGAGGAGCAAAGAGGACGGTTTGGGCGATATCTGCACATGAGTTTGGTCCAGCCCATGGCTCCAGTGGGCATGAGAGGGGCAGAGCAGAGAACCAGTGACTGACAGTCACCAGCTCTCTGCAGGCTAAGGGCCAAGAGCTGAGCAATCACCCATAGGCTCCCAGCCATTGTCAGCGGCCCCCTTTATCCTTTACAGATGCACAGGAGAGTTGGATCATGTGACCAGCTCAGGCTGAATATAGGTAAGTAAATACGTCTTTTTTTTTACACAAGTTAGTTAGTGTAGGTGTTTGGAGGGGGAAGGGAGCACTTTTAAGACTAGTTAGGCTTTAGCTGGAATTCTACTTTCACATTTTTTTCACGGCCTGGTACACAGCATCCTTCTCCCCTATCAGCTTTGCTGAACCACTCCTGCAAAGCTGGTTGTCAACATTACAATTATTCCTCCTGCATCATCTCCACTGTTCTACAGGGGCTGCTAAAGTACTCTCAGTCACTAGAGTCTGCACCCTTGCATGTTATATCTGAATCCTGCTTGCTCCACCCAGTTACTGCATTCCTCTTTGCATCAGCCAGAGTTACTTCATCTAGAGTTCTCTTTACTCCATTCAGAGTTTCTTGATACAGAGTCCTCTTTGCTCCATCCAGAGTTACTTCATATATAACCCACGTACCCCCCATTCCTGCACACACCTTTCCAGCACCCTCCCCACTTTCATTCCTTCCCTACCTACACATCACCCACTAATTTTTCCCTTTCCATCACTCCCCTTCCCCTCTGCTCCCTTTCTTCCTCCCTCCCCCCTTTTTTTTTTCTTTCCCCCCCTCTCCCTCCCCTTCCCTACACCCTTTTTCTTTTCTCCCTTCCCTCTCCAATTCGTATTCATTTCTTCACTTTTTCTTTCCCACATTATTTGTCCCCTTCCCTTTACACCCATCTTTTCCCCCCCTCCCTTTTCTTACTTTTTCTTCCCCTTTCCTTCCCTTCTTTTTCCCCCTTCTCCCTACTCTTTCTTTTTCCTTTCCCTTCCTTTCCCCCATCCTCCTTTTTCACTACTCCCCTTCTCTGCCATTTCCCACTTCCTACCATTTTTTCTTTTTTGTCCCTGGGTTCCACCCCTTCCCACCACCCTTTTTTCCCCCCCATCTCATTTCACTCCTTCCCTTTTCCCCCCTCTCTCCTCCTTGTCCTTCCAATTTTCCTCCCCCCCCTGCCCCCCCCTGCTCTTCTTCTTGCTTGTATTCCCGTTATACCTTCTCCACACTATCTATCATACATAATACCCTTTCCCTTTCTCTCTCCCCCTCCCTCCCTCCCCTTCCCTGTCCCTTTTCTTTCATTTTTTCTTTCTTTTTCCCTCCCCCCCCCACCCTATTTAGTCCCCATATGTTTCACCCCCTTCCCTCTAAATTATAATTATTTTGATATACATAGGGATCCACCTTATATAGCCACGCAGATCTCTCCTTTAGGGGGGGAAGAATCCTCACAGGCACGTGCAATGCTGTTCTCCACTCATTCCCTTCCCGAATACTGACTACATTACATGCTCCTCGCAGGTCAAGTTTTATAAAAAAAACTTTTGCTGTTTTGAATTGAGTTCTGGAACATGGGGCAGTTTTTGACCATTATATTCAGTTCCTTATAGTCAACACAGGGCCTCCTTATTTTCCACTAAGAATATACCGACCCTGCAGGAAAAGTGGACAGGTGAATAAACCCCTTTTCTAAGTTCTTATCAATGTATTGTCGCAAGGGATCAAGTTCAACAAGGGAAATATATGCCTAAATGGAATATCGGCTCCTGGTAACGGCTCAATTGGACAATCGGCTGTGGGTGGTAATATCTCAGCCTTCTTCTTGTCAAATACATCTAAGAAGCCATGCTATTCAGATGGAACATGTTGAGATGCTGAAGTCTCTGGTTGTAGTTCCATTAAGGGGCCTGAGTCCATAGAAGTTAATGGTAGACAATGCTAAAGACATATCCCTGTCTCTAGCTCCCAGTTTATTTGAGGATTATGTGCCTGTAACCATGGAATACCCAGAATGACAGGAAATAAAGGTGATGAAATAATGTCCATGTTCAGGTACTCCACATAGCCCATAGAGGTTACAGCTAACAATGCAAAGGGTTTGTGAGTGATTGGGCCTGACCTAGGGTTTGAACCGTTGCCCAGATGTATTTTCAGATGTTGTGCCTTGGTTTATAATGGGATTTTATGTTGCTTGGCAAAGGTACAGTCCGTAAAACAGCTACATGCCTTGAAATCGATAACTGCCTGAGTTTGAATTCACCTCCCAGGTAGCTGTAGAAAAAGAGATAATATGAGATAAGTTGAGGTATTTTTTACAAGGTTGCTGGAAGGGTCAGCAGACTTATGAGGTCTTGCAGGGCAGTTTTGCAGATAGTGACCAGTGACACCACAGCAAAAGCATAGGTTGTTCTGCCAGCAACAACAATTTTCTTTAGGAGAAAGAGGTGAGCAGATTAGTCTCAATTGCATGGGTTCCACTGTAGAGGAAGGCAGCCTTGGAGCTGGTGGCAAAGGAGCAGCTGGTACTTGCGGCAACATCTGGGTGGCTTGTTAATTGCTGGACTTTTCCACTCTCTTCTTTTGGATCCTGTGATCAAGTTGGATAGTGAGCTGGATTAGATCTGAGAGTGAGATCTGTCAAGCTCACCATAAGAGTTTTTGAAAGTGCCAGGCGGAACTGGCACCACAAAGCTGCGTCCTTCCAGGCTGTGTCGGGAACTCCATTTGCGGAATTTGACTACATAGTCTTCCAAAGGCTGACAACCTTGTTGGAGGGTCCCCTGTGGAAGATTGTTGGAAGTCATCATAGATCTGGGCCATAGCCTTGAAGAAGAAGGAAACCGACTTTAGGACAGGACTGATGTGCTCGAGGAGACGATGAGCCCAAGATTATGGTTCTTCCAGCAGCAAGTAAATAATAAAGCCCACCTTGCTGGATTCAGCAGAGGAAGTTTGCATTTGTAACATAAAATAGAGCTGCCAAGCTTTATGGAATGCCGAAATGTAATGTGGTCATCTGAGAAGCAAGAACGTCCGGCTTCTGTCACAAAAGCATGCCAGAAAAACATCTGCCGATCGGCATCCGATTAGCATTCTCAGCCAATGGCTGCGAGCGCTGACCAGTGTTTTCTGGCGGGGGCAGTCCCCCTGTCAGAACGCAATAGCTCAGAGTAAGATCACTGTACTAACATTGGATAGCTCCTTCCAAGCTCCTCAGTTTTTTTCGTTCATTCCGCTGGGTTGAAGAAAAAAAACCTGATAGTGTGTACCAAGCTTTAAGCTGGAGATAACCCCCTTAACCACTTGCCGACCCCTTCACGGAGATATACGTCGGCAGAATGGCACGTACAGGCACAATCACGTACCTGTACGTGGCCCTTTAACTGCCGACGTCGGGGTCGCGCGCGCGCCCCTAGCGGCGCGTTCGTTACCCCTCTGCCTTCCCCGTGAGTGGGACTGCGGGTCCCGCGGACTCGATCGCCGCGGGGATCCCCGCGATCATCTCACGGAGGCTCGGAGCGGGGAGATGTGTGTGTAAACACATCATCTTCCCGCTCCTCTACTGACAATGTCAGCGATCTCCGCTCTGTGTAATCAGAGCGGAGATCGGTGACGTGTCAGTCGTAGCCACGCCCCCCCTCAGTTAGTAACACGCCCCTAGGCACACTTAACCCCTCCAGCGCCCCTAGTGGTTAACCCCTTCACTGCCAGTGTAATTTTCATAGTAACCAGTGCATTTTTATAGCACTGATCGCTGTGAAAATGACAATGGTCCCAAAAATGTGTCAAAAGTGTCCGATGTGTCCGCCATAATGTCGCAGTCACAAAAAAAAAATCGCTGATCGCCGCCATAACTAGTAAAAAAAAAAAAATTAATAAAAATGCCTTAAAACTGTCCCCTATTTTGTAAACGCTATAATTTTTGCGCAAACCAATCAAAAATATGTAGAAGAACACGTATCGGCCGAAACTGAGGAAAAAAATGTTTTTTTATATATTTTTTGGGGATATTTATTATAGCAAAAAGTAAAAAATATGTAATTTCTTTCAAAATTTTCGCTCTATTTTTGTTTATAGCGCAAAAAATAAAAACCGCAGAGGTGATCAAATACCACCAAAAGAAAGCTCTATTTGTGGGAAAAAAAGGACGCCAATTTTGTGTGGGAGCCACGTCGCATGACCGCGCAATTGTCAGTTAAAGCGACGCAGTGCCGAATCGCAAAAAGGGGCCTGGTCATAATAGCCCGTATTGGTCCGGGGCTTAAGTGGTTAAAGTGATTGTAAGGGCAGAAGATTTTTTTTATCTTATTGCATTCTATGCATTAAGATAAAAAGACTTCTGTGTGCAGCAGCCCCCCTTAGCATCCCAGAACTTACCTGAGCCCCATCTAGATCCAGCGATGTTGTAGGATTGTCTCGGCTGCCCGGAACTCCCTTCCTCATTGGCTGAGACAGCAGCGCGGTGCCATTGGCTCCCGCTGCTGTCAATTAAAGTCAGTCAGCCAATGAGGAGAGAAAAGGGGTGGGGCCGGGCCAAAGCTCCATGTCTGAATGGACGCATGGAGCTGCGGCTCGGCTCGGGTGCCCCCATAGCTTGCTATGGGGGCAATCATCAGGAGGGAAGGGCCAGGAGAGCCAAAGAAGGACCTGAGAAAAAGAGGATCCAGGCTGCTCTGTGCAAATCCAATACACAGAGCAGGTAAGTATAACATGTTTGTAACTTTTAACTTAATAAATAAGACTTTACAATCACTTTAAGTCCAGTCATTACTTAAATTAGAGTTTTGATATGCTGGTGTAGCGTCCTGCTCCTATTGGGTAGGCGCTAGTGTAAATTTAGTTGTCTGAGTTATAGTTCAACTCAGAATAATTGTACCAAATTTTGGGTCTCTGTTCCAGTTCAGCTGAGTTGCACATTTTCCACCTTCCTCTAGGTGTCGTTGTCACCACAGGTCAAGGTTGCCCAGAAGCAGCTCAGTGGGATTGGTCACCCCGCTGTGCATTCTGGGAGAGGGTACTTAAAGGGGTTGTAAAGTAGGGTGACCAGACATCCCCAGTTTCAGGGGACAGTCCCCTGATTGAGGACACTGTCCCCGGACCAAGCCTGTCCCCGGTTTTGTCCCCAGATTGGATTTGAACAGGAGCAGGGGCAATTTTAAAGACAGTCAGTGCGGAATAAAAAAAATAAAAAATTCTGAATTACACACCCCCGTTCCACCGCTCCTACTAGCTTAGGGGGGTGTATTTTTTCATTATCTGTGCCCCTTTCTGATGATCATGTGCTGGTCAGATCGGAGGAGATATTTCTTCAGTTTCGGGTGCATGCCCATTCAGCACCGCTCGCATGTTCTTCTGCCTTGGCTCAAGTCCCGGCCAGCCGCCTGCCTGCTTATCTCCTTGCCTTCCCTGGTGGAGTGATCTTCCTCCGCTCCCCACCCAGTAGTAGCCCGGAGAGTAAGACTTGACAGGCTGTGAGGCGGGCGGCGATGGGCAGAGAGTCGCTGATTGCCGCCATTACTAGTAAAAAAAAAATATGTCCCCGGATTTCATTTTAAAAATCTGGTCACCTTATTGTAAAGGTACAATTTTTTTTTCCTAAATAGCCTCCTTTACCTCAGCGCAGTCCTCCTTCACTTACCTCATCCTTCGATTTTGCTTTTAAATGTCTTTATTTCTTCTGAGAAATCCTCACTTCCGGTTCTTCTGTCTGTAACTCCACACAGTAATGCAAGGCTTTCTCCCTGGTGTGGAGTGTCTTGCTCGCCCCCTCCCTTGGACTACAGGAGAGTCAGGACGCCCACTAACACACAGCTCCTTTCTCTATCTGCAACGTAGAGAGCATCCTGACTCTCCTGTAGTCCAAGGGAGGGGGCGAGCACGACACTCCACACCAAGGAGAAAGAAAAGCCCGGAGCAAAAAGAAAGAATACAATAGGCGGAAGGCTGGCATGACTGAGTGAACAGGGTAGGAGAAATGTAAAAGAAGGTGTGATTGGCTTAGAAGTGTTAAGGGGGAGGGGACAGGTCTGGACAAAAAGGTAATCCCCGCCCCCCACCCACCCTCCCTGATGTTAGGTAGTCTGGGATTGGCTGTGCTGTTTCTGTTTTTTTTTTTCTGTTTTTGTCGTTTTACAAGTGAGCGAATTGTCGTGGCAGTGGCGGGTGTTTGGTCTTTGCAGGGGAATGAAGATACCTCAAAGCAAGTGGTCAGGACCTATCGGTGGTATGGGTTCTGAGGGTGTCAGGTGGGTTATTATTATTATTATGGTAATTAGAGGTTCCTGCAAAGACCAACGCTAGGAGGCAATGTTATAGAACATCGGTTTCATCGATTATGTTTGATGGTTGATGTTTTTGATCACTTATGTAAGGTTTAAATAAATAAGGCTGCTATTGCCATGTTTTACTCCAAACAGAATGTGTGGTCTCATGTATTAGGTATAAGTAAGGGTATAGGGTAGAACGTGGGTATGCAGATCATGGGTACATCTGTTATACAATAGTCAAGCCTCGCATTACTGTGTGGAGTTAGACAGAACAGGAAGTGAGGATTTCTCAGATTTTTAAGGGGCAGACACCGTTTTGGCGGAGTCTTCCGATCCTGACCTGACGGCCCTCCTGGCCTCAGGGATGTGTTAGCAGTTTTCTGCCTCGGGGCCTGCTGACCCCCCGAGGCTCCATTACTGAGAGTAGGCCCAGGAGTTGCTGGGGCCTACTGATCCAGAGATGGTCCTGTGTCGCCTTGCCTGCGGGAAGGGACAGAGCAATTGAGGACTCAATTGGAGGACACATCCGGATCAAAATTCTACCTCACAGTGCTGCCGGCCTGGCTGAAAGATCCTGGCACTGTGTGTTATGTTTCAGAACTTTACCAAGCGTGTGATTACACAAGTCTGTGGCAGAGACTTTTGAACGAGCTTGCACCGGCTGCTAGGTCAGTGAGAGAGGCCTATCCAGTGGATGCTACATCCAGTGTGGAAGTTATTGGTCCTCTGGATAAAGGAAAGTACCCGTGATCTGCAAAACCTAAGGTACCTGAATCTCCCCTAAGGTAGGGTGACCAGACATCCCCAGTTTCTGGGGACAGTCCCCGTATTGAGGACACTGTCCCCGGACCAAGTCTGTCCCCAGTTTTGTCCCCGGATTGGATTTGAACAGGGGCTGGGGCAATTTCAAGGACAGTCAGGGCAGAATTAAAAAAAAAAATCTGAATTACACACCCCCGCTCTGCTGCTTCTACTAGCTTAGGGGGGTGTATTTTTTTCATTATCTGTGCCCCTTCCTGATGATCATGTGCTGGTCGGAGCGGAGGGAATATTTCATCAGTTTCGGGTGCATGCCCATTCCGCTCCGCTCGCATGTTCTTCTACCTTGGCTCAAGTCCCGGCCAGCCACCTGCCTGCTTATCTCCTTGCCTTCCCTGGTGCAGTGATCTTCCTCTGCTCCCCACCCAGTAGTAGCCAGGGCCCGGTGAGTAAGACTTGACAGGTTGTGAGGTGGGCGGTGGCGGCGACGGGCAGAGAGTTGCTGATTGCCGCCATTACTAGTAAAAAAAATATGTCCCCGGATTTCATTTTAAAAATCTGGTCACCTTACCCTAAGGGCCCTTTCACACGGGACGGATCCGTGATGATCCGCCCTGTGAACCTCCGCTTGCTCAGCGGGGATCGCTCCGTTGATCCCCGCTGAGCCAGCGGATGACAGGGCGGTCCCTGCACACTGTCAGATCTCCGCTCTCCCCTATGGGGGGATCGAATGAACACGGACTGTCTGTCAGTGTTCATCCGATCCGCTCTGCAGACGGATGGAAAAATAGGATTTTCCTCCGTCTGCAGAAACGGAGCATTGCGGACCCGGATGAGATCGGGTGTCAGCGGATGTTCATCCGCTGACACACGCTATCTCATAGGGATTAATGTATGTCCCTTTTTCATCCATAAACGGATGGATGAAAAAGCGGACATACGGTCCGCATGTGTGAAAGGGGCCTAATCCTCCATCCCTCTGTCTGAAGTTCTTGAAATAAACCCTTGAGAAAAAGAGACTGTGTGTTTGGTGCAGACATTTAACTCTTCAAGGAAGACCCCTAGGACGGACGTGGTGAACAGTAAGGTGACGGCAGGCCCAAATCTTAAACCAGCGGCCCCTGCGGGGGTATTGCTACACTGGCATAGCACTTCCAAAAGAGAGGTAGCTCCTCCAGTCTCAGCAATGGCTGAATGGTGACACCACTAGAAACACATCCACTGAGATGCAAACAGCCCTGCAGTGACAATGGTGGTAAAACGGCCACAGAGATACAAATAAATAACACCAGTCTTACTTATTTAAAAAGTGGCACATTATCATGGTGAGAGCCCATCAGATGTTCGTACAGTTATCCAGACAGCACACCAGGCAGGAAGCCAGAGACTGCAAGACAACTAGTATTTTCAGAGAGCGGTCAATAGAAACAGTCCCATATTTATCAGCAAAGGTTTCTCTAATTTCATTGCAAGGAGCATAACAATAAAATTTGTGAGTCCTACCACTAGAGGGCTCAACTTGAATACGAAATAGCGCTTACCCTTTAGTAACCCTGACCCAGCACTCACCGAGCATTCATCAGTAAAAAATTAATTTTAAACAGAATTAACATAAACTAAACCACAAAGTGCTACAAATATGATTCATTTTTTAATTATTAATCATTCATTATATATGTTTTCCTGCTGGCTTCGAACATTCATGGAAAAAATTGCTTTTGCAAAATCTACTGTATGTCATCCCCGAATGCCGCATACAGACGATCGGACATTCCAACAAAAAAACTTTGGATTTTTTTCCGACGGATGTTGGCTCAAACATGTCTTGCATACACACGGTCACACAAATGTTGTCGGAAATTCCGAACGCCAAGAACGCGGCGACGTACAAGACGTACGACAGCACTATTAAAGGGAAGTTCAATACCAGTCATGTTAGTAGAAGTTTGGTGAGAGACGATTCGCGCTTTTCAGCCTCGTACTTTTCAGTCCGTTACAAAGTGACGAATGTGCTATCTCCATTACGAACGCTAGTTTTACCAGACCGAGCGCTTTCGTCTCGTACTTGATTCAGAGCATGCGTGGAATTTTGTGCGTCGTAATTGTCCACACACAATCGGAATTTACGAGAACGGGTTTTGTTGTCGGAAAATTTGAGAACCAGCTCTCAAATTTTTGTTGTCGGAAATTCCGACAGAAAATGTCCGATGGAGCATACACACGGTCGGAATTTCTGACAACAAGCTCCCATCGAACATTTGTTGTCGGAAATTCCGAGCGTGTGTACGTGGCATTAGGGTTAAAAAAATGTGAGGTGAAAAAAAGTCCACTTATTAGATAATTTTTTTAATATTGCGGCTGCTTTCTCCTACAAATGTGAATGTAAAAATATTGCGCTACCCAAAAACAAAAACCCTAAGAAAAGGGGGGAGGGAGGTGAAGCAGCTGCACAAGAATGTGCCAAAATTCAAAAGGAGTGTGGGTGAATGTGTAGCGCTACGTATTAGTGTAATGTGAAAAAACACCAAATAATGTATTCTCAACAGGGTATAACCATAAAATAATAATGTACATGAAAACAATCAGTCCATGTAAAAATTCAACGTGATAAATAGTCCATCGTGGGTAGATAACATAGTGAAGATGTCATGAGATTGAATGAACCATCGTAAACGAGAATCTTCAGATGAAAGATGTAATTATGAATGTGCTTACCGGAACCGTTGGACCCGACTGTCGTACGACAACAGGTCAATCGAGCTTAGGGTATCCAACCGGCTGTTCAACAGGACTATCAGCGAGGATCCAAGTGGAATGCACCTCCCTGGTGTCCAGAAGATGTCAACCCAAGGTAAGGTTGATGAGCCCGATATTCCTCAGCCGAAGGTGACTCCAATGAAGGTATCTCAACCATGGAGTAGGTAGAGAAATCGTGGAGATCCACCAAACATCTGAAAACAGCTCGGTTCAAGCAAGCAACAACCCTTATGCCCCATACACATGATCGTTTTTCATGCCATTAAAAATGCCATTTTTAAAAATGGCCATTAAAAATGATCGTGTGTATGCTCCAGAGCATTTTTAACGACGTGAAAAACGGCCATTAAAAATTTCGAACATGCTCTCTTTTTTCACGTCGTTTTTCATGTCGTTTTTTTTAACGACGTGAAAAACGATAGTGTGTATGCTTTAACGACGTGAAAAAAAACGTGCATGTTCAGAATCAAGTATGAGACGGGAGCGCTCGTTCTGGTAAAACTAGCATTCGTAATGGAGATAGCACATTCGTCACGCTGTAACGGACTGAAAGGCACGAGGCTGAAAAGCGCGAATCGTCGCTCAACAAACTTTACTAACATGAAGGGTGGCGTCATTAAAATGGAACTTCCCCTTTATAGTGCCGTCGTACGTGTTGTACGTCACTGCGCTTTGCTTGAACATTTTTTAAAATGATGGTGTGTACGCAAGACAGGCTTGAGAGGAAACAAGAAAATAAATGACGAGAAAAACGTCAGTTTTAAAAATGGCATGAAAAACGATCGTGTGTATGGGGCATTAGTAGGGTAATAGGGACCAGCTGGAGACACTCAAAAAACTTTTCCTCCACAGAGCATGCAAAGAAAATAAAAAATAGGGGCTTCCGATTGTGCAGGTCAACAAAAGAAGGTTTTAATGATAAAAACCAACATACAAGTTAAAAAAGTGATCACAGTTCAAAGATTTATAAAAGCAATATGGGGAGCGGTGTACCTGGCCAGCACCATCGGAGCCCCTATTTTTCTTTTCTTTGCATGCTCCGTGGAGGAAACGTTTTGTGCTGGTCAAAAGACCAGGCCACTTTTTGCGATTCGGCACTGTGTCGTTTTAACTGACAATTGCGCGGTCGTGCGAAGTGGCTCCCAAACAAAATTGACGTCCTTATTTTCCCACAAATAGAGCTTTCTTTTGATAGTATTTGATCACCTCTGCGGTTTTTATTTTTTGCGCTATAAACAAAAATAGAGCGACAATTTTGAAAAAAATTCTATATTTTTTACTTTTTGCTATAATAAATATACCCCAAAAATATATAAAAAAACGTTTTTTTTCCTCAGTTTAGGCCGATACATATTCTTCTACATATTTTTGGTAAAAAAAATCGCAATAAGCGTTTATTGATTGGTTTGCGCAAAAGTTATAGCATCTACAAAAAAGGGGGTAGTTTTATGGCATTTTTAATAATTTTCTTTTTTTACTAGTAATGGCGGCGATCAGCGATTTTTATTGTGAATGTAACTTTATGGCGGACACATTGGATACTTTTGACACATTTTTGGGACCATTGTCATTTTTACAGCGATCAGTGCTATAAAAATGCACTGATTACTGTAAAAATAACACTGGCGGTGAAGGGGTTAACCACTAGGTGGCACTGCAGGGGTTAAGTCAGTACTAGGGAGTGATTCTTACTGTTAGGGGACGTAGCTACACGTGACACATCACTGATGACCGTTCCCGATCACGGGGAACAGCCATCCGTGGCAGTGTCACTAGGCAGAATAGGGGAATGCCTTGTTTACAAAGGCATCCCTCTGTCCTGCCTTTGCCGACCACAATCGTGGGCCACCCGGGAACATCGACCTCACTAGGCGGGCACACACGTGTGCCCCCGGCGACACGCATGCGCTCACTGGGTGGCAAATTTAAAGGGACGTACAGGTACGCCCATGTGCCTGCCCGTGCCACTGTGTCAACGTACATCTGCGTGCGGCGGCCGGCAAGTGGTTAAGCAAAATAGTGACTGGCACCCAATTTCTATCTTGTACTTCACCCACTATGCCTAGTAACCTGAACCGTGAGGAAGTATGTCGGCCCTCCCTGCCTCTTGGGGTCACCACCACCATGCCCCTGGAAATGTGGGGTAGGCGCTACAAATAATTGTAATTTTTTTAGTACATTTGATACCTTTTTTTATATTTCTGTGCTGCTTACTTCTTGCAGCCACTTTCAGACAATCCTGTGTACATGGTGTACATGTGCATGCTTCAGTGATGACTCTGGATTGCCTTGCAGATGGTAACAAAGGAGGTTTGTTTTTTAATTTAATTTCTTCATTTTCCAATTTGTGGCCAAAAATTTGATCTGCAAAACACTCACCCTGCATTCCAAAGTGTGATTATTTATTTGCATTTTTTTTTTTTGGGGGGGGGGGGGGATCCCTGGCATGGCCTCTGAAAATGTGATAAGTAGTCAGGAAATTAGATGTGTAATTTATGGCACTAGAAAACCTGCAGGTGCTCCTTGGCTTTTATACTCTATGGCTGGGCTTTGAAAAAGTCTCACGTACCGTATGTGGTATCACCATACTCAGGACAGGAGGAGTAGCAGAATGTGTTTTGAAGTGTAATTGTAAGTATGCCTTTGCCATGTGTTAGAAATATCTTATTAAAATTACAGCTTTATGTAAAATTATCTATAAATATATTTTTTACACAGATAGAAGGTAAACCTGATTCCCAACACCAGAAAACCAGTGTGGGTTTTTGCTCATGTTCATGATTGTGCGCATTGCACACAAGCTCATTCGAAGCGAAGAGGCACACACGTACACATACACACGCACGCACGCGTGCATACCAGTTGTAAAGTGTGCACACTTGCCACCCAGGGTAAGGTGACCAGAATTTTTAAATGAAATCCGGGGACATTTTTTTTTTTTTACTAGTAATGGCGGCAATCAGTCGCCCGCCTCACAGCCTGTCAAGTCTCACTCTCCGGGCCCCGGCTACTCCTGGGTTGGGAGCGTAGGAAGATCCGCCAGGGAAGGCAAGGAGATAAGCAGGCAGGCGGCTGGCCGGGATTTGAGCCAAGGCAGAAGAACATGTGAACGGAGCTGAATGGGTACCCGAAACTGAGGAAATGTTCCCTCCGCTCCGACCAGCACATGATCATCAGAAAGGGACACAGATAATGGAAAAAATATACACCCCCCTAAGTTAGTAGGAGCGGGGCGGGGGGGTAATTTCGTTTTTTTTTTTTTATTCTGCACTGACTGTCTTTGAAATTGCCCCAGCCCCTGTTCAATTCCAATCCGGGGACAAAACCGGGGACAGACTGGGTCCGGGGACAGTGTCCTCAATCCGGGGACTGTCCCCTGAAACCGGGGATGTCTAGTCACCCTAACCCAGGGTCACTATCATCAGTCGCTGATTGAGCTTCAGTTTGTACCTGTAGTCCTGAGACCAGATCCACTGAATCTGCTTAACTGTGTATGAACAGGCTTACCCCTGGACTTTGCCTTTGCTCCTGAAGGACCAGGCCTATTCTGACACTTTTTGTTTACAAGTAAAAATCATGTGTTTTTGCTAGAAAACTACTTAGAAGACCCAAAGCTTATATACAGTGCCTTGAAAAGGTATTCATACCCCTTGAAATGTTCCACATTTTGTCATGTTACAAACAAAAACGTAAATGTATTTTATTGGGATTTTATGTGATAGACCAACACAAAGTGGCACATAATTATTAAGTGGAAGGAAAATGATAAACGTTTTTCAATTTTTTTTACAAATAAATATCTGAAAAGTGTGGCATGCATTTGTATTCAGCCCCCTTTACTCTGATACCCCTAACTAAAATCTAGTTGAACCAATTGCCTTCAGAAGTCACCTAATTAGTAAATATTGTCCATCTGTGTGTAATTTAATCTCAATATAAATACAGCTGTTTGATAAAGCCCTCAGAGGTTTGTTAGAAAACCTTAGTGAAGAAACAGCATCATGAAGCCCAAGGAACACACCAGACAGGTCTGGGATAAAGTTGTGGAGAAGTTTAAAGAAGGGTTAGGTTATAAAAAAATTCCCAAGTTTTGAACATCTCATGGAGCACTGTTCAATCCCTCATCCGAAAATGGAAAGACTATGGCACAACTGCAAACCTACCAAGACATGGCCGTCCACCTAAACTGACAGGCAGGCCCGGACTGGCCATAGGGCAAACCGGGCAAATGCCCGGTGGGCCGTTGCGGCCTGCGACGGCCCGCGGCGGGCCGCCGGACGTCATGCATGTCTCCCCATCATCTCCAATGTCTCTGGAGGCAGCCGGAGTTGGTGGGCGAAGCTGGGAGTGTGGCTGCCCAATCCACTCCTCCCACATACTCCCCTTATGTCACCGCAACCTGCCTAATGCCACCGCAACCTGCCTAATGCCACCGCAACCTGCCCTATGCCACCGCAACCTGCCTTATGCCACCGCAACCTACCCTATAACACCCCAGCCTGCCCTATACCACCGCAACCTGCCCTTTTCCACCGCAACCTGCCCTATGCCACCGCAACCTGCCCTATGCTACCGCAAACTGCTCTATACCACCCCAACCTGCCCTATGCCACTGCAAACTGCTCTATACCACACCAACCTGCCCTATGCCATCGCAACCTGCCCTATACCGCCGCAAACTGCCTTATACCACCCCAGCCTGCCCTATGCCACTACAAACTGCTCTATACCACCCCAACCTGCCCTATGCCACCGCAACCTGCTCTATGCCACCACACTCTGCCCTATATCACCCCAACCTGCCCTATGCCACCCAGCCTGCCATATACCACCGCAAACTGCCCTATACCACCCAAACCTGCTCTATAGCACCCCAGCCTGCCCTATACAACCCCAACCTGCCCTATGCCACCCCAGCCTGCCCTTTATCACCCCAACCTGCACTATACCACCGCAACCTGCCCTATATTACACCAACCTGCCCTATATTGCCCCAGCCAGCCCAATACCACCCTATACTTTATTTACCGGGGTCATTTGGGGGTGCGCCTCGTGACTGTGCGCTGCCTGCAGGGCGCTGGGCAGGATAGACAGGAGGGGGGGTGACACCATGTTTTGCAGCACCAAGTGACACCAACCCTAGTGATGCCACTGCCCCAGTGCACTCTCAGCTGCGAGTCGGAGCCGCACTCGAGTGACAGTGACACCTGTCAGCACATCAGGGGGCTGGGACCCGCAACGATCCCCTTCTCTCTGGCAAGGTGGCCACGGCACTGATGATCTGATCAGTCTCGGGTCGGCTGTCTCACACAGCCGAGCAGAGTGAAGCCGCCTCCCCCTCCTCCTTTATGTCCAAACAGGGGGAGGGGACCCAACATGCAGTCCCACGCTGATCTGAGGTACAATATGGTATTGTAGGGGTGGTCTGAAATGTAGGGGGGTTCTGTATTGTAGGGGGGTCTGTAATGTAGGGGGGTTCTGTATTGTAGGGGGGTCTGAAGTGTAAGGGGGTTCTGTATTGTAGGGGGGTCTGTAATGTAGGGGGGTTCTGTATTGTAGGGGGGGTCTGAAATGTAGGAGGGTTCTGTATTGTAGGGGGGTCTGAAATGTAGGGGGTTCTGTATTGTAGGGGGGGTCTGAAAGGTAGGGGGGTCTGAAATGTAGGGGGTTCTGTATTGTAGGGGGGTCTGTAATGTAGGGGGGTTCTGTATTGTAGGGGGGTCTGAAATGTAGGGGGGTTCTGTAATGTAGGGGGGTTCTGTAATGTAGGGGGTTCTGTATTGTAGGGGGGTCTGTATTGTAGGGGGGTCTGTAATGTAGGGGGGTTCTGTACTGTAGGCAGGCGGTCTGTAATGTAGGGGGGTCTGTAAGGTAGGGGGGTCTGTATTGTAGAGGGGGCTGTAATGTAGGGGGGTCTGTACTGTAGGGAGGGGGTCTGCACTGTAGGGAGGGGGCCTGTACTGTAGGGAGGTCTGTGTAACATGCAGGGGGTCCAGAACTGTTAGGGGGTGTCTGTGTAACAAACTGGGGGAGGGGCTGTGTAATGTAAAGGGGTCCAGAGGTGCGGTGCTATGTAATGTAAAGGGGTCCAGAGGTGCAGGGTGCTGTGTAATGTAAAAGGGTCCAGAGGTGCAGGGTGCTGTGTATTGTAAAGGGGTCCAGAGGCGCAGGGTGCTGTGTAATGTTAAGGGGTCCAGAGGTACAAGGTGCTGGAACCCCACATCCCATTATTAACCGCCGCCGCCAGCCCCCCCCCCCCCGGGCTGCTCAGTCTAAAATGCCCGGGCCTATTTTTTGTCCCAGTCCGGGCCTGCTGACAGGTCAGGCAAGGAGAGCATTAATCATAGAAGCAGCCAAGAGGCCCATGGTAACTCTGGAGGAGCTGCAGAGATCCACAGCTCAGGTGGGAGAATCTGTCCACAGGACAACTATTAGTCATGCACTCCGCAAATCTGGCCTTTATGGGAGAGCAGTGTTGTTCATCTTACGTTAAAAAAGTAATTAGTTACAGTTACAAATTACTTCTTCCAAAAAGTAATTGAGTTAGTAACTCAGTTACTACATTGAAAAAGTAATTAGTTACTCAGCAAAGTAACTATATTGGTTATATTATATATACACGGGGGCGGGGCGGTAGAAGGATGATATATATGTAATTTTTTCAGTGTATAAAAATAATAGGAGGGATAACAATAAATAATATTGGTTATGTGCCCATGCCTCACTGTGCCCATGCCTCACTGTGCCCATGCCTCAGTGTGCCCATGCTTCACTGTGTCCATGCCTCACTGTGCCAATGCTTCACTGTGCCCATGCCTCACTGTGTCCATGCTTCACTGTGCCCATGCCTCACTGTGCCCATGCTTCACTGTGCCCATGCTTCACTGTGCCCATGCCTCACTGTGCCCAATGCCTCACTGCGCCCATGTCTCACTGTGCCCGTGCTTCACTGTGCCCAATGCCTCACTGTGCCTGTGTCTCACTGTGCCCGTGCTTTACTGTGCCCAATGCCTCACTGTGCCTGTGCTTCACTGTGCCCAATGCCTCACTGTGCCCAATGCCTCACTGTGCCCAATGCCTCACTGTGCCTGTGTCTCACTGTGCCCGTGCTTCACTGTGCCCAATGCCTCACTTTGCCCAATGCCTCACTGTGCCCGTGCTTCACTGTGCCCAAGTCTCACTGTGCCTATGCTTCACTGTGCCCAATGCCTCACTGTGCCCAATGCCTCACTGTGCCCATGCTTCAATCACTGTGCCCGGCCGTAGCCCCTTACCTGATCGGCGGCATCCCGGCAGCCATTTCAGTATTCAAAAGCCGTGCCTCCTCCTCGTCTGTGATAGGCGGAACACTCAATTTCCCAGCATTCAGTGTTCCGCCTATCACGGATATCCGCTCATCCTCATAACACAGACGAGGATGAGCAGATGTCCGTGATAGGCGGAACACTGCCTGCTGTGAAATTGAGTGTTCCGCCTATCACAGACGACGAGGACTTAGGAGGCGCAGCTTTTGAACACTGCAATGGCCGCCGTCTGTCTGCATGACACTCTGATCAGGTAGGCAGACGGTGGCTTGCAGTTAGTTAGTGTTACATTACATCTACTCGCGGCGGCTGCGGCGAGTAGATGTAATTGGGCGAACGCCGCCCAAGTAATGGGAACGGCGGTGCCATGGAGGGAAGAGTAATCAGTTAGATTACTCGTTACCCCAAAAAGTGGCTACGTTGCCTAACGCCGTTTATTTAACGTTAGTTACAACACTGTGGGAGAGTGGCAAGGAGAAAGCCATTGTTAAAAGAAAGCCATAAGAAGTCCCATTTGCAGTTTGCGAGAAGCCATGTAGGGGACAGAGCAAATGTGGAAGAAGGTGCTCTGGTCAGATGAGACCAAAATGGAACTTTCTGACTTAAAAGCAAAACGCTAAGTGTGGTGGAAAACTAGCACTGCTCATCACCCTGAACACACCATCCCCACCGTGAAACATGGTGGTGGCAGCATCATGTTGTAGGGATTCTTTTCTTCAGCAGGGACAGGGAAGCTGGTCAGAGTTAATGGAAAGATGGATGGAGCCAAATACAGGGCAATCTTAGAAGAAACCATGTTAGAGTCTGCAAAAGACTTGAGACTGGGGCGGAGGTTCAACTTCTAGCAGGACAAGGATCCTAAACATATAACCAGAGCTACAATGGAATGGCTCAGAAGATCAAAGCATATTCATGTGTTAGAATGGCCCAGTCAAAGTCCAGACCTAAATCCAAATGAGAATCTGTGGCAAGACTTGAAAATTGCTGTTCACAGATGCTCTCCTTTCAATCTGACAGAGCTTGAGCTATTTTACAAAGAAGAATGGGCAAAAATGTCCCTCTCTAGATGTGCAAAGCTGGTAGAGACATCCCCAAAAAGACTTGCAGCTGTAATTGCAGTGAAAGGTGGTTCTACAAAGTATTGACTCAGGGGGGCTGAAGAAAGGGTTAAAAGCGCCCATGTTGCGGCACTGCCAAATTACTTTGCAGGCGCTTCGGCAGCGCTGCCCATCCATTTCAATGGGCAGGGCATTTTGTCTAGCGGTGTATACACCGCTCCCAAACCGTCCTAAAGATGCTGCTTGCAGGACTTATTTTCCTGTCCCGCAAGCGCACCGTCCCAGTGTGAAAGCATTATATACAGCGCTTTCATACTGGGGAGGCATGAGAGGTGCTTTACAGGTGCTATTTTTAGCGTTAAAGCGTGTGAAAAGGGTCTAATGCTGCATACACAGGATCAGAATTTCTGACAACAAATGTTCGATGTGAGCTTTTGGTCGGATATTCGACCATGTGTAGGCTTCATCAGACATTTGCTGTTGAATTTCCGACAACAAATGTTTGAGAGCTGGTTCTCAATTTTTCCGACAAAGAGATGTGGTCAGTATGAAGGCAAAGGTTCAGTGCAGGCAGCAGGAAGGAACATGGTTAACCCCTTAGCGCGGACTATACGCACATATGCAGCCTTGGCTTGAAGGGGTTATACTGCAGGCATCGCCCAGGTACCATTTTTTAGAGCGGACGGTTGGCTCTTTAGGGATAACAACCGATGCAGCTAAAAGCCGCTCGGCTGTTATCCTAAAGGAGCAGGAGGGGACGTCTTCCTCGGCCACTCTTCCCCGGGCTCCCGTCCAGGCCCGGACTGGGACAAAAAATAGGCCCGGGCATTTTAGACTGAGCAGCCCAGGGGGGGGGGGGGGGGGGGCTGGCGGCGGCGGTTAATAATGGGATGTGGGGTTCCAGCACCTTGTACCTCTGGACCCCTTAACATTACACAGCACCCTGCGCCTCTGGACCCCTTTACAATACACAGCACCCTGCACCTCTGGACCCCTTTACATTACATAGCACCGCACCTCTGGACCCCTTTACATTACACAGCCCCTCCCCCAGTTTGTTACACAGACACCCCCTAACAGTTCTGGACCCCCTGCATGTTACACAGACCTCCCTACAGTACAGGCCCCCTCCCTACAGTGCAGACCCCCTCCCTACAGTACAGACCCCCTCCCTACAGTACAGACCCTCCTACATTACAGCCCCCCTCTACAATACAGACCCCCCTACCTTACAGACCCCCCTACATTACAGACCGCCTGCCTACAGTACAGATCCCCCCCTACATTACAGACCCCCCTACAATACAGACCCCCCTACAATACAGAACCCCCCTACATTACAGAACCCCCCTACATTACAGAACCCCCCTACATTTCAGACCCCCCTACAATACAGAACCCCCCTACATTACAAACCCCCCTACAATACAGAACCCCCTACATTTCAGACCCCCCTACATTTCAGACCCCCCCTACAATACAGAACCCCCTACATTTCAGACCCCCTACAATACAGAACCCCCCTACATTTCAGACCCCCCCTACAATACAGAACCCCCCTACATTACAGACCCCCCTACAATACAGAACCCCCCTTACACTTCAGACCCCCCTACAATACAGAACCCCCCTACATTACAGACCCCCCTACAATACAGAACCCCCCTACATTTCAGACCACCCCTACAATACCATATTGTACCTCAGATCAGCGTGGGACTGCATGTTGGGTCCCCTCCCCCTGTTTGGACATAAAGGAGGAGGGGGAGGCGGCTTCACTCTGCTCGGCTGTGTGAGACAGCCGACCCGAGACTGATCAGATCATCAGTGCTGTGGCCACCTTGCCAGAGAGAAGGGGATCGTTGCGGGTCCCGGCCCCCTGATGTGCTGACGGGTGTCACTGTCACTCGAGTGCGGCTCCGACTCGCAGCTGAGAGTGCACTGGGGCAGTGGCATCACTAGGGTTGGTGTCACTTGGTGCTGCAAAACATGGTGTCACCCCCCTCCTGTCTATCCTGCCCAGCGCCCTGCAGGCAGCGCACAGTCACGAGGCGCACCCCCAAATGACCCCGGTAAATAAAGTATAGGGTGGTATTGGCCCGGCTGGGGCAATATAGGGCAGGTTGGTGTAATATAGGGCAGGTTGCGGTGGTATAGTGCAGGTTGGGGTGATAAAGGGCAGGCTGGGGTGGCATAGGGCAGGTTGGGGTTGTATAGGGCAGGCTGGGGTGCTATAGAGCAGGTTTGGGTGGTATAGGGCAGTTTGCGGTGGTATATGGCAGGCTGGGTGGCATAGGGCAGGTTGGGGTGATATAGGGCAGAGTGTGGTGGCATAGAGCAGGTTGCGGTGGCATAGGGCAGGTTGGGGTGGTATAGAGCAGTTTGCGGTGGCATAGGGCAGGCTGGGGTGGTATAAGGCAGTTTGCGGCGGTATAGGGCAGGTTGTGATGGCATAGGGCAGGTTGGTGTGGTATAGAGCAGTTTGCGGTAGCATAGGGCAGGTTGGGGTGGTATAGAGCAGTTTGCGGTAGCATAGAGCAGGTTGCAGTGGCATAGGGCAGGTTGCGGTGAAAAAGGGCAGGTTGCGGTGGTATAGGGCAGGCTGGGGTGTTATAGGGCAGGTTGCGGTGGCATAAGGCAGGTTACGGTGGCATAGGGCAGGTTGCGGTGGCATTAGGCAGGTTGCGGTGGCATTAGGCAGGTTGCGGTGACATAAGGGGAGTCTGTGGGAGGAGTGGATTGGGCAGCCACACTCCCAGCTTCGCCCACCAACTCCGGCTGCCTCCAGAGACATTGGAGATGATGGGGAGACATGGCATGACTTCCAGCGGCCCACGGGCCGCCGGACGTCATGTCACGTTTCCCCACCAACTCCGGCTGCCTCCAGAGACATTGGAGATGATGGGGAGACATGCATGACGTCCGGCGGCCCGCGGGCCGCTGCGGGCCGTCACGGGCCTCTGGCGGCCTGCGGGCCGCAACGACCCACCGGGCATTTGCCCGGTTTGCCCTATGGCCAGTCCGGGCCTGCTCCCGTCCCACCAAGCCTCCTACTTTCTCAAGGTGCTGGGGTATTTGTAGTGGGGTTTCAGGTTTTATGTTGTTAGCTTGCCATTCAATTTCTTGTTCTTTTTATTTTCTTGTCATAGCAGCAGGCAGGGGGTCTATTGGGTATTTGAAGGCAGTGCTGGGTGTCCCTTCCTAGCAATACGGTGGTAACATCAGGGCATTAATTAGGTTGATTCTGGTAGTACATAAGTGGTTAATTGTCCCTAAGCCGGTGTAGTTGCAGCTGGGGTCCTTTGATTGGGTGGCAGATACAAGCGGGTAATCGTGAGTATACAGGCTCTCTAAAACCTTAGACCTTATTTTCTTGTCATAGCAGCTGACAGGGGGGTCTATTGAGTATTTTAAGGCGGTGCTGGTTAAATAATTGTGGAAAACTGTGGGTTGGGCCCATCTGAGGTATGGGTGTCCCTTTCCAACTGTGGAAAATTTGTGGCTTGGGCCCATCTGACGTATGGGTGTCCCTTCCTAACAATACAGTGGTAACATTAGGGTATTATTTGGTTGTATCTTGTAGTACGTAAGTGATTATTTTTGTAACCTGCCTACAAAGGCACTATTGCTGACATTGATATTAGTAAATTGTACTGGTGCTGACACTGTAGCTGGCTGACACTGGTTCTAGAACACTGGTAGTGGTGTGGCTGGTGATCAAGATACTGGTACAAGTAAATTGGTACTGGAGATGGCTTGCAATCAGGACATTGGTGCAGGCTGACACTGGCACTAGAAAACTGGTATTGGTGCTACTGTGTTTCCCCGAAAGTAAGACCTACCCCGAAAATAAGACCTACCCCGATTTTCAAGGAGGGCTGCAATATAAGCCCTACCCCAAAAATAAGCCCTAGTTTAGGCTGGTTGTGGGCTGGTGGAGTTCTCTCTATTACTGCTGGAGTCCTCCCCTTCCCCCAGCTGTCAGCGGGGGAATTCAGCCCCCCCCCTCTGCAAGGCTCAGAGGGGGAGGAAGAACTCAGGCAGGTCACAGAAGTGCAGAGCAGCGTTCAGATGATCCCCGCTGCTCTCCTCTTTTGCCAGCTGTCATCGGGGGATCTCGGGCCCCCCTCCCCCTGCAAAGCTTGAAGCAGATACCGTAAGAGAGCTCAGGCGGGTCATGGAAGTGCCGAGCCGCGCTCAGATGATCCCTGCTGCTCTCCTCTTTTGCCAGCTGTCATCGGGGGATCTCGGGCCCCCCTCCCTCTGCAAAGCTCGGAGCGGACTAGAGAGCTCAGGCGGGTCACGGAAGTGCAGAGCCACGCTCATCTGATCCCCGCTGCCCTCATCTTCTGCCAGCTGTCATCAGGGGATCTTCGGTCCCCTCCCTCTGCAGTGCTTGTGCCATGGAAGAACAATCTGGCGGGTCACGGAAGCGCAGATCGGCGCTGTTGGAAGGTATGTGACATACCCTTTGCATTATATTCTGCTGTGGTGGCAAGGATTATGGCAGTTTGCAAGCACTTTTATGCTGTGCACACTAGGGGGTTAAATTGTAAGCCCTACCCCGAAAATAAGCCCTAGTGTGTTTTTGGTGGCAAAAATTTATATAAGACCCAGGCTTATTTTCGGGGAAACACGGTAGCTGGCAATCAGGAGACTGGATCTGGCTGAATTAAGTATCTGATGACACTGGTATTGGTGCTGGTTGGTAATCAGGACACTGGTATTGACTGACTAAGGTACCTGATGACACTGGTAGAATAAAACAGAGGGTGTTTAATGAAGCGGCAGATTTAAACAGATTTTAATGACTTTTGAAATGACACATTAAAGATTATATGAGTGCTTTGTGATTGGATTTACATCCCAGTTCATACGATGGACTTACTGCAGGCGGATAGTATTTTGCAGACAGCTATTTCTAAAGTTTTCTTAACATGTTTATCTGACAGCTCCACAGAGGCTCTCTGAAGCGTTTAGGGACATAGTATGTCAGGAGATGTGACAAAGTACTGCAGCAGGAGGGGACACAGTTCGTATCATCCAACACTTTCACAAAGTATTAGATTTCTATCAACTTTGAAGTGCTCCTCAATATTAACTGAATGAGCAAATTAAGAAAAATTTTAGTTGGGGTAACACTTTTTCACTATTTTTACAGTATTTAATAAAGGCTTAAAACTTAAAAGTGGTTGTAAACCTCATACATGAAATATGAACAAAACATATCCCTCTCTAGTGTTTACTTGTCTCAATTAAGAGCACGAAGTGTCATTTCTGACTGCTGCTTCTTTCCTCTGCCATCAGCATGAATCACTTGTTACAAGGTTTCCCGACACCAAGAGAAGAAAGGTGACAAGGGAGGGACTTCCAGCTGATTGACAATCCTGTGTGATGTGTGAATGGGGATGTGTCCCTTCCCTCCAATCAGCTCTTAGAGCTCTCCTTAATGAGCTCTGTAGAGTGTGACTTCTGCTCTCCACTCCCCCTTTTTTCTGACAGCTTAAACAAGCTTTAAAAATTCTGGACTTTGAACACATTTAGAGAAGAAACGACTGCAGATGAATGGGTACAACTTATGTAGGAGGATCTGTTTAATTTCTATGTATCACCTGAGGCCAGACCACTGGGTATATGTAGGGGCTTACAACCACTTTAAAAGTGAAACCTGGTGACAGGGTCACTTTAAAGAATACAGCAATGTTCTCATTCCACCTCCAGCCTTCAGGCTCAACAGTAAAAGAACAACAGCATCTGATGATAAGGTCATCTCTCTACTCTCTTAAAGGGGGCCTTCACTCACGTTTAAGACAAAGCATAATCCTAACCCGAATCCAAAATTATGGCGCGGGATCCTAACGAGCTGTGAAGACTTTAGGTCTCGGAACACAGCACAGGCCTCTTTGGCCTGGTAAGTATGGTGTTTGTAGTTGTTGAATAAAGCGGAGTTCCAGCCTGGGTGAAAAAAAAATTACTGTATTTATTGGCGTATAACACTCACTTTTTTACCCTGAAAATAGAGGTTAAACTGTGCCTGCGTGTTATATGCAGGGGGCTGTGGAAAGTTTTTTTCCTGAAACTTCCCTCTTAAAGTTAGGGTGCGTGTTATACGCCTGTGCGTGTTATATGCCGATAAATACGGTAACTACAAATACTGTAGCTGCTGACTTTAAATATAAGGACATTTACCTGTCTAGGGAGAGAGCGATATCAGCAGCCGAAGCCGACAAAGGAAACAGTTTCCTACTGCGCATGCGCAAGACGCGGGGCGCTTTCTGAATGGATCCCGTCGTCTTCTGGGACACACACACATGTCCCAGAAGGTGACGGAGGTTAGGGGACGGAAGTCCCGAACAAAATATAAGATAAAGGTATTAAAAAAAAAACAGGGGGGGGGTGGTTTGTAGGCATTAGGAGCGCATTGGTGTGCTTACATTTTGTAAGGAGTTACATTTTTGCCTGAAAGTCCACTTTAAGTTTTTTTAAAAACCTGGTGAAGATCTTCTGTAAGCTCTCTCCTCCTATCAGGACATTCTTTGTCCTGTACATCAACGCTGTATCCTGGCCTAGGCCAACAAGGCCCAGGCCTAGGGCAGCACTTTGCAGGGGGGCAGCATGGAAAGAGTTCCCGCTGGCTTGCACTACACTGTAAGAGTAGCGCCAGTCTTATGGGGCGGACTGGGCTGACAGGCAAATTAGTCTAGCGCCCCCATAAAGCGGCTGCACTGCTTCCGGTATGCGGGCGGCCAGCATTTTGCAACTGTGGGGGCACTGCTTCTAATTTTGACTGTCCTATTATCCTGGACCACAAACCTTCCTCACTGTGCTATGTTTTCTGCTGCACCATTGGCATGGTTATATCTTCTGAGTAGTGATGAGCCGAACACCCCCGGTTTCGGTTCGCACCAGAACCCGCGAACGGACCGAAAGTTCGCGCGAACATTAGAACCCTATTAAATACAATGGATGCGAACGTTCGAATTCTAAAGTGCTAATTATAACGACTATTATCCATGTTATTGTCCGAAACAGAGTTTGGGAACCCGGCTTCTGCACCAGGGGACATGTATCAATGCAAAAACAAGTTTTAAAAACGGACGTTTTCCGGGAGCAGTCATTTTAATGATGCATAAAGTGAAAAAATATTCCTTTAAATATTGTACCTGGGGGGTGTCTAAAGTATGCCTGTGAAGTGCCACGTGTTTCCCGTGTTTAGAACTGTCCTTGCACAAAATAACATTTCTAAAGGAAAAAAAGCCATTTAAAACTGCTTGCGGCTTTAATGTAATGTCTGGTCCCGGTAATATGGATGAAAATCTTTAGGAAAAATGGCATAGCTAGCCCATGACCCCCCCCCCCTACCCCAGCCCATTACCAGCCCCTTTGGGTCTTGTATGGATATTAAGGGGAACCCCGCACATAAAATAAAAAAGGCCCTATATACTCTGAACAGCCGTATACAGGCGGTGCATACAAGACAGGGACTGTAGGTTTGTTCTTATGTAGAATCTGTTTGTAATTTTGAACAGCTGCATTGTTTAAGTGTAGCTCCATGCCAAATTCCTTTTTTTTAGCTTTTTGGAAAACATAGGGAACGGTTATCACCCCTGTCACATTTTTTTTGCTGAGGAAGGAAAAATATTCTGGATGGCCGCACTCTGCAAAGGATGCTGGTTTATTGATAAAATCCACAAATACAGCAAAGGCACTCAAAAATAAACACAGAAGTAGGCTAACGCGTTTCACATCGTGAGATGCTTACTCATAGCTAAAGAAAACAAAGGAAACAAACATATTATATGCAAGGAGTGAGCCTAGACATCTACCAATAGGGAGGATATAGGGCAGGTGTGGCCATTACCGTATAATGAAAGCATGATTGAAACCAATGAGGTCAAAAAACACATACAAAAAAGAAAGGAAACACATGTGAAATATAAATCAAAATCAGAGAGTGAAACATGGATTAATGAAACCCACATGTGCACATGTACGCACATATGTGCATACATATACAAAAGTGCATGTAATAACATGTGTGGTAAGAAATAATATATCATGTTAAATACTCAATGTGTGGTGACATAAGAAATATATTTTTGGATAGACCAATATAAAATATGTGTGGATAGTATGTGAGCAAGACCTATGGAAAAAAGAAGAAAAAAGAAAAAAGATAGAAGAAAAAGAGAAAAGATGTATGTGTGAAAAAATATATAGTAAAAATAGAAGGATAAAAAAAAAAAAAAAAATTGAAATATGATTAACAAACCAAAAAACAACAGAAAGGAAGGGAAGGAGGTGAAAAAATTATGAAAAATATATATGTATATATATATGTGAATGAATGCATGTGTGTGCGTGTGAAAATAAATAATGAATATAAAAAAAACGAATATAAATATGGGAATAAATAAATAGAAGATGAATGGGGAATGTGCAAAAATTCATGTGAAAGTGAAAATAAGTAACAATGAAATAAAAAATGAATAAAGGATGAGTAAGGAATGTGCGGAAATGCATGTATAAAGTACAATACAATAAAAATATATATATAAGAACATATTTAAGAACATATTTTGAAAATCATTCTGCAAAGTCATATATGTGTTAAAAAGAGATTAAATGATTGCAATAAATCTATCATAATAATGCTCATGTGCGACTGTTGCAAAGATGGATATTAAACACAAAGGTAAATTGATTGGTCATAATATCCCTAAAGCAGAAAACTTTCTTGTTAAAGCTGCTGTGTGAAGGCGGTGTGCAGCGATATATCGCACCGTCTGTATAAATTACCTATATAGATGCCAAAAAAGGCTATAGATACAGTTGTAAAGTAATAGGGTTTCATAAAGAATATCAAAACCGCCTATAAGGGAAGTGCCAATATATATAAGGACATATTTGGGAGCATATATTAGAAATTATTCTGCAAAGTCATGTATGTGTAGAAAAAAGATTGGATGATTGCAATAAATCTATCATAATGATGCACATATACGACTGTCACAAAAATGGGTATTAAACACAGAGGTTACTTGATTGGTTATAGTTTCTCTAAGGCAGAAAACTTTCTCGTTAAAACTGCTTTATATAGGCGGTGTGCAACAATATGTCGCACCGTCTGTACAAATTACCTGTATAAATGCCAAAAAAAAGGCTATAAATACATTTGTATTAGGGTTTCATGAAGGATATCAAAACCGCCTATAAAAGAAATGCCAAGAAGGAGAAAAGATAAAGAAAAGAAAAAAGGGAAAAAAGGGGAAAGATAAAGATAAAGATAATTCAGCCGAAACAATGTTACTCCACTGGATAAATATGAAACTGGATGGACCTGAGCGATGAAGTGCCAGGAAGCCATGGAAAGTAAAAAGACGGAGGGAGCACAAAAAGCTCCCAGTACAAGAAGACCCTTATTGGTTTATAAGAGGAAAATTGTTGTTATTATAAGCAGGGTAAAACTGGATAGAACTGTGGATGGGAGATGATGGTATAATAATGATAACAAAGGATGTGCAATGCAAAGGTATGGATGGAATGCATAGAAAAGAGGCGGCACGTGAAAAAATATATTTATATATATCAGCGGGCCCTATAGAGTCCACAATTATGTGTAGTGATACACAAATAATAAGTATATATAGAGATTGCATCCATACATTTTGCATCGCAACAACACATGAAGTGTTGAGTATCAATACTTAATAGAAATGCGATACATCCCATTCGAAATTAAGTCCTTTGGGATATCTAGTATCTAAAAGAAAAATCCACCGGACTTCCTGCTTACAAAGAGAATTAAATGTATCTCCTCCTCTAAGAGGTCTAGTTATTTTATCAATGCCTTGTATAACTAGACTGGATGTGTCTTTTTGGTGGACTGTATATTCCAGTGTCGGGCGATATTGGTAGCATGGTTTTTGTCTATGTCATACAAGTGGTCATAAAGGCGATCTTTTAATCTGCGTGTTGTTCTACCTACATATTGGATAGAGCAGATTGTACAGGTGATGGCATAGATAATATACCGTGTATTACAGTTTATAAAAGAGTGGATTTTATGCGTCTTACCTGTGGTGGCAGAGGTAACAGAATCGCCTTTTTTTATAAAGGGACAATAGGCACAAATGCGACCACCACATTTATATGTGCCTTTAAATGATAGCCAATTATTGGCTTTGATCGTGCTAGAAAAAAGGCTAGGTGATAACATGTTACTAAGAGATGGAGGTCTGCGGGACACAGTGCGGATGCCCCTCTCTAGAACAAGTGAATATATGGGGTCATGAGACAGAACAGGAAGATATTTAGTAACAATTTTTTGTATCTTATTGAATTCAATACTATAGGGAGTGGAAAAGGTAGGAATGCATTGGGATTTCTCCATATGTTTGGATCTAAATTTAGACTTATTGATAGATTTGTCACTCAGGAGACTACTGCGTGATGCCGACTTAGCAATGGCCATACCTCTATCAATAACAGATTTGGGGTATCCTCGTTCTGCAAACCTTAGTGCCATTTGACTTGCTTGTTGTTCAAATTCCGATTCTGTGCTACAAATTCTTTTTAGCCTAAGAAACTGTCCTACAGGGATGCTTTTAATAGTGTGACCTGGATGACTAGAGTCTGCCCTGAGAATGGTGTTACCTGCACTGGCTTTCCTATACAGGGTAGAAACAATGGTGTTTCCTTCACCTGACAATAGGACATCTAGGAACTCTATGGATTCGTTATTCATGGTGCCCGTGAATGCTAGGTTGAGCGTATTGTCATTCATATATGACAGCCATGTATCCAAATTGATTAACGGGTCAGAAACTATAAACAAGAGGTCATCAATGTACCTACAAAAAAATACAGTATCTTTGCGACGGGGACTACTAGGTCCAAAAATGCGGAGCCTCTCCCACCATCCCATGTATAGATTGGCCAAAGATGGTGAGAATTTAGCTCCCATGGAGGCACCGCATTTCTGGAGGTAGTAGACCCCGTCGAACATAAAGAAATTATGAGTCAAAAGGTACTCTAAACATATAATGATGAATTCTTGTAAGACTGGAGAAAAACGTCCTGATTTCTTCAGAAAATGGGACACTGCTTGTAAACCAAGGTTATGAGGAATGGAGGAATACAGGCTGGAGACATCGCATGTTATCCATCTGTAATTTTCATTCCAAGGTATGTGTTCCAATTTAGACAATAATTGCTTGCTATCACGTAAGTAACCAGGTAGTTCCATAACCAAGGGTTGCAGTTGTTGATCCACCCATTGTCCCAAACGTTCATTTAGGGAATTTATACCTGCCACAATAGGTCTGCCTGTTAATGGAGAAAGCCCTTTATGTAGCTTTGGCAAATGATGAAATATCGGTGTGACCGGAGAAGCAGGAAGAAGCATTTCCTTATCTTTAGATGTAAAAATTCCAATAGATATTGCTGTATCTAAAATGGAGGAAAGTTCCTTAGAAAAGGCAATGGTGGGGTCACCTTTTAATTTTGTATATGTATTGGGATTGGATAGTTGTCTTAGTGCTTCATCCCTATATTGTGTGGCATCTAATATGACGACTGCACCACCTTTGTCCGCATTTTTAATAACGATAGAAGAGTCTTGTCTTAGATTTTCTAGGGATATTTTTTCTTGTGTAGAAATATTGCCAGATGTGTTATTAGATATACTTCTGGCTAAATTAATTAAGTCTCTTTCCACCAATTTTTGATAAAGATCCATATCTTTACCTCTAGAGTTAACCGGATAAAAATCAGATTTGATTTTAAATGGAACCGGATAAGGTCCAAGATCATGACTGTCCTTATAAACATCAGACTCTGTGGCAAGATCCACAAGATCAGTAAGTGCACATGTATCAATGAAGAAATTAGGAGAAGGAGGGGACTCACCGTTAGATGATGATTCTATGGACAAAGATGGTTGGCTGTCATTCTCTGGATCACTAAAGTAATGCTTTTTCAGTGTTAATACACGTGCCAACCTGTTCACGTCCAATATGGTACCAAAAAGATCAAAATGATTTGATGGACAAAAGTTCAAGCCTCGTGATAGGAGTGAAAATTCTGTGTTGGAAAGAGGACGTGTAGACAGGTTAATGACATTTTGGTGTTCCATTACTTGCGACCCTGCAGTTGGTAACGAACCTCCTTTGGATCTTTTGTGTTTCTTCCCCCCTCTTCTCGTTTTTCTTTTCTCTTTTTGTTCTTTTTGTTGCGGCCTCGGCCATCTTGGTTTAAAGCCGCCGACTGATCTCTCCGTGTATGGTCAACTAAAGGGCTCCGGTCTGATGAGGAGTCAGATCCTGTAGCAGCAAAGGTGTCATTGGTGGGTTCACCCTCCGTATCTGAGAAACTGACTCTTTTTTTGGAGGATGGTCTTCGTGTGCGATGATTGTGGAACACTGGTTTTTTCCATATATAAACATTGTCGGTGTCGTAGTCGAGTTGATCACGGGATCGTTTCTCCTTTTTAGTAGATATCACACTTCGTTCCAGTTTGTTCAATCTTTTGTTAAGTTGATTGTCTAATTCAGTGTAGCCAGGAGCTTGCTTTTGTTCAATCAAATTATTTTGTATGATGGTCATTTCACGTTGTACTCGGTCCAGTTCCTTTTGCTTTTGATCCACAATGATGTGCATTAATTTAAAGGAACAGACCGAAAGAGTATTGGTCCATTCTCGTTTTAAATCTTCATTGGAAAGGTCAAAAGTTGGAAACTTCTTGATCCGTAGACCCCGAGGGATCTGTTTCAAAGATAGATATTCAGTGAGTGTGGTCACATCCCAAAAAGCCCTAATCTCCTTAGCCATAAGACTTTCTAGTTTCCGAAAGGTGGCTTTTAAGGAAAAGTCACCTGTGTCCGGAGTTTGAAACAAAATAGTCTGGCTAGATCGGAGTGGGTTATCGGATGGGGCCGTTAGTGTCCGGCTGAAAACTGTGTCCATTTCTGGGGCCTCCGCCGCTGTAACGGGATTAATGAGAGGCATTCTGTGCGTGGGGAGTTCCATAATAAGAAGGGATTCTTCACGGATAAGAAATAACGATGCAGGAGAACAGAAAATGCCGAGCCGGTGAGGTGAACAGGCAGAATCCAGATATTCAATTAATGAAAAAAGATCACCGCTCTGAAGCCTCTGAATCCATGTAATGCTTCCGCCCCACTCCAAGTACACACAGGTGCTGGCTCTGCACAAAATTAGGTGAGGAAGGAAAAATATTCTGGATGGCCGCACTCTGCAAAGGATGCTGGTTTATTGATAAAATCCACAAATACAGCAAAGGCACTCAAAAATAAACACAGAAGTAGGCTAACGCGTTTCACATCGTGAGATGCTTACTCATAGCTAAAGAAAACAAAGGAAACAAACATATTATATGCAAGGAGTGAGCCTAGACATCTACCAATAGGGAGGATATAGGGCAGGTGTGGCCATTACCGTATAATGAAAGCATGATTGAAACCAATGAGGTCAAAAAACACATACAAAAAAGAAAGGAAACACATGTGAAATATAAATCAAAATCAGAGAGTGAAACATGGATTAATGAAACCCACATGTGCACATGTACGCACATATGTGCATACATATACAAAAGTGCATGTAATAACATGTGTGGTAAGAAATAATATATCATGTTGAATACTCAATGTGTGGTGACATAAGAAATATATTTTTGGATAGACCAATATAAAATATGTGTGGATAGTATGTGAGCAAGACCTATGGAAAAAAGAAGAAAAAAGAAAAAAGATAGAAGAAAAAGAGAAAAGATGTATGTGTGAAAAAATATATAGTAAAAATAGAAGGATAAAAAAAAAAAAAAAAAAAATTGAAATATGATTAACAAACCAAAAAACAACAGAAAGGAAGGGAAGGAGGTGAAAAAATGATGAAAAATATATATGTATATATATATGTGAATGAATGCATGTGTGTGCGTGTGAAAATAAATAATGAATATAAAAAAAACGAATATAAATATGGGAATAAATAAATAGAAGATGAATGGGGAATGTGCAAAAATTCATGTGAAAGTGAAAATAAGTAAAAATGAAATAAAAAATGAATAAAGGATGAGTAAGGAATGTGCGGAAATGCATGTATAGCCATCCATAAAGTACAATACAATAAAAATATATATATAAGAACATATTTAAGAACATATTTTGAAAATCATTCTGCAAAGTCATATATGTGTTAAAAAGAGATTAAATGATTGCAATAAATCTATCATAATAATGCTCATGTGCGACTGTTGCAAAGATGGATATTAAACACAAAGGTAAATTGATTGGTCATAATATCCCTAAAGCAGAAAACTTTCTTGTTAAAGCTGCTGTGTGAAGGCGGTGTGCAGCGATATATCGCACCGTCTGTATAAATTACCTATATAGATGCCAAAAAAGGCTATAAATACAGTTGTAAAGTAATAGGGTTTCATAAAGAATATCAAAACCGCCTATAAGGGAAGTGCCAATATATATAAGGACATATTTGGGAGCATATATTAGAAATTATTCTGCAAAGTCATGTATGTGTAGAAAAAAGATTGGATGATTGCAATAAATCTATCATAATGATGCACATATACGACTGTCACAAAAAATAGGTATTAAACACAGAGGTTACTTGATTGGTTATAGTTTCTCTAAGGCAGAAAACTTTCTCGTTAAAACTGCTTTATATAGGCGGTGTGCAACAATATGTCGCACCGTCTGTACAAATTACCTGTATAAATGCCAAAAAAAAGGCTATAAATACATTTGTATTAGGGTTTCATGAAGGATATCAAAACCGCCTATAAAAGAAATGCCAAGAAGGAGAAAAGATAAAGAAAAGAAAAAAGGGAAAAAAGGGGAAAGATAAAGATAAAGATAATTCAGCCGAAACAATGTTACTCCACTGGATAAATATGAAACTGGATGGACCTGAGCGATGAAGTGCCAGGAAGCCATGGAAAGTAAAAAGACGGAGGGAGCACAAAAAGCTCCCAGTACAAGAAGACCCTTATTGGTTTATAAGAGGAAAATTGTTGTTATTATAAGCAGGGTAAAACTGGATAGAACTGTGGATGGGAGATGATGGTATAATAATGATAACAAAGGATGTGCAATGCAAAGGTATGGATGGAATGCATAGAAAAGAGGCGGAATGTGAAAAAATATTTATATATATCAGCGGGCCCTATAGAGTCCACAATTATGTGTAGTGATACACAAATAATAAGTATATATAGAGATTGCATCCATACATTTTGCATCGCAACAACACATGAAGTGTTGAGTATCAATACTTAATAGAAATGCGATACATCCCATTCGAAATTAAGTCCTTTGGGATATCTAGTATCTAAAAGAAAAATCCACCGGACTTCCTGCTTACAAAGAGAATTAAATGTATCTCCTCCTCTAAGAGGTCTAGTTATTTTATCAATGCCTTGTATAACTAGACTGGATGTGTCTTTTTGGTGGACTGTATATTCCAGTGTCGGGCGATATTGGTAGCATGGTTTTTGTCTATGTCATACAAGTGGTCATAAAGGCGATCTTTTAATCTGCGTGTTGTTCTACCTACATATTGGATAGAGCAGATTGTACAGGTGATGGCATAGATAATATACCGTGTATTACAGTTTATAAAAGAGTGGATTTTATGCGTCTTACCTGTGGTGGCAGAGGTAACAGAATCTCCTTTTTTTATAAAGGGACAATAGGCACAAATGCGACCACCACATTTATATGTGCCTTTAAATGATAGCCAATTATTGGCTTTGATCGTGCTAGAAAAAAGGCTAGGTGATAACATGTTACTAAGAGATGGAGCTCTGCGGGACACAGTGCGGATGCCCCTCTCTAGAACAAGTGAATATATGGGGTCATGAGACAGAACAGGAAGATATTTAGTAACAATTTTTTGTATCTTATTGAATTCAATACTATAGGGAGTGGAAAAGGTAGGAATGCATTGGGATTTCTCCATATGTTTGGATCTAAATTTAGACTTATTGATAGATTTGTCACTCAGGAGACTACTGCGTGATGCCGACTTAGCAATGGCCATACCTCTATCAATAACAGATTTGGGGTATCCTCGTTCTGCAAACCTTAGTGCCATTTGACTTGCTTGTTGTTCAAATTCCGATTCTGTGCTACAAATTCTTTTTAGCCTAAGAAACTGTCCTACAGGGATGCTTTTAATAGTGTGACCTGGATGACTAGAGTCTGCCCTGAGAATGGTGTTACCTGCACTGGCTTTCCTATACAGGGTAGAAACAATGGTGTTTCCTTCACCTGACAATAGGACATCTAGGAACTCTATGGATTCGTTATTCATGGTGCCCGTGAATGCTAGGTTGAGCGTATTGTCATTCATATATGACAGCCATGTATCCAAATTGATTAACGGGTCAGAAACTATAAACAAGAGGTCATCAATGTACCTACAAAAAAATACAGTATCTTTGCGACGGGGACTACTAGGTCCAAAAATGCGGAGCCTCTCCCACCATCCCATGTATAGATTGGCCAAAGATGGTGAGAATTTAGCTCCCATGGAGGCACCGCATTTCTGGAGGTAGTAGACCCAGTCGAACATAAAGAAATATCTTTCTTTTTTGTATGTGTTTTTTGACCTCATTGGTTTCAATCATGCTTTCATTATACGGTAATGGCCACACCTGCCCTATATCCTCCCTATTGGTAGATGTCTAGGCTCACTCCTTGCATATAATATGTTTGTTTCCTTTGTTTTCTTTAGCTATGAGTAAGCATCTCACGATGTGAAACGCGTTAGCCTACTTCTGTGTTTATTTTTGAGTGCCTTTGCTGTATTTGTGGATTTTATCAATAAACCAGCATCCTTTGCAGAGTGCGGCCATCCAGAATATTTTTCCTTCCTCACCTAATTTTGTGCAGAGCCAGCACCTGTGTGTACTTGGAGTGGGGCGGAAGCATTACATGGATTCAGAGGCTTCAGAGCGGTGATCTTTTTTCATTAATTGAATATCTGGATTCTGCCTGTTCACCTCACCGGCTCGGCATTTTCTGTTCTCCTGCATCGTTATTTCTTATCCGTGAAGAATCCCTTCTTATTATGGAACTCCCCACGCACAGAATGCCTCTTTTGGACCTAGTTGCCCCGGTCGCAAAGATACTGTATTTTTTTGTAGGTACATTGATGACCTCTTGTTTATAGTTTCTGACCCGTTAATCAATTTGGATACATGGCTGTCATATATGAATGACAATACGCTCAACCTAGCATTCACGGGCACCATGAATAACGAATCCATAGAGTTCCTAGATGTCCTATTGTCAGGTGAAGGAAACACCATTGTTTCTACCCTGTATAGGAAAGCCAGTGCAGGTAACACCATTCTCAGGGCAGACTCTAGTCATCCAGGTCACACTATTAAAAGCATCCCTGTAGGACAGTTTCTTAGGCTAAAAAGAATTTGTAGCACAGAATCGGAATTTGAACAACAAGCAAGTCAAATGGCACTAAGGTTTGCAGAACGAGGATACCCCAAATCTGTTATTGATAGAGGTATGGCCATTGCTAAGTCGGCATCACGCAGTAGTCTCCTGAGTGACAAATCTATCAATAAGTCTAAATTTAGATCCAAACATATGGAGAAATCCCAATGCATTCCTACCTTTTCCACTCCCTATAGTATTGAATTCAATAAGATACAAAAAATTGTTACTAAATATCTTCCTGTTCTGTCTCATGACCCCATATATTCACTTGTTCTAGAGAGGGGCATCCGCACTGTGTCCCGCAGACCTCCATCTCTTAGTAACATGTTATCACCTAGCCTTTTTTCTAGCACGATCAAAGCCAATAATTGGCTATCATTTAAAGGCACATATAAATGTGGTGGTCGCATTTGTGCCTATTGTCCCTTTATAAAAAAAGGAGATTCTGTTACCTCTGCCACCACAGGTAAGACGCATAAAATCCACTCTTTTATAAACTGTAATACACGGTATATTATCTATGCCATCACCTGTACAATCTGCTCTATCCAATATGTAGGTAGAACAACACGCAGATTAAAAGATCGCCTTTATGACCACTTGTATGACATAGACAAAAACCATGCTACCAATATCGCCCGACACTGGAATACAGTCCACCAAAAAGACACATCCAGTTTAGTTATACAAGGCATTGATAAAATAACTAGACCTCTTAGAGGAGGAGATACATTTAATTCTCTTTGTAAGCAGGAAGTCCGGTGGATTTTTCTTTTAGATACTAGATATCCCAAAGGACTTAATTTCGAATGGGATGTATCGCATTTCTATTAAGTATTGATAATCAACACTTCATGTGTTGTTGCGATGCAAAATGTATGGATGCAATCTCTATATATACTTATTATTTGTGTATCACTACACATAATTGTGGACTCTATAGGGCCCGCTGATATATATAAATATATTTTTTCACGTGCCGCCTCTTTTCTATGCATTCCATCCATACCTTTGCATTGCACATCCTTTGTTATCATTATTATACCATCATCTCCCATCCATAGTTCTATCCAGTTTTATCCTGCTTATAATAACAACAATTTTCCTCTTATAAACCAATAAGGGTCTTCTTGTACTGGGAGCTTTTTGTGCTCCCTCCGTCTTTTTACTTTCCATGGCTTCCTGGCACTTCATCGCTCAGGTCCATCCAGTTTCATATTTATCCAGTGGAGTAACATTGTTTCGGCTGAATTATCTTTATCTTTATCTTTCCCCTTTTTTCCCTTTTTTCTTTTCTTTATCTTTTCTCCTTCTTGGCATTTCTTTTATAGGCGGTTTTGATATCCTTCATGAAACCCTAATACAAATGTATTTATAGCCTTTTTTTTGGCATTTATACAGGTAATTTGTACAGACGGTGCGACATATTGTTGCACACCGCCTATATAAAGCAGTTTTAACGAGAACGTTTTCTGCCTTAGAGAAACTATAACCAATCAAGTAACCTCTGTGTTTAATACCTATTTTTTGTGACAGTCGTATATGTGCATCATTATGATAGATTTATTGCAATCATCCAATCTTTTTTCTACACATACATGACTTTGCAGAATAATTTCTAATATATGCTCCCAAATATGTCCTTATATATATTGGCACTTCCCTTATAGGCGGTTTTGATATTCTTTATGAAACCCTATTACTTTACAACTGTATTTATAGCCTTTTTTGGCATCTATATAGGTAATTTATACAGACGGTGCGATATATCGCTGCACACCGCCTTCACACAGCAGCTTTAACAAGAAAGTTTTCTGCTTTAGGGATATTATGACCAATCAATTTACCTTTGTGTTTAATATCCATCTTTGCAACAGTCGCACATGAGCATTATTATGATAGATTTATTGCAATCATTTAATCTCTTTTTAACACATATATGACTTTGCAGAATGATTTTCAAAATATGTTCTTAAATATGTTCTTATATATATATTTTTATTGTATTGTACTTTATGGATGGCTATACATGCATTTCCGCACATTCCTTACTCATCCTTTATTCATTTTTTATTTCATTTTTACTTATTTTCACTTTCACATGAATTTTTGCACATTCCCCATTCATCTTCTATTTATTTATTCCCATATTTATATTCGTTTTTTTTATATTCATTATTTATTTTCACACGCACACACATGCATTCATTCACATATATATATACATATATATTTTTCATCATTTTTTCACCTCCTTCCCTTCCTTTCTGTTGTTTTTTGGTTTATTAATCATATTTCAATTTTTTTTTATTTTTTTTTATCCTTCTATTTTTACTATATATTTTTTCACACATACATCTTTTCTCTTTTTCTTCTATCTTTTTTCTTTTTTCTTCTTTTTTCCATAGGTCTTGCTCACATACTATCCACACATATTTTATATTGGTCTATCCAAAAATATATTTCTTATGTCACCACACATTGAGTATTTAACATGATATATTATTTCTTACCACACATGTTATTACATGCACTTTTGTATATGTATGCACATATGTGCGTACATGTGCACATGTGGGTTTCATTAATCCATGTTTCACTCTCTGATTTTGATTTATATTTCACATGTGTTTCCTTTCTTTTTTGTATGTGTTTTTTGACCTCATTGGTTTCAATCATGCTTTCATTATACGGTAATGGCCACACCTGCCCTATATCCTCCCTATTGGTAGATGTCTAGGCTCACTCCTTGCATATAATATGTTTGTTTCCTTTGTTTTCTTTAGCTATGAGTAAGCATCTCACGATGTGAAACGCGTTAGCCTACTTCTGTGTTTATTTTTGAGTGCCTTTGCTGTATTTGTGGATTTTATCAATAAACCAGCATCCTTTGCAGAGTGCGGCCATCCAGAATATTTTTCCTTCCTCACCTAATTTTGTGCAGAGCCAGCACCTGTGTGTACTTGGAGTGGGGCGGAAGCATTACATGGATTCAGAGGCTTCAGAGCGGTGATCTTTTTTCATTAATTGAATATCTGGATTCTGCCTGTTCACCTCACCGGCTCGGCAATTTCTGTTCTCCTGCATCGTTATTTCTTATCCGTGAAGAATCCCTTCTTATTATGGAACTCCCCACGCACAGAATGCCTCTCATTAATCCCGTTACAGCGGCGGAGGCCCCAGAAATGGACACAGTTTTCAGCCGGACACTAACGGCCCCATCCGATAACCCACTCCGATCTAGCCAGACTATTTTGTTTCAAACTCCGGACACAGGTGACTTTTCCTTAAAAGCCACCTTTCGGAAACTAGAAAGTCTTATGGCTAAGGAGATTAGGGCTTTTTGGGATGTGACCACACTCACTGAATATCTATCTTTGAAACAGATCCCTCGGGGTCTACGGATCAAGAAGTTTCCAACTTTTGACCTTTCCAATGAAGATTTAAAACGAGAATGGACCAATACTCTTTCGGTCTGTTCCTTTAAATTAATGCACATCATTGTGGATCAAAAGCAAAAGGAACTGGACCGAGTACAACGTGAAATGACCATCATACAAAATAATTTGATTGAACAACAGCAAGCTCCTGGCTACACTGAATTAGACAATCAACTTAACAAAAGATTGAACAAACTGGAACGAAGTGTGATATCTACTAAAAAGGAGAAACGATCCCGTGATCAACTCGACTACGACACCGACAATGTTTATATATGGAAAAAACCAGTGTTCCACAATCATCGCACACGAAGACCATCCTCCAAAAAAAGAGTCAGTTTCTCAGATACGGAGGGTGAACCCACCAATGACACCTTTGCTGCTACAGGATCTGACTCCTCATCAGACCGGAGCCCTTTAGTTGACCATACACGGAGAGATCAGTCGGCGGCTTTAAACCAAGATGGCCGAGGCCGCAACAAAAAGAACAAAAAGAGAAAAGAAAAACGAGAAGAGGGGGGAAGAAACACAAAAGATCCAAAGGAGGTTCGTTACCAACTGCGGGGTCGCAAGTAATGGAACACCAAAATGTCATTAACCTGTCTACACGTCCTCTTTCCAACACAGAATTTTCACTCCTATCACGAGGCTTGAACTTTTGTCCATCAAATCATTTTGATCTTTTTGGTACCATATTGGACGTGAACAGGTTGGCACGTGTATTAACACTGAAAAAGCATTACTTTAGTGATCCAGAGAATGACAGCCAACCATCTTTGTCCATAGAATCATCATCTAACGGTGAGTCCCCTCCTTCTCCTAATTTCTTCATTGATACATGTGCACTTACTGATCTTGTGGATCTTGCCACAGAGTCTGATGTTTATAAGGACAGTCATGATCTTGGACCTTATCCGGTTCCATTTAAAATCAAATCTGATTTTTATCCGGTTAACTCTAGAGGTAAAGATATGGATCTTTATCAAAAATTGGTGGAAAGAGACTTAATTAATTTAGCCAGAAGTATATCTAATAACACATCTGGCAATATTTCTACACAAGAAAAAATATCCCTAGAAAATCTGAGACAAGACTCTTCTATCGTTATTAAAAATGCGGACAAAGGTGGTGCAGTCGTCATATTAGATGCCACACAATATAGGGATGAAGCACTAAGACAACTATCCAATCCCAATACATATACAAAATTAAAAGGTGACCCCACCATTGCCTTTTCTAAGGAACTTTCCTCCATTTTAGATACAGCAATATCTATTGGAATTTTTACATCTAAAGATAAGGAAATGCTTCTTCCTGCTTCTCCGGTCACACCGATATTTCATCATTTGCCAAAGCTACATAAAGGGCTTTCTCCATTAACAGGCAGACCTATTGTGGCAGGTATAAATTCCCTAAATGAACGTTTGGGACAATGGGTGGATCAACAACTGCAACCCTTGGTTATGGAACTACCTGGTTACTTACGTGATAGCAAGCAATTATTGTCTAAATTGGAACACATACCTTGGAATGAAAATTACAGATGGATAACATGCGATGTCTCCAGCCTGTATTCCTCCATTCCTCATAACCTTGGATTACAAGCAGTGTCCCATTTTCTGAAGAAATCAGGACGTTTTTCTCCAGTCTTACAAGAATTCATCATTATATGTTTAGAGTACCTTTTGACTCATAATTTCTTTATGTTCGACGGGGTCTACTACCTCCAGAAATGCGGTGCCTCCATGGGAGCTAAATTCTCACCATCTTTGGCCAATCTATACATGGGATGGTGGGAGAGGCTCCGCATTTTTGGACCTAGTAGTCCCCGTCGCAAAGATACTGTATTTTTTTGTAGGTACATTGATGACCTCTTGTTTATAGTTTCTGACCCGTTAATCAATTTGGATACATGGCTGTCATATATGAATGACAATACGCTCAACCTAGCATTCACGGGCACCATGAATAACGAATCCATAGAGTTCCTAGATGTCCTATTGTCAGGTGAAGGAAACACCATTGTTTCTACCCTGTATAGGAAAGCCAGTGCAGGTAACACCATTCTCAGGGCAGACTCTAGTCATCCAGGTCACACTATTAAAAGCATCCCTGTAGGACAGTTTCTTAGGCTAAAAAGAATTTGTAGCACAGAATCGGAATTTGAACAACAAGCAAGTCAAATGGCACTAAGGTTTGCAGAACGAGGATACCCCAAATCTGTTATTGATAGAGGTATGGCCATTGCTAAGTCGGCATCACGCAGTAGTCTCCTGAGTAGTGATGAGCCGAACACCCCCGGGTTCGGTTCGCACCAGAACCCGCGAACGGACCGAAAGTTCGAACGAACATTAGAACCCTATTAAATACAATGGATGCGAACGTTCGAATTCTAAAGTGCTAATTATAACAACTATTATGCATGTTATTGTCATAAATAGGGTTTGGGAACCCGGGTTGTGCACCAGGGGACATGTATCAATGCAAAAAGAAGTTTAAAAAACGGTCGTTTTTCGGGAGCAGTCATTTTAATGATGCATAAAGTGAAAAAAAAAAAGTCAAATATTCCTTTAAATATCGTACCTGGGGGGTGTCTAAAGTATGCCTGTGAAGTGCCACGTGTTTCCCGTGTTTAGAACTGTCCCTGCACAAAATGACACTTCTAAAGGAAAAAAAAGCCATTTAAAACTGCTTGCGGCTTTAATGTAATGTCTGGTCCCGGTAATATGGATGAAATTCTTTAAGAAAAATGGCATAGCTACCCCATGACCCCCCCCCCCTACCCCAGCCCATTACCAGCCCCTTTGGGTCTTGTATGGATATTAAGGGGAATCCCGCACATAAAATAAAAAAGGCCCTATATACTCTGAACAGCCGTATACAGGCGGTGCATACAAGACAGGGACTGTAGGTTTGTTCTTATGTAGAATCTGTTTGTAATTTTGAACAGGTACATTGTTGAAGTGTAGCTCCAGCCCAAAAATCTATTTTTAAACTTTTTGGGAAACATAGGTAAGGGTTATCACCCCTGTAACATTTGTTTTGCTGTCTGTGCCCCTGTTCAGAACATTTCACCTCACTTTCCGTCCCAATGACAACTGTTTTTGAAATGTGGTGTTTTTCTTGAAACAAGGATTGCTGATAAAGCATCAGTACAGATGAGACCCCTTTCTCCCATATTTATTCTTACAGGAGAGAATTTTCCTTTCTAGGGGTAGATTTCCTCTCACTTCCTGTTGTCTTCTTTCGTTTGCAAGTAGGAGTCGTTTGTAAGTTGGATGTTTGAAAGTAGGGACCTGCCGTATATACTCTGCAGAAATAGGCCCCTTAGTTGTTGGTGTTGGCACAACACTGTAAGCACTCAGTTACTCTTGGTTGGTGCTGGAACGCCCTGCTGTCAACTATTATATCAGGAATTTTAATTACATATAATTGTTGAACAGTGGTAGTAAAAATTGGGGCTTTGATGGTGGTGCTGGTGCCACAACACTGTAAGCCCTGACAGTTACTCTTGGTGGGTGCAGCAATGGGCCCTGCTGTGAATTATTAGATCAAGAATTGTAATTACATGCCCCTTTTGAACAGGGGCTGAAAAATTGGGCCTTTCGTGGTGGTGGTGGTGGTGGCGTTGCCACAAGACTGTAAGCCCTCAGAGTTACTCTTGGTGGGTGCAGCAATGGACCCTGCTGTGAATTATTAGATCAAGAATTGTAATTGCATGCCCCTGTTGAACAGGGGCTGAAAAATTGGGCCTTAGGCACTGGTGGCACAACACTACAACCCCTCACAGATACTGTACTTGGAGCACAGCAATGAGCCCTGTTGCAAAGTATTGCTTCAAAAATTGTAATGACACGCCCCTGTAAAACAGGGGCTGAAAAATTGGGCCTTAGCCACTGGTGGCGGCACCCATAAACAAAAATGATCTTCCAAGCTATCATCATCAATCGTATCATTGAGGACTCGGAGGAGGAGGATAGCCAGTCAACATAACAGCACAGGCACTCAGCATCAGCATCAGTCTTGAAGGGATGTGACATGTTAAAATCAATTAGTCTGTTATATCAGCATCAGGTGTGTGGTAGCTGGTGGTGATCCAAGACTGGTTCATCTTGATGAAAGTCAGTCGATCAACCGAGTCGGTGGACAGGCGCACCCTGTGATCCGTGACAAATCCTCCAGCAGCACTGAATGTGCGTTCCGAAAGAACGCTGGATGCAGGACAGGCCAGTAGCTCAATTGCATACTGTGCAAGCTCTGGCCAGTGATCCATCCTCAAGACCCAGTAAGCCAGAGGATTTTCGGTGGGGAAGGTGTCCAAGTCTGACCTTGCCCCTAGATATTCCTGCACCATGTTTATCAGACGCTGGCGATGGTTGCTGGAACCGATCATACTTTGGGGCTGCGGACTAAAGAATTGTCTGAACGCATCGGTCAGACGGCCACCTTCCCCACCGCTCCTTCTTTGACTGGCCGAAGCCTCAGCAACTCGTTGTCCAGGACCAGGAGTTTGTAACCTCCCAGTCTCTGGGAACGCGTTGCACAGACTTTTCTGCAAGGCCTCCCGGAGTTGTCTCATCCTCTGCTCCCTCTGCGACGGTAACATAAGGTCCGCAACCTTACCCTTGTACCGTGGATCAAGGAGAGTGGCCAGCCAGTAATGGTCCCTCTCCTTGATCCGAAGAATACGAGGATCCTTCCGCAGACTTTGCAGGATCAGGGAGGCCATGCAGCGTAGGTTTGCTGAGGCATTCGCTCCGGAGTCCTCTGGGTCACTAAGGACGACATGATCCGCAGCCACCTCCTCCCAGCCACGTACAAGTCCACTGGTTTCTTGGGACTGTAAATCATCCCTAAAAGACTGCTGCTGATGATGCTGAGTGCCAGCCTCCACCTCCATGCTGACACAATCCTCCTCCTCCTCCTCCTCCTCCTCCTCCTCCTCCTCTTCCTGTGCGATGGGTGGGACAGAAGGAACACTGTCTGGGTAAAGGGGGCCTTGAGAGGCAAGGAAGTCCTCCTCTTCCTGCCTCTGTTCTGCCTCAAGTGCCCTGTCCATTATTCCACGCAGCGTGTGCTCCAACAGGTGGACAAGAGGTACAGTGTCACTGATGCATGCACTGTCACTGCTCACCATCCTCGTGGCCTCCTCAAATGGTGCCAGGACAGTGCATGCATCCCTGATCATGCCCCACTGGCGTGGAGAAAAAAAACCAAGCTCCCCTGACCCTGTCCTGGTGCCGTAGTCGCACAGGTACTCATTGATGGCCCTCTGCTGCGTGTGCAGCCGCTGCAGCATGGCCAACGTTGAGTTCCACCTGGTGGGCATGTCACATATAAGGCGGTTCTTGGGCAGGTTCAACTCCTTTTGCAGCTCAGCCAGGCGAGCACTGGCATTATAAGATCTGCGGAAATGCACACAGACTTTCCTGGCCTGCCTCAGGACATCCTGTAAGCCCGGGTACCTGCCCAAGAACCGCTGCACCACCAGGTTAAGGACGTGAGCCACACAGGGCACATGGGTCAGTTGTCCCTGTCGGAGGGCGGAGAGGAGGTTGGTGCCATTGTCGCAAACCACCATTCCTGGCTTAAGCTGGCGTGGCGTCAACCACCTCTCGGCCTGGCCCTGCAGAGCAGACAGGACCTCTGCCCCAGTGTGGCTTCTGTCCCCCAAACACACCAGCGCAAGCACGGCATGGCATCTTTTTGCCTGCGTACTTGCGTAGCCCCGTGAACGGCTACGGAGCACCGCTGGTTCATAGGACAAACCACAGGAAGAGGCCATGGAGGAAGAAGAAGAGGAGGGGGTGGAGGAGAGAGGTGTGTCACAACCAGTAGTAGCATTTTGGAGGCGTGGCGGTGGGACAACCTCCAACACTACTGCACCTTGTCCTGCATCCTTCCCAGCTGCCAAAAGAGTGACCCAATGGGCCGTGAAAGAAAGGTAACGTCCCTGTCCATGCCTGCTGGACCATGAGTCAGCGGTAATATGCACCTTACCGCTGACCGCCCTGTCCAGCGAGGCCAAGACATTGCCTTCCACATGCCGGTAGAGAGCCGGAATAGCCTTCCGTGAGAAAAAGTGGCGTTTGGGAACCTGCCACTGAGGAACCGCACATTGCACAAACTCACGGAAGGGGGCCGAGTCTACCAACTGAAAAGGCAGCAGTTGAAGCGCTAGCAATTTAGCCAAGCTAGCATTCAACCGCTGGGCATGTGGATGGCTGGGAGTGAACTTCTTTCGACGGTCCAGCAGCTGGGGCAGGGAAATTTGCCTGCTAGAATCGGACGTCGGTGTACTGCTAGCAGAGTGGCCGCAAGTACTTGGCTGTGACACACCTAATTCTACACCTTCATTCCTCTCAGTGCATGTTTCAGAGAGGACTGAAGTTATAGTGGGGTTGGAGATCCCAGCTGATGCGGTGCAAGGAGAGGTCCGCTTTGTTCTTTGGTGTGGGTCTTTGAGGTAGGCTTGCCAACGAGCTGCATGGCAGGTCAACATATGTCTGGTCAGGCATGTGGTACCCAAGCGGCTGATGTTTTGGCCACGCGATATACGCTTGAGACATATGTTGCAAACAGCAGCTGTGCGATCTGATGCACTAGCCTCAAAAAAGGCCCACACCAAAGAACTTTTTGAATGACGGGCAGAGGCAGCGCCCTGCACAGGCGGAGCTCTGCGGTGTGATTCCGTCGGTGTACTGCCCTTACGCTGGCCACCAAAGGGCATCCTGCCTCGTTGGAGATGTGCCTCCTCCTCATCCTCCTCCTCCTCCTCTCTCCTATTAGGCACCCACGTGGAGTCAGTGACCTCATCATCACCTCCCTCCTCATCACTGGAGGCAATCTGGCAGTATGCTGCAGCTGCTGGAACATGACTGCCAGATTGGTGTCCTTCTTGAGCATCCCCTCTGTCTGCTCTCACGCTACTGCCTTCCTCTAGCTGGGTTTCATCATCAGACCCTTCGAAACGCTGGGCATCCTCCTGGAGCATGTACCCAACACTGTGCTGAAACAGTTCGGGGGACTCCTCAGGAGGAGGACATGGTGGGTCTAGGGAAGGAGTGACTGATGATGAGTCTGACATTGATACCAGGGAAGAGGACGCTTTGGCAGCTGCTTTTCCAGTACCCTGAGCCTGGGTGAGAGAGGATGAGGAGGAGGAGGAGGGCTTGGTCATCCACTCTACCAAGTCTTCGGCATGATGTGGCTCAACATGTCCAGCTGCCGAAAAGAAGGACAAGCGTGTCCCATGGCCATGTGCTGATGACAATGCACCGCGTCCACGACCAGCACTGTTGCCCCCAGACACAGAGCCTGCTTGCCCTCTTTTATTGCCTCCTGACTGTCTGCCTCTCCTTGTTTGCCTTCCAGACATTCTAATAGATGGCCTGCAGGGAGATGGGAAAAAAGCAATAAGGGCTACCTTCAGGTGTCCTTCTCTGTCCCTTGAAACAAGGACTTTGACAGTGAAAGAAACTGACACACTCTCCCTACCTACAGTTTTCTGTCCCTAGAAAAAATGTTTTTTTTAAGCACAATATAGCACAAGGAGAATTCACTCACTGTCCTTCCAGGTCCCTGGAAACAAGGACTTTGACAGTGAAAGAAACTGACACACTCTCCCTACCTACAGTTTTCTGTCCCTAGAAAAAATGTTTTTTTTAAGCACAATTTAGCACAAGGAGAATTACCTCACTGTCCTTCCAGGTCCCTGGAAACTAGGACTTTGACAGTGAAAGAAACTGACACACTCTCCCTACCTACAGTTTTCTGTCCCTAGAAAAAATGTTTTTTTTAAGCACAATTTAGCACAAGGAGAATTACCTCACTGTCCTTCCAGGTCCCTGGAAACAAGGACTTTGACAGTGAAAGAAACTGACACACTCTCCCTACCTACAGTTTTCTGTCCCTAGAAAAAATGTTTTTTTTAAGCACAATATAGCACAAGGAGAATTCACTCACTGTCCTTCCAGGTCCCTGGAAACAAGGACTTTGACAGTGAAAGAAACTGACACACTCTCCCTACCTACAGTTTTCTGTCCCTAGAAAAAATGTTTTTTTTAAGCACAATATAGCACAAGGAGAATTCACTCACTGTCCTTCCAGGTCCCTGGAAACAAGGACTTTGACAGTGAAAGAAACTGACACACTCTCCCTACCTACAGTTTTCTGTCCCTAGAAAAAATGTTTTTTTTAAGCACAATTTAGCACAAGGAGAATTACCTCACTGTCCTTCCAGGTCCCTGGAAACAAGGACTTTGACAGTGAAAGAAACTGACACACTCTCCCTACCTACAGTTTTCTGTCCCTAGAAAAAATGTTTTTTTTAAGCACAATTTAGCACAAGGAGAATTACCTCACTGTCCTTCCAGGTCCCTGGAAACAAGGACTTTGACAGTGAAAGAAACTGACACACTCTCCCTACCTACAGTTTTCTGTCCCTAGAAAAAATGTTTTTTTTAAGCACAATTTAGCACAAGTAGAATTACCTCACTGTCCTTCCAGGTCCCTGGAAACTAGGACTTTGACAGTGAAAGAAACTGACACACTCTCCCTACCTACAGTTTTCTGTCCCTAGAAAAAATGTTTTTTTTAAGCACAATTTAGCACAAGGAGAATTACCTCACTGTCCTTCCAGGTCCCTGGAAACAAGGACTTTGACAGTGAAAGAAACTGACACACTCTCCCTACCTACAGTTTTCTGTCCCTAGAAAAAATGTTTTTTTTAAGCACAATTTAGCACAAGGAGAATTACCTCACTGTCCTTCCAGGTCCCTGGAAACAAGGACTTTGACAGTGAAAGAAACTGACACACTCTCCCTACCTACAGTTTTCTGTCCCTAGAAAAAATGTTTTTTTTAAGCACAATTTAGCACAAGGAGAATTACCTCACTGTCCTTCCAGGTCCCTGGAAACTAGGACTTTGACAGTGAAAGAAACTGACACACTCTCCCTACCTACAGTTTTCTGTCCCTAGAAAAAATGTTTTTTTTAAGCACAATTTAGCACAAGGAGAATTACCTCACTGTCCTTCCAGGTCCCTGGAAACAAGGACTTTGACAGTGAAAGAAACTGACACACTCTCCCTACCTACAGTTTTCTGTCCCTAGAAAAAATGTTTTTTTTAAGCACAATTTAGCACAAGGAGAATTACCTCACTGTCCTTCCAGGTCCCTGGAAACTAGGACTTTGACAGTGAAAGAAACTGACACACTCTCCCTACCTACAGTTTTCTGTCCCTAGAAAAAATGTTTTTTTTAAGCACAATTTAGCACAAGGAGAATTACCTCACTGTCCTTCCAGGTCCCTGGAAACAAGGACTTTGACAGTGAAAGAAACTGACACACTCTCCCTACCTACAGTTTTCTGTCCCTAGAAAAAATGTTTTTTTTAAGCACAATTTAGCACAAGGAGAATTACCTCACTGTCCTTCCAGGTCCCTGGAAACTAGGACTTTGACAGTGAAAGAAACTGACACACTCTCCCTACCTACAGTTTTCTGTCCCTAGAAAAAATGTTTTTTTTAAGCACAATTTAGCACAAGGAGAATTACCTCACTGTCCTTCCAGGTCCCTGGAAACTAGGACTTTGACAGTGAAAGAAACTGACACACTCTCCCTACCTACAGTTTTCTGTCCCTAGAAAAAAAGTTTTTTTTAAGCACAATTTAGCACAAGGAGAATTACCTCACTGTCCTTCCAGGTCCCTGGAAACAAGGACTTTGACAGTGAAAGAAACTGACACACTCTCCCTACCTACAGTTTTCTGTCCCTAGAAAAAATGTTTTTTTTAAGCACAATATAGCACAAGGAGAATTCACTCACTGTCCTTCCAGGTCCCTGGAAACAAGGACTTTGACAGTGAAAGAAACTGACACACTCTCCCTACCTACAGTTTTCTGTCCCTAGAAAAAATGTTTTTTTTAAGCACAATATAGCACAAGGAGAATTCACTCACTGTCCTTCCAGGTCCCTGGAAACAAGGACTTTGACAGTGAAAGAAACTGACACACTCTCCCTACCTACAGTTTTCTGTCCCTAGAAAAAATGTTTTTTTTAAGCACAATTTAGCACAAGGAGAATTACCTCACTGTCCTTCCAGGTCCCTGGAAACTAGGACTTTGACAGTGAAAGAAACTGACACACTCTCCCTACCTACAGTTTTCTGTCCCTAGAAAAAATGTTTTTTTTTAAGCACAATTTAGCACAAGGAGAATTACCTCACTGTCCTTCCAGGTCCCTGGAAACAAGGACTTTGACAGTGAAAGAAACTGACACACTCTCCCTACCTACAGTTTTCTGTCCCTAGAAAAAATGTTTTTTTTAAGCACAATTTAGCACAAGGAGAATTACCTCACTGTCCTTCCAGGTCCCTGGAAACTAGGACTTTGACAGTGAAAGAAACTGACACACTCTCCCTACCTACAGTTTTCTGTCCCTAGAAAAAATGTTTTTTTTAAGCACAATTTAGCACAAGGAGAATTACCTCACTGTCCTTCCAGGTCCCTGGAAACAAGGACTTTGACAGTGAAAGAAACTGACACACTCTCCCTACCTACAGTTTTCTGTCCCTAGAAAAAATGTTTTTTTTAAGCACAATATAGCACAAGGAGAATTCACTCACTGTCCTTCCAGGTCCCTGGAAACAAGGACTTTGACAGTGAAAGAAACTGACACACTCTCCCTACCTACAGTTTTCTGTCCCTAGAAAAAATGTTTTTTTTAAGCACAATTTAGCACAAGGAGAATTACCTCACTGTCCTTCCAGGTCCCTGGAAACTAGGACTTTGACAGTGAAAGAAACTGACACACTCTCCCTACCTACAGTTTTCTGTCCCTAGAAAAAATGTTTTTTTTAAGCACAATTTAGCACAAGGAGAATTACCTCACTGTCCTTCCAGGTCCCTGGAAACAAGGACTTTGACAGTGAAAGAAACTGACACACTCTCCCTACCTACAGTTTTCTGTCCCTAGAAAAAATGTTTTTTTTTAAGCACAATTTAGCACAAGGAGAATTACCTCACTGTCCTTCCAGGTCCCTGGAAACTAGGACTTTGACAGTGAAAGAAACTGACACACTCTCCCTACCTACAGTTTTCTGTCCCTAGAAAAAATGTTTTTTTTAAGCACAATTTAGCACAAGGAGAATTACCTCACTGTCCTTCCAGGTCCCTGGAAACAAGGACTTTGACAGTGAAAGAAACTGACACACTCTCCCTACCTACAGTTTTCTGTCCCTAGAAAAAATGTTTTTTTTAAGCACAATTTAGCACAAGGAGAATTACCTCACTGTCCTTCCAGGTCCCTGGAAACAAGGACTTTGACAGTGAAAGAAACTGACACACTCTCCCTACCTACAGTTTTCTGTCCCTAGAAAAAATGTTTTTTTTAAGCACAATATAGCACAAGGAGAATTCACTCACTGTCCTTCCAGGTCCCTGGAAACAAGGACTTTGACAGTGAAAGAAACTGACACACTCTCCCTACCTACAGTTTTCTGTCCCTAGAAAAAATGTTTTTTTTAAGCACAATTTAGCACAAGGAGAATTACCTCACTGTCCTTCCAGGTCCCTGGAAACAAGGACTTTGACAGTGAAAGAAACTGACACACTCTCCCTACCTACAGTTTTCTGTCCCTAGAAAAAATGTTTTTTTTAAGCACAATATAGCACAAGGAGAATTCACTCACTGTCCTTCCAGGTCCCTGGAAACAAGGACTTTGACAGTGAAAGAAACTGACACACTCTCCCTACCTACAGTTTTCTGTCCCTAGAAAAAATGTTTTTTTTAAGCACAATTTAGCACAAGGAGAATTACCTCACTGTCCTTCCAGGTCCCTGGAAACAAGGACTTTGACAGTGAAAGAAACTGACACACTCTCCCTACCTACAGTTTTCTGTCCCTAGAAAAAATGTTTTTTTTAAGCACAATTTAGCACAAGGAGAATTACCTCACTGTCCTTCCAGGTCCCTGGAAACAAGGACTTTGGCAGTGAAAGAAACTGACACACTCTCCCTACCTACAGTTTTCTGTCCCTAGAAAAAATGTTTTTTTTAAGCACAATTTAGCACAAGGAGAATTACCTCACTGTCCTTCCAGGTCCCTGGAAACAAGGACTTTGACAGTGAAAGAAACTGACACACTCTCCCTACCTACAGTTTTCTGTCCCTAGAAAAAATGTTTTTTTTAAGCACAATTTAGCACAAGGAGAATTACCTCACTGTCCTTCCAGGTCCCTGGAAACTAGGACTTTGACAGTGAAAGAAACTGACACACTCTCCCTACCTACAGTTTTCTGTCCCTAGAAAAAATGTTTTTTTTAAGCACAATTTAGCACAAGGAGAATTACCTCACTGTCCTTCCAGGTCCCTGGAAACAAGGACTTTGACAGTGAAAGAAACTGACACACTCTCCCTACCTACAGTTTTCTGTCCCTAGAAAAAATGTTTTTTTTAAGCACAATATAGCACAAGGAGAATTCACTCACTGTCCTTCCAGGTCCCTGGAAACAAGGACTTTGACAGTGAAAGAAACTGACACACTCTCCCTACCTACAGTTTTCTGTCCCTAGAAAAAATGTTTTTTTTAAGCACAATTTAGCACAAGGAGAATTACCTCACTGTCCTTCCAGGTCCCTGGAAACAAGGACTTTGACAGTGAAAGAAACTGACACACTCTCCCTACCTACAGTTTTCTGTCCCTAGAAAAAATGTTTTTTTTAAGCACAATATAGCACAAGGAGAATTCACTCACTGTCCTTCCAGGTCCCTGGAAACAAGGACTTTGACAGTGAAAGAAACTGACACACTCTCCCTACCTACAGTTTTCTGTCCCTAGAAAAAATGTTTTTTTTAAGCACAATTTAGCACAAGGAGAATTACCTCACTGTCCTTCCAGGTCCCTGGAAACAAGGACTTTGACAGTGAAAGAAACTGACACACTCTCCCTACCTACAGTTTTCTGTCCCTAGAAAAAATGTTTTTTTTAAGCACAATTTAGCACAAGGAGAATTACCTCACTGTCCTTCCAGGTCCCTGGAAACAAGGACTTTGGCAGTGAAAGAAACTGACACACTCTCCCTACCTACAGTTTTCTGTCCCTAGAAAAAATGTTTTTTTTAAGCACAATTTAGCACAAGGAGAATTACCTCACTGTCCTTCCAGGTCCCTGGAAACAAGGACTTTGACAGTGAAAGAAACTGACACACTCTCCCTACCTACAGTTTTCTGTCCCTAGAAAAAATGTTTTTTTTAAGCACAATATAGCACAAGGAGAATTCACTCACTGTCCTTCCAGGTCCCTGGAAACAAGGACTTTGACAGTGAAAGAAACTGACACACTCTCCCTACCTACAGTTTTCTGTCCCTAGAAAAAATGTTTTTTTTAAGCACAATTTAGCACAAGGAGAATTACCTCACTGTCCTTCCAGGTCCCTGGAAACAAGGACTTTGACAGTGAAAGAAACTGACACACTCTCCCTACCTACAGTTTTCTGTCCCTAGAAAAAATGTTTTTTTTAAGCACAATATAGCACAAGGAGAATTCACTCACTGTCCTTCCAGGTCCCTGGAAACAAGGACTTTGACAGTGAAAGAAACTGACACACTCTCCCTACCTACAGTTTTCTGTCCCTAGAAAAAATGTTTTTTTTAAGCACAATATAGCACAAGCACAAAACACACTGACACTCTCCCTACCTATCCTTCTCTTTCCCTAAACTAAAGGAATCCAGGTTAAGCAAGAAAGAAATAAAAGTCACTGTCCCTGCCTATGCTGCTCTATCCCTGCTCCGGAACACACTACACTAGGCCGCCGTGCTGGCGGCCTTTTATAGTGTGGGGCGTGTACTAAACCCCCTCAGCAATAATTGGCCACAGGCATCCTGCCTGTGGCCAATCATTGCTCTCCTCGCTGCCGGCGCTGTGATTGGCCAAGCATGCGGGGTCACAGTGCATGCTTGGCCAATCACAGCGCCTGGATGACACTGCGATGGCGTAGTGCATTGTGGGCCGTTCGCGTCACTCGAATTTGGCGCGAACGGCCCAAATCGTTCGATCTTCGTCGAACGATCGAACAGCCGATGTTCGAGTCGAACGTATGTTCGACTCGAACACGAAGCTCATCCCTACTCCTGAGTGACAAATCTATCAATAAGTCTAAATTTAGATCCAAACATATGGAGAAATCCCAATGCATTCCTACCTTTTCCACTCCCTATAGTATTGAATTCAATAAGATACAAAAAATTGTTACCAAATATCTTCCTGTTTTGTCTCATGACCCCATATATTCACTTGTTCTAGAGAGGGGCATCCGCACTGTGTCCCGCAGAGCTCCATCTCTTAGTAACATGTTATCACCTAGCCTTTTTTCTAGCACGATCAAAGCCAATAATTGGCTATCATTTAAAGGCACATATAAATGTGGTGGTCGCATTTGTGCCTATTGTCCCTTTATAAAAAAAGGCGATTCTGTTACCTCTGCCACCACAGGTAAGACGCATAAAATCCACTCTTTTATAAACTGTAATACACGGTATATTATCTATGCCATCACCTGTACAATCTGCTCTATCCAATATGTAGGTAGAACAACACGCAGATTAAAAGATCGCCTTTATGACCACTTGTATGACATAGACAAAAACCATGCTACCAATATCGCCCGACACTGGAATACAGTCCACCAAAAAGACACATCCAGTTTAGTTATACAAGGCATTGATAAAATAACTAGACCTCTTAGAGGAGGAGATACATTTAATTATCTTTGTAAGCAGGAAGTCCGGTGGATTTTTCTTTTAGATACTAGATATCCCAAAGGACTTAATTTCGAATGGGATGTATCGCATTTCTATTAAGTATGCGATACTCAACACTTCATGTGTTGTTGCGATGCAAAATGTATGGATGCAATCTCTATATATACTTATTATTTGTGTATCACTACACATAATTGTGGACTCTATAGGGCCCGCTGATATATATAAATATTTTTTCACATTCCGCCTCTTTTCTATGCATTCCATCCATACCTTTGCATTGCACATCATTTGTTATCATTATTACACCATCATCTCCCATCCATAGTTCTATCCAGTTTTATCCTGCTTATAATAACAACAATTTTCCTCTTATAAACCAATAAGGGTCTTCTTGTACTGGGAGCTTTTTGTGCTCCCTCCGTCTTTTTACTTTCTATGGCTTCCTGGCACTTCATCGCTCAGGTCCATCCAGTTTCATATTTATCCAGTGGAGTAACATTGTTTCGGCTGAATTATCTTTATCTTTATCTTTCCCTTTTTTCTTTTCTTTATCTTTTCTCCTTCTTGGCATTTCCTTTATAGGCGGTTTTGATATCCTTCATGAAACCCTAATACAAATGTATTTATAGCCTTTTTTTTTGGCATTTATACAGGTAATTTGTACAGACGGTGCGACATATTGTTGCACACCGCCTATATAAAGCAGTTTTAACGAGAAAGTTTTCTGCCTTAGAGAAACTATAACCAATCAAGTAACCTCTGTGTTTAATACCCATTTTTGTGACAGTCGTATATGTGCATCATTATGATAGATTTATTGCAATCATCCAATCTTTTTTCTACACATACATGACTTTGCAGAATAATTTCTAATATATGCTCCCAAATATGTCCTTATATATATTGGCACTTCCCTTATAGGCGGTTTTGATATTCTTTATGAAACCCTATTACTTTACAACTGTATTTATAGCCTTTTTTGGCATCTATATAGGTAATTTATACAGACGGTGCGATATATCGCTGCACACCGCCTTCACACAGCAGCTTTAACAAGAAAGTTTTCTGCTTTAGGGATATTATGACCAATCAATTTACCTTTGTGTTTAATATCCATCTTTGCAACAGTCGCACATGAGCATTATTATGATAGATTTATTGCAATCATTTAATCTCTTTTTAACACATATATGACTTTGCAGAATGATTTTCAAAATATGTTCTTAAATATGTTCTTATATATATATTTTTATTGTATTGTACTTTATGGATGGCTATACATGCATTTCCGCACATTCCTTACTCATCCTTTATTCATTTTTTATTTCATTTTTACTTATTTTCACTTTCACATGAATTTTTGCACATTCCCCATTCATCTTCTATTTATTTATTCCCATATTTATATTCGTTTTTTTTATATTCATTATTTATTTTCACACGCACACACATGCATTCATTCACATATATATATACATATATATTTTTCATCATTTTTTCACCTCCTTCCCTTCCTTTCTGTTGTTTTTTGGTTTATTAATCATATTTCAATTTTTTTTTTTTTTTTATCCTTCTATTTTTACTATATATTTTTTCACACATACATCTTTTCTCTTTTTCTTCTATCTTTTTTCTTTTTTCTTCTTTTCTCCATAGGTCTTGCTCACATACTATCCACACATATTTTATATTGGTCTATCCAAAAATATATTTCTTATGTCACCACACATTGAGTATTTAACATGATATATTATTTCTTACCACACATGTTATTACATGCACTTTTGTATATGTATGCACATATGTGCGTACATGTGCACATGTGGGTTTCATTAATCCATGTTTCACTCTCTGATTTTGATTTATATTTCACATGTGTTTCCTTTCTTTTTTGTATGTGTTTTTTGACCTCATTGGTTTCAATCATGCTTTCATTATACGGTAATGGCCACACCTGCCCTATATCCTCCCTATTGGTAGATGTCTAGGCTCACTCCTTGCATATAATATGTTTGTTTCCTTTGTTTTCTTTAGCTATGAGTAAGCATCTCACGATGTGAAACGCGTTAGCCTACTTCTGTGTTTATTTTTGAGTGCCTTTGCTGTATTTGTGGATTTTATCAATAAACCAGCATCCTTTGCAGAGTGCGGCCATCCAGAATATTTTTCCTTCCTCACCTAATTTTGTGCAGAGCCAGCACCTGTGTGTACTTGGAGTGGGGCGGAAGCATTACATGGATTCAGAGGCTTCAGAGCGGTGATCTTTTTTCACATTTTTTTTGCTGTCTGTGCCCCTGTTCAGAACATTTCACCTCACTTTGCGTCCCAATGACAACTGTTTTTGAAATGTGGTGTTTGTATTGAAACAAGGATTGGTGATAAAGCATCAGTAGAGAGGAGACACCTTTCTCCCATATTAATTCTTACAGGAGAGAATTTTTCTTCCAAGGGGTAGATTTCCTCTCACTTCCTGTTGTCTTCTTCCGTTTGCAAGTAGTAGTAGTTTGTAAGTTGGATGTTTGAAAGTAGGGACCTTCCGTATATACTCTGCAGAAATTGGCCCCTTAGGTGTTGGTGTTGGCACAACACTGAAAGCACTCACAGTTATTCTTGGTGGGTGCTGGAACGCCCTGCTGTCAAGTATAATATCAGGAATTGTAATAACATATAATTGTTGATCAGTGGTAGTAAAAATTGGGCCTTTGATGGTGGTGCTGGTGCCACAACACTGTAAGCCCTGATAGTTACTCTTGGTGGGTGCAGCAATGGGCCCTGCTGTGAATTATTAGATCAATAATTATAATTGCATCCCCCTGTTGAACAGGGGCTGAAAAATTGGGCCTTTGGTGGTGGTGGTGGTGGTGATGGTGGTGCTGGTGCCACAACACTGTAAGGCCTGACAGTTACTCTTGGTGGGCGCAGCAATGGGCCCTGCTGTGAATTATTAGATCAATAATTATAATTGCATGCCCCTGTTGAACAGGGGCTGAAAAATTGGGCCTTTGGTGGTGGTGGTGGTGGTGGTGATGGTGTTGCTGGTGGCACAACACTGTAAGGCCTGACAGTTACTCTTGGTGGGCGCAGCAATGGGCCCTGCTGTGAATTATTAGATCAATAATTATAATTGCATGCCCCTGTTGAACAGGGGCTGAAAAATTGGGCCTTAGGCACTGGTGGCACAACACTGCAACCCCTCACACATACTGTACTTGGAGCACAGCAATGAGGCCTGTTGCAAAGTATTGCATCAAAAATTTTAATTACACGCCCCTGTTAAACAGGGGCTGAAAAATTGGGCCTTAGCCACTGGTGGCGTCACCCATAAACCAAAATGATCTTCCAAGCTATCATCGTTAATCGTATCATTGAGGAGGAGGAGGAGGATAGCCAGACAACATAACAGAACAGGCACTCAGCATCAGCATCAGTCTTGAAGGGATGTGACATTTTAAAATCAATTAGTCTGTTATATCAGCATCTGGTGTGTGGTAGCTGGTGGTGATCCAAGACTGGTTCATCTTGATGAAAGTCAGTCGATCAACCGAGTCGGTGGACAGGCGCACCCTGTGATCCGTGACAAATCCTCCAGCAGCACTGAATGTGCGTTCTGAAAGAACGCTGGATGCAGGACAGGCCAGTAGCTCAATTGCATACTGTGCAAGCTCTGGCCAGTGATCCATCCTCAAGACCCAGTAAGCCAGAGGATTTTCGGTGGGGAAGGTGTCCAAGTCTGACCTTGCCCCTAGGTATTCCTGCACCATGTATATCAGACGCTGGCGATGGTTGCTGGAACCGATCATACTTTGGGGCTGCGGACTAAAGAATTGTCTGAACGCATCGGTCAGACGGCCACCTTCCCCACCGCTCCTTCTTTGACTGCCCGAAGCCTCAGCAACTCGTTGTCCAGGACCAGGAGTTTGTAACCTCCCAGTCTCTGGGAACGCGTTGCACAGACCTTTCTGCAAGGCCTCCCGGAGTTGTCTCATCCTCTGCTCCCTCTGCGACGGTACAATAAGGTCCGCAACCTTACCCTTGTACCGTGGATCAAGGAGAGTGGCCAGCCAGTAATGGTCCCTCTCCTTGATCCGAAGAATACGAGGATCCTTCCGCAGACTTTGCAGGATCAGGGAGGCCATGCAGCGTAGGTTAGCTGAGGCATTCGGTCCGGAGTCCTCTGGGTCACTAAGGACGACATGATCCGCAGCCACCTCCTCCCAGCCACGTACAAGTCCACTGGTTTCTTGGGACTGTAAATCATCCCTAAAAGACTGCTGCTGATGATGCTGAGTGCCAGCCTCCACCTCCATGCTGACACAATCCTCCTCCTCCTCCTCCTCCTCCTCTTCCTGTGCGATGGGTGGGACAGAAGGAACACTGTCTGGGTAAAGGGGGCCTTGAGAGGCAAGGAAGTCCTCCTCTTCCTGCCTCTGTTCTGCCTCAAGTGCCCTGTCCATTATTCCATGCAGCGTGTGCTCCAACAGGTGGACAAGAGGTACAGTGTCACTGATGCATGCACTGTCACTGCTCACCATCCTCGTGGCCTCCTCAAATGGTGCCAGGACAGTGCATGCATCCCTGATCATGCCCCACTGGCGTGGTGAAAAAAACCCGAGCTCCCCTGACCCTGTCCTGGTGCCGTAGTCGCACAGGTACTCATTAAAAGGCCCTCTGCTGCGTGTGCAGCCGCTGCAGCATGGCCAACGTTGAGTTCCACCTGGTGGGCATGTCACATATAAGGCGGTTCTTGGGCAGGTTCAACTCCTTTTGAAGCTCAGCCAGGCGAGCACTGGCATTATAAGATCTGCGGAAATGCACACAGACTTTCCTGGCCTGCCTCAGGACATCCTGTAAGCCCGGGTACCTGCCCAAGAACCGCTGCACCACCAGGTTAAGGACGTGAGCCATACAGGGCACATGGGTCAGTTGTCCCTGTCGGAGGGCGGAGAGGAGGTTGGTGCCATTGTCGCAAACCACCATTCCTGGCTTAAGCTGGCGTGGCGTCAACCACCTCTCGGCCTGCCCCTGCAGAGCAGACAGGACCTCTGCCCCAGTGTGGCTCCTGTCCCCCAAACACACCAGCGCAAGCACGGCATGGCATCTTTTTGCCTGCGTACTTGCGTAGCCCCTTGAACGCCTACGGAGCACCGCTGGTTCCGAGGACAAACCACAGGAAGAGGCCATGGAGGAAGAAGAAGAGGAGGGGGTGGAGGAGAGAGGTGTGTCACAACCAGTAGTAGCATTTTGGAGGCGTGGGGGTGGAACAACCTCCAACACTACTGCACCTTGTCCTGCATCCTTCCCAGCTGCCAAAAGAGTGACCCAATGGGCCGTGAAAGAAAGGTAACGTCCCTGTCCATGCCTGCTGGACCATGAGTCAGCGGTAATATGCACCTTACCGCTGACCGCCCTGTCCAGCGAGGCCAAGACATTGCCTTCCACATGCCTGTAGAGAGCCGGAATAGCCTTCCGTGCGAAAAAGTGTCGTTTGGGAACCTGCCACTGAGGAACCGCACATTGCACAAACTCACGGAAGGGGGCCGAGTCTACCAACTGAAAAGGCAGCAGTTGAAGCGCTAGCAATTTAGCCAAGCTAGCATTCAACCGCTGGGCATGTGGATGGCTGGGAGTGAACTTCTTTCGACGGTCCAGCAGCTGGGGCAGGGAAATTTGCCTGCTAGAATCGGACGTTGGTGTACTGCTAGCAGAGTGCCCGCAAGTACTTGCCTGTGACACACCTAATTCTACACCTTCATTCCTCTCAGAGCAGGTTTCAGAGAGGAGTGAAGGTATAGTGGGGTTGGAGATCCCAGCTGATGCGGTGCAAGAAGAGGTCAGCTTTGTTCTTTGGTGTGGGTCTTTAAGGTAGGCTTGCCAACGAGCTGCATGGCAGGTCAACATATGTCTGATCAAGCATGTGGTGCCCAAGCGGCTGATGTTTTGGCCACGCGATATACGCTTGAGACATATGTTGCAAACAGCAGCTGTGCGATCTGATGCACTCGCCTCAAAAAAGGCCCACACCAAAGAACTTTTTGAATGACGGGCAGAGGCAGCGCCCTGCACAGGCGGAGCTCTGCGGTGTGATTCCGTCGGTGTGCTGCCCATACGCTGGCCACTCAAGGGCATCCTGCCTCGTTGGAGATGTGCCTCCTCCTCATCCTCCTCCTCCTCCTCTCTCCTATTAGGCACCCACGTGGAGTCAGTGACCTCATCATCCCCTCCCTCCTCATCACTGGAGCCAATCTGGCAGTATGCTGCAGCTGCTGGAACATGACTGCCAGATTGCTGTCCTTCTTGAGCATCCCCTCTCTCTGCTCTCACGCTGCTGCCTTCCTCTAGCTGGGTATCATCATCAGATCCTTCCAAACGCTGGGCATCCTCCTGGAGCATGTACCCAACACTGTGCTCAAACAGTTCGGGGGACTCCTCAGGAGGAGGGCATGGTGGGTCTAGGGAAGGATTGACTAATGAAGATAATGATACCAGAGAAGAGGACGCTTTGGCAGCTGCTTTGCCACTACCCTGAGCCTGGGTGAGAGAGGATGAGGAGGATGAGGTGGGCTTGGTCATCCACTCTACCAAGTCTTCGGCATGATGTGGCTCAACATGTCCAGCTGCCGAAAACAAGGACAAGCGTGTCCCATGGCCATGTGCTGATGACAATGCACCGCGTACACGACCAGCACTGTTGCCCCCAGACACAGAGCCTGCTTGCCCTCTTTTTTTGCCTCCTGACTGTCTGCCTCTCCTTGGTTGCCTTCCAGACATTTTAATGGATGGCCTGCAGGGAGATGGGAAAAACAGCAATAAGGGCTACCTTCAGGTGTATATTGTGCAGGAGGCTTAGCAACAATGACACTGACACTGTCCCCTGCCTATCCTTCTCTGTCCCTAAACACAAGGATTGAAAATATGGTTCAGCAAAAAAGTTTTAGAACAGAATAGCACACTGACACTTTCCCTCACTGTCCTACTCTGTCCCTCCCTACAAACAAGATTTAGCACAGAATAGCACACTGATAATTTCTACGAGTGTCCTTCTCTGTCCCTCAACTCAGGGATTGAAAATATGGAACAGCAAAATAGTTTTAGAACAGAATAGCACACTGTCAGTTTCCCTCACTGTACCTCTCTGTCCCTCAACTCAAGGATTGAAAATATGGTTCAGCAAAATAGTTTTAGAACAGAATAGCACACTGTCAGTTTCCCTCACTGTAGCTCTCTGTCCCTCAACTCAAGGATTGAAAATATGGAACAGCAAAATAGTTTTAGAACAGAATAGCACACTGTCAGTTTCACTCACTGTACCTCTCTGTCCCTCAACTCAAGGATTGAAAATATGGTTCAGCAAAATAGTTTTAGAACACAATAGCACACTGACACTTTCCCTCACTGTAGCTCTCTGTCCCTCAACTCAAGGATTGAAAATATGGTTCAGCAAAATAGTTTTAGAACACAATAGCACACTGACACTTTCCCTCACTGTAGCTCTCTGTCCCTCAACTCAAGGATTGAAAATATGGAACAGCAAAATAGTTTTAGAACAGAATAGCACACTGTCAGTTTCACTCACTGTAGCTCTCTGTCCCTCAACTCAAGGATTGAAAATATGGTTCAGCAAAATAGTTTTAGAACACAATAGCACACTGACACTTTCCCTCACTGTAGCTCTCTGTCCCTCAACTCAAGGATTGAAAATATGGAACAGCAAAATAGTTTTAGAACAGAATAGCACACTGTCAGTTTCACTCACTGTACCTCTCTGTCCCTCAACTCAAGGATTGAAAATATGGTTCAGCAAAATAGTTTTAGAACACAATAGCACACTGACACTTTCCCTCACTGTAGCTCTCTGTCCCTCAACTCAAGGATTGAAAATATGGTTCAGCAAAATAGTTTTAGAACAGAATAGCACACTGTCAGTTTCCCTCACTGTACCTCTCTGTCCCTCAACTCAAGGATTGAAAATATGGAACAGCAAAATAGTTTTAGAACAGAATAGCACACTGTCAGTTTCCCTCACTGTACCTCTCTGTCCCTACAAACAAGGATTAGCACAGAATAGCACACTGTCACTGACACTCTCCCTACCTATCCTTATTTGTCCCTAAACACAAGGAATCCAGGATTAGTAAAGGAAAAAAATGACACTGTCCCTGCCTATGCTTCTCTTTCCCTGCTCCGGAACACACTACACAAGGCCGCCGCGCTGGCGGCCTTTTATAGTGTGGGGCGTGTACTAAACCCCATCAGCAATAATTGGCCACAGGCATCCTGCCTGTGGCCAATCATTGCTCTCCTCGCTGCCGGCGCTGTGATTGGCCAAGCATGCGGGGTCACAGTGCATGCTTGGCCAATCACAGCGCCTGGATGACACTGCGATGGCGTAGTGCATTGTGGGCCGTTCGCGTCACTCGAATTTGGCGCGAACGGCCCAAATCGTTCGATCTTCGTCGAACGATCGAACAGCCGATGTTCGAGTCGAACGTATGTTCGACTCGAACACGAAGCTCATCCCTACTTCTGAGTCATCTCCATAAAATTATCAGAAATTTGTGCTTAGAGTAGAACTATAGGCAACACATTTTTTTTTCATTTTGGATAGAGTAATGCCCCATACACACGATCGTTTTTCATGCCGTTAAAAATGCCATTTTAAAAAATGGCCATTAAAAATGATCGTGTGTAGGCTCCAGAGCATTTTTAACGATGTGAAAAACGGCCATTAAAAATTCCAGACATGCTCTCTTTTTTCACGTCGTTTTTCATGTCTTTTTTTTTTTTAACGACGTGAAAAACGATAGTGTGTATGCTTTCACGACGTGAAAAAAAACGCGCATGCTCAGAATCAAATATGAGACGGGAGCGCTCGTTCTGGTAAAACTAGCGTTCGTAATGGAGATAGCACATTCATTACACAGTAACGGACTGAAAAGCGCGAATCGTCGCTCAACAAACTTTACTAACATGAAGGGTGGCGCCATTCGAACGGAACTTCCCCTTTATAGTGCCGTCGTACGTGTTGAACGTCACTGCGCTTTGCTTGATCGTTTTTTTTAATGATGGTGTGTACGCAAGGCAGGCTTGAGAGGAAACATGAAAAAAAACGAGGAGAAAAACGTCGGTTTAAAAAATGACATTAAAAACGATCGTGTGTACGGGGCATAAGGGAGGGTTATTGCCCCTGTCAGTTTATTTTTTACTATCCCTGTCCCATTGCAGAGATTTCCCTTCACTTCCTGCCCCATAGCTAAACAGGAAGTGAGAGGAAATCTATGCAAATTAAGGGAATTCATTGCCCCCCCCCCCAGGCCCTCAGAACTAGTGTCCCCGCTCGAAAATTTCAGGGCGGGTCTTAAACAGCTAGGGGTGTGGCCTTGACAGGAAGGGGTGGGTCATATTTAAATTAGGGGGTGCACGAGTTTAGTCAGGCCTAGGGCAGCACAAAACCTAAATACATACCTTTTACTTATATATAATACCTGACAATACCTGCGGTCTTCTTCTTATCTTCTGATTTCGCAGGTTCTTCCTTTTCTCTGGTGGCGAAGGTGGGCAATGCTACCTCCTAGATAGTGTTGCACTCATGTAATAAAGTGTGAGGTTCGCGTTGTTCAGGGTGCTGTAAACCCATGCCAGCATGATGTTGTGCATGCCTATGACAGTCTGAGCTTAAAGGGGAAGTAAACCCTGATGGGTTTTACTTCCTCCTTATACCCCTTGTAAAGGACTAGCATCAAAAGGTAGAGCTTGAAGGACACCGCCACTCGCTGGGTCTTCTTTTTGAGGGCTTTATTTGCCCATTTTTATTAAAAGAAGTTCAAACAAAATCAAAGGTTTCCCTCGCAGGGGTTTCAACACTCCTTTTCATCAATAACATGACATTCAGCCTCCTGGCTTATACATACAGCAGTGTTGCTCAGGCCTTCCACTTCAGGCTCTTGTCTGTCTCCTACAGACTATTGGCAACACCGTCCATTTAGATAGCAGCCCCTCACTGCTCTGACCCTCAGACCTGGGTCTCTGGCTTCCAGTGTGCAGACAACCACTCTCTGGCTTCTCCAGTGCACACCTGCACTCGTCCGGAGGGTGGAGCCCAGAATGCTGGTCCTGACTCTACTATCAGGCCCACACACACCTGAACAATCAGTGTGCCAGTGAGTCTCAAAACCCGGATCCAGTACTGGGGATTTCATCCCACCCGGATCTTTAAGAAATCCCCAGGCTCCAGGTCCCAAAGTGGACTTTAGTAAATCATGAGGAAACTGAAAAGCCAGTTTCCTCCAAAACAAGCAAATACCCTGAAGCCCCTCAACCTGCCTGGTTGAGAATCCTGTATTCATACATTGGTGGGGTACCACACTACCACATACCCCTCTCCCTTGTTTCGACCAAGAGGGCGGAACACACCAGTCCAACCTCCTCACTTTGGCATGACCATGCCAGCTACCACCCACATGGGCCAAATCTTGTCCCATCAGGTGACTTTCTTGATGTCCCCCTGCTACACTTACTCGGGCTCTACAAAGATACTCCCATGCTTTTTTACGAGTATGCTTCCAAAAGCCCTGTCTTTCCACTTTCCTTGGGCCTACACTAGCCACCTCAACATTAGGGAGTTTACTAATCTTGGTACCTTTTTTAACAGGAGACGGACCTCTGTGCTTTAAGGGTCGGATATCGGTAAAGTTATAAAGGGCTCCCTCAATTTCCACTAGACCACCCTTTTTCTCTTTACTTAATGTAGAAGGAACCACCTTTTTAAACAATGGTTTAGTAATAAGCGGGGGCTCTTTTATTGGGGCAACACTGGTCCCTCTCTGCATTCTATGTACGGGCACCCCCTTACTGTCCAAACTTAGCGTCACTTGTTTCCTCATGTACACTGCATGCTTCATTTTGTCAGTTTCATAACTAAACTCTTCATATGACTGCGGCCTCGTCATAGTCTCCCTCTGAAGGACATCCTGACTGTCTTGCCACTCTGAGGTTTTTTAGTCATGTGACACCTTGCTGAGCTTTGGGCCATTTCCCTCCAACCATTGTTTACCAGGATCCTTCTCAGATCCTAGAAGTTCCTCAAACCTCAGGAAACCTTCCCCAGGACTACCCTCCAGAACCTGTAGGGGGCCTAATTCTGCTGTACTTTTTACCTCTTCTAAGTCAGTCACACCATTTATCTCCACACATTTTTTTGGATTAGCAGCAACCGCATCACCTTGACCAACAGGTCTGCCATCATTTTTGTCACCCATGGTAACCGAACCATCAAAAATTGCCAATGTGCTGCATTTCTCATCATGGTCAGAAATATCAATGCATTTGTCATATTTAATTTCACCCATGTTCGGCAGGGCAGTGTCTGGAGAGGAACTGCACCCAGCAGAGTGGTTGTCTACGGCAGCTTCACAGTACACAAACCCCATTGGCATGAGATCCTCTGGCAGCAACTGTCCTGAGCCCTGACCATCATCGCATAAAACAACATTTGGACCTGTGACTACAATCACTTCATTTATTGCTGTGCCACCTGGCACTTCCACCAACACCAGCTCATTTGGCACGGCATCATCCGTTACCACATCATTAGGCCCTTTGTGGATCACAGACATGACCTCCTCTGTGCGTTCGCCGTTACTTGGCGGTTCAATCTCGTGAGCAACATCATCTGCAGCAGCAAGTGCACCGTTGCATATAAGTTGCTCTGCAGGTCCTTCATCTGGCACCACAGAAGTCATGTTTGCTCCACTCTTACCAACAGAGGCCTTTTCCAACAAAGCCAACAGGTCTTTTGCCCACCTGTCCCAGTCTGTTATCTCTGGGCCCCCAGAGGTACCACACAGTACGGCTCCAACTGCACAAAGAGACCCAGAGGTACAGAATGGCTCAGCAACAGACACATTGCACATGTTACTTTTGTTCAAATCAGATTGTGGAAATACATTTTTAACCATAGCAGGCTGCAATACCACACTCTCACCGCCTTGCTCTGGTGGCGCTTCAATAAATGCATGAACACCTTCACACCTGTCATTGCCAGACTGCAATAACCCATTTCCATCATGAGTGTTTTCAAACATATCAGTTTTAGCATTTAACATTTTATATTCACCATGTTCAGGTACCGTCTTATCCCTTAAGCCCTGTACACACGATCGGATATCCTATGGATTTTCGTCCGATGGATTCTTTTCATCAGACAAACCGATCGTGTATGGGACCCATTGGTCTTTTTTCCATCGGTTTTTAAAAATAGAACATGTTTTAAATTTTTCCGATGGATAAAAAACCGATCGAAAACTCAGATCGTCTATGGGCAAGTCCATCGGATCAAAAACCCACGCATGCTCAGAATCAAGTCGACGCATGCTCAGAAGCATTAAACTTCATTTTTCTCGGCTCATCGGAGTGTTTTACGTCACCGCGTTTGGAACGGTCGGTTTTTTGACTGATGGTGTGTGGGCAAGACTGATGGAAAACAGTTTCATCGGATATCCGATGGACAAATCCATCGGACGAAAATCCATAGGATATCCGATCGTGTGTACAGGGCTTTAGAGCGGCACCATAGCTGTCCCAGGCAACCTCCGGCTCCAAAACGCAGAGCTCCCTGGGGGTTTCTAGGGACACCTCTGTAGCCTTTGTCTCAGTTGCTAGGGGAGATAGCACATCTTTAACTGCACTCACATCAACATTTTTATCTCTAGTGAGCTGCACTAGCCCATTAGCAACTGGACCATCAACTTTAGCCAACACAATATTAGCAGTTTTACCCATCACATTGTCATATTCAAGTTTACCACTTGCCTCCCCACTGGACAGGGCACTGCAGCGAGGCAAGTCCTTTTCTGCACAGACAGTGGATCTCCCATTTGGGGTCACTTCCACTCCAATGTGCACAGTCACATAGTCAGTCTCTTGAATGCATTTTTCAGCAACAGTCTTACCCATCACTGTACCAGGGGTTGCCATGTTCACTTGAGTGCGTTGTCTATCCTTTGTTGCACTGTCGCTGGCCAACTCTCCCTGGTGGCCATGGGATGAAACTGCAGCAGCCATTTCTGACTCCATAGCACCCCCTGCAGGCACAACAGGTACTTCCTCACTGTTGCCAGAGGTGACTGAAAACATTTTTAAACAGGAACCTGGGCTTGCTGACAAAGACTTCTGCCCAGTAGCCCTATCTCCAGCCATGTTCCATAACCTGGGACAAGAAAAAATTCCATGCCCAAGTTGACCACATTCCAGGCATGGTACATTTCTGCACATATCTTTAGTGGGACGCCGCTCCACATCTCCACTGTAGCTCGTCCTTCCGGTTAACACCCAATCTCTCGTTGCTAAGGGAGATGGCACTCTTCCAGCTGTACTTTGCTGACTCTCCCAAACGCAGCGACTTTGCGATCCTTGGAGCATTGTTGCTTTCAACTTGCCACGATCCTCTGTCTGCAATACGTTTCTCACGTGGTCCGCAGACTTGACATTACCGCCGTCGCTACGGGCAACCACATACCTCTCGAACTTCTGATCAGCCTTTTGGACACTCCTGGGACTCAAATCAGGCTTCCCAAACATTGTTGCAGACCTTTGTCTGGCCATGTCACCTTGTCTTGGAGACTGAGACAAAGGGCACTTGGAGACAACATGCCCCCACTCTCTGCACCGCAAACAGCGCTCTTGCTTCAGAGCCTTAACAGGGCTTCCCCAATTGCATCCTCTTTCAAACTTAGGCCTTTGCACATTGATAGCTGGCATGTTTGTACTAGCGTTACTAGGGGCAACCACATGCACTTCCCCTTTAACTGGAGTTGGAGTAGCAAAAAACAGTCTGCAATACTCTCCGGCAGGCTCAACCCCTTGCATCATCTTTGTAGTCACTCCACCAAACTTTTGCGCTGTCCAGCAAAAATGAAGCACTGTCACTTTAAAGCAAAGTTGCTTTTCACTTCATGCAAGCTTTCCTCACCTGCACACACAGATTGTGCTGTCTCATGCACACAAACACAGTTCATATAACAGATGAACTTACTTTATCCAGGGATCTTCAGTTCTGCCCGCATTCTCCACCACTTGTAAAGGACTAGCATCAAAAGGTAGAGCTTGAAGGACACCACCACTCGCTGGGTCTTCTTTTTGAGGGCTTTATTTGCCCATTTTTATTAAAAGAAGTTCAAACAAAATCAAAGGTTTCCCTCGCAGGGGTTTCAACACTCCTTTTCATCAATAACATGACATTCAGCCTCCTGGCTTATACATACAGCAGTGTTGCTCAGGCCTTCCACTTCAGGCTCTTGTCTGTCTCCTACAGACTATTGGCAACACCGCCCATTTAGATAGCAGCCCCTAACTGCTCTGACCCTCAGACCTGGGTCTCTGGCTTCCAGTGTGCAGACAACCACTCTCTGGCTTCTCTAGTGCACACCTGCACTCGTCGGGAGGGTGGAGCCCAGAATGCTGGTCCTGACTCTACTATCAGGCCCACACACACCTGAACAATCAGTGTGCCGGTGAGTCTCAAAACCCGGATCCAGGACTCCAGATCCCACCCGGATCTCTAAGAAATCCCCAGGCTCCAGGTCCCAAAGTGGACTTTAGTAAATCATGAGGAAACTGAAAAGCCAGTTTCCTCCAAAACAAGCAAATACCCTGGAGCCCCTCAACCTGCCTGGTTGAGAATCCTGTATTCATACATTGGTGGGGTACCACACTACCACACCCTGCAAAGTAAAAGCATAATGGGCTAGTATGTATTGCATTGCATACTAGCCCATTGAGTGCCACTTACCTGCAAACAAAGCTGGGGATGTCCGCAATGTCCCCGCTGGTGGCCGCGTCCATCTTCACCCATCTTCCTTCTGGGGCCGTGGACTCCGGCTCTGTGATTGGCCGCAGTCGCGTAACGTCACTCCCGCGCATGCGCGCGGGAGCTGACAGTCACGGCATGGGCCCTATAGAAAAGGATCGTGTCCTTTCCTTAGTGCGCATGCGTATATGGTAAATATCTCTTAAACCGTGCAGGATTAGGAGATACTTCCAGTACCTACAGGTAAGCCTTATTATAGGCTTACCTGTAGGTAAAAGTGGTGTGTAAGGGTTTACAACCACTTTAAAGTGTAATTAAACCCACATCGTTTAAAAACTTTTAATAAATACAATAAATGTATTACATGCTGTTTAGACTCACTCTGTTTCCATGGGATTAATTTTGGGTATTCTGTAAAAAACCTGGTTGTCCTGTTCTCTCTCTCCATCAGTCCATGTCTCCACTGCAGTTGGGGATTTTTCAGAGCAGTGTTGGGAGCTCTGCACATGCTCAGTTTTCAGTGAGTTTCTATGCTGAGCATTTCCTCCCTATCACATCTGAGCAGCCCATGTGACTATAGAGTCACACATGTGGGCATATACACTGGTAAATGACAGCCCACTCCCTCCCTCCTCCTCCATGCCCACTAAACAGCTAAACACAGTGGGGCGGGATATTACATGTAGATTGATGGAGGCTTTACCTCCACCAGGCTGGAGGGGCATTACACACCATGTTATTGCAAATAAAATAACGATTTGATTTCAGATATATATTTGTGTGACAATTTAAAACAGTTTATTGATATTATTTATTTATTTTTACTCTGTATTCTAAAGCAGAGGTCTAGAAGCTCCTCCTGCCACTGTTTCCCTACAGACAGGCTGGTCATGTGACAGCTGCCTGAAAAAACAGAAAGAGAAGGAATAATGTAAATTAAACAGTGTGTGTTTAGTATCACTTTAAAGGAAGTGGGTTGGTACACGTTGGCCATTGTCCAACCCAAAAATGGAGCAATGCTGGATTAGCGGGCGGTGAATCTTCAAGGACCAGTGCCAGAATGGTGGTAAGTATTGCAGCTGAAGCTGCTTTTTTTTTTTTTACATTCTGCATATTTTATTATTTTAAGATGTGAATAGTGTGCAGTAACAGTGCCGTTGTATGCAGGGTTACAGCTCGGTCAGCATGCAATATTTCTGTCCCCCCAAATTAGAGCTGTGCTTACTGCTGTATTAATGTTAAGTGATGCGCATTAAACAGCATGTTGTTGACTCTGGACATCAAACCATAATGTAAAATATGAATTCACTGCATGGCTAAATGGAATATTAAATTGCATTAACAGCAGTGGCCAGGAAAGGAAAATTCTGCTTGTCATTTCCTAGTAATTGCTTCAATGTTAAATGCATGCAGATTCTATGTTACTTAAGACTGAAGGATAGTGATGAGCATTTAAACCTTCATGTCCTAGAGGCCTCAACTGTTTAGCGATAAATGATGAACTATGCTTGTCAAGGATATTAAAACGGATGTTAGCCCTGTAGTATTTTTAGACAACAGCAATAAAATAAATTGCTATATTTATACTGTTTATTTTCCTTAAATTCGTTTTTTTTTTCACATTGGATGGTGATTATCAGTCTGTGCTCTGTAAGCCTGCTCTGTTCTAAGACCGCAGTATATGTTACAGTCTGGTTATTGTTTCTTTGCATGTAGACATTTAATCAGACAATCTAATACATCAAGGTCAGGCAGGGAAAGGCCTATGGCTTCACCAGTTCAAGCAAAAAGCCTCAACAGAAAAATAAATGGTATTCATGGTAAGCTATCTTTATCCATTCATGCACCATTCTGTTGAATTTTTATTTCTATATGCATAATTAGGTGTCTATACTGTTCTCAATTCAGTTAAAGTGTTACTAAACTCACAAAAGTCAAATCAGTCTGTATGTGCAATAAAGCATGCTTGTTATACTCACTGTGGAACATAAGGCTGTTTGCTCTTGCCTTCTCTGATCCTCCTCTTCTGTTACTGTCGTCAATCCATCTGCTGATAGTACAGAACCTTTGGAGTTACTCTGCACATGCTCAGTCTGGTGTATATTGCTAATCAGCACTGTCCAGACAAAGGGTCAGGGGTCTTGCAGCCTCATAGGACAGTCAGAGTAGAATGAAAATTCCTCCTACATCCAGACACTGATAGCAGTCACAAGACTGCTGAAAAGAAAAGGTATTTAGCTGTTTATATTTACTAAACAAATTGCATTTCCATTTTCTGTGTACTGTGGACAATCAGATATAGTGCATACAGGGTCCTTGGTTTAGTAACAGTTTAATGCACTTGACTTGGCTGCTTTAACCACTTGCCGACTGCCGCACGCCGATGTACGTCGGCAGAATGGCACGGGCAGGCAGAAGGGCGTACAGGTACGTCCCTTTAAATTTGCCACCCAGCGGGCGTCGCAAGTGCGGCCGCGGGTCCCGGGAACTCGATGTTCCCGGGCGGCCCGCGATTGCGGTCGGCAGGCATTCCCCTATTCTGCCTAGTGACACTGTCACTGATGACCTTTCCCCGTGATCGGGAACGGTCATCAGTGACGTGTCACGTGTAGCCACGCCCCCTAACAGTAAGAATCACTCCCTAGGAAACACTTAACCCCTGCAGCCCCACCTAGTGGTTAACCCCTTCACTGCCAGTGTCATTTTTACAGTTATCAGTGCATTTTTATAGCACTGATCGCTGTAAAAATGACAATGGTCCCAAAATGGTGTCAAAAGTGTCCGATGTGTCCGCCATAATGTCACAGTCACAATAAAAATCGCTGATCGCCGCCATAATTAGTAAAAAAAAAAAATTATTAATAAAAGTACCATAAAACAGTCCCCTATTTTGTAGAAGCTATAACTTTTGTGCAAACCAATCAATAAACGCTTATTGCGATTTGAAGAATACGTATCGGACTAAACTGAGGAAAAAAAATGTTTTTTTATATATTTTTTGGGGATATTTATTATAGCAAAAAGTAAAAAATATTGAATTTTTTTAAAATTGTCGCTCTATTTTTGTTTATAGCGCAAAAAATGAAAACCGCAGAGGTGATCAAATACCACCAAAAGAAAGCTCTATTTGTGGGAAAAAAAAGGATGTAAATTTTGTTTGGGAGCCACGTCGCACGACCGCGCAATTGTCAGTTAAATCGACGCAGTGCCGAATCACAAAAAGTGGCCCCTTTGACCACCAATATGGTCCGGGGCTGAAGCGGTTAACAAATCATACTTTTTTTTACTACAAATAATCGGGGTGACAATAAAAGGGTCAATACTGAAAAAAGATGCTCCCAAGTTTGAAGATTCTTTTGTCATATTGAACTGGTTCCAGATGGCAACTGTGAGCACCTCAAGAGGTGAAAAGTGCCACTTCTTTTCCCTGCTGTGTAGTAAAGTGCCAAAGCACCATTATCAGGAAAGTTTAATGGCAGCCAGTTGGTTCAAGGATAGGCAATAACTCCCCACCATGGATGAACATGTCATTAATGCATTCTGTGAAGTGACACAAGTCCACTCACACTTAGTGGCCCCTTTTACATGGACTATGCTTACTTTTAGGGCAAGTATGCAGTAGGAGGCATTTTTCTGGATGTCCTTATCGTACATTTAGTATTTAATGCCCATGTGGTGTTGGGTACTTCTTTTTTAGTCTGATCTACATAAAATTTCTGACTTGCAGAATGCTTCGTCTGTTGCTCCTTGATGCCATTTGTATTTTAAGGACCTATTTAAACTTGTCTGTTGTCATGCAGCAGAACCCTTGCATTTTATCTGCACGAAAATGCACGTGCAGTAGAAATCCCATTTTTTCCTATGTGGCTGATTCAAATCTATGCGCTGCAGTTAAGTGTGAAAGAAAAACTGTATGGGCTTATTCACACGTACACATGTGTGTTCCAATGCATGCTTTCATAGTGAATGTTTATTTTGTCCTTGGTAGTAGAATGGTGGTCAAAAAACTGTTCTTGCACAGGGCCCTTTAGTGATATGTCAGCCATTCTCCCCACCCATCTGCACCAGGGCTTTGATTTCAGTGTGACATGTTTTGTGAACTTAGTGAACCACTGAACCATGTGAACAGGATGAGGAGGAGGGAGACAGGAACATAATGGGGTTGATTTTGTAAAAGCAAATAGGCTTTTCACATTGCATTAGAAGTTGTGCTTTGCAGGGGAATTTTCCCCACATCTTAGTGAATGAGGAGCAGCTCTGCTGACTTCTATCATCCAATCAGATGCAATACAAAATGCTTATTTTTTTTAAATGTTCCTTGCATGCGATTGGGTTTTATTTGCAAATTTAAATTTCACTACATTCACTAAGCTCTTGGGAAAATTCCCATGCAAAGTGCAACATCCCTTGCAAAGTGAACAGCCTGTTTTCCTTTAGTAAATCAACCACAATATGTACCGTCTGTGAATGTGTTTCAGGATAGTAAACCTATTTAGAAACCAAATTCAAGTCCATGGGTTCATACCATTCTGTAGTTTGGATCTTAGAGGTACTGTATATTTAGTAATGTGGCTCATGGGCATTTTAGCCCAGTGTTAGTCCAGTAGCTGTCCTCTACAGGGCAATGGGCTAAGCTATGCCTTGCCTTACTGGAGTCCCGTAAACTGGGAGCTCTCTAGAGTTTGAGGGCTTCTGAGGATGGCAGTGTTGTGCATACCTTCATGTTGGAAGTGTGTAGGGTAGTGGTATTGATTGTGGAGAGGGAGCGATGGCGCGGCTCATCTTTATTGTCAGAGGGATCCTTAGTATTGCTGGGTATGTTGTGGAACAGCTCTAATGCTTGAAGAGAGTGCCAATATGTTTGTCAGGATGGAATATCTAGACTTATCTTCCCACTGGGGGAGAGAGTTCTTGTTTGGATCCAAATAGAACTTTATGCCCGGAGGAGCCCCCATAATATGCTGTTTTTTTTCTAAGATTGCTGTTATGCAATTTATCATATTCATTGTTTGCCATTTGTACTGTATGTTTTATGTCATTTCTATTGGCGCAATGAGATGTAGTAACTGGAGAAAACGTTGAGGCTGAAGGAGAGTGTCAATATGTTTAGTAGGATAAAAGATCTTGGCTCATCTTGTCTTCTCACTGGGGAAGAGAGTTCCTATTTAAATCCATGCCTGGAGGACCTCTCTCCCCCTCCCCCACTCATAATATGCAGGTTTTTTTTAACATTGCTGTTATGCCATTTATTTTATTTATTGTTTGCTGTTTTTTTCATTTCCGCTGGCCCAATGAGATGTTATGACGTGAAGTCAATGTATCTGTGCAAATGGTATTAAACAAACAAACTATCTCCATTACAGAATGATGTGGCTGTGGCATGTGCTGTAATGAACTGTTGTTGTCACAATCTTCACCTCAGCCAATCAGAGGAAGCCCTGTATTACTTGATATAAATACAAGGCTTCTCTTGAATGTTGGAGAATGACTAAGCCCTACTCTCTTTATATCTGGCAGCAGTTGCCCCAACCAGTTCTGGAACTTACGGTGGGCAGGCTGAATGTACCAAGTTGATCGATCAATCAACTTGGGTGCAGCCAGTCTGCCAGATTCTCTTGTGATTATCGGTAGCGGCTGCTATAGCAACTAGCAATAATCATTGCCCCCTCCCGGCAGGGGCAGCTTCCCCCGCCCCCACTGGAAGAAGACAATGGCCCGGCAAGAGGGATTCCCGCATCAACACTGTCTGTGTTATTTGGGAATCAAGTGAATTTCTATCCTGCAACCCGTGGTTGCAGGAAAGAAATTTGCTTTGTGTATGACCAGCCTTACTGTATGTAGCTAATGAACAATGTGGCCCATGCATGTGCTGCAATAGACTGTGGAACAGTGGCGGTTGCTCCATTAGGGGCGCCGCCCCCCCAATCAATGCCCCAGGCCCTTAATCTACATGCAGGGCGCTGGACGCATGGATTTCAATGTTTTTTCCTTCTTTTTGAAGCACATGATTAGAGCCTGGGGCTCTAATTAGCTTAAAAAAAAGGTTGGCTCTGGGCACCGCCCCCCCCCCCCCCAAGAAAATGGAACACCACCACTAAGTTGCGATGTGTTCTAGGAGAAGTAATAGTGACTATTTAAAGTGACATTAGAGTGGTTGTAAATAGGGATGGGCCCGGTGCTCGATTCGAACCCATGTTCGAATCGAGCATCGGGCGTTCGCTCGCTCGTCGAGCCCAGAACTATTTGGGCCGTTCGCATCACATTCGTGTGATGCGAGCGGCCCCGCAATGCATTGCGGCTGGCGCGGCCGGCGCAGTGCATTGCTGGCTGATGATTGGCCAAGCATGCACTGTGACCCCGCATGCTTGGCCAATCACAGCGCCCGAAACTCGGAGAGCAATAATTGGCTACAGGCAGGACGCCTGTAGCCAATTACAGCTCAGGGGCTTTAGTACACGCCCCACCATTTAAAAGGCCGCCACGCCATCGGCCCCGGTCACATGAGTTCCGGCTTTAGGAGAGATTAGTCTGCTGATTCTGTCTTTGCTTGATACTGAAAGATTTGCTCTTCTTTGCTAAACCATTGGCTATTTCTTTGCTAAACCATTGCTACCTAAGTCATTGATCGTTCATTGCTGCTGATTGCACAGTTAGTGTGTTATTAGCTGCTGCTGGGGATTAGTCTGGTGCGTGCTTACTGTTAGTACAGTATTGCAGTAGTACCAACCGCAGTGCTGTTAGCACAGCATTGCACCCCAACAGCACCCATAGGACTTCTAGTGTGTTAGTGGCAGCAAACAGAGCTCCTATATTTTCTTCTCAGCAGCACCCATAGGACTTCTAGTGTGTTAGTGGCAGCAAACAGAGCTCCTATATTTTCTTCTCAGCACCACCCATAGGACTTCTAGTGTGTTAGTGGCATCACACAGAGCTCCTATATTTTCTTCTCAGCAGCACCCATAGGACTTCTAGTGTGTTAGTGGCAGCAAACAGAGCTCCTATATTTTCTTCTCAGCAGCACCCATAGGACTTCTAGTGTGTTAGTGGCAGCAAACAGAGCTCCTATATTTTCTTCTCAGCAGCACCCATAGGACTTCTAGTGTGTTAGTGGCATCACACAGAGCTCCTATATTTTCTTCTCAGCAGCACCCATAGGACTTCTAGTGTGTTAGTGGCAGCAAACAGAGCTCCTATATTTTCTTCTCAGCAGCACCCATAGGACTTCTAGTGTGTTAGTGGCAGCAAACAGAGCTCCTATATTTTCTTCTCAGCAGCACCCATAGGACTTCTAGTGTGTTAGTGGCATCACACAGAGCTCCTATATTTTCTTCTCAGCAGCACCCATAGGACTTCTAGTGTGTTAGTGGCAGCAAACAGAGCTCCTATATTTTCTTCTCAGCAGCACCCATAGGACTTCTAGTGTGTTAGTGGCATCACACAGAGCTCCTATATTTTCTTCTCAGCAGCACCCATAGGACTTCTAGTGTGTTAGTGGCAGCAAACAGAGCTCCTATATTTTCTTCTCAGCAGCACCCATAGGACTTCTAGTGTGTTAGTGGCAGCAAACAGAGCTCCTATATTTTCTTCTCAGCAGCACCCATAGGACTTCTAGTGTGTTAGTGGCAGCAAACAGAGCTCCTATATTTTCTTCTCAGCAGCACCCATAGGACTTCTAGTGTGTTAGTGGCATCACACAGAGCTCCTATATTTTCTTCTCAGCAGCACCCATAGGACTTCTAGTGTGTTAGTGGCAGCAAACAGAGCTCCTATATTTTCTTCTCAGCAGCACCCATAGGACTTCTAGTGTGTTAGTGGCAGCAAACAGAGCTCCTATATTTTCTTCGCAGCAGCACCCATAGGACTTCTAGTGTGTTAGTGGCATCACACAGAGCTCCTATATTTTCTTCTCAGCAGCACCCATAGGACTTCTAGTGTGTTAGTGGCAGCAAACAGAGCTCCTATATTTTCTTCTCAGCAGCACCCATAGGACTTCTAGTGTGTTAGTGGCAGCAAACAGAGCTCCTATATTTTCTTCTCAGCAGCACCCATAGGACTTCTAGTGTGTTAGTGGCATCACACAGAGCTCCTATATTTTCTTCTCAGCAGCACCCATAGGACTTCTAGTGTGTTAGTGGCAGCAAACAGAGCTCCTATATTTTCTTCTCAGCAGCACCCATAGGACTTCTAGTGTGTTAGTGGCAGCAAACAGAGCTCCTATATTTTCTTCTCAGCAGCACCCATAGGACTTCTAGTGTGTTAGTGGCATCACACAGAGCTCCTATATTTTCTTCTCAGCAGCACCCATAGGACTTCTAGTGTGTTGGTGGCAGCAAACAGAGCTCCTATATTTTCTTCTCAGCAGCACCCATAGGACTTCTAGTGTGTTAGTGGCAGCAAACAGAGCTCCTATATTTTCTTCTCAGCAGCACCCATAGGACTTCTAGTGTGTTAGTGGCAGCAAACAGAGCTCCTATATTTTCTTCTCAGCAGCACCCATAGGACTTCTAGTGTGTTAGTGGCATCACACAGAGCTCCTATATTTTCTTCTCAGCAGCACCCATAGGACTTCTAGTGTGTTAGTGGCAGCAAACAGAGCTCCTATATTTTCTTCTCAGCAGCACCCATAGGACTTCTAGTGTGTTAGTGGCATCACACAGAGCTCCTATATTTTCTTCTCAGCAGCACCCATAGGACTTCTAGTGTGTTAGTGGCATCACACAGAGCTCCTATATTTTCTTCTCAGCAGCACCCATAGGACTTCTAGTGTGTTAGTGGCATCACACAGAGCTCCTATATTTTCTTCTCAGCAGCACCCATAGGACTTCTAGTGTGTTAGTGGCAGCAAACAGAGCTCCTATATTTTCTTCTCAGCAGCACCCATAGGACTTCTAGTGTGTTAGTGGCAGCAAACAGAGCTCCTATATTTTCTTGTCAGCAGCACACATAGTACCTATAGTGTGTTAGTGTCAGCACCCATAGGACCTACAGTGTGTTGTGAGCACACATAGGAGTTCTATTTTTTATACTATATACACTACCGACTACAATGGCTGGAAGACCGCCAAGGAGAGGCAGAGCGTGCCGAGGCAAGAACACAGGGCAGGCAGGCTCTGTTTCTAGAGACAACAGTGCTGGCCGTGGACGTGGTCGTGCATCGTCATCAGCACGTGGCCATGGGACACGCTTGTCTTTGTTTTCGGCAGCTGGACATGTGGAGCCGCATCATGCCGAAGGCTTGGTAGAATGGATGACCAAGCCCTCCTCATCCTCCTCATCCTCTCTCACCCAGGCTCAGGGTACTGGCAGAGCAGCTGCCAACGCGTACTCAATGGCATCATCAGCCACCCCTTCCCTAGACCCACCATGTCCTCCTGAGGAGTCCCCCGAACTGTTTGAGCACAGTGTTGGGTACATGCTCCAGGAGGATGCCCAACGATTCGAAGGCTCGGATGATGATACCCAGCTTGAGGAAGTCAGTAGTGTGCGCGCAGAGAGAGGGGATGCTGAAGGACAGCAATCTGGCAGTAGTGTTCCACCAGCTGCAGCTTACTGCCAGGTTTGCTCTAGTGGTGAAGAGGGAGGGGATGATGAGGTCACTGACTCCACGTGGGTGCCTGAAGGGAGAGAGGAGGAGGAGGAGGAGGATGCAGCGTCACATGTCCAACGAGGCAGGATGCCCCCTGGAGGCCAGCACAGCAACTGTACCACACCGCAGAGCTCCGCCTGTGCAGGGCGCTGCCTCTGCACATTATCACAAAAGTTCTTTGGTGTGGGCCTTTTTTGAGACGAGTGCATCAGATCGCACCACTGCTATTTGCAATATTTGTCTCAAGCGTATCTTGCGTGGCCAAAACATCAGCCGCTTGGGCACCACAAGCATGAGCAGACATATGTCGACCTGCCATGCAGCTCGTTGGCAAGCACACATAAAAGACCCACACCAAAGAACAAAGCGGACCTCTCCTTGCTCCTCATCAGCTGGGATCTCCATCCCCACTATATCTTCAGTCCTCTCTGAAAGCTGCTCTGAGAGGACTGAAGGTGTAGAATTAGGTGTGTCACAACCAAGTACTTGCAGTACACCGACGTCCGATTGTAGCAGGCAAATTTCCCTGCCCCAGCTGCTGGACCGTCGAAAGAAGTATACTCCCAGCCATCCACATGCCCAGCGGTTGAATGCTAGCTTGGCTAAATTGCTAGCACTTCAACTGCTGCCTTTTCAGTTGATAGACTCGGCCCCCTTCCGTGAGTTTGTTCAATGTGCGGTTCCTCAGTGGCAGGTTCCCAAACGGCACTTTTTCTCACGGAAGGCGATTCCGTCTCTCTACTGGCATGTGGAAGGCAATGTCCATGCCTCGCTGGACAGGGCGGTCAGCGGTAAGGTGCATATTACCGCTGACTCATGGTCCAGCAGGCATGGACAGGGACGTTATCTTTCTTTCACGGCCCATTGGGTCACTCTATTGGCAGCTGGGAGGGATGCAGGACAAGGTGCAGTAGTGTTGGAGGTTGTTCCGCCACCACGCCTCCAAAATGCTACTACTGGTTGTGACACACCTCTCTCCTCCACCCCCTCCTCTTCTTCTTCCTCCATGTCCTCTTCGAGTGCTCTGTCCTCGGAACCAGCGTTGCTCCGTAGGCGTACAAGGGGCTACGCGAGTACGCAGGCAAAAAGATGCCATGCCGTGCTTGCGCTGGTGTGTTTGGGGGACAGGAGCCACACTGGGCCAGAGGTTCTGGCAGCTCTGCAGGGGCAGGCCGAGAGGTGGTTGACGCCACGCCAGCTTAAGCCAGGAATGGTCGTTTCTGATAATGGCACCAACCTCCTCTCCGCCCTGCGACAGGGGCAGCTCACCCATGTGCCCTTTATGGCTCACGTCCTCAACCTGGTGGTGCAGCGGTTCTTGGGCAGGTTCCCAGGCTTACAGGATGTCCTGAGGCAGGCCAGGAAAGTCTGTGTGCATTTCCGCCGATCTTATAATGCCAGTGCTCGGCTGACTGAGCTGCAAAAGGAGCTGAACCTGCCCAAGAACCGCCTAATATGTGACATGCCCACCAGGTGGAACTCAACGTTGGCCATGCTGCAGCGACTGCACACGCAGCAGAGGGCCATCAATGAGTACCTTTGCGACTACGGCACCAGGACAGGGTCAGGGGAGCTTGGCTTTTTTTCCCCACGCCAGTGGAGCATGATCAGGGATGCATGCACTGTCCTCTCACCATTTGAGGAGGCCACGAGGATGGTGAGCAGTGACAGTGCATGCATCAGTGACACTGTACCTCTTGTCCACCTGTTGGAGCATACGCTGCGTGGGATAATGGACAGGGCACTTGAGGCAGAACAGAGGCAGGAAGAGGAGGACTTCCTTGTCTCTCAAGGCCCCCTTTATCCAGACAATGTTCCTTCTGTCCCACCCATCACACAGGAAGAGGAGGAGGAGGAGGAGGATTGTGTGAGCATGGAGGTGGAGCCTGGCACTCAGCATCAGCAGCAGCAGTCTTTTAGGGATGATGTACAGTCCCAACAAACCAGTGGACTTGTACGTGGCTGGGAGGAGGTGGCTGGCGATCATGTCATCCTCAGTGACCCAGAAGACTCCGGACCGAATGCCTCAGCTAACCTACGCTGCATGGCCTCCCTGATCCTGCAAAGCCTGCGGAAGGATCCTCGTGTTCTTCGGATCAAGGAGAGTGACCATTACTGGCTGGCCACTCTCCTTGATCCACGGTACAAGGGTAAGGTTGCGGACCTTATCTTGCCGTCGCAGAGGGAGCAGAGGATGAGACATCTCAGGGAGGCCTTGCAGAAAGGTCTGTGCAACGCGTTCCCAGAAACTGGGAGGTTACAAACTCCTGGTCCTGGACGACGAGTTGCTGAGGCTTCGGTCAGTAGCAGAAGGAGCGGTGGGGAAGGTGGACGTCTGACCGATGCGTTCAGACAATTTTTTAGTCCGCAGCCCCAAGGTATGATCGGTTCCAGCAACCATCGCCAGCGTCTGATATACATGGTGCAGGAATACCTAGGGGCAAGGTCAGACTTGGACACCTTTCCCACCGAAAATCCTCTGGCTTACTGGGTCCTGAGGATGGATCACTGGCCAGAGCTTGCACAGTATGCAATTGAGCTACTGGCCTGTCCTGCATCCAGCGTTCTTTCCGAACGCACATTCAGTGCTGCTGGAGGATTTGTCACCGATCATAGGGTGCGCCTGTCCACCGACTCGGTTGATCGACTGACCTTCATAAAAATGAATCAGTCTTGGATCACCACCAGCTACCAGACACCTGAAGCGGATATAACGGAATAATTTATAATGTCACATCCCTTCAAGACTGCCTATGCTGATGCTGAGTGACTGTCCTGTTATGTTCACTGACTATCCTCTTCCTCCTCCTCAATGATCCATGCCACCACACCAGTGCCTAAGGCACAATTTTTCAGCCCCTGTATAACAGGGGCGTGTAATTACAATTTTTTAAAAAGATGCTTCGCAACAGGTGTGACTGCTGTGCTCAGAGTACAGTATCTGTGAGGGGTTGCAGTGTTGTGGCACCAGCACCAGTGCCTAAGGCACAATTTTTCAGCCCCTGTTGGGGCGTGTAATTACAATTTTTAGGCAATGCTTTGCAACAGGTCTCATTGCTGTGCTCAGAGTACAGTATCTGTGAGGGGTTGCAGTGTTGTGGCACCAGCACCAGTGCCTAAGGCACAATTTTTCAGCCCCTGTATAACAGGGGCGTGTAATTACAATTTTTTAAAAAGATGCTTCGCAACAGGTGTGACTGCTGTGCTCCAAGTACAGTATCTGTGAGGGGTTGCAGTGTTGTGGCACCAGCACCAATGCCTAAGGCACAATTTTTCAGCCCCTGTTTAACAGGGGCGTGTAATTACAAATCTTGATCTAATAGTTCACAGCAGGGCCCATTCCTGCGCCCACCAAGAGTAACTATGAGGGCCTACAGTCTTGTGGCAACACCGTCCACCACCACCACCACCACCAAAGGCCCAATTTTTCTGCCCTGTTCAACAGGTGCATGCAATTACAAATCTTGATCTAATAACTCACAGCAGGGCCCATTCCTGCACCCACCAAGAGTAACTGTGAGGGCTTACAGTCTTGTGGCAACACCGTCCACCACCACCACCACCACCACCAAAGGCCCAATTTTTCTGCCCGGTTCAACAGGTGCATGCAAGTACAAATCTTGATCTATTAACTCACAGCAGGGCCCATTCCTGTGCCCACCAGTCTTGTGGCTACACCAACATCTAATAGGGCAAATTTCTGCAGAGTATATACGGCAGGCCCCTACTTTCAAACATCCAACTTACAAACGACTCCTACTTGCAAACGGCAAGAGAAAACAGGAAGTGAGAGGAAATCTACCCCTAGGAAGGAAAATTCTATCCTGTTAGATTTAATTTGGGAAAAAGGTATCTCCTCTCTACTGATGCTTTATCACCAATCCTTGTTTCAATTAAAACCCCACTTTTCCAAAAACATTTGTCATTGGGACGGAAAGTGAGGTGACATGTTCTGAACAGATGTGCAAAGACAGCAAATGTTACAGGGGTGATAACCCCTCCCTATGTTCTCCAAAAAGCTTAAAAATTGATTTTTTTGGGATGTAGCTACACTTCATAATGTACCTGTTCAGATTCTACTTAAGAACAAACCTACAGTCCATGTCTTGTTTGCACCACCTATATACTGCTGTTCAGAGTATATAGGGTTGTAGGTATAGGGTTTTATTTTGGGTGCGGGGTCCCCCTTAGTATCCATACAAGACCCAAAGGGGCTGGGGTGGGGGGGGGGTGATGGGGTAGCCATGCCATTTTTCTCAAGGATTTTCAGCCATATGGCGGCCAGGACAAGACATGACATTAAAGCCGCAAGTGGTTTTAAATGGCTTCTTTTTTTCCTTTACAAATGTCATTTTGTGCAAGGACAGTTCTAAACACGGGAAACACATGCCACTTCACAGGCATACTTTAGACACCCCCCAGGTACCATATTTAAAGGAAAATTTCACTTTTTTTTTTTTCACTTTATGCATCATTAAAATGACTGCTCCCGAAAAAACTTTAGTTTTTAAAATTTCTTTTTGCATTGATATATGTCCCCTGGGGCAGGACCCGGGTCCCCAAACCTGTTTTATGACATTAACATGCATATTGGCCGTTGTAATTAGCAATTTTGATTTCGAACGTTCGCGTCCATTATAACGAATAGGGTTCGAAAATTCGCGCGAACTTTCGGTCCGTTCGAAGGTTCTGGTGCGAACCGAACCCGGGGGTGTTCGGCTCATCCCTAGTTGTAAACTCTTTACAACCAGTTAAACCTACAGTTAAGCCTAGATTAAGGCTTTCCTGTAGGTGCTTGAAATATCTCCCAGACCTGCACGGTCTAGGAGATATTTGCAAATTGCCGTACAGCGATTCCTTCTGCGCATGCGCCGGAGTTAGAAAGGGCACGCTATGCCGTTTCTATCTCGGGTCATGGCGTTAAAGGCGATGCATAGTAGCCCATTATGCTTTACCTTTGCAGGAAACAAAGAGGAAGTAACACCCATCAGGGTTTACTTCCTCTTTAAATATGGAATTCTGCTTTAAATTTCTGTACTGAGAGAGTTATACTCCTTTGAGAATTGTGTATGGAGTTTCTTTTTCACTTAATGTTTATCCACTTTATATTTGGGGATTTTGATTACAGTTTTGTCTTCACATATATTTTGCACTAATTGTTTTATTGTTAGTTTTTTAGAACTGTATCTTTATTATCTATTCATTGTTAAAATGTTGTTGTAATGGTTTTGCTAAGCTTTTATCATTACACATTTTTTTTTTTTCAAAAGACATAATAAACATTGAATACACCATGGTGAATATACAGCAGCACCATTTTGGTTTATTTTGCAATATTAATTTTTATCAAAATACTTTTCTGTACATATATTCTTGGGAAAAAAACAAAACGTCAGATCTTTGTTTAGAAAAATAGGTTTTTGAATGAGTTATTTGCTTTTCTCATTAAACTTTCTTCTTTAAGTCACTTTTTGGTATCAAGAAACAAAGACCGTGGATTAACATAAAATCCAAATGTTTGTGTCTAAACTCAGTAATGCACGATTATTCAGAACATTTCAGAAACAAGAAACAACATCTTGCATGAATTATTTTGAAGGTGCAACATAAAATAAAACAAGACTTAAAACAGCACAAATAGGTATGTTAAAAATATTTCAAGCTATAGAGGATGTGTGCCTTAAAAATACTTCATTTTACATTTATTGCTTAAAAAAATGTTGAACTTTTTTGAAAAAAACTTTTTAAAACTTTTTTACACTTTCATCTGAAATTGTGTGCCCCACGGTCAGTTTACTTTCTATAAAATGTAAAGAAGCAGCTGTACTCTCTTCTAAGTGCAGTTTACATTTTCATTGCATATGAAATCTGTCTATAAGTGGTGTTAGATATGAAGGGGCAAGTCATCATACTAGCTATAACCTGCATCCTTTACTATCACACATGGGTTCAGGTTTACCCTAATGAGATAACACTCTTTGAGGGAAATGCACCTACCTAGCAAACAACGTATAAATTTAGGGGCGTTGTTAGGATCTAAATGGACTCAGGGCATATCTAACAAAGGCAAGTGTTGTCACACAATTGATGCCAAGGTAATTTGGCACAGCCCAGATTATTAGTGCAGTTTATGAGGACAAGGTTTAAACTAAAACCTTAAGGGAACAGCCACACATAACTCAATCAGTCATAGGATTAAAGCCACACAAAATGCCATTTAGGGGTAGGAAGAGACAGGACCCCACCAGTCAGAGGGGTAAAGCCACAGACAGTGCCCTTAGTCACAAGAATAAAGCTATACAGCATGCTATCAGTATCAGGGAAAAGTCACCCAGGATCTCATCAGAAACAGGGGTTTAGAAAGTGAAATTGTCACAAAGCCACAGAGAGCACCATCAGTAACCGGGGTACACATAGAACAAATCAGTGACAGGGGTAAAGTCACATAGAACAAGTCAGTGACAGGGGTAAAGTCACATAGAACAAGTCAGTGACAGGGGTAAAGTCACATAGAACAAGTCAGTGACAGGGGTAAAGTCACATAGAACAAGTCAGTTATAGGGGTAAAGTCACATAGAACAGATCAGTGACAGAGGTAAAGTCACATAGAACAAATCAGTGACAGAGGTAAAGTCACATAGAACAAATCAGTGACAGAGGTAAAGTCACATAGAACAAATCAGTGACAGGGTTAAAGTTACATAGAACAAATCAGTGACAGGGTTGAAGTCACATAGAACAACTCAGTTACGGGGGGGTAAAGTCACATAGGAAAAATCAGTTATAGGGTAAAGTCACATAGAACAAATCAGTTATAGGGGTAAAGTCACATAGAACAAATCAATGACAGGGGTAAAGACACATAGAACAAATCAATGACAGGGGTAAAGTCACATAGAACAAATCAGTATAGGTCTAGGTCTAAAGACACAAAAACAAGTCAGTTACAGGAGTACAGTCACATAGAACAAATCAGTTATGGGGTAAAGCCACAAAAAACAAGTCAGTAACAGGGGTAAAGTCACATAGAACAAATCAATGACAGGGGTAAAGTCACATAGAACAAATCAGTGACAGGGGTAAAGTCACATAGAACAAATCAGTTATAGGGGTAAAGTCACATAGAACAAGTCAGTTACAGGAGTCAAGTCACATAGAACAAATCAGTTATGGAGTAAAGCCACAAAAAAACAAGTCAATAACAGGGGTAAAGTCACATAGAACAGATCAGTATAGGTCTAGGTCTAAAGACACAAAAAACAAGTCAGTTACGGGAGTACAGTCACATAGAACAAATCAGTTATGGGGTAAAGCCACAAAAAACAAGTCAATAACAGGGGTAAAGTCACATAGAACAAATCAGTGACAGGGGTAAAGACACATAGAACAAATCAATGACAAGGGTAAAGTCACATAGAACAAATCACTTATGGGGTAAAGACACAAAAAACAAGTCAGTAACAGGGGTAAAGTCACATAGAACAAATCAGTGACAGGGGTAAAGTCACATATAACAACTCAATGACAGGGGTAAAGTCACATAGAACAAATCAGTGACAGGGGTAAAGTCACATATAACAACTCAATGACAGGGGTAAAGTCACATAGAACAAATCACTTATGGGGTAAAGACACAAAAAACAAGTCAGTAACAGGGGTAAAGTCACATAGAACAAATCAGTGACAGGGGTAAAGTCACATATAACAACTCAATGTCAGGGGTAAAGTCACATAGAACAAATCAGTGACAGGGGTAAAGACTCATAGAACAAGTCAGTTATAGGGGTAAAGACACAAAATGCCATCAGTTACAGGTGTAAAGTCACATAGAATACTAATAGTTTCAGGGGTGAAGCCACACAGAATGTCATTAATTATACAAGTAAAGTCACACAGAATGCCAGCAAATACAAAGGGTAAAGTCACACAGAATGCCATCAGTCACAGGGGCAAAGCCACACAGAATGCAATCAGATATGGGGTTAAACCAACAGAGAGTGCTACAATTAATGGACCAAAACCACAGAGAATGCCATAAGTCACAGTGGTAAAGCCACACAGAATGCCATCAGTTACAAGGCTAAAGCTACTCTATTAGTCACAGGGGTAAAGCCACAGAGAATGCTATAATTAATGGGGTAAAGCCACAAAGAATGTTATAATTAATGGGGTAAAGACACACAGAATGCCATTAGTCACAGTGGTAAAGCCTCACAGAATGTCATCAGTTACAGGGCAAAGACTCACAGAATGCTATAATGAATGGGGTAAAGCTGCACAGAATGCCATTAGTAATAAGGAGAAAGCCACACAAAACCACGTAGCAACATAACAAGCGCAAAGCCACACATGAAGACATCAGTCACAGGGATACAGCCACACAGAAATGCTTTCAGTCCCAATGACATCAGTCATAGGGAAAGAGCCGTTTACAATATACTACTAGCAACTTTAAATGTCAAAGTAAAAATGCCACACAGATTTCTTTAGGTATGTACATATTTAACAATCAAGTGTGGATGATGACCCCCTTCAACTCTTGCCTATCAAACTTAGTTTACAAACATGTGCAAGCCACAGACATTAACCTCTGAAGACCTGGGAATGCCCATACAGAGATTTTGCAGATGACCCATGGCAGTGTTCAGGCAGGGAGAAGAATAACTATCACTCCCCGATTAGAGAGAGGGACATAGTTGGTATCTGCAGTGTTTGTTCCTCTGTCTGTCTGCACACCACTAAGGGGGTCCTGCAGAACATCACCTTCAATAACATAGGGAGAGTATCTGCCGCAGCTGCAGTAGGTGCAGGGGAGGGAGGTTGTAGTGCCAAGCCCTACACTTGGGGTGTTGGGTAGTAGATTTAGATTACATGTTCCCAGCGCCCAGGCCTAGTGATGCCCCTGATATAAACAGTCTTAAGCAATGTGTGGCTTTCAAAGAATTACACTTCAATAGTATTTCCTAAAACAGAACTGCACTATCAAAGAGCCATTTGACATGCTCTTTTAGGAGAGGACTTTTCATTTTAGAAGGCCAAAACCTTACCATTTGGGGCTAAATAACACTACCATAAACTTGTTACACAAAAGGCAAAAAAGTAATATGTTTGTTTCTAACACTGGCTGTACTTGTTCCCAGATTCCCTTAGCCATGGGTACACGTCTCTGAGTATATTATTCATGTTCTGATGCTTTTTTTTTTTTTTTTTAGAACAAAGTATTTTTGTGTAATATTGTAGTATTAAGCATATAAATCCAATTTGGCGAAATGCCAAATAAAATTACATTATAGTTACATAAATAGTAGATTGACATAAAGGTTTTTTTACGTAAGCCATTTCCTATTTATCTTCTTGTATAACAAGAAGAATGTTGAATCTCTCAATAATTGACAGGAGACCTTTATATCTTATTGCACTTTTCATTCTGACCACAAAATATGGCAAAATGTCTTTACAGCTGAAAAAACAGCCAGGTAGCAATTAGCTGTTCTATGTTTTTGGCCAATCTACAAAAATATAAACCTTTCAGTTAGTCACATTTCTAAACTGGCTAGCAGTGCCTTCAGAGACCTTCATATGTTTTGTCAAACACCCCAAATCCTGGCATACTCTGTTAATCAAATTATGAAAAGTCCCTAAAATGTTATTTGCTGGCCTATCCAATCCTGCACTTTGGTACTGACCCATCATTTCAATGCGCAACCTCTCTACCAATGGAATGGGTGCCACAAATCATCATTGCAGGGAAGGGGTTAGGTTGTGTATTACTGCGCCCTAGGATTCAGGACTTCTTGTGTCATGTCCAAGAAGACATTTGAAGGTGGATGTTACTTGTAACCAGTTTAAAATGTATGTGTAGCTAATAGGTGTACTTTAAATAATACAGTAATAGATTATCATCAATGTTTTGTTAATAATACCAAAATTGTAAACCTTCTAAATGGATTAACGTGACACTACCAATTGTTATAATTATATGGTTGCCCAGTTATGACAATAGAGAGTGACAGATCCACCTTTTTTTGTACAGCTGCAGCCCTTGTTGGTTGTCAACAGAACAACTCAAATTCTATCTATGTGCACAGTAGCCACAAGTAGATAAAATGTATGTGTTTTAAAGCCTATACTCCATAATATACAGAAGACTCAAATTAAAAAAAATGCTGCACTTTTTGCTTTGCTATATTAAAGTGGAAGTAAACCCATTGATTTAACAGTTTAAAAAAACTGTTAAATTCCCGGCATGCCGGAAATGCTAACTGCCACATTGGTTGTGCTCTCAACCAAACTGTCAAACCATCCAATAGCTGGTGTCATAACTGGTCACATGTGCAGCATCATAGCAGTTGAAGATTAAACAAAGGTCAAGATGGCAGCTTTCTTGGCTGAAAACGATAGGAGGGTTTACTTCCACTTTAAATAGGTAAGCCAAAACCATTGTTTTCATCTCGATTGGAGGGCTGAGCTATTTGTTTCTCACTTGCAGATCAGATCAGTCATCATTAATGCCTGTGTAGTCTGCAACTGCAATTACAAATTGTTTTTTCTGCAATTGAATGTGAAACCCTACTTGTCTTTGGTAATAAGCACAGTAAAGCATCGGATTATTGCTGGCTGCAGTGACAGTACACACCTTCAAAGTCTGATCTTCACCTAGGTCAGTGATGGCGAACCTTGGCACCCCAGATGTTTTGGAACTATATTTCCCATGATGCTCAACCACACTGAAGAGTGCATGAGCATCATGGGAAATGTAGTTCCAAAACATCTGGGGTGCCAAGGTTCGCCATCACTGACCTAGGTGGATCAGTGAAATCCAGAGTTTAAAGCCAAAGAAACTGTTTGTATCAACCTGAAAAGCAATGGTGAAAAATTGTGATTTGCCAGGATCTCTTCTAACTGTTATCTATGTTGTTATCTACATTGGTTTCTGAACCAAAGGCAAATAACCCAAGTAAGGGAAATTTGTGGAATATTACTGGTATTCTGTGTAAGTGAGTTAATGAACTTAACAAAAGATTACATAAATTACCCCAAAGAAGGTACAAAACACATGTTCCAGAGGGAACATCTTTTTGTCATCCAATTAAGACTTAACAAACACTTCCATAAAAAAAAGAATATGTTGTTAGTACTATGTGCATGGATACAGACATATCCTGTTTGTAACAACTGTTGTAATCAACATCTGTAAATTTGGTCCGCTTCTTTATATACAGGTGCATCTTCTTTCACAAAAATAATATTCCTTTGGTTAGACAGAATGTCTCTTTTGAAGAGTCCCTATTTATCTCCTTGATGATTCAGGTGCATTTCTCATTGTCCTCTCCAGTCTTCTGAACCCTTGCATATGTTTTACATGAAGACTTAAAGCAGCTGGGAGGCCATGAGATGGGCCAGGAGAAAGAGCATGGAATAGAAGCCTGGACATTCTTCTCAAAAAAAAAAAACACAGGAAACCACCAGGACCGTGAAAGGAAATTAGTTGGGGATGAAGTCTTCAATGCCTAAAACAAAAGGTTAAGCCAATTTTATTACATTTTCCAGAAAGTTTAAAATCTAGTCAATACGTGGAAACTTATAACATACATTGTTTCATCCTTCAGAATACAGCAGAATCTTTAAAGTGGAAGTAAACCCTCCTATCATTTTCTGGCAAGGAAGCTGCCATCTTGGCCTCTGTTTAATCTTCAACTGCCATGATGCTGCACATGTGATCAGTTATGACACCAGCCATTGGATGGTTAGACAGTTTGGTTGAGAGCACAACCAATGTGACAGTTGGCATTCCCGGCATGCCGGGAATGTAACTGCTTTTTGAAACTGTTAAATCGATGGGTTTACTTCCGCTTTAAATATGCTGACCCTGATTTGACAGACTGCCTAAGTTAATAATAAAGGATGGTTAAATATTATGGATAATATTCAAATCTATGCAGGGTACACCTTATGGGCATAAGAAAGAGATATTTTAAAGTAATTGTAAAGCTTATTTTTATTTTTTATTTTTAATAATATATCATTTTACATTAATAATAATTAATAAAATTTAAAAAAAATGTCATACTTACCTGTTTTGTGCAATGGTTTTGAAAAGAGTACCCCTGTACCTCCTCTTCTGGATTCCCCGGCCAGCGCTCCTGGCTCCTCCGCCCACAGAATGCTAACCATTGAAAGATGCTTTCTATGGGGACGTGGGCACTCATTCGGACTCGCTCCCGAGCTCCACTGCCTCCTTTTATAGACACAGACAGTGGGGCTTGCCCCCCCCATCATGGGATTTGATTGACAGCAGCAGGAATTATCAATTTGCTCAGTAAGGAGTGATAGAGCCAGGAGAGCGGCTGCTCTCATGCACAATTCTGGATTGAGATCGGGCTCAGGTAAGTATAAGGGGGGCTGAGGGGAATCTTCTGCAACAGGTTTTTTCTTTACCTTAATGCATATAATGCATTAAGGTTAAACAAATCTTTAAGTCTTAATCACTTTAATAGAGCTCATTAGGAAGTGCTCTAAATAATCTTTAATTTAGCCAAGAAAAATGTACACTCGTATGATTGGGACATAACAGCTTGCTAATGCAAACATTAATACCCAAGCTCATGGCAATCATCTTCACCCATACAGTGTCCATTGACTGTCCAAAAATTAAAGGCACAAAGAAGTAAGCACATTGATGAAGGGGTTTTATTCCTTGAAAAGGGCTATAATTCCTTGAATTACCGCTGTAGAATGGAAATCCTGTGCTTTATACAGCTCTCAGCTACTTTTCTTGTTGGAAAAGGCAAGGCCAGTTTAGGTCAAGAATATGCTCTGAGACCTGATGGAATTCTAGTAAAGGTCCTGTACCATACAAACCCCTATAATCTTTTTTTTTTATAACTAAACATACTTTTACACAGCCACCATGCATGCAGAGGGCTACAGAGCAGATGCATACCTTACACAGCCCTGTGGTGGTCATTTTGATTATGAGCTAAACTCGTTGGGATAGTGAACAGCCACCTCCACTGGAAAGGGGTATGTTAAGTACATATTCTGCTAACATCAAGAACCTCTTTGTAGAGAAGACTGACCGTTACAAGTAATAGAAGCAAACCATAGCTACCATTCAGGGGGTTAATATTCAATAAATCAGGGTCCAACCAATTACATGAAACACTTTGTTGAACAGGACTGGCTGTTAAGTCAAACATTCCAGGGCTCAAATTGTATTCAAGGTGAATTCTTCTAGTTTGATACAGACTCTATTTATGTAAATGGCCTGCAAAGAAACATCGGTAGAATAGCTTGCAGATTAACTAATATTTTACCTACCTTTTCATTAGCCATTGCATGATACCACCAAAAGAGTCTAGTAGTGATGTAGTAAGCTACAATAACATCGACGGTATAATGTTCGTGAGCTACTAAAATACAAATGACCCCTGCAGCACTCAGAAGCCAGCAGAATAAGTGATACCACCAAAAGTGACGAGGGGAATCTGCAAGAGAGAACATAAAAGTGGCAAATTTGTTATAACTCACAAACATTGGAAAACTCACACTTCCTATGAGAGTTTTTGCTACAAACATCTCTATCAGGACTCCAATCGTTAGGTCCCTGTACTTGAGAGTTCCCAAGGCTACACACCTGCCAAGGCCATTGCAAGGTGTCCAACTCTTCCCATTGGATGCTTAATTATTTCAATACTTCATGTTATCTACACAGCAGGAGTAGAAACACCTCAAGATGTGTGAGAAAACCACATTCTTGTAACTTGAGCAGCATAACAAAAACAAAACAGAATAGAACAGAAGAAAGAAGGGCATGCTAAAATGAAAATGTATGAGGCTAAATGGAATTTACAGCAAACTCAACTAATTCCAGTGGATAGATAAAAAAAAGCCTTCTTGATATTTTCTAACAGTGTTGTAAAAATGATCACTTCACAGACACAGCTCTTTGTTCTAGAAAAAATGACTCTATAAAAATAAATCATTACATCATTTTATACCTTCCATCTCACAGCAGAGATAAGTGGCCTGACCCACAAAGTAATATTCTTGTAATGGTACAGGATACAGAGTTAATGGTGTTTTGGTTTCTAGAAGCAACATTTTGGAGGAAATCAGGTCAATGCGCAGATGAATTTTTCAATGATTTATATTATTTGCAATTTAGTTAATAAAAAAAAAAATATTAAAGCTGAAAATTGTACAGTTTAAACTTGTATTAGATCACTGAAGATATTGTTAGGTAAGTTTACAATGAATGCATCACTTCAAAGAAGATCTTGCAATGTAATGCAAGGTTTGCTTATTATATCAGCCCCTTTCAGACCCTTTACAAATCGCCACATTAAAGCTATAAGAAAAAACACCAGTAAGAAAATATATTTAATATACTCTAGGCTTTCATCCACAGTACCTAGGCCAAGTCACAATCTTTCTGGGGAGATCCTGGGAAACTTTAGAATCTTGTGAGAAGAAGCTTCTGCACGGGAGTGTCTTCGTGCAAGAATTGGGATCCTCAGTATATTTTCTAACTTTTTAATAGGGTTTTTTAATACATATTTAAAGCCGAACTCCAGTTGTATTCTAAATACTGCTTAACCACCTGAGCTCCGGAAGGTTTAACCCCCTTCATAGCTTGGTCATTATTTGCTTTTCAGCACTGTACTACTTTAGCTGGCAACTGTCATCATACAACACTGTGCGCAAAGGATATATATATAATTATTTTACACAAATAGAGCTTTCTTTTAGTGGTAGTTGATCACCACTGGGTTTTTAATTTTTTGCTATATAAACGAAGACAGACCGAAAAGTTTATAGCCCCCCCCCCCGATATTTTCTACTTTCTGTTATAGTACATATCCAATAAAATCGAATTTCTTCATAAATATAGGCCAAAATGTATTCTGCTACATGTCTTTGGATAAAAAAAAACATCCTAGTAAGTGTATATTATTTGGTTTGTGTGCAAATTATAGCGCCTACAAAGTATGGTGTATATATATATATATATATATATTTGAAAATGGATCAATCCTGATGTACCGACAGCCTATCACATTTCTTGTGGAACCTAAATGCCAGAACAGAACAAATACCCCTCAAATTACCCCTTTTTGGAACGTAAACAGCCTGAGGTATTTAGTAAGAGGCATGGTGAGTTTTTTGAAGCTGCAATTTTTTGTAATTTTTTTTTTTTAAATTAAGGAATTAAATAATTTTTTCTTTAAATCATTTTTTACATACTGTCACCAGTGTGGTACAGCGTCATCAAATGACTGATGTGGCGGTGATCAGGGATACTGAGTGGTGACAGTATGTTAAAAAAAATTTTTTTAACATTTTTAAAAATGTATTTTCTTTTTTCATTTTTTTTTTAAATGGTACAAGATACAGCGTTAATGGTGTTTTGGTTTCTAGAAGCAAAGCAAAAAACCAAGATGGAAGTATCTGTTACACCCTCTATGTGGTCACAATCATGTCATTAATTAATGATGCTACACATAATGGCTCAGTTGAGCCCTTGACATAATGGATACCAATACTGGGTTTGAATCCATGCTTATACCTCTCCTCACATGTTGCTGTGATACTGTACCTGGTGTGTGTTTGATATTTTATACGTAACAACGTTGTTACAGTGGTGATAGGTGAAGGTGTAATATGTTTCTACACAGTTTGTGTGATTTTTGATAAAGTCTAATAAAGCTGTATCTCTTTTTATCTTGCATACCGTCTGCGGTCACTTAATACCTTCTGTCTTGTGGGCTCCTTCCCAAACCCCCCTTCTTTTTGCAATGGGGGCATCAATGCCCATTGCCCGACTGCAAGGGGCATTGATGGGACTGCTCAGTGCTTGGATGGCTGATTGCATGTGTTGAGTTAAGTTTAGAAGAAGCACAAGAAGTGAATGGTACAGCCTAAAGGGAAAACATAGAAGATTCTTAAAAAAAGCTAATTATTGCTTATTGCTATATTTATGCTTTATCTTCTATCTGCCTAGTGTTCAGCTTTAATGCAGTCCTTTCTTTGATTGCCTTTTAGTGAAAGTTTCAGTCAGGTTAGACCTGGTTCATAGATTACCAGTGGGATCAGTGAAGCACACTCCATATATACCTAAAAAAGCCTGCACGGCACTGCCAGGTGACTCAAAGATATCAAGTGCTATCTTAATATTCTGTTTATTCTTGTACCATGGAACCCCACTGCAATGGGGCATAAACTCTCGATAAAAACAAATGAACAGAAAAAAGCCTGCATATGTTATTAGTAAATTTGGCTGCAACAATAGTCTGTATAATCTATACTATGTTATACACTGTAAAAAGACTTACATTTCCCTTTAAGGATGCACTGTTCAAAACCAATACAAAAGTCAAATAACCATACAGTAGCCCATTTCGAGAAGGGGTAATCAAAGTGTCCCAAAACAGCTTTCTTAAGCAATTGCAGATAAAAACATCTATTGACAGCCATTTAGAGACTTAAAATATATGTATATCAGAAGCTTTTTGGGGGTTTTGGATGGAGTAGGGAAAGGTTAGAACCCCTGTTAAGTTTTTAATGCTGTTTGGGCCCTGCTTGGAAGATCTATCCCTTCTAATGACCTTGGTGTCCATTGTTGCTAAGACAGATAGTAATGGGAAATCCAAAATGTTTCAGTTGTCATCAGAAAAAAAGGTAATGGTAAATTCTCTAGTGGGGATACCTGTTGTGAAGACAACTATCTAACAGGGGAATTCTCTTCTCTTTGTAGAAATGTCCTTTTACTTCCCATTGTGTCTCTGGTAAAAGAAGTGTAGGAAATACTTCCCTATACAAACAGCAAAAATAAACTGATATGGGTTTTACACAATATTATACTCTTTCTAAAACTAAAAAAGTTTCAGCTATACATACAATTTAATCACTTTATGCCCCAATAAACCCATATGTGTGGTGGCAAACAGCTGGGCTTTACCACCCTCATGCCACACATATGCATCGCTGGGCAGGCAATATTTATATTCGCTCCCAGCACAAAGACTGAGTGGCCAAAAACAGCTATCGGTCCCAAAAAACATCGCTAGCCGGGACCGGCTTCTGATCATGTGATTATGTGACCATTGTGACAGCCAATCACAGTGGTCAAATGATCATCTATCCTGGGGTATTAAGAACTTTTAAAGGGGACGCCAAGACGGGCGGGAATGGGTTAAGAAAAAATAGCAAGGATAAACCACATTAAAATGTTTCACTCAACAACATATACAACATATAATCTTACATTCTTTGATAAATAAATAGGTGAGGGTCAGCATGACTGTGTGTCCACTGTAAAGAAAGTCTCCACATAAGATATGAGATCCAGTGATAGTTAGGCCACCCCCGGTTAACAGTCGCAGAATTCTTTGTGCTTTGCCGTAAGAATCTCCACTGAGCTGAGAAAAATAAAAGTATAAATTAATCACTATATTAAATTAGGCATTTGTAAAACAGAAAAACACAATCTGAACTCTAATATTTTAAAACTATTAAAAGTGATTTATTTTTTAAACTTCTGTACTGTATATAGGCGATGGCCATTTAGGTGTATTTTATTTGACACAGCCCAAAGCATCAGAATTATTTGCCAATAAGGCAAGGTCCAGACTCAGAATGACGAAAAAAGACTTTACACAGTACATATTAACCAATAGCACACCTAAATACTGCAAAATGCTAAACCTTTCTTGGGCAATAGTCTATGACAAAACCAGCAAAATACAACCATGATCACCAAGAGCTGGCGGATGCTGTATAATATTTTTGAAGCCTAGGATTAAACCAGTCAGCCATTCTCAACCACGGGGTTCCTCCAGAGATTACTAGATGTTCTTGGAGCTGTGGCTGGCTGACCTCCAATTTGATAGAGTCTGCATAGTTCCTGGGGTCAATGCCACTTGGTAGAGCCAGGTGCATGACCCCAATGATCTTTTGAGCTATCTGGGAAGATGGCATTGTGATCACCGCTGTAAGGGAGACATTTTTACCAACAGCTACTAATGTAAGGGCCAGTTTCCCAAGGACCGCCAATGAAATGATTAGTACAGGGGTTCCTGGAGACCTGAAAATGATATCAAAGGTTCCTCTGGGGTAAAAAAGTTTGAGAAAGCCTGGACTAAACAGTCAATGTACAGACTCTTGATTGTAACCCTTATGCCCTGTACACACGAGCGGAAATTCCGACAGCAAAAGTCCGATGTGAGCTTTTCATCGGAATTTCCGACCGTGTGTATGCTCCATCAGACTTTAGCTGTCGGAATTTCCACCAGCAAAAGTTTGAGAGCAGGTTCTCAATTTTTCAGACAGAAAAAATTCTGATCGGAATTTCCTATCGTGTACAAATTCTGACGCGCTAAATTCCGACACATGCTCGGAAACAAATCGACGCATGTTTGGAAGCATAGAACTTAATTTTCTCGGCTCATTGTAGTCTTTTACGTCACCGCGTTCTTGGCAGTCAAAAGTTCACCAAACTTTTGTGTGACCGTGTGTATGCAAGGCAGGCTTGAGCTGAAATCCGACAGAAAAACCATCCAATTTTTTTCCAACAGGAATTCCGCTCGTGTGTACAGGGCATTATAGACATTGCTATACACATACAGAAAGTCCCATGAATCAATTTGCCTAAAGGAAATTTGTCTGTATATCCTATAGAGATCGTTCTTTTTTTATTTTCTAAACTGCCCTGGAAAAATGTCAAGTGAAATCTGATTGGATCCTGCGGGCAACACACTTTACATCCAGACACATGAGATGCATTTGGTATTTCTGCTATTCAACAGGGCTTGCCTGTTGAATAGCAGTTTGTCCTCTGCTGTCAGAAAGGCTTGATAACAACAGAGAACTTGAATGAATTCAATCAAAATGCTGCTGTTTCCCTTGAGATCATGTTTATAATATTGAATGAAGTTAGAGGAAGAATGTGCAACCTTGAATGTGAAATCTAGTGATTTTCACACTGATTTTATCCTGATTAACTGATCCGTAAAAGACTAAACTGCTGGGACTTCAGCTTTGACTATTGAACGTTTGCAGCTTCTCATAGGATTGTGTCTGGGGAGTGTAACCTGGAGGGGACACTTTTAAACGCTAGTCGATAATCCGAGAGGGAATCTTCGCTATCCTGGTGGCGTTTCTGCTACACTGCTAAGCCTGTTTTGACCCCTCTGAGAAGGGCGGTCGCTGGCTTTCTCGTAAGCTTTCATTTCTTCACAAGGTGATGGGCAGCACTGGCGGTGAATGTTACTCTCATGGTTCCAAATTGGATAACACCTATTGAATACTGAATGACAGCATATATTACGTTTTACGTTTTGTTTTTGTGTGTTATACACATTCACACTGCACATGCAGTATGGACTTTTCATTATTTATGGTCTGCACTTTTTGAACACACGTTTATATGTTGTGCACTTATTACTGCATTTATATGCTTTTTAGCACTACATGTTATATTATCCAGCGCTGCACTCTATTTTCTATATATTCATTCTTCGTGCCCCATATCAGGGTTATAGTGCTTAGCTGCAGGATATCCTTCATGGTTCTTATTTTGTTCACATTTGTCTTTTAATTTTGGCACTTACATCTAGCGCAAATTTTTTCTAGTTTTTTTCTATAAAAGAATGCAAAGGAATAGGAAGCAAAATCTGACAAAAAATAACAGTTCTTTTGTTTTACTAAGCTGAAATTTTAAGCATCTATTTTCAAAGCTTCCTTGAGCTGTAACGTGAACTGGTATATCCTTAGTCATTTAATCCATAGCTTGCCTCATTAGCTACTGTTAACTAAGCTTCAAGACACATTTACCTATAACCACTTACATAAGTAGCCCACCCAAAGGCAGAAATATTCCAAAGTAAAAGCTCTTGTTTTAATGCTGTTGGCTTAATGTTTATTTTGCAACTGCTACTGACTGTTCTACAATTTCCTGGTGGAAGATGTTAAAACAATTGGGTCTAATGATCAATACAGTAAGCTAGAATCTTTGAGCCATCTAAGACAGTTCATTGATGAAACAAAAATTGCTGGAATATCCCCCAACAACATAGTCAAGAGCCATAGACGGTCTTAATCTCGTCCGGCTCAGCAGGGACCAGTCTAGATTCGAACCATGTATGTGCAGGCTGATTGTACCCAAGTCCATCCATCAATGCATGTTGGATTTTTAGGATGCGATTATTGCCACTAGCAATAATCGCTCCCCGCCTCACACCCCCCCCCCGCCCCTCCGCCAGGAGAACTCAATAGCTCCATGGGAGGGAGAGAATATCTTCCCTGTAACCCATGGTTGCGAGAAATAAAAGCATATAATCTTTGGCCTGCTTTAGTGTTGATGGGGGAATACCTCCACGGAGCTATTGTGTTCTCCCGGTGGGGGGGCAGGGAACTGTCTCTGCCAGAACACAGTTGTGACAGAACCCACTGTCACTGTGTGCTTTGGAAGGGACTGAGGGCGGGCCTCCTACCCACAGATTATGGCCCAGAAGAGACTGGAGACTCGGGGAGAAGCTGGCATTGAGATAATGTAATGTAATGCTACATCCCTTCTCCCCCATCCCCCCCCCTCTTGTTGCTGTGTTTAGCTGTGTTGAGTCATGGCACATAGACAATGGTCTGGACTGCAGACATCTCTCCGCAGGGGATGTGTATTGAGGGGTTGCCTGCTTATCATAATCCCTTTGTTTATCTGTAGTCTCTGTTTCAATGTACAAGTGTTCAGTTCCCATTGATTCTTCCTTGTCCCCTACCCCCCCTCTATGACAAGGCTAAGGGGAGTGTCCCTAACTGTGTGTAAAAGTGTATGTTTTGGATTTAATAAACTGTTAATGCTCTGCATGTTTAACCCTCAACACCTGTGTGGATTGTCTCGTGATTGAGGGGTTAAGGGCTGGTTATGGCGAATCTGCAGGCTGCGGGTGCGTTTGGAGGACAGGAGACACAAGTCTGGCGGATGTGCCCATCTGGGGTATCTGAGATCCGTTACAACAGTGATTATTGCTAGCGACTATAGCTTCTGGCGAAAATTGCATCCTAAAAATCCGACATGCTGGTTGTACCCAAGTCAATTAATGGATTGACCTGGGTAAAATCAGCATACCCATACATGGTTTGAATCTCGGCAGGTCCCTGCTGAACGAGCCGCGATTCGTCCTGTCTATGGCCAGCTTAAAGTGGATGTAAACCCTCACATATACCCAGCGAAATGAACAGCCTCAGTTTATACACAGAAATTAAACAAATCTCCCTGAATACGTTTTACATGTATATCTGCTGTCTTTAGCTTGCTATATTCTTTAGAAAGTGAAGATTGTGTTAGAGATTTTTTCTTCCTGTTCAGCACTGGGTGTGGATTCTTGGCATACACTGTGTAACAGCTGATTGGAGGAAAGGAAAACACCCCCTCCCCCCTCCACATAGGCAAAGGAAGGAAGGGATGTGCAGAGCTGTGCTGTGAATAGACCAGCTCTATGCTGATCTATTTATAGCACCCACCCCAACACAAATTTCAGGCTGGTTTTATCTCAGTTGTCAGAGAACCTGTCAGAAGTTATCATGCTGATAACAGAAGAACAGAGCAGCAGATAGACACTGGACTTAGGGCTTTGGAGAGAGATAAGAAAACACTACAGATATATGTGCTTAGGTCAAATTTCATGAATCAGGTTTACATCCACGTTAAGCTTTCAGTCTACAACAGTAGCAAGGAGTGGACAAATATAGTCACTAAAAATGGAACAAAATTATATGTTGAATATCTGAAGCCACTAAATTATTACTGATCCTCCAGTGAAATAGCTTATCACCAAGGCCTACATACAGGTTATTTGCTGGGCTTTATTGTCTCCACAATGGTTACAATAAACAAATATTTTAATTGCTGGTGGTTGCTGAAGGTAAATTGAACATTGGCCTTCTTTAATATGCACTGTTTAAGTACATTTACATGTTATACAGACTTCATAAAAGTAACAATGCTTCTATAAATACTATAAAGATGTGTTGTTTTTTGCAGTTATTTAATGCTCAATATGAGTCTGAGTTGTAAGCAGGTAAACCAGTCTGCTAAGTTCTGTTGTATCGGGAGGGGCAGGTGAGTGTTCAAACAACTATCTTATCAATCTTAAAACATACTGCACCAGGTTTGTCCACCCTTGTCTACAATACACAGCTAGGTGCACATCTAGCTCGCCACTGAGTATCATACTTCAATCAAACAAAGGATGACTGCACAATGTAGCTTTTCATGCAAACTCCTTTATTAGGTTGAAAAGGGGAACATATAGGCAGCAAATAGCACTCAAGCCCTGTACACACGATCGGATGTCCTATGGATTCTAATCCGATGGTTTTGTCCATCGGAAATCCGATGAAGCTGACTTCCATCAGTCTTGCCCACACACCATCAGTCAAAAAACCGACCGTTCCAAGCGCGGTGACGTAAAACACTCCGATGAGCCGAGAAAAATGAAGTTCAATGCTTCTGAGCATGCGTCGACTTGATTCTGAGCATGCGTAGGTTTTTTATCCGATGGACTTGCCCATAGACGATCGGAATTTGCTATCAGTTTCTGATCCATCGGAAAATTTTAAAACTTGTTCTATTTTTTAAAACCGATGGAAAAAAGACCGATGGGTCCCATACACGATCGGTTTGTCCGATGATAAAAGTCCATCGGACTGTTTTCATTGGTAAAACCGATCGTGTGTACAGGGCTTTACTCTATGACTACGTGCTTTTTAGCTTGAAACATATTAGAGACCCGTGTCTTCATTTGTTGTTCAATTGAAGTATATCTTGACTCATTGACAGTATTTTAGCTGATATTTTTATTTTACCAGTCAGAAGCATCCTAATAATGTATACAAATTGTAATGTGTAACTTTTCCTTTTAAGTAGGGCAAAACTTACTTTTGGAGCACACTGAAAGTGCATGCCAGGCACAGGTAGGGTTGTGACATACATTGTTATACATCTATATAGGTACAAAGTCCCGATGATAAAAAAATACCTTCTCCCCACGATTGATCTGTAAAAAGAAATAGAGGAAAAACAAGTATTTAGAGCTTTGTTGATCTCTGAGTTATCTAAACTAAAATGTCTTCCCTTTTCTGGATATCAAAATGAGCGTAATCAGTTATACAACCAGCAGACCAGCTACTTGTGTCTCAACCTATAAGTTGTTTAAACTCTAATATATTGAGCGCACTATTTTTTTTTTTCCTTCAACCCAGCGGGCTGATGTTAGTGCAGTTTACTCCCCCCACTGAGCTATTGTGTTCTGACAGAGGGACTGCCCCCCCACCAGGACACACTGATCAGCAGCCATTGGCTACGAGTGCTGATCCGAAGCTGGTTTTCCCAGCATGCTCGTTCAACAGAAGCTGGTTGTGAAACCTGCTTCTATCAGACAGGGAGCTGTACAAATGGGCCTAAAGTCAGCTGGCTCCTGTTGAACCAAGCGTTTTTAAATGATTTTCAGCCCGTGTGTACCCAGCCTTGGCGACTAGGGCTAGCACCACTTAGAGCGGCTTTTTCTGATTCATAGAGTCCAGATTTTGAAACCCACTGAAATATTTGTACAAAACGTGTGGGTTTTCTCCTTAAAGTGTTACTAAAACCACAATAGTAAAATCAGTCTGTATATGCAATAAAGCATGCTTGTTATACTCACTGTGGAACCTAAGTGGTTAATCCTCTAAAATGTGTGTATTTGTGTAAAGGCTGTGTAATCCTGTCTCTCTGATCCTCCTCTTCTTTAACTGACTCCAATCCATCTCATGATAGTACAGAGCCTTTGGAGCCAGGTTGCACATGCTCAGTTTGGTGTGTATTGCTAAAAAGTTTTTATTTTTACTTGGGAGAGCGCATGTGATCAGCGCAGGGCCAAATCAGCACTGTCCAGACAGAGGGTCAGGGGAGAATGAAAACTCCTCCTACAAGCTTTACTAGGAACTGATAGAAGTCACAAGGCTGCTATATACTGCTGATGAGAAAAGGTATTTAGCAGTTTATATTTACTAAAATAATTGCATTTCCATGTTTTGTGTACTGTGGGAGACCAGTACACAGTGAATGCAGGGACCTGGGTTTAGTAACACATTAAGGCTTAGAGTAATTGTAAACGATCACTTTGTAAAATAACCTATTCAGTTTAAAATAGAAATGAAATAGATATTTAAAAAAAAAATTATAAATACCTTTTCCCCATTTTTATAAGTGATCACATTCCCTCTGTTCTCAGCTGCATAAAAGCTGGGGGGAGGAGAAGGAGCAGGACATTGAGATTCGCAGTGAATGGCTGTGTAGTGAAGGCATATCAGGACAAGTCTGATCATTGGATGAGAGCACACTGAGTTCCCAGCATAGCTAGAGAACTGACTATGGTGTGCTCTCCTAGTGTGGTCAGTTTTTAATAGGAAAGCAGAGGGACTGGCAGGAACACCAGGGATTTCGCACAAAGGTAGCATTAGAAAGAGAACATGATACTTTTTATACAAGTACATGGTACAGCAGGCACATATCAGGAATATGAAAGGTTGGGGTAACAAACGCTTTAAAGCTGCATGCCCATACAGTACATGCATTGTGGTAATGCATGGGTATATCTTAAATAGAACCACAATGTATACAGTAATTCAAAACATTCCTGCTTTAACCTCCCTAGCGGTAATCCCGAGCGTGACTCGGGGTTGTTTTTTTATGCTAGGATCGGTAACCCCGAGTCACGCTCGGGGTAGACATTGCAGAGCTCGCAGCGGAGTTTCCTTACCTTCTCCTGGCGATCCAGCGATGATGTCCTCTGCTGTGATCGCCAGCGAGATCTCCGGCGAGTGTCGGCACTTTCGACCCCATCTGACTTCCTAGTTCCGTTCCCTGAGAGCCGCAGCGGCGCAAGGGAGCGGAACTGGGTGGCAAATTCAAAAAGGTAAACACATAGTATACATACAGTATACTGTAATCTTACAGATTACAGTACTGTATGTAATAATTACACACCCCCTTTGTCCCTAGTGGTCTGTCCAGTGCCCTGCATGCACTTTTATATAATAAAAACGATTCTTTCTGCCTGGAAACTGGAGATTATCCATAGCAACCTGTCCATAGCAACCAAAAAAGTGTCCCTTTATGTCAAAAGTGGTTTTAGACCAGCTAGAAAACAGCGATAATAAATTACAATCACTCGCAGAATTGAGCGATAGCGATTTGTGGGGAAATTCGTCATCAAACACTAAATCTAATGACAGCGACAATTCTGCAACTGAGCAAATTTCAGTGTTTTTGATTTGATTACATTATTGAATAATTTTTATTATAATTAGATTACTATTTTTTATAATTATTTATAGTTATTTATTATATTATAATTTATAATTTTGTGTTTCATATTTATCATACCCGGGATGTTTACTAGACTCTGGTTTGCTCAGGTTTAAGTAAGTAATTACTAAGAATCGCAGGCCTATAATACATAACACCAAATTTCCATGCAAAATAATTGTACCGCTTTTGGTACATAATTCCAGAAAGAATCATACCGCTAGGGAGGTTAAAGGGGAACACAAAGCACATATATCAATACTCCCTGCATTGCATCTTTGTTGACAACAATTGCGTAGGTACATTTTTCCTATGTTTAAGGAAATTAACTGCCCATTCAACCAAAATATTATGAATCTATAGTAGTTTGAATTTTCCACTAAAAATGTGCTGCTGAAGCATGGTAGCAACATCCTAGGACAGTAGATATATTACATGTCTCAAGTCATCACAAATCCCAAAAATAATGGCGTTGTTACTCATTTTAGGATAGAACAAAAATAATTCCTTGATTCCCCTTTGACTACTGTACATCCAAAACCTATGTTTTTTAGCACAGATAAAACATAATATTATAGAGCTATTTGTTCCAAACTGCACACAGTTTTTTCAGCTTTGTTGACCACTATTAGCACAGTGCATGGAAACGATGGCTTCTGTGAAGTTGGGTGGGTCACAGAGAACCAAAAAACCCTCCAGTGAACAGTGCAAAACACAGCAGAACCTTCTTAGCATAAGTGTTATCTAAATATCATATTCTATTACAAAATCTAAAAGTAAAAGGGTTGTTTTATACTATTTTAGTATAGTATTAACCAGTCTGGATGCACAGTTGGCCAAAGAGCAAACAGAAATCATTTGCATGGTTATCCCACCCATATCCTAAAAATTGAAAAATGCATAGCTGCCAACTGTCCCTGATTTCGAGGGACTCTGTCCAGCTTTCCTTCTCATTTGTCCCTAATTTTGGTCTGATCTATACAGTTGTATATAAAATGCACTTTTTATCTTTCAAAAAGTGTTTCCTAGTGCTAAACCTTTCATTAAATTTCTAAATTTCTGCGTTTTTAAATTTCAAAAGCCAATATAAAGGAATAGTAGTGGTAAAAAAAAAAACACTTGTGGGTTTAACTGATCATTTTTTTTATATAGTTCTCTTTTAAGGGAGTGTGTCCTATGCCTACTTACTTTTGCTAATAGATGTCCCTCGTTCCCATCTCAAAAAGTTGTGAGGTATAAATATGTGATGGAATGCGAAATTTTCTTTTCTAAGAAGACTCTGTGTTTTGCCACTGGTGCAGTGGAGGGCTTTTCGGTACCTTTTGGCCTACCTCACCACAACATGTCAGGTTATATTGTTGTTACTGTATATCATTATGCAACAAAAGTACCTATAGAGGCAGGGATTTGGTGTGTTCATTCACGTTGAGCTATATGTATTGTGTTTCACAAAGGTGAAAGTCTTCTAAGGATAACATTTTAATATTTGTGTCTCCTGCAATGGTAGTTTAAAATTTTGAGAACCAGTTCTGCCACAGTGTGATCCCAAGAGGGTGGCGGGCTAGACCTTTTCGGGCTCGGTAGGTGGATCCCCCCTACTGGTCCCAAGGGAATCTCTGAGCACGGGACACCGGTAGCTCCATGGAACAACCCCCTGGAGAGGGGGAACACATACTCGGTTCATAATGATCTGTAATCCAGGTCCCAGGGAGTCACCTAACTTGAATCTGTTAGTCTGAGATACAACCTACGATCTTTACGGCAAACTATTGTTGTAACCTTGTTACAGTATTAATGTTTTCATTTGTTCTGTAACTGTGAAAGCAGGCCTTGTAGGCCGAAGACCAGAATGTTACTGTATGTTCTCCTTTCTCTGTTAAACATCAATAAACATATTGAAAGTAAAAAAAAAAAAAAAATTGAGAACACCTCTTCATCCCTTCTCTGTTAAAGAGACTGCTCATTATCTAAGGACTACTAAAATACCAAAGCCCTAATATGAACAAAGAAATTCAGGAGCCAGACAGCCTGAGTCAGGAGCCAGCAGACACATTTATGGTGCCAAGCCTTCTTCTTCTATTTAAAACCCTCACAAAATTTAGGTATAAGCAAAAAGAAAAAAATGACAGGAACTGTTATTTAGGCTATTCCATTTAATTTTGTTATGGCATATTAATGATTAAATGAACCAGTTAAGCTTTTGTTTTTTTTGTACTTGGATCAAAACTCCACTTTGAAAAATAATACCCAGTGTTTCCAGTGAGCTCCAGCAATATGTTTATATACTAATAAGGCCTTCACAGAACACCTATTTCTTCAAAAACGTTCAGTGCCAGCTTATGTCCAATGCAGCTTGAATACAATAAGTAGTAGGGAGTTAAAGTGTGTTGATATCTGCAGTGCTCAATACTACTGATGCCAGCTCCTAAGTAAAGTGTTTTGGAATTTAATCCCTGCATTTTTTGCCAAGTGTAAACTATGTATGTTCATGTAATAGAAGAAGTTAAAGACTCCACTTTAGAATATTTTGCACTAAACTGTCAAAATTGGAAAGTTAAAAAGCACAGATTGCAATTAGATATAAATGCTGTGTCACTCTGTTCTTCTACTGTCTTAGGAAACTCCTATCTAAGCAAACCTTTAGCCACTTGTCTACCAGTGCTTTTTTTTTTGTGCATACATGATAAAATGCACATTTTAGGCCTGACATCATTTTAAAACCCCCAGGCATTATATATTTGCTGGAAGCAGAGACCCTGGAGAATAAGGCTACATTCACATGGATGTATTTAGGCATAAAATATGTCTAGTAAAAAAAACTAGGCACATTTGGATCAATAGCTGTGTAGTTGACCACAAAAGTGAATTACTGTATGACTCTGTTTTGGTGCGAACACCAATGCTTCTCTGCTAATAACCCCCATGTAATAGCATAGTAGAATTTACAGGTTCTCTTTAAGGAGATATCAGGGATTTATTAGAACCATAAGGTCACCTATGGACCCCAATGAAGCTGATCAAGCACAGATCATGCTTGATCAGTTTTATCCCCAGTCAGCACTGCAGGGGAATGAAAGCTTTAAACCTGGAAGTGACAAAATGCTCATCACTTCTGTGTTTATTCACCAGAAAGGAAATCAGAGAATTTATGTTTTCTGATCTCCCTCTGCTCTAGCCAGTGACAATTATCATGTCGTCCCAAGCCTTCAGGAGGGACAATGAAGCCTGATATACGTAGCAAGGGTAGTCAAGTGGGGGGGGGGCAATATCTTTTGGGGGGGTGGAAGTGAATAGGTGGCTTCACACTGTATTGACCGTTATAGTAACTCTGCTTAAAAGCCTTTGCTACCAGCTAATATTTACAAATGATGCTGGTCGACAAGTAGTTAAGAAAGTAATTGGAGATTTTTAAACACCTGGTGAGAGGTAGGGTCAAATAATAATATATGGTGCCTAGATACACAAAATAGCCAAAAGGTTATGGACAGCCTTTCAAATTATTCAGGCTAATTTACCAAAGGAGTTGAGATTTTTTACTCAATAAAATATAGCTGTGTTAACTTTCAATACCTAAGGCCAGCCATACACAGAGCAAATTGCAGGTTGCAGGAAAAAAATTCGCTCAATTCCCCAAACAACACAGACAGTGTTGATGCTGGAATCCCTCCTGCCGAGCCATTGTCTTCTCCCGGCGGGGAAAAGACAGTGATTATTGCTATGGCTATAGGAGCCACTTGCGATAATCGTGAGCAAATTTAGCAGGCTGGTTGGTCAACTTGATACATTCAGCCTGCTCATTATTGGTTTGAAGCGGCTGAGATTCTAACTGTGTATGGCCGGCCTAAGCATCAAAAGATGAAATAAACAGGTCTTTGCTTTTCACATGCTTCTTTATTGTGGTGTAGACAGATAAAATCACAGGAATCCACGGATAATGGTTAACGCGTTTCACACAGATTTGGTTATGAAACTACAAGTTCACAATTGGTATTCCATCACGATGTGTGGCTGTTTATTCCGAGTTCTTCTTTGCTTTTCACATGATTGTATCATTGAAGTGAATGGGTGAATGGGCATAAAGTCACACAGACACACTCTGAAATCCTGTGAAAAGACTTCCCAGAAGAATGGAGACGGAAAAGTCACTAAGGGGAAGGGGCAACCTTATAGTAATTCCCAATGGTTTTTGAATGAGTTTGTGCTCAATCTTGGTTATGATTAAGCACAAAGTTGTGTGAAACACATTAACCAATATCCGTGGATAGCTGTGATTTTATCTGTCTACACTACAATAAAGAATCTCACGATTGGTATCCCATTACGATGTGTGGCTGTCTAATCTGAGTTCTTCTTTGCTTTTCACACAATTTAATAAGTGAAGATTTTCAATTGTTGTAAATCATCATGTGCATGTAGCGAGGTTTATAAACACACAATATGATTAACTTGGTGTGGAGGGGGAACTTGAGTGGTCTGCAAAGAGCCCTGATCCAACCCCTACAAAACACCCATTAGGAATTAACGTGAACACTGATTGTAAGCTAGATCTTATTGGCCAACATCAGTACCTGACTTAACAAATACTTCCTTGGCTGAATGGGTGTAAAGTCACAAAGACACACTCCAAAATCTTGTGAAAAGCCTTCCCAGAAGAATAGAGACTGTAAAGTCACTAAGGAGAAGGGGCAACCTTCTAGTAATTCCCAATGTTTTTTGAATGGGATATCCAACAAGCTTACATAAGTGTGATGGATGGGTGTCCAAAAACTTTTGGCCATATCCTGTAGTATATTAACACACAGGTTTGGGGTTGTTGTAACCACTGGTACTGAGGACTCTTTGTTTTGAGTTCTGCTGCACACACTGTCAGCATTATATTTTAGTCAAATGATGCAATGAGTTTGTTAATTCTACAAAAACTATAATCTTTCAGAACATTTCTGAAATTTTTCTTGTCTTGGGTACCTACTTATATCTGAGGAAAAGCCATTGGAGTAGCCAGATTCCAACCAGAATCATCCCACTTATCTCTGATACAGTAAAAGCCCATGTCACTCGATCAATATAGTCAAAGAACTTGTCTGGCAATGGTGGGTTCACCTCCTTAGGTGGGACTCTTTCATGAACTACTGTGATCATGACTGTGGTTAGAACCATATTAAAAAGGGCATAGACAAAGGCGATTCCTGTTTTCCACCATTCTAGAGGAAATTTGTTTTTAGAGTCTGCTGGTATTGCAATCTGAATATAGTCTTGATATTTCTTTGTTCCTTTCCTCAAACCGTTGGGAAGACTTTTGGCTTTTGTCCTAACAGTTTTGTCATCTTCACTGTTTGAAGAAACCGATCTTGGAAATCCATTTTGTGTTTCACTGTGGGGAACTTCTGTGTGTACTTCAATGTTTGTAGTCTCAATAGCATCCATTTGGGTAGCAGCAATATGTGACAACAGTTTCCTTTTTTAGTGATAGAAAATATCCCAAAATAAATGTATACTTGTAGTAGTTTAAGGTCAGTAAACAGCACACCGAATTAGAGATGTTCTTAGATTTCAGGCTTTGTATGGCATCATCTGTAAATGAAAGAAATACACACTGTTCAGCATTTAAATTCTTCATAGTATTTTTTTCCAAGAAAAATAGCTGAAGAAATCTAGCAGTTGTCTAGTACATGCCCTAACATTTTTTTAAGCAGTTTCAACGGTGGAGCCAGTTGGTAGTCATATATTACTTTTTTGATGTTTAAAATGTTACTACTTTTTGTATGAATACATTAGGGTCCTTTCACACGGGGCGGATCCGTGCAGATCCACCCCGTGAAGCTCCGCTTGCTCAGCGGGGATCGCTCCGTTGATCCCCGCTGAGCCGACGGATGACTGGGCGGTCCCTGCACACTGTGCAGGGACCGCCCTGTCAGAGCGCTGCTCTCCCCTATGGGGAATCGGATGACGACGGACCGTAGAGTCCGTTGTCATCCGATCCGCTCCGCCGACGGAAGGAAAAATAGGGTTTTCCTCCGTCACACTTTGGCGGAGCGGATGTCAGCGGACATGTCTCCGCTGACATCCGTGCCTCCATAGGGGTACATGGAGGATCCATTTCAGGTCCGCCTAAAAAACTGACAGGCGGACCTGAACGGACCTCCGTGTGAAAGGGGCCTTACTGATTAATTTAGGATACACATGTAACAGACAGCATAGTCTGTGACCATTGTTCTCTGATGCAGTAATCACAGAGTCTACTGCCAGCAGACATGTGTAGTAAACAATATAACGTTGAATGTTTAGCAGCTTCTCTCTGTCAACAGGGGTATCCCACAGAACCCCCGAAGGATGTCACTGAAGCAGTCCATCAATTTTTTCCCACAAAGCCAACACTTTTTGGAGGCTCAAACACTTAACTTTCACCAGGGTTAGAAAGAAAAGAGACAACAAATAATCCATAATAATAAAATGAATTCATAAAAAAGTGGCCCTAATAAAAAAACATGTATTCATGAGGCACCTATATGAAGAAGTGATTATGCTTCCTTATTGGAAGCAATACAGGAACCACAGTGAAAGTGACAGTCTGAGAGCCCTCATCAAGTGTCAGGGCTAAGTCTGCTGAAAAGGGGGTACCACCGGTCCCCCTGTACCGGGCACACAGGGGGGCCTGGGCAGCAGGGGAAATCTGATGTGGGCAGGACAGGGAGGATGATCGGCGAGGCAAATAACGTACTCCCGTGCGGCTCTCTGCAGCAGTTGAAAGACAGTTTCTCCCTCTCTCTCTCTCCCACTGGCTGTTGGAGGAAGAGACACATAGGGCATCATTCCTGTAATTGTTCTCCCACCGCACTGATCCACCTCCCTGTACTTCCCATATCTGATTCCCATGTCAGCTGTCCCCAGTATATCCCAGTATATCTCAGTATATCCCCGGCTGTTGTGTAGCCACACTGCAATCAGCGGACCGAGGTGGGAATGTCAGCTGGAGGAGGCATGGGAAAGGAGGGGGGGGTCAGGATCAATACTCCACTCTACCTTCTAGGTGACTAAAGGGGGATGAAGGTCAGGTGGATACAGGGAGAGTCTGGAGGACAGCTGGAATTTGGAGGGATTGTCCCTTTTCCTAAAAAAAACAAACACACAGCACTATGCTTAACCACTTCAATCCCCACCTGTATATACCTATATACCCCCTCATTACCAGACCTGAGAGCTTTCAAATTCAACATTTCATAAGAATCAGGACGGAACAGAATAATTGCGCTAGTTTGTGCAGAGGGCAGGTGGCTTCAAACTTGAGCCTAGGTACGGAGTGCAGGAGTCAGAAGTATGTAATTTGATTTAGCAGGAATTTTGCAAGTTATGTTTGTGTCCACTAATAATGATTTAAGTGTATTTTTTTTATATTTTTGGAAGGCTGTCAGATATGCTGTACGGGGTCCTATGATTTATAACAGAAGCCCTGGTAACAGCTGTGGACCTCATAAGTAGAACATCTTTTTTATTTTAGTGAAAAAAATTGACTTTACACTCTCTTTAAAATGTAAGCTTTTCAATTCTCATGGATATTGGTAATCAGGACAATTAACCACCTCCCTTCTGGGCACTAAAACCCCCTTCCTGCCCAAGCCATTTTTCAGCTTTCAGCGCTGTCACACTTTGAATGACAATTGCGCGGTCGTGCGACGTGGCTCCCAAACAAAATTTGCGTCCTTTTTTCCCACAAATAGAGCTTTTTTTTGGTGGTATTTAATCACCTCTGCGGTTTTTATTTTTGGCGCTATAAACAAAAGAAGAGCGTCCAGTTTGGAAAAAAAACACAATATTTTTTACTTTTTGCTATAATAAATAACCATTTTTTTTTTCAATTAAAATTTTCCTCAGTTTAGGCCGATACGTATTCTTCTACATATTTTTGGTATAAAAAAAAAAATCGCAATAAGCGCGTATTGATTGGTTTGCGCAAAAGTTATAGCGTCTACAAAATAGGGGATAGATTTAAAGCATTTTTCATTTTTTTTTATTTTTTTATTAGTAATGGCGGCGATCTGCGATTTTTATTGTGACTGCGATATTGTGGCGGACACATCGGACACTTTTGACACATTTTTGGTACCATTTACATTTATACAGCGATCCCTGCTATAAAAATGCATTGATTACTGTATAAATGTGACTGGCAGGGAAGGGGTTAACCACTAGGGGGCGGGAAGGGGTTAAATATGTTCCCTCAATGTGTTCTAACTGTGGGTGGAGGGGACTGACTGGGGGAGGTGACCGATGGTTGTCCCTATGTACAAGGGACACACCATCGGTCCCCTCTCCCTCACAGGACGTGGATCTGTGTGTTTACACACAGAGATCCACTTTCCTGCTCGTTTCCCGGGCAATCGCGGGTGCCCGGCGGCAATCGCGGCCGCCGGGCACGGACACCGTGTCCTTGGGAACGCGGCGGCGCGCACGCGATCCCCCTCCTTCTGAGGAACGTTCCGGAACGTCCACTCAGAAGGAGAGAGCACCCACCCGGCCGTATATGTACAGTGGCCGGGTGGGAAGTACGGTAGTTAAAGAGAGTGAATTTAAATAAAAATAAAAAATGTTGCCTTTAGTTATACTTTATAAATTGTAGTTCAGCATCTTGGCCACACTAGAGTGTTAATCACAGATTTTGTCTTTCCAGAGTAGCACAACAGGTCTCCTTTATCCTGATTTACAGAATGCTAGCTTACTAATCCCTTTCCTTTGTTATTGTTCTTTGACCTGAACCCACACAGACCTCCACAGCTTGATGAATAACTGCTCTTGGCTACTATACAAATAAAGAGTTGAAACAATAAAAATTGAAAAATGCATCAAACATTCCCTGGGAAAACATTACAATGAATAAGTAAAAGGATGTATATGGTTGACTTACCAGGTGTTGCACTTAAGTACCCCAATTCTGGCATGTTTCATAACCCCCTAATCTTACACAGGTTGTCACCAATCTTAGCAATTATCACAATGTCAAACCAGATGAGAGTACTTGAAGACTAGATTTACAAGACATAGCCCCTCTCAGTCATGTTACAAACACTCATCCCTTAATGTGCAAAAAACACTCCAAACCACCTCTGCTCATCATTTAAGAGCTGTTAAGGTGCTGGCTCCCAGTGAAGTGTAGTAAAAAAATTGAGAGTCTCACTTCATCTTAAATTCTTCATATTGTTTTATTTAAGGCTGTTACTGATTAATATTTTCGTGTTCGATGAATCGTTTTTTTTTAAATAGATTAATCGACTAATTTCGATTAATTATAACGCAGATACAGATTCAACTAATTTTAGATGATCTCCTTGCAGGCTGATTCTTAGTGCAGCTACCAACCACTGGAAAAATGGATAGCAGGATACAAAAAACACACAAAGGCAGCGCTCGATGGGAATAGCATTAAAACTTTTATAGTCTTCAAGTAGGTAACAAAATAAATATTGCACTGGAGATTAAATCAATGTAGCTACATAAACTGTAAAAATGGTGCGAGTAATACCAAACGGTAGCAAAAGCAGTCCTAAAAACATGTAGCTAAGTATGATACTGGTATAAAAATGTGTATAACGATACCACTGCTGAATCCAGATGAGGAGGGGTTAACATCAGTCCGTCGGCATGTAGATGTCCCGTGAAGGGAACTATCACAACTCCCAGTGGATGGCTGTAGAATCCCAGGTTGATAATGGGAAGTGATAGAGGGAAGTGTAACAGCCCTTGCATGTGGCAGATAGTAAGGTCCCGCCGGCATGCAGATATGAAGGCACAGCAAAGGAGCCCTTCAGATGGATACGACAAGCCCCCCTGGTGTCCGTGACGTCACCGGATCTCCGACGGAACTCCCTGAAGACCCGGAAGCCGGCAGGGAGGTGAGTACCGATCAAAAGAATTTTGATTGATCAAAAAAATTAATCGATTAATCGAGGAATTAATAGTTAATTTCCACAGCCCTATTTTTATTCCATGAAAGCCAAAGTAAATGCATACATTCTGTCTCCACGCAACTCCAACGATATGTTTGACATAGTGGGTACCTACCTTCTCTAATCCCTGTAAACAAGCCCTTAGGGGTGAAACAAGTTTGGAGAGTGTAGTATGTCGGGGGGGGGGGAGACAGAATGTATGCATTCACTTTGGCTTTCATGGAATAAAACAATATAAAAAATTTAAGATGGAGTGCAACTCTCAACTTTTTTTAACACTCATTCCCTAACTGATCTAAACACAAAAAGCTAATATCTGAGTGAAATGTGCTACCTCATTTCCTCATTGTTTTACACCCCGTATTACTGTATACTAGCTTTCCTACCGAAACCTACTTTGTGGATTCTCTCATTGTTGACATAGTTCTACTTACACAAGCATTAGATTATGAGTCATGAATTGATAGGCACTGCTGTTGGATGCTTGTGTAGTAATAAATTAGGACACATTTCTGTGATAAATGCCATTTACATTGAACATTTCTGAGAAAGTACTATGCTTCTAAGCCATGCTATGACATATCATCCATCTAGACCTCTAGTGGCCAACTTGTAGCACGGGGTACCACATGCGGCCCTTTTGGCACTTATTGTGTGGCCTTCGAGGTCCAGGTACTAACTAAAACAGTGAAGGAGAAACATTCTTTAGACTGGGTTCTGGTAGTAAACTTTTTTTTTTCTTTCACACTATCTTACTTTTTTTATGTGTTGTCCACTTCTCTTTGTAAGTTATTTTCATGTGATCTTTTGTAATGGATTTTGCATAAAGAAGTATCAAATGCGGCATGAATCATTTTTAAAAGGGGGCTGTAGGGAACACACATTTGGAAGCATTGATTTCTCTAACAACTGCTAAAGTATGCCTCACAATCTCTGACCGTCTCACTGTTGCATGTCTGCAAGTGGTGATGAGCTTGGGTGTGTTGGGATCTGAACCCATCTGAGCGAGCCTGTCCTGAAGCTGTCACCTATACTGGGCCAATCATCTGCGGATGCAGCATTCCCAATCCCAGCCCAATGGCTGTTTGTATGTGCAGCTGCAGGGCAGGTAAAGAATCGGCCACTTATAACTGACCTAGGACAGCATCCTGTCAGGCTCGCTCAGATAGGTTCGGACTAGGATCCAAACATGCTTGAGCTCATTCTCAGACTGCAGCCCCTTTCTTAACCACTTCAATACAGGGCACTTTCACCCCCTTCCTGCCCAAGCCATTTTTCAGCTTTCAGCGCTGTCACATTTTGAATGACAATTGCGCGGTCATGCAACACTGTACCCAAATGAAATTTTTATAATTTTTCCCCCACAAATAGAGCTTTCTTTTGGTAGTATTTGATCACCTCTGCGTTTTTGTTTTTTTTGCCCTATCAACAAAAGAAGAGGGACAAGTTTGAAAAAAACACAATATTTTTTACTTTTTGCAATAATAAATATCCATTTTTTTTAAACCAATTTTTTCCTCAGTTTAGGCCGATATGTATTCGTCTACATATTTTTGGTAAAAAAAATTGCAATAAGCGTATATTGATTGGTTTGTGCAGAAGTTATAGCAGCTACAAAATGGTTGATAGATTTATAGCATTTTTATTATTATTTTTTTTTACTAGTAATGGCGGCGATCAGCGATTTTTATCATGACTGCGATATTGCGGCGGTCACATCGGACACTTTTGACACATTTTTGGGACCATTCACATTTATACAGCGATCGCTGCTATAAAAATGCATTGATTGCTGTATAACTATGACTAGCAGGGAAGGGGTTAACACTAGGGGGCGATCAAGGGGTAAATGTGTTCCCTAGGGAGTGATTCTTACTGTGGGGGGAGGGGACTGACTGGGGGAGGTGACCGATGGGTGTCCCTATGTACAAGGGACACACCATCGATCTCCTCTCCCTGACAGGATGTGGATCTCTGTGTTTACACATAGAGATCCACGGTCCTGCTCAGTTACTGGGCAATTGCGGGTGTCCAGCGGCCATCACGGCCGCCAGGCACGCGCATCGGGTCCCCAGTGACACAGCGGGTGCGCACCCCCTAGTGGCTTGGGAAGGCGATCACGTCATATGACGTCCGCCTAGAACAAGAGAGTCTTCCGCCCGCCGTCATATGACGGCGTCCGGTGGACAACTGGTTAAGCATTACATGTGGTCCTTTGATGATATTAGGGCTGCATTTGAGGCCTCCCATATCAAGAAAGTTTACTGCCACTGATCTAGACTCACTTATTTACTAAAACTGTACCGTGGAAAATCTGGTGCAACAGTTCTTGATAGCCAATCACCTTCTAACTCCAGCTTGTTCAATTAAAGGGGTTGTAAAAGCAGAAGGTTTTTTATCTTAATGCATTCTATGAAGAACAGCCTTTCCAGCACCCCCTTTTACATACCTGAGCCCCCTCTCTGTCCAGCAATGTCCATGAATCCCTCAGCCGTCCGGGACTCTCCCTCCTGATTGGCTAAGACACAGCAGTAGCGCCATTGGCTCCCATGGCTGTCAATCAAAGTCAGTCAAAGCCAATCAGTGGAGAGAGGGGGCGGGGCAGAAAAGCAGCTCCGTTTCTGAATGGACACAGAGAGCTGTGGCTTGGGTGCCTCCATGGCAAGCTTCTTGCTGTTGAGGCACTCAACAGGAGGGAGGGGCCAGGAGCAGCGAAGAGGGGCCCGAGAACAGGAGGATATGGGCTGCTCTGTGCACATCCACTGCACAGAGGAGGTAAGTATAACATGTTTGTTATTTAAAAAAAAAAAAAGAAGACTTTACAATCACTTTAAGCTTTGACAAAAAAACAAAACAAAAACTGAAAGCTGATTGGTTTTTATGCAGACCTGCAACAGATTTTGCACTGTTCAGTTTTAGTAAATCAACTGTTTAATGTCACCTATTTTAGTACTTAGTAACGTAGACCTGCAACAATTATTTACTAGGGAATTAACAGTTTGAGTAATGTGTGAAATGCTATATAAAAGTAGGCTTACAAACACAAAGTTGTGTAAAATTTCTTCTTCAAAATAATACATAGTTCCTTTCCCTCCAACTATGTCATCATCCAAATTAGCAGCTGGTATGGGAAGAATGCGTGACACACTAAACTACAGGTAAAGCTATCCAGGCTTTTGTCATGCATGCTGGAATCTTATAGCAAGTACAAGAAAAGCACAGAAGAACCACTCCCAGGGTGAAGTAAAATAGCAGCACTGGAATATAATACACACAAACCAACTTTTATGCATTGAACATTTTAATATCAGTATTGTTAAAGTGGAAGTAAACTCCCATGTATGATTTATACCTACAGGTAAGCCTATAATAAGTCTTACCTATAGGTACAGTAAATACCTCCTAAACGTGCACAGTTTAGGAGATATTTACTTTTGAAGCCGCCAGTGATGTCACTGGAATATGCTCTCTGAAGGAACGGCTTACCGTGCCGTTCCTTCAGAGCCCTGTGCTTTGAACAGCGGCTCCCGCGTAGAGTGACATCATCGAGGTTTGTCCAATCAAAGGACCGAAGCTCGCCAACCTGGAAGGAAGACCGGGTGAAAATGGAAGCCCTGTCAGCGCGCCGTTGGAGGGCTTTGTTTTAAGGTAAAATTCACATAATGTGCTAGTATGTGACGCATACTAGCACGTTATTACATTACCTTGTGGGAGGAATTTTCATTTTTTGCTGAGTTTACTGCCACTTTAATGCATTTTATATATTGTAGACTGCAGAAGTTTTCAGACCACAGGAACTTTATTGTGGTAGGTTACTATAGGGTAAACAATTGGGGGGTGGGGGGTAGCCCTAAACTTATGGTAGTACTCTGCTGATGACTAATGCTAGCCATACACCTGTTGAAAAAATCGTTCAAATTAGTTTTCGAAAAACGAACACATGGTCGTGAGAGCAAACAATTTTGCCATCATGTAATGACCAAAATTTGATCGATAAATCGTTTAACCACTTAACGACCGCCCACTGTAAATATACGTCAGCAGAATGGCACCGACAGGCAGAATCACGTATATGTACGTGATTGCCTTTGTATAGTTGGGGGGTCCGATCGGACCCCCCTTCTTTACAGTGAGCGGTCGTTTTACCTTCGGAAGCGATCCGGCATGAGGGGACGGCCGTTCGATTCCGGCCACCCCCTCTCGATCGCTCCCGGCGAATGAGAGAGCTTCCCCTGCCTGCCAGGAAGGAGGAAGTGATGTCATCTCTCCTGGGGCGCTCACATATACCGAGCGCCGTACAGGAGAAGATGCAGGTTAGTACACAAAACAGCACACTGACACCAGGACACATAGGCACATAAATCGCCCCCCCCAGGCCCCCCCAGATCACCCCCCAGCCCCCCCCAGCCCCCAGTCACAGTGTCACTGATTGCAGTGACCATTTATTTAGTGATCACTGCAATCAGTGACATTTGTGACTGTAAAAGTGTCACTACATTTAGTTTTAGGTCCAGTGTAGCCCCCTAACCCCCCCTAATAAAGGTTTAACCCTCTGATCACCCCCCAGATAACCCTTTCACCCCCTATCACCACTGTCACTAAGCAATCATTTTTCTGATCGATGTCTTAGCGTCGGTGATGCTGATCGGTAGCCAGTAATTTTTTTTAGGTTCGCCGCAGGTTTTTATAGCGTCGGGTACCCCCATATATTACCTAATGAAGGTTTAACCCCCTTGATCGCCCCCAGGTAACCCTTTCACCCCCTATCACCACTGTCACTAAGTTATAATTTTTCTGATCGATGTCTTAGCGTCGGCGATGCTGATCGGTAGCCAGTAATTTTTTTTAGGTTCGCCGCAGGTTTTTATAGCGTCGGGTACCCCCATATATTACCTAATAAAGGTTTAACCCCCTTGATCACCCCCCAGGTAACCCTTTCACCCCCTAGCACCGCCGTGGCTATGCGATCATTTTTCTGATCGATGTCTTAGCGTCGGTGATGCTGATCGGTAGCCAGTAATTTTTTTTTAGGTTCGCCGCAGGTTTTTATAGCGTCGGGTACCCCCATATATTACCTAATAAAGGTTTAACCCCCTTGATCGCCCCCCCAGGTAACCCTTTCACCCCCTATCACCACTGTCACTAAGCGATAATTTTTCTGATCGATGTGTTAGCGTCGGCGATGCTGATCGGTAGCCAGTAATTTTTTTTAGGTTCGCCGCAGGTTTTTATAGCGTCGGGTACCCCCATATATTACCTAATAAAGGTGTAACCCCCTTGATCACCCCCCAGGTAACCCTTTCACCCCCTAGCACCGCCGTCACTATGCGATCATTTTTCTGATCGATGTCTTAGCGTCGGTGATGCTGATCGGTAGCCAGTAATTTTTTTTAGGTTCGCCGCAGGTTTTTATAGCGTCAGGTACCCCCATATATTATCTAATAAAGGTTTAACCCCCTGATCGCCCCCCAGGTAACCCTTTCACCCCCTATCACCACTGTCACTAAGCAATCGTTTTTATGATCGTTGTCTTAGTGTCGGTGATGCCGATAGGTAGCCAGTAATTTTTTTTTAGGTTCGCCGTCAGGTTTTTATATAGCGTCAGGTACCCCCATATATTACCTAATAAAGGTTTTAACCCCCTAATTGCCCCTAGTTAACCCTTTCACCAGTGATCATCATATAAGTGTTACGGGTGACGCTGGTTAGTTAGTTTGCTTTTTATAGTGTCAGGGCACCCGCCGTATATAACCCAATAAAGGTTTAACCCCCTGATCGC